>CM035160.1:94032603-95232603 GCA_020205615.1 Panax quinquefolius | reverse complement strand
CAACTATAATAAAATCCAATCACATTATTCAATAGTCCATAATCAATCCCATTTATTATTATACACATCACCATATGCATCAATAAATAACATTCATCTCATGAATAATAAACATTCAATATATATATTGATATCATTTAATGGGCAAAATTAGTTAGCATAAAATCTAAATTTTGAATCAAAATAAACTCCTTTATTTTAATCAATTTAAATCAAAATAAACTTCTTTTATTTTAATTTATCCTATTTTGAATAAAATAAACTATTTTATTTTAATCAAAATCTTTAATCAAAATAAACTCATTTATTTTAATTGATTATGGAATCCAATTCCAAGTCAAAATAAACTTTTTATTTTTTGGATAATATGAAATCTTATTACATATCTAAATAAACTCTTTATTTAAGGAAACAAAATTTTCTTTCCTATTCACAAATAAACTCCTTTATTTTGAATAATATGAAATCTTATTACATATCTAAATAAACTATTTATTTAAGGAAATACTGATTTTCTTTCCTATTCACAAATAAACCGCTTTTATTTTGAATAATAAGAAAAATCTTATTCCATATCTAAATAAACTCCTTTATTTAAGAAAACACAAATTCTCTTTTCTATTCACAAATAAACTCCTTTATTTTGATTAATATAAAATTGTATTCCATATCTAAATAAACTCCTTTATTTAAGAAAACATGGAATCCAATTTCAACTCCAATTAGTTATCATGAAATCCAATTCCAACTCTAATTAGTTAGCATGAAATCTAATTTTAAGATTAAAATAAACTTTATATTTTAATTATAAAATAATTAAGAATATTAACCATATATATATATATATATATATATATATATATATATATATATATCGATCGGCCCGGATCAGTAGCATACCCTTATCTTTTACTCACCGTCGCTAACCTTTTTAGGTGATGGTTTGGTTTATAATCGTCGCTCATACTTTTAGCGACAGACATACATATATAGCGTCGCTAAAAGTATGTATTTACGACATTAATCAAAACCGCCGCTAAAGGGGGGTAAACACGTGAGTAAGATAAGGGGTATGCACTGATCCTCGCTCATATATCATATATATATATATATATATAGTTACTATATATATGTTGTAACCTTATATATATATATATATATATATATATATATATATATATATATATATATAAAATCAAACTGTTAGGCTTGTAATATTCATGAATGCAATCAAATTGCATAAAATAAGCGGAAGTGTGGTAAAAAAGAGTTTTAAAATTTTACAAACCATATACCCAAATCATCCTTTATGCACAATTATTAATTAAACGAAAAGATGAAGAACAAGAATCATACCCTTGAAGATTTGAGCTTCTTCAGGTACAAGTTCACTTCCAAATCTTTTTTGTGTTCAACTTGAATCCACCGGGTTTGGTTCCTTCCTTTGATCAACGTTAGCCACCTAAGTATTTGACCTCTAGAGGTAATCCACCAAGGAAGAAGAAAGATTCAAGAAGATGGGAATTTGGTAAAACCCTAGTTTTTCTATCACTCATAGAAAAGGGTGTACTCTCAATTTTTGGAATTACGTCTTCACGTGTTTTGTGAAAGTGTCAACCTCTATCACCCATAATAAGACTCCTTTTATTTATAGACTAGCGATAACCCGTGCCTGAAGGCACTGTATAATTCTCAAAAAAAATAAAAATAATTATGAACACAAAAAGAAATTAAAGTTATTTTGCGGCAACATGTGATATCTGGGACTTGCACCGCTTTTTCTTAACAAACACATGCTACTAAGAGGAGAATTATCTCCTAGTGACACAAAATCTAGACGCATCATGTACATATAACAACCATCTTGAAATTAGATTAGATTAATATCGATCATTTATGTACATATAACAAACATAAAGGCACTACAGAATGAAAAATATTACATTATCGAAATATAAATCCAACACCACCTCCGGATATACGATATTGCCATCACTTCCCACAGAAGCAAGAAATTTCCCATCAGGGCTGCAAGATAATGAAATCCAGAAAATCAAAATATTTTACATTTATGAATTTAGTATGATTTTATTGAAGCTTGCACTTGCAGGGTTGAGGAGTTTAAATTTAATGTGATTTAGCAATTATTGTGAACCTGAAAGCCAAATCCTTTACAGAGGTATGAGCATTAGACTTATCTAAAACAGTATCCATGCTAGGCCACTTGAAAACCCTCAACTTGCCATCCTGTACTGCACCATAATGAAATCATCAACAAATATATTCTTCTGCATAAAGAGGATAATTTGCTTCTGTATATCAACTTTATTGTGTTAAACATGGTTGATATAGCATCTGACTGTAGTAAAAACAGTAAAGATCAACAATATAACTACTTTAAATCACTTCCTACAATCGAATTACAAAATATAGTTATTTTTACATTAAAGTTTGGAAGTGAAAATTAGAACAAAAACAATTATTTTAAAAGTCTTTCAAAAAGAAAGGCTCCCTATTTATTGTATAATAGTATAATACTTTCAAAAACAAAATATAAGTATATGCCAATAGCATAAGTCTCTTCAAGGTAGTTCAGGAGTACTATTAAAAGAAAATTGGAAAGCAAAATACTTGTGACTGCATGACTCTGTATAAAAGTAAAACGCCAAAGTCACCTATTTGGTTATTTCTCATTTCAACACAAACATTTATTAGAAATAACATGACCGATGAATACTACCTCACCACCAACAGCAAGTACAGAACCGTCATCATCAAAAGTCAGTGCTAACTGTTGTCCTAATAAAGTGCTAACTGTTGTACTCGGTCCTAATAAAAGTTTTGAGAAAAGATATCACTACCTGATCTTCAACCTTCATATGCTTTGAGAAAAACTTGGCAGCATGACATTCATTATCTAATTATGTGAATATTTAAAGAAAAATAGTATAGGTCAGCAAGATATGTATTGAGAGAACTCCGTGTTATGCTTAAATGACTTAGTGTCCTTTCTTTTAAATTCTACCACCTTCACACACCGAAAAATTGATTTCGCTTTGTTGCCATAAATTCACATTAATATGTTTCTTATCGTGAGCAGATAAGAACAAAGGGATTAAACCAGAGGCTATGCTATTTGAGATCGCTTGATCAAGTAATTCAGAGAGAGGGCATATTCAATGCGCGAGTGAGTCATCTGCCAAAGACCCTACAGCCCTGTGATGAATTCTCGCTATCTCGCCGATATAAACAATGGTAAATATAGATTACGTAATTATCGATGAATAAGCAAATGCCCGCCAAAAATTGGAAAAGAAATATAAGCAACTTTGTTTACAAGGATACTTGCAGGAAGCATCTCAAAATATGAGTCAGATGCATAACGATTTACAATTACATAGAATTGGTTGTTAACCATACTTGCAATTAGATTATATGTACCAAGATTGTTCGGATATGGTGAATGGAGCATAAACTTTATCAAAACTAATCAAGGATAGAAAAAATAATGTCAATAAAGAAAAGAAAAGGAATACAAACTGTTTGTGCACATTTATGAATGTACTGCAAGCCTTCTACATAAAGCAGAATGAGTTTGATCGTAATAATACACCACAAGCTTTCCAAGAGCATCTTTACCTATTCTTCTTAAAACTTTATCACGAAAGCAACCGAAGTACAACAAGCATAGCTCCACTTGCGATTGCCTTGTATTACTCCACCACCCTATCCTCGTAACATGGTTCCCAACAGAAAATCTCCGTACATGGTCAACTATTGCACATAAGTTGATCCAATATTGTTCTTCATCAAGAAAGAAAGAGTATGCAGATGCATACTTGAGAGAGGAGAAAAAAGAAGCCCTAAACCAAATGGTATTAAGTATAATTTTATAAATTATGTCTAAACTTTTCAGCTTTCTAACATCCAAAAAATCATTGAGCCAAAATTTCTCTTTTAGAACGATTTATCAAGATATTTTCCTAGAAAACTCGTTGTCAAATTATCAAGATATTTTCCGTTGCTTATGATTTTAGTTTTTAGTTACATCGACATGTTTTAGTTCCTCAACACTTAACATACCTAATTAAAAACAACTTATATATAATACATACATACATTGATACGTGAAAAGTTTATGCTTATTTGACTACATTAGAAATAGCAAGTATTGGGTAGTCAAGGATTATGATGATGTGGGTTTCTTGAAATCGACTTCGAAGACTAATCAAAAGACTTTTGTTCACCATCTTTTTTGCAAGTAGGCTAACAAATGGTTGTAATAAAATAGCACAATGTAAATATCACAAGATAATTTTTTTAAAAAGAAGCACATTTCATATAAATATTTTTAACTATTAGGTGAAAAGAAAACGAAAAATTAAAATTGTGAAATAACGGAAAACCTAAGACTGAGATGTTCTTCTTTTCTTACCCAAGAATTAATTATGGATTCTTTGGATCTCCACTACATGTCATTCCTTCATTGGTTCTCAAACTTGTTATGGTTTGCAGCACGCCAGCACCTATCAATCAAATGCTGCAAAAAAAAAAAATGGTGTACTTTCATTAGTGTAATAAGGACACCAACAAGGCCTCAACTCATGCACACACATGAGCTCGCAAAAATAGTGAACACGCTCGAAAAAGAGTACAGGACATCTGGAAAAGTTTGTGACAAAGAGAGCTTCTTGCAGGAATACTTTGAGACAAAGTTTGTGTTATAATCCTTTGAGCAGAACAAAAAAGAAGATTCAGCAGGGAATACTTTGATAACACATGACATATAAGTTACTAATAGAAACCTTTGTTCACATTTGACTACAACGTAAAAGCGCAAGTTACTAATGGAAACCATTTACGCTTTCTATTAATGCACAATCCAGCAATGAAGTCTGATAATAATAATATCAGAAACTAAACCATTACATACAATCATATGAAATAACGATGAGAGCTTGCATCTCATAAATAAAAAATATAAGAGAAAATCACACTACAACATTTCAACCCATCTTAAAAATAGTGTTGAAAATTTCTATTGTGCATTTCAAATAGTGTTAAATAGGACCCGTAAAATAGTGTTGAAAATTTTTTCATGTATTTCAAATCATAATGGGGCACTTGAGATAGAGATGCATAACTTAGTCTACTTTTAGCTTCTTGCAATATCTATTTATTGAAAGGTCTATTGCAATATCCTTTTATTCATCATGGGATCTCTTTATCAAAGTCGCTAATTGCAAACCCCAAAGTAGCTTTTCTTGTGATATTTACATTGGGCTATTTTATTACTTCCATTTGTTAGCCTACTTGCAAAAGAGATGGTGAACAAAAGTCTAAAACCCCAAGAAATTCTCAAATATCAATACTCAATATTGAACCTCTCGTTCTTCAAATACCCACTCAAATCGACTTCAATGTTTGTTTAATCTAAACCCACCAAAGATTCTCAAATGTTATTCTACATATCAAAAGACTATTCCAATAGAAATACCTCAAAATTAAATCAAATTGTAAAAGTTTTGTAAAACAAAAGGCTACCTTGGGGAATTAGGCGGAAAGATGAAGCAGATGCAGAAGAGGAGGGGTCCGTAAGATCCGAAGAAGGACGATGCAGACAAATTCCTGGAAGATTTTATAAAACAGAGTTTGTTCCCTCTAAAGTCATTGAGAGATGATAAGAGGAAAATCAAAAGAACTGGTCAAAGCATTGAAGGTTGCTGCATCTGCAAACTGTGATTTCCTATTTGGTTTTGTTGGCGCCAAGCAAAGTGGCGAGATTTTGTTTGAATCATTTGAAGTGAACAAGAAAAGCAGTACTTTCTCTATGAACCCAATTTGATTCTAGGTACTTTCTACATGCTTTAGAGCGTAAATTAGAAATTTGGGTATGAGAGATAAGAGATTTAGGGTTGGGTATGAGAGATTAGAGATTTAGGGAGTTGAGAGAGATAGAGTTATTTGGAGGAATGAGAATGAGAGAGAGAGAGATAGAGGATTTGAATCGCGTGTGTGAAACGAGAGGAGAGGAGAGACGGAGAGTTTGAAATTTGAATGAGAGAGCGAGCTTGTGACGTACAACACTGGATGGGACACTTATGTTCTCTCTCTGCTATCTTTTATATTATAGATGTGGGCAACCCTCCTTAACAATTAAGGAATTGAGTTTTATTTTAATTAATTAAACTCCTTTAATTAATTAGGCTCCCAATCTTATTAGGAATAATTAATTAAACTCTTTTAATTAATTAGTCTCCTAATCTTATTAGGATATTTGGGAGTACTTTTATTAATTAATTCCCAAACTCCTTTAGGAATTAAATAATAATAATAGTAATAATAATAATAAGACTCCTCTTATTAATTTATATTTAATATTTCCAAAATATTAAATAATAAATATTAAGCTATTTAATTTATTCTATCACCATACATTAAATTAAATATATTTAACTTATTATTACGATTATGCCATTAACTTCTTAAATAATTATTCTTCCTTTTATGGTGTGACCCGTTAGGTTTTCCATATTAAACCGATTGTGAATAAATCAATTAGAACAATTCTAATCTTATTTAAATAAATTAATACAATAAATTAAACTATTAATTTATTTAAATAAATAATATTTATTCTACAATAGGGATATATAAGCCTCCCTAGCGATTAATGACTTTTCAGATAATATAGATTTCAACATTAATCATAAAAGAACGTTTGAGTAAATAGTTACCGTACAATTCAATCCTTCCACCATACAATATCCCAATTAAATATAAGACATGAAATTATAATAAAGTCTTATTTTATTCAAGTATATGTATTTCGACTCTTAAATGCACAACTCCAAATAATACAAATTAGAAACTTCTTTCTAATTTCATTCTGCCTTGGCCAAGGACTACTGAGTTGTTATTTATCGAATCACATAAGATATTTCTATTCTTTTACTAGAAGCGGTAGATTCTTTATTGATCATACATTATCTCCATGTACAACTTATTATACCCAAGCATACCTTTTGATATACCCTAAGGGTCTTAAGGAATAAGTCAAAGTATAACTCATCATACACAAGATACTATGACGATCTCAAGTCCAAAGATCACTTGTACTACTATCACTATAGGAATTCCTATTGACAGACAAGTAAAACTCCATTAGGTATTCCTTAGCGAACCACATTCAGTGAATTTATTCTCTAATAAACACCTACATACTTGCTTTAGTGTCTCCACACAAATGATCATGAGATCAATCATCCTCATCAAATGAGCACGCAACGTATGTACCAATCTATCCGAATTCACTAATCCTCAATTTAGTAATCCAACGATTGGGAAATATTTTAGTTTTAAGCTTTCTAAGAATTTAGATCTCATTAGAATGATCATCATCATTATTATAAAAGCATTGCTTAAAACTATGAGTTTATCACATATTATAAAACAACATCATGTAGATAATTAAAAGCCTTTAATAAATTAATACTTTTTATTAATAAATAAATAAGATTGTTACAAAGTATATGCTTTTCATCAAACATGATTGACTTGTGTGCATACTACTTTCAATCTCCCACTTGTACTAATGCCAATTGTCATGGTATCTCCTACCCTTCTTCTCTAAGTGACGATTATCCTGCTGTTAGATAAGCTTTAGTTAATGGATATGTAATGTTGTTCTTGAGAGTCCACTATCTCTATAGTGGTTTCCCATCTTTCAATGATTCCTATAATCAAATGAAAGTGTCACAACACATGTTTAGATCTAAGATGAGACTTAGGAACTATTCCTAGTTCTGTAATGAACTTTTCATCCATACAATCAACTTGTAGCTTCATTTATAGCTATATACTTTGTCTTTATCACTAAACTAGCAACTCTTTGCTGTTTGAAACCTTTCCAATTCACTGCACCACCGTTCAAGGTAACACTTTACCTTAAAGTGAATTTTCTGTCATCTTGGCCTATCTAAAAAACTTGAGTTTGTTAAGCCCTCCAGTTTAAATTTAGACCCACCATGAATATGATCACATCCTTAGTGTCAGTTAAGTACTTTAATATGTTTTTCACTGACCCATAGTGAACTTCTCCAGAATATGACTGATCAACATCAGGTCTCGTACATTTCATTGCATACATGATAGTTACTCATTCGATCTCTCTTTGATGAGTATATATGGACTACTAAGAGAGATACACTCCATGACTCATCAACATGAGACAACTCTTGGAGTTTGTCATGCTAAACGACTTTAGCATCAAATGAATATACGTTTCTTGGGTTAAGTCGAGCATCCTCTTGAATCTATCTATATAGATTTGTATCTCCAATTAAGATAATCTTCCCAAATCCTTCATAGATGAATGTTTAGACAAGTGTATCTTTACTGATTGTAGCATTAGTATGTGTGAGGGCCTCGAATCCGGGTCCTGAATCACCGCGGATCCGGAACAATCATTCTATCACTATTACTATTTGCGGAAGATATAAACATAAATTGTTTATACATTAAACATTATGCACTATTCTCCAAGGTCGAGTAACCTTAACTTATACACAATTCAAAACTTACTTCACTTACAATAACATTAATATTATACAATACTATTACAAATCTAATCGCACACATTTACTTTAAGCTGGAACTGTCTTTAACCTTTCCTTGTATCCAACGCATTCGCCTTAATCTACAATGTTTTATCATGATATAGCAAGGGTGAGCGTAAGATTGCACAACAAGTTTAAGTTTAATAATTTAACGATATATCATGATTGAAAGAATCTGAATAATAAACTGACTATAATTCAACAATATAGTTGTGAATTAGCACGAATAAACTTTTAACTAAATTATTTAATATTGTAATTAAATAAATTAAATACCATTTATATTCCAAAAATATTACATATTTATGAAATATACTCAAAATAATTAAAAACTAATTTTCAAACTTTAAAATAATTTTTAGCAATTTATTTCGTATTTTTAATAATTAAAAACTATTTATTTCAATTTATTTATTAAAATAAGTATTTTTCTGAAATTAAGTGTCGCTAAAGGGCCCTATAGCGACAGACCCGTCGCTATAGGTGTTCTTGGCCTGTTCTTGAGTGTTCTTCAGATCTTCATGTCAGTTACCGGATGTATACTTTGACCACTTATATTTATTTGATCTTAATGATTCTGGGACATACAAGACAGTGATCTTGTAGTAGAGATGTATCACTATAATATTAAACCATCATCTTGGTCATATCATTCCACAACATGAAGATCGGTCCATTCAAACTAGCTGTCAGAGCGTCCTGGGTTTTCTGGGTAACCTAGAAACCCAGGCACTCTCGAGTGCCTACTTTCAAGCTCGATTTTATATAAGTTTTGGGAATTAAATAAGTGTTCTTAGGCTTTAAACATGTTGTCCTCATGCCATAGAACATTTATATTACAACAGATCATCATAATAACATAACACATGACATATCAAGGCTTGTCAAAGTAAGGGTCAAAGGCTGTTCTTGAGAAATCTGGGTTTCCCATATTTCGTCAAAAGCTGGTTGTCAACGCGGTTTTGACCGTGATTATCTTTGCTCATGTTAAAAATCTGGATGTTCTAAGGACTTGGATATGTAGTTCACACGACAGTCTACACAGATCAAACAACAACTTAGCCAAAACACGTGTCAGAAGCAAGATTAGACGCTTTAAATTTTTTGTCAGACCTCCTAGGGAAATTCTGGGTTACCCAGAAGTCAGTTTCGTGATCGGTCAACGGGTTTTGACCATTCATATCTGGATATCTAGACTTGCTATGTATGTGATTCCACTTCCAGTCTACTCTCCTCATAACAAAGAACAAATATATAACTTTAAACACACATAATACTAAACACAGAAAGATCTAGAGGCCCTGACATATGTCTGTCAGGCCTTGAAATTAGGGTTCTTGGTCAGTTTTGAAAACTTGATTTTCGTGCCTCTAGATGTTATAGATCTATGATCTAACAACCCAAATCACTAAAAGACACCATCTAACACAACTTTAAACCATAAATCATAACATCTAACATCAAATCCATGGATTTTGAAAATTAGGGTTTATACCTCCTTGAAGCTTTGATCTTTGATTCTGACTTTTGGTTGCTGATCATGGAGTGTTAAGATATGATATTGACTTTGTATCTCACTATCTATCACTCCCCAATTTTGGATCTTAGAGAGAAAATGGCTTGGTAAAAATGAGAAAATAAAGTAGGCATTTCTCTCTCTCCAATCTTTATATTGTAATACAATGCAATGTATATGGCTCAGGAAATGGGCTAGGTTGCTGAGTTTTTAAGTCAATGAGTTGTTGGAGTTGATCACGAACTCTCATTTGGCAAGATTTGCACTCAACTTACTAAATAATGCACAAAGGGTAAAATAGTCTTTTAGCATTTAATTTTAATGGCATTTTAGATAATTGCTCTAACCCTTAAGGTTTAGGTTTTGAACCCTTAGGGTTTAGGGTTTGAACCCTTAGGGTTAGGTTTTAAAAATAAATTCTAAAATTTCCAAATTCGGTTTTAAAAATCAAAAATTAATATTTCTAAATTATAATTATAATTTTCTAATTATATTAAAATTTCCTAATCATAATTTAAATCTTGCTAATTAGGATTAGTATTTCGTATTTAAAATTTGCTAAATTAGCAATTAGGGTCAAAATCATGCATTAGGGTTTACAACCCAAAAATTAGGGTTTCTAATAGAAAAATAGTTTTTTAATTTAGAAGTTAGATTTCGTAATTAGATTAGGGTTTTCTAATTAATTAGGGTTTCCAGTAAATTTTTAGGGTTTCCCCTAATTAGGTTATATTTAATAACGTTAAACCTTATACTAACATCCGCATTCCCAAACTAGGGTTTTAAATTTCTGAATTAGGGTTTCGAATTCCCGAAACTGAAATTAGGGTTTCTAGAATAGGTTTTAGGGTTTCTTACCCATTGCTAGGGTTTTCTAACTGAACGTTGACGTTCTTAATATATACTTAGGATTTGACACTGATAAAATCGATCTGGTCAAATCTTGACCCTTAACCACATTCTGAACACATAAATGACCATATACACATAACATATTCATGTATACACCTAATCCTGAATAATTCACCTAAATCCTTCACAGAATTTTGAAATCCTTAAAATTCCTTCTTAAAAATATCAAATGCATACACTTATTTTCTGCCTAGGTTCTAATATTGAACCTTAAATCAATTAATAAATTTTTTAAAAATATTGAAATTCTCGGGTTGTCACAGTATGTCATTCCTAATCCATAGTATATCAACATATAATACTAGGAATGTCACGATGCTCCCATTGGCCCTTTTGTACACATTAGGTTCATTCTTATTTGTGATAAAATCAAACTCTTTTGATTTGTTTCATCAAAATGAATGTTCCATTTTTGAGAAGCTTGCTTCAATCCAATTCTCTAAGTGTCTATATGTCTTAACTCATCGTATGTAACTGGATCATTATCATCTATGATGCGTACCTCATCATCTATGATGAATCCATACCTCCCAGGTATCTTCGATAATATTCTGGATTTACGATTCGGTTGTGGTACAATAGGTCTATCTACAGGTTCCTCTTATTTAACTTATAGTGATTTGTGGTTCTTGAACTCTTCAAGATCTATTATCCTCCCACTAGCCCCTTCAATGATAAACATCTTTATCTTAGAAGGCAATATATTTCGCAACAAACACCTTTTTCTAAGTAGGATTATAGAACATATACCCTAAACTTACTTTAGGATGTCCCACAAATCTATACTTGTCAAATCTTGTCCCAAGCTTATCCTTTGAAACCTTTTCACATAAGCTGGACAACCCCTTATCTTAACTTACTTAAAATTAGGAATCCTTCATGTCCATAACTTCTATGGAGTTTTATGGCCTGATTTTGAGGTTACCGTTTTGTAGATATGCAGCCATTTCTAGGACATTATTATAGAAAGATACTGGAATGTAGATATAATCATTATGGACCGCATCATTTCCATCAAGGTACAATTTTTCCTTTTAGATACATCAATTAAATATTACATATCAGGAGGCGTCCATTGTGAGAAAACCATTTGAGATGATCTAGAAACTTATTGCACAAGTATTGATTCTTTGATCTAATCAAAGAATCTTAATACTTTTCAAATTAGTTTCACTTCTAAATTCTTTGAACCTTTCAAATAATTCACACCTATATTTCAGTAAATACACACATTCAACTCTTTGAATGATCATCTCATTTTCTTATACTAATTTTTTCAATATGCAAAAAATTATTTTCACGTAAGTCAAGTATACAAAATCCATTCAGTGATATTCCAGTTCTATACAAAACATTATTATTATAAATAGAACAACAATTGTTCTTAAATATAATACCAAAGATTTCATTGTCTAACAAAAAATGGAAATAATGTTTATAAAAAGAACTGGAATACAATAACAACTTATTGACTTAATAGATTTGCCCGTATTGCTAAACTATAAGTTTCTATGGCTAATGTAGCAACCTTTGCTTCATTTCCTACACATAGGATTACTTATCTTTGTTTAGCTTTCTACTTCTGCTTGGTCCCTTCATAAATCTATATTTATGATAACCAAAGTCGGTATCCAATACCCAAGTAGAACCTTGACTTAAAAAAAAATTTATTTAATTCATGAACAAAACTGTATTGTAACCGAAGCTTCACTAAGCTTCTTCTGGTTAGCCTCTACAAGATACTTCTCACAGTTTCTTTTCTAGTGTCCAGACGTATTGTAGTGGAAGCAAACTCCTTTGCTATCCGTATCAGCTTTGTTCTTATTATCCTGTATTTTTGTCTTTCGATTTACCTTCTTAGAATCGTTCTTCTTTTTAGAAGATCCTTTGGCCCCTACTAGTAAGACTTGGTCTTTTTTGGTTGGAAAGTGACTCAGCATTTTCAACATGTTAAGCAAATCAGCGAAGCTGATATCTAGCTTGTTCATATGAAAAATTTACAACAATTGTGAAAGTAGTCCGGGAGTGAGTGCAAGATCGAATCTTGGTTCAACTCTCCATCCATGACAAAACCTGTTGTCCTAATTGTTCAATCAAATTGATCATATTAAGGAATTTTGTCTGTACTATAGTGTCATCGGTTATTCTAGATCGGAAGAGCTCCTTAAATATCTGATATCTATCAGTCCTACTTTCCTCACCATCAACTACTTGATGTGTAGCAATATAGTAGGAGCATCCATAGTTTCATGCTGACGCTGAAGCATGTTACTCATGGATGCGAGAATGATGCATTGAGCCAACTGTGCATCATCTTGTCACTTTCTAAAAGTAGCAATCTCTTCCTCAGAGGCATTGTCGGCAACCATTGCGGGGATAGGCGTATTAAGGACATAAGATAATTTTTCAGCCATGAGAACTATTCTCAAATTCCTTAACCAATCCATTTAATTCGGTTCTGTTAAATAACATCTAATATGTTTCGCAGTGATAGTAATTTAGACATTGTAAATTCCGTAAATGAATTTATAAATAACAACATTTTAGCATACATTCTTTTATTAATTACCAAAATAAATTAGGTCTTATTTTAAATTGGTATCTCCCACTATTTTTTTTAAACTATATTACCCTCAATATATATAGTTTTGCAATATTTAATTAAAGATATGCTAGTGAGAATAAGGATCCCATTTTAAACGTATATAGCCTTGTGGTGACACAACAAACTATATATAAATAAATAGGTAGACAACTCTTGTCAATTACATCAACTATGCAACTCCTTGTATTTTGACTCTTAGATTATTTTGATCAAGTGGTGGCACATCCGAATCAAAATTATCCAAGTTAAGTTCAACCTAGCACTCCATATATTCAAAAAAGAAAAATATTGTCCTTGTGGTGACACAACAAAATAACATTGTTCAATTTTCTTTATAAGCATCAAATGTGATAAAATTAACATCTCAAAGAATTAAGATAAGCCTTGTGGTGACACAACAAACTTATAATAATTAATTGATACTCTATTATTTTTATCATGCTAGAAGGTGACGTTCGATATTCCAAATATCTTTGAACGCTTAGGACTTAATATAAAAAATTTGAGGGGTTTGCATGTTATTAATTTGTCTCATCTGCATAATATATATATATATATATATATATATATATATATAAGCATGTACATATAGAATACTATATTCTACCCGGATTGATTATGGACTTTATTCTAGTTTGATTCACTAGAGCCACCAAGTGAACCAAGAGGTCAAACGTAGGGTGCAAGAATTAAATTTAAATATAACTATTACATTTAAACACGGGCTCCATTACAAACGGGTCTTCAAGCGCTCCTTGCTCCTTGCTCCTTGATCTTTAATTCTTCAAAATTAATTCTAACTATTCCTATTACAAAACTATTTTAAAATAAATAGAAAACTTGATTAGCAGTCAAGGGGAAGTACATAGGAGGAAGACAAAATTTACATTAAGAAAAAAATTAGAGAAGACAAGGTACGCATACCCCATTTAATAAAATTCATACATTCATGCATCCAACTAAAATAAAATTCAATCACATTGGTCAATAGTCCATAATCAATTTCATTTACTATCATACACATCACCATATGCATCAATAAATAACATTCATCTCATGAATAATAAACATTCAATATATATATTGATATCATTTAATGGACAAATTTAGTTAGCATAAAATCTAATTTTGAATCAAAATAAACTCCTTTATTTTAATTCAAATTTAAATCAAAACAAACATCTTTTATTTTAATTTATCCAATTTTGAATAAAATAAATAATTTTATTTTAATCAAATACTTTAATCAAAATAAACTCATTTATTTTAATTAATTATGAAATTCAATTCCAAGTCAAAAAAAACTCCTTTATTAAAGGAAACACGGATTCTCTTTCCTATTCACAAATAAACTCCTTTATTTTGAATAATATGGAATCTTATTTCATATCTAAATAAACTCCTTTATTTAAGGAAATATGAATTTTCTTTCCTATTCACAAATAAACTCTTTTATTTTGAATAATATGAAATCTTATTCCATATCTAAATAAACTCCTTTATTTAAGGAAACATGGATTCATTTTCCTATTCACAAATAAACTTCTTTATTTTAGGAAACATGAAATCCAATTTCAACTCCAATTAGTTATCATGGAATCCAATTCCAACTATAATTAGTTAGCATGCAATTAATCCAATTTTAAGATTAAAATAAACTTTTTATTTAAATTATAAAAATATTACGATTAATATATATATATATATATATATATATATATATTGTGACACCCCCAAAATAGGTATACATCACCCATTCTGAGTCGCCAGATACATGGTACAAAATTCAAATACAACTTAATAATACAACTGTTGTGTAAAATACGATAAAACATAAACTGAGAGTTTTAGTACGAATATTGTCTTCTAGACAGTATTCAAACCCAAATGGAGTCCTTACTATATTTATTATCACACTATTTCATAGAATTGTGAGGAATAGTAATGCAAACATCTGGACCGTCACTTCGTTCCCCGACTAGCCCCGGCTATGTTTGATAAGTAGGTTTTATACCTACTTATCCGGTATCTGTCACTTGAATTAGTTGCTTAATCTCATGTTTCTTAGTTACTTTTCATGCATTTTGTGTTCGTTTTGTAGATTATATGCTTGGGAGCTGAAATCGCAAAGAATTGGTATGAAATCACAAAGAAAAGCAATTCGGACTTCCTTTGGGCTTTCATTTTCATTTCATGTTCTTGGCTTGGAACTTGGATTACATTTTAGAGCTTCTTCTTAGATTTCTAGAACATCTTAAATCATTCCAATTGGAGTTCGGATGCAAGAGTTATGACATTTGTACCAACGGACGTCGAACGTCACTGTTTTGGGTGGCCATTTGCATAGAAATCACTTCCAGCCCAATTTCGACCTTCATTCGTTCGGTATTTTTAAAATCTCAAAGAATGAAAGTTATAGAGCTAGTCGGTATCTTCGCTTTGATAGGTGGCAGGCCTCGTAACTCTTCCCGGATCAAACGTTATGGTCGATTTTCCAAAGGACGTCAGAGTAGAAAATGTTCCTTCAAAAAACCCCCACCGGGGTTGGCATACTAGCTACAAAACAGTCCCCTAGACCGTCGGGGTGGGCCATTTAGAAGCCTAGACCCCCCGCCGGGGTGGGGGTATGCCCAGAAAATACAAATTTTGGTCAAATTTGAGTCCGGGAAGGATTGTTTCGATCCGATTGACTCAAAGACTTCCAAGAGGACTTAAAGACATATGAAGAGACTTATAAAAGGAGGAGAATCACAAGGATTAAGGGAGATCAGAGACTAGAGAGAGGATTCCATTAGATTAGATTAGAGTAGATTAGATTAAAACACTATTTCTTATGAGTTTTGGAAAATGAAGCAACTTGGAGACCATTGAAGATTCAAAGTAGGAGCAAGGAGAGAGTATCAAATCTACAGACAATAGATTCTATCTTCTTATCTTAATCTATCTTTGTCTTTTATTGTTTATTCAATTGTGGATTCTTAGTTTTAATTCAGTAATCATGAACTAATTCTATGTTTGAGATTACAATGGATCTTATTGTGTAGTTTATTTTAATATGATTCGCTATTAATTATTATGTTTTATTGTGAGGATTGTCTATTGTGATATGGACTTAAATGTTTAATTGCCTAGCTAACAATTACCGTGATAATCTATATGAACCTGGAGAGATGAAGTATTGATTTAGATCTTATCATGATAGCACGTGTTTGTGATTTCTGCATAGATGGAATTCATGATTCGTGATTAGGATAGAGATATGCCTTTACGCCATATGTAATCTTATAGAGAACTTTTTCTTAAAATCTTTTTTAATTGTAATTCACATAGAGATATAGTGGATTAGTTAATTAGGGTGTCTTTCTTAATTCTATCATATGTGAATTTAAGTGAGTATGGGTATTATGCACCGAGAGGTGGTTTTATCTGCTTTAGTGTTCTTGATTAACAATTCAGGATAGAAAATAATTGATGAGAAGTGTGTTAACTTAAATGAAGCAATAAGTGAAGTTGTGATCTTAAATCTCTATTATCTTAATTTAACTAGTGGTAATTAGAATTAGTTTACTTATAAATTGAAATTCATTCATTTAAATAAGATTAAGTTGGTTACGGGTTAGTATTTGATGATTTTTATTAAATAATTCCTCGTGGGAACGATACTCTACTTTCAATTTATTACTTGTTGACCACGTATACTTGCGTGTTGTGCGTAATTAGATTTTACCCAACAATGTTCTCATTTCCTGAAGAGAACAATGAAAGCAAAAAGGTGAGCTCAACTAGCCCAGTAAGAAATATTATGACTAAGATAATGCAAAATAATTTATCGTTAGCCTTCAATAGTGTTAAACTGATAAAATATAACAAACATCAAGTTTAACTGCAGCGGAACAAGTAATCTATTAGAAGAGTCAAGTAGGGCATGATATCTACTATCTTCTATGATTTAAACGAATTTATCATCAATTTTATCCCTGAGAGTCAGCTTAATAAATAATCCACATCATCTAATCACCCCTGCACTACGGCCAAGGATATTCTGTAGTATCATGACCACAAATTATCCATGCACTACGGGCCAAGGATATTCATGTATTCATTAATGGTCATGATCATGCCAACAACTGTCCATCAATGCACTACGGGCCAATGAGGACTTTTACCACATCATTTGTAACATTACGATCATGATTATACCGAATAATCCCTGGTCATAATTATACCAAGTCCATCTATGCACTACAGGCCACATATGACTTTCAACATAATATAAGCATGAGGATGATGAGAATGATATAAGAATTCAATAAAAAGAAAGCAAAGGATAAAGTTTTAAAGATTTATAATTTAATTTATCCAGTATTCAATAATGTCCAAATTATCAACATGATACTACTTTGTAGAGTAAAATTCAAGAATAATATTGTATCAAAAATGATTTGGACTGAAAATGAATCAATTTTTATCATGAATAGTACCCCGAGTGAATAGTACTTGAGTGAATAGTACCCCATGAATAGTACTTCGTGAATAGTAACCCGTGAATAGTATTCCAGCATGAAAAAGTTAAAACTTATCAAGAATGCTTAGAATAATATTTCCATGAAAAGATACTGGATGAAACAAAAATTTTAAGGATATTCTACTAATTTCATGGAGTATAGAAGCCAAAACTTTAACCAAATGAGTATAGAATTCGAAATCTGAAACGAAATAATATTATTTACATACTACAGAGTATGGAAGAAAATATTATTTCAAGCGAATATTGAACAAAAATAACATCCATTACCTTGTAAAGAAGAGTATTCCAACTGGTATAGCGGGGATATTCTTGAAGAAAACTTTCACTATTTTCTACACTCAAAGCTTTCTAAAACTCGAAAGAAATACGCTCAATATTATAGAAGAAGAATTCTCTGATTATGGTGTGATTTTCAATTCTAACTAAGCATCCTATTTATAGGAGTATAGAAGGGGTAATGTTAAGAAATCTCACGGACGAAACAATCAAAATTTTACGGGCGCCGAATTTCTGATTCACAAAACTTTACTATGTACTACATAGTAAAATACTATGCAATAAAATGTAATATATTCTATTTTTTCATAAAAAACAAAACTTATTATAATATATATATATATATATATATAAAATAATAATAATAATAATAATAATAATAATAATAATAATAATAATAATAATAATAATAATAATAATAATAGATCGCTTGCCTCCCCAGACAACTCCCACCCCCCCAATTCAGATGATCTATATATATAAAATATATATAACATACATATATTATATATCATATAATATATACATAATATAAAAAATTTATATATAATAATACTAATGATAATAACTCACTCCTGACTTGGTTTTCTCCCACCCCCCGTGATAACCCATTTCATTATTCTTCCAAATGTGGGCCCCACATGTGTCCCCCACATGTGGTTCCCACCTTTATTATATAAAAATATACTGAATAACCTTTTACCGATTATTTTGAAAAAATGGGTAAATGGGGGTCTATAAATACTTCTTAAAAATCCCCTTAATATTTTTTAACAACGTTTATTCATATTATTATAACTCGCAATATTTGTGACGCCCCCAAATCCGGGTATCTTCCAACTCGACAGATGGTGTTACACGGTGCTACAGTTCACATAAACATTCAATTAAAATGCCTCAAATGAACGGATATGTCTTATATATATCAAAAGAATATTTACATTTCCCAGGTTCTTTACAACCAATACATTTGTCTTCGTCATAATATCAATATTATTCCTTATAAAACCTATACTATTACATATGTAATCTACGGGTTCGCCTTCACCTTCCCTTTATCCTTGCCGGATCCATCGGTCCGTTCGGTCTTAGCTGCATTCATATGGTTCAAGCAAGAATGAGCCTAACTAGCTCAGCAAGTACAAAAAATCTAGGAAAATAGCATGCTTGAAACATAGGAATCGTATATCCTTGATAACTGAACAATAGTTACGAAGTACTATCGATAATTCAAAATAACACTTCTTTTCATTCAAAAGGTTTTACAACAACAATATTCAGTAAAACATCAATTCCGGTTCAAGACCGTAAGTATTTTATAATTACTTTGAAAAGGACATCCCGACACGAAGTCCGTAAGTCCAAAGATAGCTTACGAAACACGTCTGGGTGATCAACTATAGTACTCTATGTTGATCAACACTACATTCATTAAACGTGTATACGTTTAAGTTGTGGCAACCTCACGTGCATGTCGTTTGACGACAAAATAATTTGAGCATACTCAGTCTACTTTTTGAAAACCACAACAATATTAGTTTGGTAAATCCTTATCAACACTTGATAGAATAACATAGCATACGTCTAGCCGAAAGAGTTGGCTTTGACTTCCTCAGACATTAACTCATGCGAAGAATACATGAATCACAAAAACTTGTCCAGATCGAACTGGAACAAGGGTTAGAGTACTTGCCTTTAGCGTCTGCTACAGTTTATAACACGTGCACTTTAGGTCCTTAAGTCTCTACAGTAGATGATAACATAACATAGAATATTAGTTCATGAATGATCATACATGGTTCTTAAAGAATCTTACCATTCTTCTCAATCTAATTACGTATTAGATTTGTTATTATCGGTTCCGGATTTTCATTAGGTCATTCTTACGTTCATATGTAATTGACTTTAACTTAACCCTAAGTATTCATAACTAAGGCTTAATTATGCCTTAACAATGTTTCATTAAGATCCTTATTTAATTGCTTATCAATTACTCTTCATGTTTAACTTGTAACATTCTCTATTGTCTAGGTCTTGAAATTTGGTCTTTGCGTACCGGCTATTACAATTGGTTCGCTGCTGCATTTACCTCTTCTTTGCTTAAAAACCGGACTGACGACTGTGCCGGCGGCGAGTCTCTTCGTTATGGTTTGCGTTGCTGTTTGACTCTCCAGGGGCTGATGGCCATTTTGGTGCTGTGGCGCCGGACTTTTGGCTTGGAGTCGTGCCACGGCGCGAACTCTGTGCCATAGAAATGTTTGACAGGTTTTTCAAAAGTTGAGATTCCCGGACTCGTAACTTCTTCGTTATAAGTCCAAATTGGCTCGTTCAAGAGCCTACGGTTCACAAATTACATACTCTACGCGTTCATGTAAGAATTTTATTTATTTTACTCCGTTTGCTAAAATTTCACCTATTAGTTCATTTTAACGAAAATGATAAACGTTCGCGAACGTTCAATGCTCGTTTCTTCGTTCTTAGTCGGAATCCGATCATTTTCGAGTCCGAAACTCTATAATGCCAAACATGACTTGTCTCCATCAAAAACCAACGTTTATGACATCAAATACAAAATACGACTTCAATTTCGAGAATTTCACGAATTCGACGATTATCGTCCAATCGTGTAAATTCCGGCGAAACCTCATTACAAATCGTTTAGGTGGATTTTAATCAACATAAAGATATTACAAGTTACTTACTACACCAACTTATCATCAAAGTAGGTTTTGACTTATTCTCATAAGTCAATGACTTATTCAACTTATTAACTACAAATTCTCATGCTTATAACTTACTACGAACTTAAGTCCATCAACCAACGTTTTCCAAACTATTTTGAACATACTAACATCATATGACCAATATATGGCAAGTTCTTCCCAAGTTCATCAACTTATTTAGGTTCAAGTTGCTTATTCAACTTATTCAACTTATTCGGTTTAAGTTCATTCATCAATGACTTATGTCATGTTCTTAGTATCTAACTTCATTAGATTACACTTCTCTTATCATCCTAGTATGATAGAGATATAAGAGATAATATTAATTACCTTTGAAGACTACTTGTACTTCTCTTCTCTTGAAAATCTAGAATGGGAAAGTTAAACTTCAAAGTGCTTATTGGCTCTAACAAATAAGTTGTTTGATTGGGAGTTTGTTGGATGAAATAACAAACCTCAAATGAATTAAAGGGCTTGCTATTTATAGAACTTTCAAGGTTAGGGAAATTAGGTCATTAGGCAACCCACCTCCTCAACTAACTTCCTTACTATTCCTAACTTAAGCCCTAAGTAATCTTGTTTATCACTCATTTTACTTACTCGCCACATAAAGGTCTTGCTCTCCAAGTTCACCCATGGGTTGTACCATGGATCAATGCTTTACCCATTGGATCATCCTTTGGGCTTAGGTTTGACTAATTAATCTAGCTAATTCCTTGTTGGGCTTGCACTATAATAAATCACTTGGGCTTAGTATAAATCCCACATAGGTTCACACCTTTAAGCTTATGGACTTATATTTTATACCAAGTTACATTAATTCATTTCATTAGGTTTTAATACATACATTCCCAATTTAAGTCCGCATGCGAATTATTGCGTTTTCCATACTTAGATTTTAATTACATAATCCCTCTTGCCTCAATATTATAACATTACGTATTTACCGGAAGTTCAAAAATAATTCCCGAGCGATAAACAGTGAATAGTGTTTTTCGTAAACTTTCTCGAAAAACTTTTATTTTCGTCTTGGAAATTCAAACACTTTAATTCATCCACGTGGTTCAATTACTACGATGCTCCGACGTTTCTAGGTTATAGAACGACATACATCTTATTAACACATAATAACAAATAATATTATTTTATTCATTAATTAATTCTTTTAAATATTTTACAAAGGATCCAAATTTCTCGATCGTTACATTCTTCCCCCCTTATAAAGATTCTGTCCCCAGAATCTCACCCTACATTACTCAAACAAAAGAGGGTAATCCTTCTTTTTCTTCTCTTCCAATTCCCACGTTGCTTCCTCGACATCGTGGTTCTTCCATAATACCTTTACCGAGCGATATTACCTTGTTTACATGAGAACTTGCTCTTTTTATCGATGATTTGAATCGGCATCTCTTCATATGTTAAATCCTTCTCGATTTGAATAGGCTCAAATTCTATCACATGCTTGTAATCCGGTTTGTAAGGACGTAGCACTGAAACGTGAAATACATTATGTATTCGCTCTAAGTCTGGAGGTAACGCTACCCTATAAGCTACCTCACCTACCCGTTCTAATACCTCAAAAGGTCCTATAAACCTTGGGCTTAGTTTTCCCTTCTTTTCAAAGCGTATCTTTCCTTTCCAAGGAGATACCTTTAGAAATACGTACGAGCCTACCTCAAACTCTCTATTCTCTCGATCTAAGTCTGCGTATTTCTTCTGTCTATCTTGAGCTGCTACGAGACGCATTCGAATCAACTTTACCACTTCCTCTTGTTTCTTTGCACCAATTACGGTCCTAGCATTGACGTTTCTCCCACTTCATCCCAATCTGATGGTGTTCTACATTTTCTTCCATACAAAGCTTCATGCGGTGGCATACCTATACTTGCATGATAACTGTTTGTTATCGCATAAATTCTACTAATGGTAGATGATCATCCCAACTACCCTTGAAATCCATGACGCAAGATCTCAACATATCTTCTAACGTCTGAATTGTCCTCTCGCTCTGTCCATCGGTTTATGGATGATATGCCGTACTCAACTTCAACTGTGTCCCCAACTGCTCTTGAAGACTTCTCCAAAAGTTTGATGTGAATCGTGGGTCACGATCTGATACAATCGAAACTGGTGGTCCATGTTTGAAAATAATTTCCTTAACATAAAGTGTAGCTAACTGATCTAGGTTATACTTAACTGGAATTGGAAAAAAGTGAGCCAACTTCGTCAACCGGTCCATTATTACCCAAATCGCATCATATCCCTTCTGAGTAGTCGGAAGTCCCACCACAAAGTCCATTGTGATATGCTCCCATTTCCACTCTAAAATCTCCAATGACTGTAACAAGCCACTTGGTCGTTGATGTCCGGCTTTAACTCTTTGATAAGTCAAGCACTTACTCACATACTCGGCTATTTCTCTCTTCATATTTAGCCACCAAAAACTCTGTCGAAGGTCTTGATACATCTTAGTACTACGAGGATGAATCGAATACCTTGAACTATGAGCCTCTTGCAATACTTGCTCCTTTAATTCCGTCTCATTCGGAACCCAAATTCTTCCTTCAAATCTTAATAATCCCTCATTATCAAGACTAAACCTAATATCTTTTTCGGTGGTTAACCGTTCCTTTATCTGGTCACACTCAACAGTTTTGAGCTGCACCTCCTTGACTCTCTCTACGATGGTAGATTGTATCTCCGTCGCAAAAAGTCTCTGCTTCGCCTCACTTGGCAACTTTACCTCCAACTCCATCCTAGCCATCTCTGTTAGTAACTCAGTTTGAGCCGTTAACATAGACAACTTCTCCCGACCCTTTCTACTTAAGGCGTCGGCCACAACATTGGCTTTTCCAAGGTGATACAGGATTTCACACTCGTAATCCTTTATCAACTCCAGCCATCTTCTCTATCTCATATTCAACTCCTTCTGTGTGAAGATATATTTTAGACTTTTATGGTCCGTGTATATCTCACACTTTTCCCCAAAAAGATAATGTCGCCATATCTTTAAGGCAAACACCACCGCGGCTAGTTCCAGATCATGAGTAGGGTAAAATTTCTCATAATCCTTCAACTACCTAGATGCATCTGCAATGACCTTTCCATGTCTTTGCGTGAGCACATGACCCAGATCCTTTATCTGAAGCATCGCTATAAACTACGAAATTTCCTGTGTCATCGGGTAATGACAAAACAGGCGCTTTACTCAACCTCTTCTTCAGTTTTTGAAAACTGTCTTTGCATTTCTCAGTCCACACGTACTTCACCGTCTTCCTCGTCAAGTTAGTCAACGGAGTAGCTATCTTTGAAAAGTCCTGAATGAACCTCCGATAGTAACCCGCTAACCCTAGGAAACTCCGTACCTCGGTTGGCATTTTCGGTTGTTCCCAATTCATCACGGCTTCTACCTTCGCTGGATCAACTGAAATCCCCTCGTGATCAATGAAATGACCTAAAAACTGTACACTCTTTAACCAGAATTCACACTTAGTGAACTTCACATATAACTTTTCCTTTCTTAGTGTCTCCAACACTATTCTCAGGTGTTTAGCATGATCTTCTGGCGTCTTAGAATAGACTAGAATATCATCGATAAACACCACGAAGAACTTGTCCAAATATTATTTGAACACTCTGTTCATCATGTCCATAAATGTAGCAGGTGCATTAGTTAACCCAAATGACATCACCAGAAACTCGTAATGACCATAACGAGTTCTGAATGCTGTCTTTGGCACGTCTTCATTCCTAACCTTCAGCTGATGATACCCCGTCCTTAGATCTATTTTGGAAAAATATTTTACCCCTTTCAACTGATCAAAAAGATCATCGATCCTGGGAAACGGATACTTATTCTTTATCGTTAACTTGTTTAACTCTCGATAGTCGATACAAAGTCTTAATGATCCATCATTTTTCTTGACAAAGCGATTTGGTTCTCCCCCACGGCCAAAACACTCGGTTGAATGTAATGTACTTCTTGTCTAACAGTTCTTGCAATTGCACCATCAACTCCTTCATCTCCACTGGCGCCCATACGATCACGGTGCCACAACCTGGTGCCTCTCTCGCACAATGTCTATTACTTAACCTTCGGTCTCCTATCCGTGGAAGACCCGACAACTCACTCGAAAATACATCCAACTCACTCACTCACTATAGGTATTTGTTCCATGGTCGCTCCCACTCTCTCGGGTATCAACCACATGACACAAATAACCTACACACCCCTTCCTTAATAATTTCCTAGTTTGTGTCATGGTAAGACAACACGAACGTCCCAGTGATTTATTCCCGTAAAATATTACATGATATTGAATTGATGTTTTAATATTTACGCATTTCTTTTGATAATCTATATTTGCCCCATGATTTATCAACCAATCCATTCCGAGAATTACGTCGAATTCTCCTAATTTTATCGGTATCAGATCTACCGATAATTTACAACCTCGAATGTCTACGCAACAACTCCTATGAATACCTTCAGCAGGAATTATCTCTTCGTTTGCTACCTTAATGTTCAAAGGTATAGGCAACGTTTCGGGAAGTAATCCTAATCGTCTAGCAAAATCACATGAGATAAACGAACAAGTAGCACCCGAGTCAAACAGCACATATGTATTTAAGTCGTTGATCGGAATAATACCTACGAATACGTTCCCCGAGGCCATCGCATCTTGGATGGTCATATTAAAGGTACGGGCCATCGGCCTACCCGGCTGCGCTGGACCCCCAATAGTTAACTTACCACTATTGGCGCCCTTATTCCCTTCCGTCCCCTTCTTTGGGCAGTTCTTTGCCATGCGTTTTGTTGACCCACATACAAAGCATCCATGGTTCTTCTTCGGACTTGGACAGTTTGGCGCAATATGCCCCTCCTGCCCACAGTTATAACACACAACCTTTCCTTTGAGACAGACTCCTAAATGAGTCTTCCCACAGGTTTTGTAGGCCTCCATCCTCCTCTTCGGGTCTCCTTGTTTCACTCCGGTATTCCCAGAGCTAACTACTTTTCTCTTATAACCTTCGCCACTCCCACTGAGACCCTCATTCTTTACTCCCCCGTCCATCTTCCCCTTAATTTTCTTATCCTTGTGGTATTGGCTCAACGCCTCGCTACCACCTTCGGCAATTATTTCCTTCTCTAAAATGATTCCAAAGGAAGTACTTTGGAATATTGAAATACGGTTATAGAGCCAGGGTTTCAAGCCCTACTCGAATCGTCGAGCCTTCCTCACCTCAGTATCCACTTGATGTGGAGCGAACCTTTCCTGTTCATTAAACTTGGCGGCATATCGGGGAACTGTCATGTCCCCTTGTTTCAAATCTAAAAACCGCATCTCCATCCTTCCCTGCATGCTCGCGGGAAAGTAGTTCTTGTAAAATATTTCCTTGAACCTCACCCACATTATAACATCTATTCCGCCCTCGCTTGATTGGCCTCCCACTAAAAGTTGGCCTCTCCCTTTATCATATAGGTTGCAAAGGCAACCTTCTGGGCCTCATCAACATTTACTATCACAAATGCTTTTTCGATTTCCCTTACCCATGTTTGGGCTTCGATAGGGTCCGTAGTTCCTTTGAACTCCTACGAACCCACAATCTTAAAGTCCTTGAATGTAGTAGCTCGTAATACACCAGGATTTACGGGTATATTAGCCCCAGTTTGATTAAACGCTGCGGTTAAAAGGTTCAAAAATTCCTGCATGGGGTTAACCGGACCTCCCTCCGGTTGATTTGTGTTCGCACCTTGGTTACGTGGCACTCTTCTTGGCGGCATTTTGATGTTACAATAAACACGTATTTCATTATTATTCATTTCCTTCCAGTTAGTTATTATTCAATGTTAAACTAACTTAAACATTCATTACTCAACATTTTTCGAAAAAGAAAACTTATATTAATTCATTGTAGTATAATACTACATCGGTTTACATACTCTGACCTAAAATTAAATACATTACTTTCCCGCCATTGCTTTCCAAAAATTGGGATTTACAAAAGACTACCCTTGATTATACAAAAGAGGGTTTTACGTCACTACTAGATACAAAAATATGTATATATCTAACTACTCTAGTCACTACTAGATTACATTTGCCTTAAGGCATTTTCAAAATCCGCCTTGGCAAGACCGGCAATAATATCACGGCTGATAGTATGTCGTGTCTGCCCTATCTCTATGGGATAACCAGCTACCTGCAACTGGAAATCCTCATGAGAATTCCTATGGATATAGGACATTCTCCCTATCTTCTGCTTCTTGGTCTTTAGCTCCCCCCTGAGCTCAAAGACCTCATGTTTCAACCCATGGACCTTGTCCTTGGCCAAAACCCTTTCATCATGTTCATGCTCCCACATGGACTCCACGTCCGTCTTATCCTCTATAACATCTTGGAGCTCTGCCTTCAGCTCCTTAACCTCCTAGTAGTAGTGGATGTTCCTATCTATTACTGACATGAATAATGACATCATTGACTCCCCCAGAGCCGTCTCCGCTGCTATAGCTACTAGGTTGAAGGATACTGTTTCCACTTCTTCTTCTATCATGCCATCAAACACTAACATGAGATCTAAACTTTCTGAGTCTCCAGACTCAACCACCATAATCTCGGGATCTGCCGCTATAGAACTCGGTATAATCTCTACGATTAACCAGATTCTCCTTTGACTACTGTACGTCTCTCTTTTTCTCCCCGACATCTACAACAACACAAAAGTTTGATTAGTACACGATAGTAGAATAATAAAAACACATAACATATATAATGCATTTTTATAAGGTTAACTTCCATATTTTATTCTTTGACTTTTCTTAAGGTTATGACTTAAGGTTTTATTTCCCCCTTAAGTTTTATAACCTAATGCTTTGATACCAACTCCGTGGCGCCCCAAATCGGGTATTTTCCAACCCGATGAGATGGTGCTACATGGTCTTCTGATTCACATAAACATTCAATTGAAATGCCTCAAAAGAACGGATATGTCTTATATATATATCAAAAGAATATTTACATTTCCCAGGTTCTTTACAACCAATACATTTGTCTTCGTCATAATATCAATATTATTCCTTACAAAACCTATACTATTACATATGTTATCTACGGGTTCGCCTTCACCTTCCCTTTATCCTTGCCGGATCCATCGGTCCGTTCGATCTTAGATGCATTCATATGGTTCAAGTAAGAATGAGCCTAACTAGCTCAGCAAGTATAACAATTCTAGGAAAATAGCATGCTTGAAACATAGGAATTATATATCCTCGATAACTGAATAATAGTTGCGAAGTACTATCGATAATTCAAAATAGCACTTCTTTTCATTCAAAACGTTTTACAACAACAATATTCAGTAAAACATCAATTCCGGTTCAAGACCGTAAGTATTTAATAATTACTTTGAAAAGGACATCCCGGCACGAAGTCCGTAAGTCCGGCATAGCTTACGAGCTCGTCTAGGTGATCAGCTTATAGTACTCTATGTTGATCAACACTACATTCATTAAACGTAGCTAATTCTTTGGGCTTTACCCATTGGATCATCCTTTGGGCTTAGGTTTGACTAATTAATCTAGCTAATTCTTTATTGGGCTTGCATTATAATAAATCACTTGAGCTTAGTATAAATCCCACATAGGTTCACACCTTTAAGCTTATGGACTTATATTTTATACCAAGTTACATTAATTCATTTCATTAGGTTTTAATACATACATTCCCAATTTAAGTCCGCATGCGAATTATTGCATTTTCCATACTTGGATTATTATTACATAATCCCTCTTGCCTCGATATTATAACGTTACGTATTTCCCAGAAGTCCAAAAATAATTCCCGAGCGATAAACGGTGAAGAGTGTTTTTCGTAAACTTTCTCGGAAAACTTTTATTTTCATCTTGGAAATTCAAACACTTTAATTCATCCACATGGTTCAATTACTACGATGCTCCGACGTTTCTAGGTTATAGAACGACACACATCTTATTAACACATAATAATAACAAATAATATTATTTTATTCATTAATTTATTCTTTCAAATATTTTACAAAGTATCCGAATTTCTCGGTCGTTACAATATTAACAACCAGGTCGTTCCCAGGAAAGAGGGGGCTTTTTAATAAGGATTTCTCCCTATTGGCACGCAAATAGGTGACCAAACCTCTCCTTGACAGAACTTCTAGACATCGTCAAAATTATAAGTAATAATATTAATAACTTTGTCGTCTCAATTATTGATATAATAATATAAAGTATCGACAATAATTGAATCAAATAATGTGAGATACTATGCAGCAATTACTGTAGCAATAATTGAACAAAACTGAGTGACTTCTCACGTAAGCATCAATAATCAATACCGTGTACTACTATGCAACCATACGTATTACTGTACTTTTAACACCGGGTATTTCAACAGTTAATGGTAAAACTTTCGCCGTTATTTTTATAAAAAGATATTTTTGTCGTTTTCTCATTTCGAAAATAATTCCATTGTGGGGTCCACCAATGATAGTGCCATCGTAAGAATATTCCTTGTTAAAACGAATATTCCTCGACCAATCGAATATAATATAACAACTTGCGTACTTTGCAAAATTTATAAATATTACCCACAACTATAACATTATATCAAATCCACACCATAATTATTTAAAAATGATATTTATAGGAAAATTCATCTTTATTCATAAAAGTTGGGGTCTTACAACCTCCCCTTCTTATGAAATTTTGCCCTCGAAATTAGGGTACATACCTGTATGACAAAGAGGTGAGGATACCTTGTTCTCATTTCAGATTCTAACTCCCAGGTCATTTCCTCAACATCGTGGTTTGTCCACAAAACTTTGACTTGAGGTATAACCTTGGAGCATAGAATATGCTCCTTCTTATCCAAGATTTTTACAAGAACCTCTTCATACGTTAACCCTGGAGTTGATGACCTCGTTTGGGTTCCTTTCTTTCTGGGAGGTCACAAAAAACGCTCTCCCTTGAACTACTGGTTTTGACTTGTCTGGGACGGCATTTGGTGTCACCGTTCCAACTAGACTTGGCTTCCCTGTACGACAAAATCTAGCTAGGTGACCTTCTCTTCCACAATTGTAACACGTTTTGGACTGCTGCGAATAGTTTGGACTGATGTGTCCCTCCCCTCCGCATTTGAAGCATATGATAGGTGGTCGTTCTCCTTCCTTAACAACGGGTGTTGGTGCTAACGTCTTTCCATCATTGTTGAATCTCCTCTTCTTGAAATGCCCACTTTTATTATCTTGGCCATGATTACCATCGAAGTGGTTACCATTTCTGGCATGTTGATTCCCTCCACGTTTGTTGTCGCCGCTTCGATGACTGCAACCACTGGTATTATCATTTTACCGGCTGCTCTCCCTTTATTGGGATGTCTCATTATTGCGCTCTAATAACTGAGCCCTATTTACTACATCTGAATACAAACACAGTTTGTGAGAGATAAGGTATTGACGTATCTCGGGTTTCAAACCTCTTAGAAACATCTGTGTCATTCTTTCCTCGTTATCAACTAAGTGGGATGCAAACCGGGACAAATTAAAAAACTTGGCTTCGTACTGCGACACGGTCATATTGTTTTGCTCCATCTTGATGAACTCTATGTCTTTCATGTGACGAATACTTTCGGGAAAGTACTTTTAATTGAAAAGTTCTTGGAACTTCTCCCAAGACATTTTGAGTGCGGCAGGCTGGGTACGCTTTACAGATTCCCACTAGTAATCTGCCTCTCCTCGCAAAATGAAGGTGGAAAAGGAAACCTTTTGCTCCTCGGAGCATCCCAAGACATCAAATATCTTGGTGATATGCTTTATCCACGTCTCCGCCTTAAGTGGTTTTGGCTCTCCAACAAACTATGGTGGTCCCAGCTCCTTGAACTGCTTAGCGGTGACCGTCCGAGAGTTGCCAGTGTTTCCACCTGCATTTTGGATAGGAGCCGCTCTCGCCTGATGTTGCATGAATTGCATAAAGCCTCTAAACATCCCATCGTTCATCATTTGATCGGTGTTATTGTTTACCTGAGGATTATTGTCTTCCTGTTGCACATTATCTTGGGTATTGATCTGTGGTGACTCAACGGTCTCCTGTGCTCCATTTTTATTCTCAACATTCTCGGATGTCATTTTTAAATACTGCCATAAAATAATGGTTAATTGACACACCACATAATATCCCAATTCTGACTGACCAATTAAATAACAATTAAACGTAGGTAGGTCATACTAGCGAAGAAATTACACGTCTCTCCCCTCTTAGTTCTAGTCTCACATCTCAGCCAGGGATTATATCCCTAAGCTTTGATACCAACTGTGACTCCCCCAAAATAGGTATACATCACCCATTCTGAGTCGCCAATACATGGTACAAAATTCAAATACAACTGTCGTGTAAAATACGACAAAACATAAATTGAGAGTTTTATTACGAATATTGTCTTCTAGACAGTTTTCAAACTCAAATGAAGTCCTCACTACATTTATTATCACACTATTTCATAGAACTGTGAGGACTACTAATGCAAACATCTGGACCGTCAGTCCGTTCCCCGACTAGCCCCGACTATGTTCTCATTTCCTGAAGTGAACAATGAAAGCAAAAGGGTGAGCTCAACTAGTCCAGTAAGAAATATTATGACTAAGATAATACAGAATAATTTATCATTAGTCTTCAACAGTGTTAAACTGATAAAATATAACAAACATCAAGTTTAACTGTAGTGGAATAAGCAATCCATTAGAAGAGTCAAGTAGAGCATGATATATACTCTCTTCTATGATTTAAAAGAATTTATCATCAATTTTATCATTAAGACTCAGCTTAATAAATAATCCACATCATCGAATCACCCCTGCACTATGGCCAAGGATATTCTTTAGTATCACGACCACAAATTATCCATTTCTACGGGCGAGGATATTCGTGTATTCATCAATGGTCATGATCATGCCAACAACTGTCCATCAATGCACTACAGACCAATGATGACTTTTACCACATCATTTGTAACATTACGGTCATGATTATACCGAATAATCCCTGGTCATAATCATACTAAGTCCATCTATGCATTACAGACCACATATGACTTTCAACATAATATAAGCATGAGGATGATGACAATGATATAAGAATTCAATTAAAAGAAAGCAAAAGATAAATTTTTAAAGATTTATAATTTAATTTATCCAGAATTCAATAATGTCCAAATTGTCAACATGATACTGCTTTGTGGAGTAAAATTCAAGAATAATATTATACAAAACGAATCAATTTTTATCATGAATAGTACCCCGAGTGAATAGTAATTGAGTGAATAGTACCCCATGAGTAGTACTTCGTGAATAGTAACCCGTGAATAGTACTCTGACATAAAAAAGTTAAAACTTATCAAGAATACTCAGAATAATATTTCCATGAAAAGATACTGGATGAAACGCAAATTTTAAGGATATTCTACTAATTTTATGGAGTATAGAATTCGAAATCTGAAACGAAATAATATTACTTACATACTACAGAGTATGGAAGAAAATATTATTTCAAGCGAATATTGAACAAAAATAACATCCCTTACCTTGAAAAAAAGAGTATTCCAACAGGTATAGCTGGGATATTCTTGAAGAAAACTTTCACTATTTTCTACACTCAAAGCTTTCTAAAACCCGAAATAAATACGCTCAATATTATAGAAGAAGAATTCACTGATTCTAGTGTGATTTTTAATTCTAACTAAGAATCCTATTTATAGGAGTATGGAAGGGGTACTGTGAAGAAATCTCACGGACGAAACAATCAAAATTTCACGGGCATCGAATTTCTGATTCACAAAACTTTACTGTGCACTGCATAGTAAAATACTATGCAATAAAATATAATATATTCTATTAATTTTTTCATAAAAAACAAAACTTTTTATAATATATATATATATATATATATATAATAGATTGTTTGCCTCCCCAGACCCCACCCCACCCCTACCCCACCCCACCCCAGATAATCTATATATATAATATATAACATACATATATTATATATCATATAATAGATACATAATATAAAACATATATATATATATATATATATATATATATAATACTAATGATAACAACTCCCTCCTCGACTTGGTTTTCTCCCATCCCCCCCCTCGGTGACAACACATTTCATTATTCTTTCAAATGTGGGCCCCACCTTTATTATATAAAAATATACTGAATAAGCTTTTATCGATTATTTTGAAAAAAATGGATAAATGGGGGTCCATAAATACTTCTTAAAAATCCCCTCAATATTTTTAACAATGTTTATTCATATTATTATAACTGCAATATTAACAATCAGGTCGTTCCCGAGAAAGAGAGGCTTTCCAATAAGGATTTCTCCTATTGGTAGCACTGATTAGGTGACAAAACCTCTCCTTCACGAACTTCTAGACATCGTCGATATTGCAAGTAATAATATTAATAACTTTAATAGTCCCAATTATTGATTTAATAATATAAAATATCGACAATAATTGAATCAAATAACTTGAGATAATATCACGATAATTCTTTATATAATAATTGAACAAAAGCGAGTGACTTCTCACGTAAGCATCAATAATCAATCTGAGTGTGCTACTTATGCAACCAATGCGTATTCATCGTATTTTAACAACAAAGATATTTCAATAGTTAACGGTAAAACTTTCGCCGTTATTTTTATAAAAAGATATTTTTGTCATTTTCTAATTCCAATAATAATTCTGTTGTGGGGTCCACCAATGATTGTGTAGTCGTACGAATATTCCCTGTTAAAATAAATATTCCCCGACCAATCGAATATAATATAATAACTTGCGTACTTTGCAAAATTTATAAATATTACACACAACTATAATATTATATCAAATCCACACCATAATTATTCAAAAATGATATTTATAGGAAAATTCATCTTTATTCATAAAAGTTGGGGTCTTACATATGTTAAGTTAATATATTATATATATATATATATATATATATATATGGGAAAATGGGTATGCACAGCTGTGCAATTTTTTTTTACATAGTCAGTCAAAAACGACGTCGTTTTGACTGAAACAAAAAAAAACCCATCTCCTATTATTTCTTCTCTCTCTCTGCCCTCTCTCACTTTCTTTCCCATTTCTTTCTTTCTTGCTCTTCCCATCTCCCGGCTCTTACATCTCCTCGCTTTCGTGACCATCTCCTCGCTCGTCGCCCATCTCCTCGCTCAGGCTTCCCATCTCCTCGCGACAAATCCTTCGATTCATTACAAGGTAAGAAAATTAGATGTGGGTAGATGGATTTTCTTGCTTTTAGTGTTGAATTAGGCCTTTTGTTTTATATTTTGTGTTTTGGTTTTGAAAAATTGGAGGGCTAATATTTTTTGAGGGCCAAACCCTAGAATCTGCAGATTTGTTTGTGTTGATAGACAACTTTTTGATTTATGAATATTGTTCTGGGTTATAGTGGGTGGTGTTAAAAATAGAAAGCAATATTATTCTTCTCCTTTGATTGCTTCGTTTCTTCTGTCTGTTCGCTGAATAATTTATTATGTACTAGCTTTTCGTTTGCTTTTATGTTAGTTTTGTTGATTTTTTTTGTTATAAATTGTTTCAGAGATTGTTCAGTTGGTTTTGTTTGATAACGACTCTTTAAAATTGTGTGTTTATGGGTTTGACAACTTTTATGTACTACACAATACACATCTGCCTATTAAGGTGCATATGCATCTTTCCGAGCTTCTGGCCAATGTTGTCAGTTTTGCGGATCTATATAGTATATACTAGGGTGTATTAAGTTTGATTATGTAGGCCATTTTGATTATGCTTATTAGATTTAACAGTAATGATGCTAACAGTTCTCCTCAACTTAAGAGAGGTTTCTGAAAAAAATAATATTTTCAGGTCAGTAGCAATATTAGAAAGTTGCCACTAATTTTTATTGGCATTCCACATTTTATATGAAGGAGACGAGTATTCTTAAATTGCTTAGTATTTTAACTATTAATGTGAGACATTATTGTCAAAGTGTATTTCTGAGTATCAATATCATCATCCTTTTCTGAGGGAGGGAGACAATATATGGGATGGAAGTGCTATCCATTTCCTAGTAACTGGATACGTGAATTGCTTGCATAACAAAAGCCCATACACAGATGAAGATCCTAGTAAATGGGTAATATGACCATACACAGATGAAGGTTAATTACACAAAAAAGAATTTGTTTGTAATTTATTTATTTTTAAAAAATATTTTAAAAATACCGTTTAGAATTGGTTTAGTGGTTTTGAAGGGCCAATACCTTCTAGCATTTCTGTCTTGAGCAATTTAACTCAAGTATAAGCTCTCTGATTAGTGTTCTTGTTTCCTTCTTAAGTATAAGCTTTGTTTTATTTATTGGCAGAGACCTTAGCTTTAACAAGCTGGAAGGGGAGATACCAAATGATCTTGAAAGCCTATCAAATTTGGAGACTATGTAAGTAATAAAAATTAAGGAAGATCTTTTTAACTTGTGTAGGAATTCTTTCTAGTTGTTTGATATACATTTGTCACAATGTATCCAAGTGTGATGTCACACATGAATGTCACACATAATGTATCCAAGTTTTTGTTGGCCTGTAAGTTCTTTTCATTGTATTTGTTGATTTGCTATTTCCCAACTTTTCAAATTTGTTCTTCTATTAAATGTGCAAGCCACAGTTTTTTAAAATTCTAAAAGCAAATTCATTTTATTGGCCCATCTCATTCCATGGTCATTTTGGGAAAACCTTTTAGAGATTTTGATTTGTTTATAATGGACTTTGTCTTTGTTTTTAGGCCAACCGTGGCGCCCCCAAAATAGGTATACATCACCCATTCGAGTTGTCAATACATGATGCGAAACAACTACAACTTTATTATTACAACAAGAAAAGCTGAGTTTAAATACAAATATTATCTTCTAGACAATATCTATACTCAAATAAATCCTCATCACATTTATTGATACATTATTTTACAAAAATGGTGAGGACTACTAAACAACTCTCTCTAGAACCTTCATTCCATACCCCACTCGTTACTCGCTATATTCTCGCCTCCCGATAAAAATGGAACAAAAGGAAAAGGGTGAGCTCAACTAGCTCGATAAAGAATATTATGACTAAGATAATATACAACAAATTACCGTTAAATCTTCAACAGGAAAAAATCTAATAGAATACAATAGAACACAAATTTTAAATCAATATTCGCAATGGAAATAATAATTCATTAGAAGAGTTAAGTAGAAATGCAAACTACTATCTTCCATGTATGAATTTAAAAGTTCATCGCCTATCTTTTATCCCCAGTAACATCAATCAATATATATCTCGAATCACATATTCATCTTTTGCACTCTGAGTGCCAAAGATATTCTTCAAAATCATTCATCTTTTTCACTACAGCCAAAGATATTCCATAATATCATCATTTAAGGTGAAGATGATGAAAAATATTTTTAAAGAAACGAATCCATTGAAACAAAATGACAAGGATTAAGGATTAAGGATTCAGTACTTTGTTTTATTCACGTCCAAAAATACCTCAAAAATAATCGCGGTGGTGTAAAATTCAAGAATGATCAAAACATGGATACAATCAAAGCTAGTATCCGAATAGATATTTTGACGAAAAAGAAAATTTTTATTTTTGATGAATAGTGCAGGTGATGATCGTGAATAGTGTCGTGATATCGTGAATAAATAGTCATAGTATCGTGAATAGTAACTCAGACACCAAAAGTTCCAAATTTGATAAAAACTTCAGATCAATATTTCAACATAATGATATTGAAGAAATAATATCATTCTGAAAAAAAATATCCTTTACCTCGAAAGATTAGTACTTCTACATTTGAATCCTGGATATAGTCTTTGAAGGAACTTGCACGTCTAACAATACTCAAAGTATACTCAAAATACTCATAAGAATACGCTCGATAATATAGAGAGAAAACTTGGGTTCGGTGTGATTTTCAATTCTAACCTAAGCACCCTATTTATAGAAATTGCTTTAGAAACCAAAGTAAAATTTAATATAATAATATTATATATATTACAAATTCTCTACGCACCTAGAACCATCTGAATTCAGCAACTTGCATGTGTTTAATGAGGCTAACCAAACACAAAAAACGTTTTTGTAATTAAAAATATTTTAAACTTCAAAAAATCAATTATTTTGGAGCTTCAGAACTTCAATAATTCATAATAAATAGCCCTTTCATCGTAAAATTCGAATCTTGCGAGTTTTTATAGGAAATTCAATTCTCTACAACTTTACGTAAGAAAGGTTTTCCAAATTCCAAATAGAAATTGACCAAATCCATAAGCAGGCGATTTTACAAGCTATAATCAAATTTCAAATCAATAAATGGGGTCCACATGACATGTTTAACATGTTTTAAACATTTATTGCAACAAAAATACTCTTCCTCCTCGTATACTCATATATCCCACATTCGTTGTAAAAATATCACCATTATTATATTATTAAAATATAATAATATATTTAAATGAATTATTTTATCGTAAAAGATAAAATTTCAATTTTCAACAATTGTCACATTAAAAATTTTCTCCATCTATATCCACATAAAATCAATATTTTCCTCATCATATGAATCAATAATTAATTATTCACAAATAATATTACGAAATCACATATTGATAACTGTGCAGCCTTCTGTGAAAGAGGGGCTTTCCAATAAGAATTTCTTCTTCTTGGCAAGCAATTAGGTGACCAAACCTCTTCTTAGATGTAACTTTCTAGACATTGCCAATAATGTTATCCAATAATATTATTCAGATAATATGAATTATTGCTTGAATATGAAAAATATTGTGTAATGACAATTATCAAACAACTCGAATATAAAATATCAACGCAACAATTATTAAATCAATAAAATAAAATATTTGAATAATAATTATCATAACCATTATTGAGTAGTGCCTTTTTACGTAAGAATCAATAATTGGTGCAATACTGCAGTAATACTCTTGTGTTTTAACCACCAGTATTTTAACGATATTAAAATGACAACTTATATTTGTCGTTTTCTTCATCCAATCGCTTTCAGTTATGGGGCCCACACATGGGTCATGCTACTGGTGCATTTAATATTCCCCGACGATCATTTAATATTTCACGACCAAACGAATATTCCCCGACAACAATGAATATTTTATAACCACTTGCTTATTTGAAATATTTGCGTATTTTACCCCTAACTATCCACATTAATCACATCAACCCTTACTATTTCAAAATAATAAATAGAGAAAATTAAATTTCATTAATAATAAGTTGGGGTCTTACACCAACTACTGGTGGTGCTCCGCTTTATGCGCCAGCCAAGGCATGAATTTTGTGCTAAGGATTGTCAAATACAAACTCTGGTTACCTGTAAAAACAGTTCAAGAAAGCTCTATTTGAAGACCAATATTGCACTTGTAGGAATTGTATTCTTCCTTAGAAAAGGCCTTATTTTTGCAGTTGTAATTGATTTTTTGAAGGATATGAAATAAAGCAAATTCTTCCATCAAAGTTGCAAAGATATGTGAAACATAAGCACAACTAAAAGTACTATGTTTACCCATTTACTGATTTCAAATTGACAAACAAACTGCTGAATTAAGTACCTTAGTAAATTATCCTTAACACGTGATACAAAGACTAGAACAAAATAGAGATGATTTTATCAACCATAATGGAAAATTCTGCATCTTATCGAAAAACGATCTTCAACCAAAATTGGGGGTAAAAATAATTAAACAAAGGGGATTAAGGGTCTATTAAATTGTTCATAGAAAATTTAGTAAGACAATAAAATACCAGACCCATGATGATTCATCTCCTGTTCTTGAAGAAAAAAGATCATTTTTTTAACAAAATAATAAAACCCAAAAGGTAACAGCCTTTACTAAGCTAGAATCTTGAAGGTATAACCTTTTAGCTTGAAATTCACAAAGGCAAACAGAGCATCTTTCTCAAAGGCAAACAAAGGCAAACAGAGCTTGAAATTCACAAAGGCAAATAGAGCACCTTTTAGTTTTGTTTTGCATATTATTTGGAAGACTGCAATCAAACATATGGGTATGCTAACAGAGTTCGAAACTCCATTAATGCTATGAAACTCAAATGCCAAGGAATACTTCTTATTAAGAATAGGGAATTGAAAATCATAAACCAAAATTTGCATTGCCACATAAAAGTATTCCAGATAAAATAAAGAATTATATCAGTTTTTTCTTGTCCCAAAAAAAACGAAGAGAAATACAATAGAGTGAATGGATTTTTCTCGTGATGATTACTTTTAATATAGGGTATATGGTATCAAATAAAACCCTTGCAAATACATGCCGAACTTCCTGCAAACTACCTAAAGTTAACAATTCATTATCAATCTTACTAGCTTGCTTCGCTATAAATTTTCTCTCTCATCCCTCTTCAACGCATTCAAATATCTTTTTGACACCTCAAATACAGATTCAAGTGGGATAAAGACCGCAAAAAAAGAAAGGCATAATGATCAAGTCGAGACATACACACTGCTTCTTCAAATTTATACTAGGGAATAACTATTACAATTAGCCATTCATTTGAATCTGAGACTACAAAGAATGAAGCGGTTACGGAGGACATATATAATAGTTATTACCGGATATAGTACAAGGAATAATATGAAGCAACATCAAACAAATAGTCAGAATAAGAAGAAAGTACCTTTGGTGGTTTTGTCTTTTCCTTTATTCCCTTTCTCATTATTGTTGTCTTTGTTATGTTGATTTGCTATTAATAAACAACAATAAAAATAAAAATTAAATATTTATAATAAAACTAAAAAAAACATAACAAATTGAACTGTTTGTACCTAGTTTTGGACAGGTAGTCCTATAATGGTTGGCTCTCCACACTCTCCATGTTACAACATCAACATCAAGGAGCAATGACCCTCCCTATCCAGAGAATTAAATCTTGAATATTTTTGTTTTCACAATAACAGTATGCAATCAACAAGTGCTAATAAATAACCAACTCTCAAAAGACCAAAATCTCATCATATTGCCACCATATGTATCATTACTGCAATGAGCAAAACTGAATTGACACTAAATATGTAAATTGGCCATATTACTTTCTATTTTTAACACCACCCACTATAACCCAAAACAATATTCATAAATCAAAAAGTTATCTATCAACACAAACAAATCTGCAGATTCTAGGGTTTGGCCCTCAAAAAATATTAGCCCTCTAATTTTTCAAAACCAAAACACAAAATATAAAACAAAAGGCCTAATTCAACATTAAAAGCAAGAAAATCCATCTACCCACATCTAATTTTGTTACCTTACATTGAATCGAAGGATTTATCGCAAGGAGATAGGAAGCCTGAGCGAGGAGATGGGCGACGAGTGAGGAGATGGCCGGCGAGCGAGGAGATGGGCGAGCTGGGAGATGGGAAGAACAAGAAAGAGGCAGCGGAGAGAGTAGGAGAGAGGCAGCAGGAGAGAGAAGAAATAAGAGGCAGATGGGTTCTTTGCTATCAGCCTTTAGAGAAGCCGCGTTTTTTTTTGTTTCAGTCAAAACAACGTCGTTTTTGACTGACTATGTAAATTTTTTTTTTACACAACTGTGCATACCCATTTTCCCTTATATATATATGATAACTATTAAAAGGACAAATGTTAAGTAATTCTCTTGGAAGCTATTACATATAATATATATATTATATGATAACTTTTCGTGATCCGTGACTTAAGGGAGGCTTACATATATATATACACGCGAACATTTACAGGACATTCAAGGAATTCACATATAATATATACATCACAGTACCAACGATATAAAAAAAAGTTCGAGATTACCGATTTTTTATTTTTAAATAAAATTTATACAATAAAATTATGCCCAATTAAATTGTTCTAGACACACACACACACACACACACACACATATATATATATATATATATATCAAATTAAAATAATTAATAATTCGCATAAATGTTTGGCTCTGATACCACTGTTAGGTTTATAATATTCATGAACGCAATCACATTGCACAAAATAAGCGAAAGCGTGGTAAAAAGAGTTTTAAAATTTTGCAAATAATATACCCAAATCATCCTTTTTGCATAATTAGTAATTAAACGAAAAGATAAAGAACACGAATCATACCCTTGAAGATTCGAGCTTCCTCAGGTACAAGTTCACCTCCAAATCTTTTTCGCGTTCAACTTGAATCCACCGGGTTTAGTTCATTCCTTTGATCAACGTTAGCCACCCAAGTGTTTGGCCTCTAGAGGTGATCCACCAACGAAGAAGAAAGATTAAAGAAGATGGGTATTTGGCAAAACTCTAGTTTTTCTATCTCTCATAGAAAATGGTGTACTCTCAACTTTTGTAATTATGTCTTCACGTGTTTTGTGAAAGTGTCAACCTCTATCACCCATAATAAGACTCCTCTTATTTATAGACGTGGGCAACCCTCCTTAATAATTCAGGAATTAGGTTTTATTTAAATTAATTAAACTCTTTTAATTAATTAGGCTCCCAATCTTATTAGGAATAATTAATTAAACTCTTTTAATTAATTAGTCTCCTAATCTTATAAGGATATATGAGAGTACTTTTATTAATTAATTCCCAAACTCCTTTAGGAATTAAATAATAATAATAATAGTAATAATAATAATATGACGCATCTTATTAATTTATATTTAATATTTTCAAAATATTAAATAATAAATATTAAGCTATTTAATTTATTCTATCACCATAGATTAAATTAAATATACTTAATTTATTATTACGATTATGCCATTAACTTCTTAAATAATTATTCTTCCTTTTATGGTGTGACCTTTTAGGTTCTCCATATTAAACTGGTTGTGAATAAATCAATTAGAATAATTCTAATCTTTTATTTAAATAAATAATATTTATTCTATAATAGGGATAAGCCTCCCTAGCGATTAATGACTTTCCAGATAATATAGATTTGAACATTAATCATAAAAGAATCTTTAAGTAAATAGTTAACGTACAATTCAATCTTTAAGACATGGAATTACTGTCAAGTCTTATTTTATTTAAGTATATGTATTTCGACTCTTAAATGCACAACTCCAAATAATGCAAATTAGAAACTCCTTTCTAATTTCATTCTGCCTTGGCAAAAGACTACTGAGTTGTTATTTATCGAATTACATAAGACATTTCTCTTCTTTTACTAGAAGCGGTAGATTCTTTATTGATCATACATTATCTCCATGTACAACTTATTATACCCAAGCATACCCTTTGATATACCCTAAGGGTCTTAAGGAATAAGTCAAAGTATAACTCATCATACACAAGATACTATGACGATCTCAAGTCCAAAGATCACTTGTACTACTATCACTATAGGAATTCCTATTGACAGGCAAGTAAAACTCCATTAGGTATTCCTTAGCGAACCACGTTCAGTGAACTTATTCTCTAATAAACACCTACATACTTGCTTTAGTGTCTCCACACAAATGATCATGAGATCAATCATCCTCATCCAATGAGCACGCAACGTATGTACCAATCTATCCGAATTCTCTAATCCCCAATTTAGTAATCCAACGATTGGGAAATATTTTAGTTTTAAGCTTTCTAAGAATTTATATCCCCTTTAGAATGATCATCATCATTATTCTAAAAACATTACTTAAAACTATGAGTTTATCACATATTATAAAACAACATCATGTAGATAATTAAAAGCCATTAATAAATTAATACTTTTTATTAATAAATGAATAATATTGTTATAAAGTATACGCTTTATCATCAAACATGATTGACTTGGGTACATACTACTTTCAGAAGCATGATTAGTATCCTGAATGATGATTCAAAGCCACTATAACGTAATACATATATTCATCGAAAAACCATACCGTTTTGTCTTTTTTAAAAAAAATAAATTTTATACAATAAAATTATGCCCAATTAAATTATTCTAAACAAATATCAATATACATATAAAATTAAAATAATTAATAATTCGCATAAAGATTTGGCTCTGATGCCACTGTTAGGTTTGTAATATTCATGAACGCAATCAAATTGCACAAATTAAGTGGAAGCATGGAAAATCTGTGTTTTAATATTTTACAAACCATATACCCGGATCATCCTTTATGCTCAATTATTAATTAAACGGAAAGATAAAGAACAAGAATCATACCCTTGAAGATTCGAGCTTCCTCAAGTACAAGTTCACCTTCAAATGTTTTTCGCGTTCAACTTGAATCCAACGGGTTTGGTTCCTTCCTTTAATCAACGTTAGCCACCCAAGTGTTTGGCCTCTAGAGGTGATCTACCAAGAAAGAAGAAAAATTCAAGAAGATGGGTATTTGGCAAAACCCTAATTTTTCTATCTCTCATAGAAAAGGGTGTACTCTCCCAACTATTGAAATTACGTCTGTTGTGAAAAAGTCAACAACCACCGTCACCCATAACAAGACTCCTCTTATTTATAGATGTGGGCAACTCTCCTTAATAATTAAGGAATTGTATTTTATTTTAATTAATTAAATTCTTTTAAATAATTATGCTCCCAATCTTATTAGGAATAATTAATTAAATCTTTTAATTATTTTTCTCCTAATCTTATTAGGAATATATGAGAGTACTTTTATTAATTAATTCCCAAACTCCTTTAGGAATTAAATAATAATAATAGTAATAATAATAATAAGAATTTAGATCTCATTAGAATGATCATCATCATTATTCTAAAAGCATTGCTTAAAACTATGGATTTATCACATATTATAAAATATCATCATGTAAATAATTAAAATCAATTAATAAATTAATAATTTTTATTAATAAATAAACAAGATTGTTGCAAAGTATATGCTTCACCATCAAACATGATTGTCTTGTGTGCATAATACTTTCAATCTCCCACTTGCATTAAAGCCAATCGCCATGGTATCTCATGTAAGACCCCAACTTTTTATAAATAAAATTGAGTTTCCTCTAATTATTATTTTGAACAATAAAGTGTTAATTTGATATAATATTTTGGTCATGGGTGAAATGTACAAATTTTGCAATATAAGCAAGTGGTTATAAAATATTAATCATTGTTGTCAGGGAATATTCGTTTGGTCGTGTAATATTCTTGCTGTCAGGGAATATTCGTATGATGGCGCAACCATTTGTGGGCCCTATAACGGAAAACGGTCGGATGAAGAAAATGAAAAGTTTGAGTTTTTATAAATAATGACGTAGTTATTACCGTTAACACTGTTGGAATACCCGGTGGTTAAAATACAGTAATACGCATGGTTGCACAGTAGCACACGATATTGCATAGTATTTTTAAATTATTGATTCTTACGTAAGAAGGCTATACACACTCGAAATTTTGTTTTCTTGTTACTAACTATAAAGGAGGGCAAAAGCATCTTTTTCACACTCTAGAGGTAACCTTGGAGGACCACAACATCAATTCCAACCTTAGAGATAACCTTGAGGATATATAGAGTCAACAACATGACAACCTCATAGATAACCCCTAGAAAAGACTGCTACAACTGCGCGAAAAACCGGAGTTAATCCCGAGAGGGGTAAAATAATCATTTTGCCAACTCAACTTCAACTCACACCAAATACACACATTTCAAATTAAAATACTTCAATAGAAGTCCCACAAGAACCATATCTTAACTTTCGAGCACAAACTACGCAAAATGTCTCAACGGACTACCTGACGAAAACCTAGAAATGCCATTTCGGTCATGGAACCATCTTCCTAGAATCAAAAAAGGACAAATCCTATGTCATCATGTAGCTCTCGGAAAGATCTTTCCGGAATGGTATGGCAAGCTTCCATCGGACTCCCGGATTGAAAGTTATGAAGGTTCGAGCGAACATCGTGTTGTCCGAGTGCACGAACGTCGAGACAGCGGGGCCCACACTGCCCGGGGAACCCCGGGCAGCCGCAGATACAACTATTGCTAGCCAAAGGTACACCTGCGTCTCCCCCTCTATAAATAGAGGGCTTGGGGTGGCCAAATTTGCAAGAGAAACGACGAGGAAGCCCTGTCCAATTTGTTCTGTACACGCTATAAACCGAGTGCTTTCTCATTTTAAACACTTGTGAGCTTATATTTTGTCATATTTGTACCGGCGGGAGCCGAGTGTTCATCCATTTAAAGTTATAGAAGCCTTCTTTGGCAGCCCACTGCATACCTTCTTACACACTTTAAAGCCTTTCTCTTTTTCTTTGCACACAATATTCTTCACGTTGAAAGTCGTGTTGCGTGTGTTTGCCCGAACTTCGATCCGTGGTTTCATTTCAGTTTTTTTATATATATACTTATATATATATTTATATATATGGACTAACATTATCGAGTTATGCCTCGATTGAGCTAGACTTGATGCAGGCGTTTATTTACTTTCGTATATATATATATATATATATATATATATATATATATATATATATATATATATATATATATAAACCGTGTGTGAACTCTGCTCGATCGGCTTGGACTTATGTCTGGAGCGTTTAATTACTTTTTATATATATATACTTATATATATAAACTGTGTATCAAACTTTGTTCGATGAGCCTGAATTTTATATCCGGAGCGTTTACTATTTTAATATATATATATAATTATATATATATATCAACTGTGTGTCGGACTTTGTTCGATGAGCCTGGATTTTACATCCGGAGCGTTTATCGCTTATATATATATACATATTTTCATTTAATCCCGCTTGGAGTTTACTTCGTTGCGGTTGATCGTCTTTACAGCTTTCTGTACTTTTCGTCCTTCCTGGAGTTTACTTCGTGGCGGTTGATTGCTTTTACAGCTTTATTTACATTTCTGATCCCCCATGGAGGTGCTTCGTGGTGGCTGATCATGTCTGTATATATATTTACAACTTTTATATATACCTGCTTACTGCTTTCTTATCAATTGCGGCATCATGTGAGCCTAGGAATCATGTCATCACAGATTCAGTCTATTGGATCTAGATTCGGTTCCCGTGATCGACATTTTTAGCTGTAAGCAGCTTGTAAATTATTCACGGTGTTTGGATTTCCTCAGATGGTTTTCATGCCCACGAGGAGTTCGACACTATTTTGTATATTATTTTCTCTGAGATGCTTCGCATCTCGAAATTAAAAACAATCAAGCCGAACACTTAATAAAAATGGGAGTGTAAAAGGTCTCAATTATTATTGAGCATATGGGTTTGAAAAAACCTCTTCTCTAAAACATCACTGCCATATCTTGTTCAAAACTAAATTTTTACACAAATTCAAACCCTGTGTATATAGGTGCAAACAAGGCCTCGCACTACTTCCAAATAATTGCACATTGATCCACACACACACACATATTCATATAACAGTTTCTTGAAAAGTGGCGGTCACCGTGGTAAAACGGATGTCGTGGGGTACCTAACACCCTCCCTCCGCATAATCAAGCCCCCGAACCCTAATGAATCTCGGTTTCACAGACCCGTTTAGCAATGTCACATCACTGGGTCAATGTGCAAACCTTTTCTCGATTGTGTTGGTACAACCATATAAAAACCAACTAGCGACTCTTAACAGTCCATCGTCGACATGATACATGTCGGACCTTTTTCAATTGTTTTTTCAAACAAATCTCACCTAATATGAGAACACCAAAGAACAAGTAACGAAAAGGGACAAATAAAAATCCCGACGTCGACAGGTGGTGACTCTACTGGGGACTCCTGTAAGAGGACTTAAGCCGCTATTACAAACTTTTCAAAACTGTTATATGCTTGTGTGGATGTTGCATTTACATTGGAATGAATGTGTACGAATGCATTTACTTATTACACTTAGTGCTTCGCACCATATCTGCTTGTGATGTTAGTGCTTCGCACATGTCATCATTTTCATACGGCGAGACACGTTGTATATGAATGTATGTTGTGTGGTTCCTCTACCAGGAGGCTATCCTGTACGTGTTTAATTACTGGACTTGTAGGGAGACTAATTCCAACGAGGCTCAGGAAAGGCACCACCCAAATTCGCTCCAGTTGAAAGACCGGATTAATATCCCGTCAAGTAAATTGTAATGATTTGGGAACCTTCATGTAGAAAAAATGTGAGAGTAACCTAAGATAGGCCAGCCTCTGATAAACCAAACGTGGAGCAAAGTCTCTTCATACTTTCACATTTCAATTACTTGTAAATTCAATTCCATGTAAATCTCAATGTAATGGAAAATACGAAGGAATATGTGTACATGCCTGCCCTTTATATCAAAACCTGACATGCTATCTTGTCAAACTGACATCCGTTTCGCAGGACGATACTCCTAAACGGAAACATTATGTAATATTGTTACCTTCCATTAAGACTAAACTACATAAGTCTTTTTTGTAGGGATATAATTGATCCAGTAACCCGGTCAAAATCCAAAAAGGCCACGAGCCTACAACCAATTATGTCTTTATCTGACCAGACTGATCTTAATCCAGTTTCTCGCGAAGAATTCGACGAATTAAGTAAACAAATCACAGATTTGGCTGTTCTGCTTAAAGAACTACACCAATCTACTTAGGGTACAAGGATACCTGTACATGTTGAATCCTTCGCACAAGGAGGAACCCAAGGTCCGGATACTTCTAGTTCTAGTCACAGGAATCCTCATAAACACAGACAGATTCCTTCAGCTTTAGCCACACGACGATTATCTCCACCTATAGTTCCTGAGCCTGTACGGTCTCCAGTAAAGGAGAAAGAAATCTTAGTTCCAGATCCCGCAATGGAAGAAGAGGAACGAAGAATTAAACAAGATATCGTCAGAATTCCAACGTACGCATCATTGTCCAAGATGAACACACAAACTAATACACCCCAGACGATGATTGCCTAGACATAATGGTCATCATTCGGGAAAAGGAGGACGATGACAGCCTCTCCATCACTGTAGTCCACCAAGACTTTGCCCTCGATAATTGGAGTAACACTCCTTGCATTGGTCGACAAGGGTAAAACGGGCAGAAACTCATTCTGCCCTGTAGATAGAAATAATTGCTTATTTTTTCTGTACGGTATTAGCAATTACTTTTGTCATTACATGCTAACACTTTGTGTGATTGAACAGTTTCATATATTAAGTGAGAGCATGTTGGTTCAGGACTCTAAAGTTAGATGTGCCTAGACTTGCTGATGAGGTGTCTATTCTCCACAAGGACTATAACTTTGATGTAAAGTTGGACTCAGACTTGATGGAAGTACAAGAGGACTATGAGATACCCAAGGAGATCAAAGAATGGATCAAAGAAAAACCCAAGCCAAATCTTTATCAAACCACCTCTTTTAAACCTCAGAACCTTAGAAAACCCCAAACAAGTCCAGATTGGTATAGACCTCACTTCAAACCAAAGGAATGACATGGTTACTCTATTGACCCTATTCCAGGATGTGTTTGCATGGTCTCATGAAGACATGGTCAGTTTATCCACGGACATTGTCATTCATCGCCTTCCCATCAAAGGAGGATTCAAGCCAGTCAAGTAGAAGCTCAGGCGATTAAAACCTGAGTGGAGGTTAAAAGTTAAAGAAGAAATTGTGAAACAATTTCAAATCGGCATCATCACGGTGTCAACATACCCTGAATGGCTATCCAACATAGTCCCCATACCTAAACCTGGAGGAAAGGTGCGAGTTTACGTGGATTACCGGGATCTGAATAAAGCTTGTCTTAAGGATGGCTTTCTCGTGCCATTTATCCACATTCTCATTGATAATACTGCTCAATACGACATGTACTCCTTTGCGGATTGCTTTGCAGGGTACCATCAAATCATGGTTGCTGAAAAGGATCGTGAGAAAACTGCATTCATCACTCCTTGGGGAGCCCTTTGCTACAGACGATTGTCATCCGGCCTCATCAATGCCGGAGCTACCTATCAGTGAGCCATATGGCTCTTTTTCATGATCTAATGCATAGAAAAAAAAAAGAAAAAAAAAAGAGAAGAAAAAAGAAAAAAAAAAGCTCTTCAACAAGTTATACATTTGCTGCCTTACTATCGACAGGTTCTACAGATGGCTTTGGATTTCGAAGAAATCTTCTTTCTACACATTCCTCGTAATAGGAATGACTTTGCAGACGTGTTAGCAACTTTGGCCTCCTTGACTCACATGCCTGACAAGGAACACATGCCAAGCGTCACATTTTTCCTGCACAAGGCACTAGCCTATGTGAACTATGTTGGATAAGTATTGGATGAGCTACCTCCCATCCAGCATCCTTGGTATCAGCATATCAAGGAGTACCTACGAGATGGATCTATACCCGCTGAGGTGAGCACGACTAAGAAAAGGCGGATCCATCGACTGGCTATAAAATTCTACCTGAGCAGAGATGCACTCTACAAAAGTGATGCAGGACTAGGTCTCCTCAGATGTATGGACAAGGACCAAGCTCAGAGGCTCATGGATGAAATCCATGGGGGAGTATGTGGCCCACACATGAGTGACCCTCTACTTGTAAAGAAGATCCTACAACAGAAAAGTCTGACTACGGCAGTTCAAACAACATGACTTGATTTTGAAAAAGATCATTGATAACCAAGCTCAGTCTAAAGGAAAATTCTCCCCGAACTGGGAAGGCCCATTTATTGTCAAGGAGGTATTGACAGGAGGCGCTTTCAGATTACAGGAAATGGATGACGATGAATTTCTGCAACTCATCAATTCGAACACCGTGAAACGGTACTATGTTTGAGGTTACCATCAAGCGAACATACTAGTTTTGGATCATCAGATCACTAGTCATTCCGGTTCTTTAACCCTTTATTACATACAACTTCTTTTCGCACTCATCTGCCCCATTAGGGACAAACACTTTTCTAACCAGCAGCTTAGTTTCAGATCACCAGATCCTTCATTCCCCGTAGGTTTTTGAAACCTTTCACACTTTTAGTTTATCCCACCAGGGATTAAATCTTTCACACCTTCAATTTATCTTGTGCATGGGATTAAACTTTTCATCTGCAATCCGCCATATACCTGGGCCGAACTACGCCGACCTGATCTCCTCAACACACATGAGTATGTAGGCAGCCATGTTATATGGTCAGGTCTCACCACAGAAAAAACAAAAACAAAGACACTCCTATCCATAACCACATACATAAACCAATCCCAAGACACCAAAGATGGTAGGGAATACACATAAATCGATGATCCATTCTGAAAATCCTGAGACATCTCACTGTTCATCCATCAAGGAGGAGTTCAGAATACATCCAGATCATAAAGTCCTAGAGAAACAAGTAAATATCAAGCAAGTAACAAGGTACAACTATAAGGGAAGTGACTCAACATATATTTCCCTGCCATATATAATACTGTTTGATATATACAATGTGTCATGTACATGACAAAAATGGCTAAGCTAGCCTATGCAGGAAAATCAAAGCTAATCTACAAACCACTAGATAAGCGAGCCACAAAAACTAACGTGGCATCCCTCTCGGAAGAAGGAGGTAACGCTGTGATCTCCTGCCCAAGGGATTCTGCACGAGCCAACAAATCCACTGCCCAAGGGATTCTACATGAAATTTACGTATGTACCTGATATTCGAAGAGATGAGAATACCTTGCTTTCTTTTCAGATTGTACCTTCCCGATAATTTCCTCGCTATCATAATTTTCCCATTTCTCATCTCCTATATTTCAGATATCATTCTAGAATATAGCTTCAAAACAAAGGTTAATTGACATATCATAATTTGTCAACTTATCAAGTGAACAATTTCAACTTAGGTAAGTCACACACTAGCGAAGTATATAACTCGTCTCTCCCCTCCTAGTTCTAGACTCTTATCTCCGCTAACGACCATATCCCTAAGCTCTGATACCAAATGTGACGCCCCCAAAATTAGGTATACATCACCCATTCTCGAATTCGCCGACATACATGGTACAAAATTCAAATACAACTTCATTTATACAACTGTTGAGCTGTCGTATAGAATACGACCATAGTTAAATATGAGTTTTAATACAGATGTATGTAACTCTCATGGTACCTCGACCACAACTTTACAATGGTACTTTACATAAAAGTACAGTAAAAAATAGTTTTAGAAACTAAAATCTTTGGGAAGTGCTCAAGGAAACCTTCGTACATGGGAGGCCATGCGTCCAGGTTATGATAGATATCATATGACCACAGAATTATCCTTGGTTGACCCAAAAGTCCCCAAAGAAAAACAAGAAGATTACTATCATCTTCTTTCCAATGGTGAGTCTTCTCTTGCCATATAATAAACTCCGTTGTCTCCAAGTGAAAATTATATTTCAAATATACTCCAAGATCATATAGGTAGTGCTCGAAATATACTCAACAAGTGGATGTGCACAACCATGTCTTATGATAATACGAGGTTGTATGTCATTAGACATCTTGTATGATAGTGGCAAAAACACCCTTCCAACATTGGGTTCGCCTCACCCTATTTGATTCACCAAATATAACTACTAAATGATGTATAGAATACAACACACTTTTCTATACTATTTAGGGAGAATCTCCACAGCTAGAGACCACCGTTCTAATCCTCTTAATTGAAAGTAATATGCACACAAGCCAATCATGTTTGATGATAAAGCATATACTTTGTAACAATCTTATTCATTTATAAATAAAAATTATTAATTTATTAAAGACTTTAAATTATCTACATGATGCTGTTTTATAATATGTGATAAACCCATAGTTTTAAGCAATGCTTTTAGAATAATGATGATGATCATTCTAATGAGATCTAAATTCTTAGAAAGCTTAAAACTAAAATAGTTCCCAATCATTGGATTACTAAATTGGGGATTAGTGAATCCGGATAGATTGGTACATCGTTGCTTGCTTTCATTGGATGAGGATGATTGATCTCATGATCATTTGTGTGGAGACACTAAAAGCAAGTAAGTAGGTGCTTATTAGAGAATAAGTTCATTTGAACGTGGCTCGCTAAGGAATACCTAATGGAGTTTTGTTTGCCTGTCAATAGGAATTCCTGTAGTGATAGTAGTACAAGTAATCCTTGGACTTGAGATCATCATAGTATCTTATGTATGATGAGTTATACTTTGACTTATTCCTTAAGACCCTTAGGGTATATCAAAGGGTATGCTTGGGTATAATAAGTTGTACATGGAGATAATGTATGATCAATAAAGAATCTACCACTTCTAATAAAAGAAGAGAAATGTCCTATGTGATTCAATAAATGACAACCCAAAGAGTCCTTTGGCGGCGAATGAAATTAGAAAGGAGTTTCTAATTTGCATTATTTGAGTTGTGCATTTAAGAGTCGAAATACATATAATTAAATAAAATAAGACTTGACAAGAATTCCATGTCTTATATTTAATTGGGACATTGTATGGTGGAAGGATTGAATTGTCGATAACTATTTACTCAAAGGTTCTTTAATGATTAATGTTGAAATCTATATTATCTAGAAAGTCGCTTGATCGCTAGGGGAACTTATCCCTATTGTAGAATAAATATTATTTAAATAAATTAATTATTTAATTTATTTATTTAAATAAGATTAGAATTGTTCTAATTGATTTATTCACATCGGTTTTAATATGGAGAACCTAAAGGGTCACACCATAAAAGGAAGAATAATTATTTAAGAAGTTAATGGCATAATCGTAATAATATATGTTAAGTATATTTAATTTAATCTACTATGATGATAGAATAAATTAAATAGCTTAATATTTATTATTTAATATTTTAGAAATATTAAATATAAATTAATAAGAGGAGTCTTATTAATATTATTACAATTATTATTATTTTAATTTCTAAAAGAGTTTAGGAATTAATTTAATATAAGTACTCTCATTTATTCCTAATTGGATTAGGAAGGAAAATTAATTAAAGGAGTTTAATTAATTATCCCTAATAAGATTAGGGAGTTTAATTAATTAAAAGAATTTAATTAATTAAATAAAACCCAATTCCTTAATTGTTAAGGTGGGTTGCCCACATCTATTAATAAGATGAGTCTTATTATGGGTGTGGGGGTTGTTGACTTTTTCAACATACGACATAATTCCAATTGTTGGGAGAGTACACCCTTTCTATAGAGATAGAAAACTAGGGTTGAGCCAATATCCCTTCTTCTTGAATCATTATTATTCCTTGGTGAATCACCTCTAGAGGCCAAACATATGGGTGGCTAACGTTGATCAAAGGAAGGAACAAAACCCAAGTGGATTCAAGTTGAACGCGAAAAGATTTGGAGGTGAACTTGTACCTGAGGAAGCTCGATCTTCAAGGATATGATTTTATTCTTTATCTTTTCGTTTAATTAATAATTGTGCATAAAGGGTGATCCGGGTATATGGTTTGTAATTTTTTTTTAAACTCTGATTTTACACGCTTCCGCTTAATTTTGCAATTTTGATTGCGTTATGAATATTACAAACCTAACAGTGGCATCAGAGCCAAACTTTTATGCGAATTATTAATTGTTTTAATATGTATATTGATATATGTTTAGAACAATTTATTTGGGCATAATTATGTTGTATAAAATTTATTAAAAAAAAAAAACAAAAAAAAAATGGTAATCCAATTTTATTATTATTACCGAATACATGCAAGTTCCTTTTAAAAACAAAGACGGAAATCGAGTAGCAGTTTTTCATGCATGCACTAAATAAACAAAAAGGGTTGCATTTTAAATCGAGACCACCACATAAACCGCATTTAAAAACAAGGACATATTAATCATTAGCAATCATTGCATGAACATGATAATCTAATGATTATATAATGATTATATATATATATATATCTTTGTTATGCGCACTAAAATCATAGTGGAAGTGCACTAAATCGGGGATGAAGATTTTTTTTTAAAAGTTGCAAAATCAGGTTTTTAACATGATTATATATTATATATATATAACTAAATATATGATTTTAATAATAATATATATATATATTTTAGTTTGCCCGTAATATATATATATATTATATAAAGTATTAAATATATATAATATATATATTTTAATAATTTTATAATTAAAATAAAAGTTTATTTTAATTTTAAAATAAAAGGTTTATTTTAATATTAAAATTATAGAGTTTATTTTAATTTTAAAATTAGATTTTCATGCTAACTAATTAGAGTTGGAATTTGATTCCATGATAACTAATTGGAGTTAAAATTGGATTCTATTGTTTCCTTAAATAAAGGAGTTTATTTAGATATGAAATAGAGATTTCATATTATTCAAAATAAAATAGTTTATTTGTGAATAGAAAAGAAAATCCTAATTTTCTTAAATAAAGGAGTTTATTTAAATATGAAATAAGATTTCATATTATTCAAAATAAAGGAGTTTATTTGTGAATAGGAAAAAAAAATTAGAGTGTTTCCTTTAATATATATATATTTTTTTACATGGAATTGATTCATAATTAATTAAAATAAAAGAGTTTATTTTAATTAAAGATTTTTTTTATATATGGAATTGGATTCCATAATTAATTAAAATAAAAGAGTTTATTTTGATTAAAGATTTTGATTAAAATAAAATAGATTATTTTATTCAAAATTAGATAAATTAAAATAAAATAGTTTTATTTTGATTTAAATTTGGATTAAAATAAAGGAGTTTATTTTGATTCAAAAATAGATTTTATACTAACTAAATTTGCCCATTAAATGATATCAATATATATATTAAATGTTTTTTATTCATAAGATGAATGTTATTTATTGATGCATATGGTGATGTGTATGATAATAATAAATGGGATTGATTAAGACTATCGACCAATGCGATTGGATTTTATTTTAGTTGGATGCATGAATGCATGGGTTTTATTAAATGGGGTCTCATGTACCTCGCCTTTTCTAATTTTTCTTAATGTAAATTCTAACTCCTCCTATGTATTTCCCTCGATCACGATCAAGGTTTCTATTTATTTTAAATAGTTTTGTAATAGGAATAGTTAGAATTATTTTGAAGAATTGGAGATCAAGGGACAAGAAGCGGTTGAAGACCCGTTTGTAATAGAGTCCCAAGTTTAAATGTAATAGTTATATTTAAATATTATTTCTTGCACCCTGTGGGTTTGACCTTTTGGTTCGCTTGGTGGCTCTAGTGAACCAAACTAGAATAAAAGTCCATAATCAATCCGGGTAGAATATAGTATTCTATATGTGCATGCTTATACTATATATATATTATATATTATGCAAACATGCTTCGCATGTAAATTAATATGACGCGTATTTTATATATATATGTGCATGCGCTAAAACAAGATGAGACAAATTAATAACAAACCCCTCAATTTTTATATTAAGTCCTAAGCGCTCAAAGATATTTGGAATATCGAACGTCTCTTCTAGCATGATAAAATTAATAGAGTATTAAATATTTAATATGAGTTTGTTGTGTCACCACAAGGCAAGTATTAAGTATTTAAGATGTTAATTTATCACATTTGATGCTTATAAAGAAAATTGAACAATATTGTTTTGTTGTGTCACCACAAGGATGATATTTTTCTTTTTGAATATATGGAGTGCTAGGTCGGACTTAACTTGGATAATTTTGATTCTATGTGCCACCACTGATCAAAATAATCTAAGAGGCAAAAGACAAGGAGTTGCATAGTTGATGTAATTGACAAAAGTTGTCTACCTATTTATTTATATATAGTTTGTTGTGTCACCACAAGGCTATATACATTTGAAATGGGATCCTTATTCTCACTAGCAAATCTTTAATTAGATTTTGCTTAACTATATAAGTGAGGGTAATATAGTTTGAAGAAAATAGTGGGAGATACCAATTTAAAACAAGACCTAATTTATTTTGGTAATTAATAAAAGAATGTATGTTAAAATGTTGTTAATTACAAATTCATTTACGTAATTTTACAATGTCTAAAATTACTATCATCGCAAGCATATTAGATGTTAAATTAACCAATCAATTAAACGGATAAGTTAAGGAATTTGAGAATAGTTCTCATGGCTGAAAAGCTATCTTATGTCCTTAATACGCCTATCCCTGCAATGGTTGCAGACAATGCCTCTAAGGAAGAGATTGCTACTTTTGGAAAGTGGCAAGATGATGCACAATTGGCTCAATGCATCATGCTCAGATCTATGAGTAACGAGCTTCAAATACAAGATGAAACTATGGATGCTCCTACTATATTCCTGCACATCGAGTAGTTGATGGTGAGGAAAGTAGGACTGATAGATATCAGATATCTAAGGAGCTTTTCCGATCTAGAATGGCCAATGGCACTATAGTACAGATAAAAAGTTCTTAACATAATCAATTTGATTGATCAATTAGACAACCGATTTTGTCATGGATGGAGAGTTGAGCCAAGATTTGATCTTGCACTCACTCCCTGACTCCTTTCACAATTGTTGTGAATTTTTCATATGAACAAGCTAGATATCAGCCTCGCTGATTTGCTTAACATGTTGAAAAATGTTGAGAGTCACTTTCCAACCAAGAAAGACCATGTCTTACTTGGTAGGGGCCAAAGGATCTTAAAAAAAAGAACGATTCAAAGAAGGTAAATAGAAAGGCATAAACAAAGGATAATAAGAACAAAACCGATACGGATAGCAAAGGAGTTTGCTTCCTTCCGCAATAAGCTTCCGACACACCGGAAAGAAATCTGCAGAAGTATCTTGCAGAGGCTAACCAAAGAAGCTTAGTGAAGTTTAGGTTATAAATACAAATTTGTTCATGATTTAAAATAAAATTTTCTTTAAGTCAAGGTTCTACTTGGGTATTGGATACCGACTTTGGTTATCATAAATATAGATTTATGAAGGGACCAAGCAGTATAGAAAGCTAAACAAATATAAGTAATCCTATGTGAAATGTAGCAAAGGTTGCCATATTAGCCATAGAAACTTATAGTTTAGCAATACCTACTGACAAATCTATTAAGTCAATAAGTTGTTATTGTATTCCAGCTTCTTGTTAAAAATATTATTTCCATTTTATTGTTGGACAATGAAATCTTTGGTATTATATTTAAGAACAATTGTTGTTCTATTTATAATAATAATGTTTTGTATAGAATCGAAATATTACTTAATAAATTTTGTATACTGACTTACATGGAAATAATTTTGCCTATTGAACAAATTAGTATAAGAAAAGGAGATGATCATTCAAAGAGTTGAATGTGTGTATTTGCTAAAATACAAGTGTGAATTATTTGAAAGGTTCAAAGAATTCAGAAGTGAAATAAATTGGCAAAGTATTAAGATTCTTTGATTAGATCAAGGAATAAATACTTGTGCAATAAGTTTATAGATCATCTCAAATGGTTTTTCTCATAATGGACACATCCTGATATGCAATAATTGATTGATGTATCTGAATAAAAAATCGTACCTTATTGGACATGGTGCGGTCCGTAATGATTTTACCGACATTCCAAAGATCCTTCCTTCTAGGATCATGTCCTAGAAATGGTCAGACATCTCACGAAAATGGTAACCTCAAAATCCTACCCCGAAGACTCCATAAAAGTTATGGATGGGGAGGATTCCTAAACTTAAGTATGTTAAGATAAAGGGTTGTCCAACTTATGTGAAAAGGTTTCAAAGGATAAGCTTGGGACAAGATTTGACATGTACAGATTTGTGGGACATCCTAAAGTAAGTTTAGGGTATATGTTCTATAATTCTACTTAGCAAAAGGTGTTTGTTACGAAACACGCTGCCTTCTAAGATAAAGGTGTTTATCATTGAAGGGGCTAGTGGGAGGATAATAGATCTTGAAGAGTTCAAGAACCACAAAACACTATAAGTCAAATAAGAGGAACCTATAGATAGACCTATTGTACCACAACCCAGATCGTAAATCGAATAGTACCAAGATACCTAGGAGGTATGGATTCATCATAGATGATGATGATGAGGTACACATCATAGAAGATGATGATCCAGAGTTACATTCGATGAGGTAAGACTTCTAGTGTATACAAAAGGGACAGTGGGAGCGCCGTGACATTCCTAATATTATATGTTGATATACTTCGGATAAGGAATGACATACCAATGCTACAATCAGTAATGATAAAGTTTTCTAAACATTCCTCCATGAATGGTTTGGGAAGAGTATCTTAATTGGGGATAAAATCTATATAGATAGATACAAGAGGATGCTCGATTTAACCCAAGGAACGTATATTCATTTGATGCAAAAGTCGTTTAGCATGGCAAACTCCAAGAGATGTCTCATGTCGATGAGCTATGGAGTGTATCTCTCTTAATAGTCCCCACAGACTCCTGAAAAGAGAGGTCACATGAGTGACAATCATGTATGCAATGAAATGTACGAGACCTGATGTTGATCAGTCATATTCTGGAGAAGTTCACTATGAGTCAGTGAAAAACATCTTAAAGTGCTTAATCGGCACTAAAGATGTGATCATATTCATGGTGGGTCTAAATTAAAACTAGAGGGCTTAACAGACTTAAGTTTTTCAGACAGACTAAGATGATAGAAAATCCACTTTAAGGTAAAGCGTTATCTTGAGCAAAGGGTGTGCGTTGAATTGAAAGGTTCCAAACAAAGAAAGAGTTCTTTGGTTTAGTGATAAAGACAAAGTATATAGCTATAAATGAAGTCGCAAGTTGATTGTTTGGATTAAAAGTTCATTACGTAACTAGGAATAGTTCCTAAGTCTCATCTTGGATCTAAACATGTGTTGTGGCACTTTTATTTAATTATTAGAATCATTGAAAGATGGGAAATCACTATAGAGATAGTGGACTCTCAAGAACAACATTACATATCCATTAACTAAAGCTTATCCAACAAAGCAGGATAATCGCTACTTAGAGAAGAAGAGTATAAGATACAATGGCGATTGGCTTTAGTGCAAGTGGGAGATTGAAAGTAATATGCACACAAGCCAATCATGTTTGATGATAAAGCATATACTTTGTAAATAATCTTATTCATTTATTAATAAAAATATTAATTTATTAAAGGCTTTTAATTATCTACATGATCTTTGTTTTATAATATGTGATAAACCCATAGTTTTAAGCAATGCTTTTAGAATAATGATGATGATCATTCTAATGAGATCTAAATTCTTAGAAAGCTTAAAACTAAAATAGTTCCCAATCATTGGATTACTAAATTGGGGATTAGTGAATCCGGATAGATTGGTACATACGTTGCTTGCTCATTGGATGAGGATGATTGATCTCATGATCATTTGTGTGGAGACACTAAAGCAAGTATGTAGGTGCTTATTAGAGAATAAGTTCACTGAACGTGGCTCGCTAAGGAATACCTAATGGAGTTTTATTTGCCTGTCAATAGGAATTCCACTAGTGATAGTAGTACAAGTAATCCTTGGACTTGAGATCAACATAGTATCTTATGTATGATGAGTTATACTTTGACTTATTCCTTAAGACCCTTAGGGTATATCAAAGGGTATGCTTGGGTATAATAAGTTGTACATGGAGATAATGTATGATCAATAAAGAATCTACCACTTCTAATAAAAGAAGAGAATATCCTATGTGATTCGATAAATGACAACCCAAAGAGTCCTTGGCAGTAAGTAAATGAAATTAGAAAGGAGTTTCTAATTTGCATTATTTGAGTCATGCATTTAAGAGTCGAAATACATATAATTAAATAAAATAAGACTTGACAAAGAATTCCATGTCTTATATTTAATTGGGACATCAGTATGGTGGAAGGATTGAATTGTATTTTGTAACTATTTACTCAAAGGTTCTTTAATGATTAATGTTGAAATCTATATTATCCGGAAAGTCGTTGATCGCTAGGGGAGGCTTATCCCTATTGTAGAATAAATATTATTTAAATAAATTAATTGTTTAATTTATTTATTTAAATAAGATTAGAATTGTTCTAATTGATTTATTCACAACCGGTTTAATATGGAGAACCTAAAGGGTCACACCATAAAAGGAAGAATAATTATTTAAGAAGTTAATGGCATAATCGTAATAATATATTTAAGTATATTTAATTTAATCTATGGTGATAGAATAAATTAAATAGCTTAATATTTATTATTTAATATTTTAGAAATATTAAATATAAATTAATAAGAGGAGTCTTATTAATATTATTACAATTATTATTATTTTAATTTCTAAAAGAGTTTAGGAATTAATTTAATATAAGTACTCTCATTTATTCCTAATTGGATTAGGAAGGAAAAATAATTAAAGGAGTTTAATTAATTATCCCTAATAAGATTAGGGAACTTAATTAATTAAAAGAATTTAATTAATTAAATAAAACCCAATTCCTTAATTGTTAAGGTGGGTTGCCCACATCTATTAAGAAGAGGAGTCTTATTATGGGTGTGGGGGTTGTTGACTTTTTCAACATACGACATAATTCCAATTGTTGGGAGAGTACACCCTTTCTATAGAGATAGAAAACTAGGGTTGAGCAAATATCCCTTCTTCTTGAATCATTATTATTCCTTGGTGGATCACCTCTAGAGGCCAAACATATGGGTGGCTAACGTTGATCAAAGGAAGGAACAAAACCCCAGTGGATTCAAGTTGAACGCGAAAGGATTTGGAGGTGAACTTGTACCTGAGGAAGCTCGATCTTCAAGGGAATGATTTTATTCTTTATCTTTTCGTTTAATTAATAATTGTGCATAAAGGGTGATCCGGGTATATGGTTTGTAATTTTTTTTAAACTCTGATTTTACACGCTTCCGCTTAATTTTGCAATTTTGATTGCGTTATGAATATTACAAACCTAACATTAATACCCCCGCTCGACCCAGTGACACTCTTATTACCTGAAAGGAATCGTGAAGCAGAAGGGTGAGCGTAACTAGCCCAGTAAAGAATATCATGACTAAGGATAATTAAATTATAATTAATTTTCATCAATAATAAATCAGAGATTTAGAACATATGACATATAATAAAACTTTTTAACCATAGTTGCAGCGGAACGAGCAATCCATTTGAAGAGTTAAATAGACCATAAGGTCTATTATCTTCTCTATGTTAAAAGTCCACCAATAATGTTTTATCCGTGTAACATCAATCAACAATTCCCGTCCACGATCATGTGAAAAACTCATAATCACAATTGTGATTCTAAATTCCTCTTCGCACCTAGGACAAAGATAATTTTCATCACCAAAACATCAAAAATCATGGTTATACCAAATCACAATTCCCGTCAGAATCATTAAATCATCTTTGCACTACTACCCAAGATATTCATTATTATCACATCCATGAATTAATATTTCTTTGCTGAGACTCATCTCAATAATTAACCCACATCATCGAATCATCCATGCACTACAGGCCAAGGATATTCTTTAGTATCACGACCACGAATTATCCATGCACTACGGCAAAAGATAATCGTGTTTTCATCAACGGTCCTTACTACGACCAAAGAGAATCCAAAGCCATAATAATACCAAAAACTATCCATCAATGCACTACGGGCCAATGAGGACTTTTTCCACATCATTTGTAACATTACGGTTATTATTATACCGGATAATCCCTGGTCATAATCATACCAAGTCCATCTATGCACTACAAAATACACGTATGACTTTCAACATAATATAAGCATGAGGATGATGACAATATTATAAGCATTAGTCAACTAAATCAAGGATAAATATTAAAGACTTTAAATTTATCCAAACATTATCAATCACTTAATAAAATAATAATCTAATATTGTTAATATTATAACAATATTTTAATCACTCCTTAAACTTATAAACAATTTAATTTAATTGTTTACACTTTTCCTAATAATGCATTTAATCATTCAAAATGCCATACTCATAAGATTTCATCACTAATAATCAAATTACTCATAAAAAATCTGCATATACCTTATATAGGATTTTCAAGCCATAAAATCCTATTTACCAATTTTTCAACTTAACATAACATATTTAATTCATATGTTCGTAACTAAATCATTTTCATGAAAAATACTAAATCAGTCCCAAAAATTATTCTTTTCTGGGATTAAGCAGAATATAGTCCCATATTGAAGATATATTTTTGTCGGAATTTTTAAAAATCATTTACTATTTTTCAAAAATCAATTTCTAATTAATTCCTTAAGAAATTAGGTACCTCAAGGTTAACTCCAGAAATTCCCAAATCTTGGCAGGATCTTACACATGTTAACGTGAACTTCCAGTTTAAATTTCATGGTCATCAGAGTTATAGAACTCCGGTTATAGCGTTTTCCGTTGGAAAAACCTAAATATTGAAATGGTCATAACTTGCTCATTTTAAGTCGGAATGAGCTCATTTTTGGATAGGAGATACTTTATACCATATATTTTCATGTCCCAAAAGGCCGGAATTTATTTCATAAGCTAAGCGGCCGAAAATGCCATTTTAAAATTTTGGACAGTAGCCTTTTTGGAAATTTTATTTTGTGACTCCTTTGCTAAAATTAGTCGACACAAAAATCTACAACACCTTTTTTAGTGATTCCACTTGAATAAGTTAGAAAACTCATAGATCTAACTTTAGAACTTGACCACACTCAAAAATTCAAATTATAATAGGAGATATGGTCAATTGAATTTCATACTCCATTTTTACCAAAATCTGATTTTCAACCCTTTGTGATTTCTAAGAAACTTTCATGTTTTCACATAATAACCAACATAACTCATCATAACAATGACATAGTAATTCAATAAAACAAGTTCAAGAATAAGTTTTAAAGATTTATAAGTTAATTTATCATGAACTCAATAATGTCAAAATTGTCAACATGATACTACTTTGTGGAGTAAAATTCAAGAATGCTCAAAAGAATATTTCCTTGAAAAGATACTGGATGAAGCGCAAATATCAAGGATATTCCACTAATTTCATGGAGTATAGAAGTCAAAGTTTTAACCAATTGAGTATAATAAAGAATGGAATAACAAAAGAAATCACCAGTGCATGCGATAGGCCTTACGTACGCAGTAATTCCAATGTAATAATACATAATCGGAACCAGTCCCACATAAAAATGCATGCATGTGATATTCCAATGTAATAATAAAGAATGAAATAATGAAAAATTTCACCAAGTATAGGGTAGCTCACAGATATCTGAGTTATTCCAATGAATAATAAATAATTAATGGAATAACAGAAGTTCTCTTCATGAATACAAAAGAAATATTACCCTTACGAGTACAACAAATAATATCCCTTACCATAAAAGAAACTGAATAAGAGTAGGGAAGTAGCAGTATACTTTTCTATAGTTTCTCTATAATTTCTCTCTAGAGTTTCAAAGGAATTAAGTAAGAAATAATGAAGGAATAAACTTCTATTTATAGAAGAATGGATCAGATAGTAACTAATTCATGAACTATCCATATTAATTTACTTTTAAACGCATTTGATTACATATTGGTTTACTATTAAAACTTAAAGTAACGGTCCATACTGATTTACTATTAAAACTTTAAACCAGCGATCCATATTGATTTACTATTATAATTATCCACCAGCGGTCCATATTGATTTACTATTATATCTTCAACCAACGGTGTGAAAAATTAGCAGATCTCCTCATGGACTAATATTGTACCCAAAATTAATTTGGAGCGAAAAGAAATATATTTTACGGGTGAATAGTACTCCGTGAATATTACTCGTGAATAGTAACTCATGAATAGTAACTCATGAATAGTAACTAGTGAATAGTAACTCATGAATAGTAACTCGTGAATAGTAACTCGTGAATAGTAACTAATGTATAGTAACTTGTGAATAGTACTCCGACACAAAAAGTGTCCCGAATACCTGATTGAAAAATACTGAGTGACTTCTCACATAAGCATCAATAATCAATACCGTGTACTACTATGCAACCACGCCAGACATCGTACTTTTTAACACCGGTGTTTCAACAGCTTATTCAAAAACTTTCATTGTTATATTCATAAAGTATTTTTGTCATTTTCTCCATCCGACAATAATTCTGTTGTGGGGTCCACCAATGATTGTACCATCGTATGAATATTCCCCAACTAATCGAATATTTCCCGACAAAACGAATATTTTATATCAACTTGTTTACTTTGCAAAAAAAAAATATTCAAATATTACCCTTAACTTTAAACTTTTATCAATTTAACTATTTACCAAAATAGAAAAATTAAATACTTTTATTTCATAAAATTCGGGGTCTCACAATCACCCCTCCTTATAAAATTTCTCCCTCGAAATTTACGTACGTACCTGATATTCGAAGAGATGAGAATACCTTGCTTTCTTTTCAGATTGTACCTTCCCGGTAATTTTCTCGCTATCATGATTTTTCTATTTCTCATCTCCTGTATTTCAGATATCATTTTAGAATATAGCTTCAAAACAAAGGTTAATTGATATATCATAATTTGTCAACTTATCAAGTGAACAATTTCAGCTTAGGTAAGTCACACACTAGCGAAGTATATAACTCGTCTCTCCCCTCGTAGTTCTAGACTCTTATCTCCGCCAGCGACCATATCCCTAAGCTCTAATACCAAATGTGACGCCCCCAAAATTAGGTATACATCACCCATTCTGAGTTGTCAAATACATGGTACAAAATTCAAATACAACTTCATTTATACAACTATTGAGCTGTCGTATAGAATATGACCATAGTTAAATATGAGTTTTAATATAGATGTATGTAACTCTTATGGTACCTCGACCATAACTTTACAATGGTACTTTACATAAAAGTACAGTAAAAAACTATTTTTGTGACGCCCCCAAAATAGGTATACAACACCCATTCCGAGTCGCCAAATACATGGTACAGAAAGCAAACTACAACTTCAATAATACAATTGTCGTGCAAAATACGACAACACATACTGTGAGTTTAAATACAAATATTGTCTTCTAGATAATATCCACACTCAAATAAGTCCTCGTTACAATTATTCAAACACTATTTTACAGAAATAGTGAGGACTACTAAAACATCTTTCTAGAACCATCACTTCAGCACTCTTTACTAGTTCTCCTTATGTTCTCACCTCCCGAGAAAAATGGAACAAAAAAGGAAAAGGGTGAGCTCAACTAGCCCAAGAAGAATATTATGACTAAGATAATATACAACAAATTATCGTTAGTCTTCAACAGGGAAAAATCTGATAAAATATAGTAGCCAACAAGTTTTAGATCAACAATCTGCAATGGAAACAACAATCCATTAGAAGAGTCAAGTAGAGAATAAGTTCTACTATCTTCTAAGATTTAAAAGTCCATCATCAATATTTTATCCTCAGTAACAACAATCAATATACATCTTTAATCAAATATTCATCTTTGCACTACAGTGCCAAAGATATTCATTTGTATCACCAAATGGTCATGTTCATCTCAACACTGTTAATCTTTTACTCTACGAGCCAAAGATATTCATCAGTTAATCATTTATCTTTGCACTACAGGCCGAAGATATTTAGTAATATTATCATTTAGGACTTAGGATGATGAAAAATATTTTAAAGAAAACGAATCCAGTGAAACGGAAGGACAAATAGTAGGGATTCGTATAACAGTTTATCCAAGATCAATAATACTTCATAAATACCACTTTTGAAGCAGAATTCAAGAATAAATATCAAAACATGGATACAATCAAAGATAGTAACCATAATAGACATCTTGGACAAAAAGAAGAAAAATTTATTTTTTGATGAATAGTGCCGTATTCGTGAATAGTGTCAGATATCGTGAATAATTAATAAGATATCGTGAATAGTAACCCCGACACAAAAAGTTCCAAATTTGATAAAAAGTTCATACCAACATTTCGGTATAATGATATTGAAGAAAATATCATTTTAAGAAGAATATAACACCCCTTACCTCAAAATATCAGTACTTCTGATCAAAATATCGGTATAAGGTTAAAGGAAACTTGCACTGATGAATAGAAACTCACAAAGTATCAAAATACTAACAAAATACACTCAATAATCTAGAGAAAAAGAGAGAAAACTTGTTTCTGGTGTGATTTTCAATTTTAATTAGCCCTCTATTTATAGGAAAATGTTAGCAGACTTGACCTGCAACCTGATGGATTTACCTGCTACTATTCCCACCCACCACATTTGAAATAAATTCAGCATATTTCTTCACCAACCACAAGTGGGGCCCACTCAATTCTAGAATTTTCCACTAAAATCATTTATAAACCTAATTTCTGAATCAGTCACCTCTTAAAATTCATAACAAATCATACGTTCATTTTTAACGGTTCAAAATTTGTGGACATATACTCAACTTATATATGTATAACATATCCAAAAATTACAACGATCCAACAATTGATTAAAAATTATAACTCACACAATATATCTCAAAAACACCGGTTTAATTTTTAATACCTTCATTCAAACAAAAAATCTTGATAAAACACCTCAACATTAACTCCTTCATTTTTAACCACAATAAATATATCCAACATTTATATCCACATAAAATAAATATTTCCTTATCATATGAATCAATAATTAATTATTCACAAATAATATTACGAAATCACATTTATGACAACCAGTAGCTCCCGAGGAAAGAGGGGCTTTCCAATAAGAATTTCTCCTTCTTCATGCATGATTAGGTGACCAAACCTCTCCTTGATGTAACTTTTTAGATATTACCTATAATGATATCTAATAATATTATTCAAATAATATGAATTATTGATCTGATAATGGGAAATACTGTGCAGTGACAATTATTGAAACAACAAAAATATAAAATATCAACGCAACAATTATTGAATAAATAAATAAAATATTGAACAGTAACTACTGTAACAATTATTGAGTAGTGCCTTCTTACTTAAGGATCAATAATTCATCAATACTGTGCATCCACGCGTATTACTGTATTTTAACCACCGGGTATTCCAACATTGTTAATGGTAACAACTACGCCATTATTTATAAAAACTCAAACTTGTCATTTTTTTCATCCGACAGTTATTCTGTTATGGGGCCCACAAATGACTGCGCCGTTGTACGAAAATTCCCCGACAACAAGAATATTCCATGACCAAACGAATATTCCCCGACAACAATAATTATTTTATAACCACTTGCATATTTTGCAAAATTTACACATTTCACCCATAACCAGAGAATTATGTCAAATTAATACCTTATAATTCACAATAATAATTAGAGGAAATTTGATTTTATTTATAATAAGTTGGGGTCTTATAATTTTAGAAACTAAAATCTTTTGGAAGTGCTCAAGGAAACCTTCATACATGGGAGGCCATGCGTCCAGGTTATGATAGATATCATATGTCCACAGAATTATCCTCCTCGACAATTCCAAAGTTCCCAAAGAAAAACAAGAAGATTACTATCATCTTCTTTCCAATAGTGAGTCTTCTCTTGACATATAATAAACTCCGTTGTCTCCAAGTGAAAATTATATTTCAAATATACTCCAAGATCATATAGGTAGTGCTCGTAGATATACTCAGCAAGTGGATGTGCACAACCATGTCTTATGATAATACGAGGTTGTATGTAATTATACATCTTGTATGATAGTGGCAAAAACACCCTTCCAACGTTGGGTTCGCCTCACCCTATTTGATTCACCAAATATAACTACTAAATGATGTATAGAATGCAACACACTTTTCAATACTGTTTAGGGAGAACCTCCACAGCTAGAGACCACCGTTATAATCCTCTTAATACCCCCGCTCGACCCAGCTACACTCTTATTACCTGAAAGGAATTGTGAAGCAGAAGGGTGAGCACAACTAGCCTAGTAAAGAATATCATGACTAAAGATAATTAAATTCTCAATAGCTTTCATCAATAATAAATTAGAGATTTAGAACATATGACAGATAATAAAACTTTTCAACCATAGTTACAGCGGAACGAGCAATCCATTAGAAGAGTCAAATTGACCATAAGGTGTATTATCTTCTCTATGTTAAAAGTCCACCAATAATATTTTATCCGTGTAACATCAATCAACAATTCCTGTCCACGATCATGTGAATAACTCATAATCAGAATTGTGATTCTAAATTCCTCTTCGCACCTAGGACAAAGATAATTTTCATCACCTGAAACATCAAAAATCATGGTTATACCAAATCACAATTCCTGCTCGTAATCATTAAATCATCTTTGCACTACGGCTGAAGATATTCATTATTATCACATCCATGAATTAATATTTCATTGCTGAGACTCATCTCAATAATTAACCCACATCATCGAATCATCCATGCACTACAGGCCAATGATATTCTTTAGTATCACGACCACGAATTATCCATGCACTACGGCCAAAGATAATTGTAAGACCCCAAATTATTAATAAATGAAATTTATTTTCCTCTATTTATTATTTTAAAATAGTAAGGGTTGATTTGATTAATGTGGATAGTTATGGGTAAAATACGCAAATATTTCGAATAAACAAGTGGTTATAAAATATTCATTGTTGTCGGGGAATATTCGTTTGGTCGTGAAATATTCAATCTTTGTCGGGAATATTCGTGCATTTACTGCCGCAGTCTTTTATGGGCCTCATAACGAAAGCGATTGGATGAAGAAAACGACAAATATAAGTTGTTTATAAATAATAACAGAGTAGTTATTCAAGTATTATCTTGTTAGAATACCGTGGTTAAAACACACTAATACGCATTGTTAAACAAGAGTACACGCGATATTACCAATTATTGATTCTTACGTAAGAAGGCACTACTCAATAATTGTTATAGTAATTATTGCTCAAAGATTTTATTTTATTGATTTAATAATTATGCGTTGATATTTTATATTACCGTTGTTTCAATAAATTGTCATTACACAAAGATTTTCCATTATCGAAGCAATAATTCATATTATCTCAATAATATTATTAGATAACATTATTGGCAATATCTAGAAAGTTACATCTAAGGAGAGGTTTGGTCACCTAATTGCGCCGCCAAGAAGAGGAGAAATTCTTATTGAAAGCCCTCTTTCTGAGGACCGGCACACAAGATCTTGTGATTCTGTAATATTATTTATGAATAATTAATTATTGATTTATATGATGAGGAAAATATTGATTTTATGTGGATATAGATGGAGAAATTTTTTAAATGACAATTGTTGAAAATTAATATTTTATCATTTTCCGATAAAATAATTCATTTAAATATATTATTTTAATAATATATTAATTGGTGATATTTTTATAATGAATGTGGGATATATGAGTATATGAGGAGGAAGAGTATTTTGTGTGGCATTAAATGATTAACACATGTTTTGTGTGTCGGTGGACCCCATTTCTTGATCGAAATTTGATTATAGCATGTAAAATCGAATTCGTTTGTGGATTTCTTGGTCAATTTATGTTTGGAATTTGGAAAAACTTTCTTCTGCAAAGTTGTAGAGAATTGAATTTCCTATAAAAACTCACGTGATTCAATTTTTCGATAAAAGGGCTATTTATTATGAATTATTGAAGTTTTGGAGTTCAAATAATTAATTTTTGGGAGTTTTAATTAATTATTTTGAGAAAAACGTTTTTGGTGAGTTTGTGAACCTCATTTAACATGTGCTATATGGCTGAAATCAGATTTCAAAGGTGGGCTAAGGAATTTTGTTTATAAATAATATTATTATATTCAATTTTCTACTTTGGTGTTCTAAGCATTTTCCTATAAATAGGGAGCTTAGGTTAGAATTGAAAATCACACCGTAAACTAAAATTTTCTCTATTTCTCTCTCGATATTTTGAGCGTATTCTTGTGAGTATACTTTGAGTGTTGTTATACTGGTGCAAGTTCAAGTCATAGCCTATATCCGGTGTTTCAACTAAAGTATCTTGCTTTTCGAGGTAAGGGATGTTATTTTCTTCTCAAATGATATTATTTCTTCAATATCATTATCTTTGAAATATTGGTTGGAACTTTTTATCAAATTTGAAACTTTTTCATGCTCGGGTTACTATTCATGAGTTACTATTCACGAAGTTACTATTCAGGAGTTACTATTCACGAGTTACTATTCACGAGTACTATTCACGAAGCGTGAAGATGTTTTTTGTGAAATTTCTATCTTTTGGTGTGAGAGTTACTATTCACGTATACGATACTATTCACGATATCGACACTTATTCACGAATACTGGCACTATTCAATTTAAAAATGAAATTTCTTCTTTTTCGTCCAAAATATCTATTCGGATACTAGCTTTGATTGTATCCATGTTTTGATCATTCTTGAATTTTACACCACTATGATTATTTTGAGGTATTTTTGGACATGGATAAAATAAAGTACTAATCCTTAATCCTTAATCCTTGTCATTTTGTTTCACCGGATTCGTTTCTTTAAAATATTTTTCATCATCCTCGCCTTTAAATGATGATATTATCGAATATCTTTGGCACAGTAGTACAAAGATGAATAATTTCTTGATGAATATCTTTGGCCGTAGTGCAAAGATGAATGTGTTGAGATGAACATACCGACCGATCGATTAATATCTTTGGCCCGTAGTGCAAAGATGAACAGTGTTTAGATGAACATGACCAATCGATGAATATCTTTGGCTCAGAGTGCAAAGATGAATATTTGATTCCGGATATATATTGATTGACGTTACGGGGATAAAATATCGACGATGAACTTTTAAATTCATATATAGAAGATAGTAGTTTGCATTCTCTACTTAACTCTTCTAATGAATTGTTATTTCCGCATTGCTTGTTGATTTAAAACTAGTTGTCTATTGTATTCTATTAGATTTTTCCTGTTGAAGACTAACGATAATTTGTTGTATATTATCTTAGTCATAATATTCTTTTATCGGGCTAGTTGAGCTCACCTGCTTCCTTTTTGTTCCATTTTTCTTCTCGTGAGGCGAGAATGTAGCGAAATGCAGTCGGGGTATGAAATGTTGGTTATAGAGAGAGTTGTTTAGTAGTCCTCACCATTTTTATAAAATAATGTATAAATAATTGTGATGAGGATTTATTTGGGTATGTATATTGTCTAGAAGACAATAATTGTATTTAAACTCACAGTATATATATGTTGTCGTATTTTGCACGACAAATGTATTAATAAAGTTGTAGTTATTTCTGTACCATGTATTTGGCGACTCAGAATGGGTTAGATGGAATGGACCTATTTTGGGGGCGTCACAATAATCGTGTTTTCATCAACGGTCCTGATCATGCCATAAAATAATTCATCTTTACACTACGGCCAAAGAGAATCCATAGCCATAATCATACCAAAAACTGTCCATCAATGCACTACGGGCCAATGAGGTCTTTTTCCACATCATTTGTAACATTACGGTTATGATTATACCAGATAATCCCTGGACATAATCATACCAAGTCCATCTATGCACTACAGGCCACAGATGACTTTCACTATAATATAAGCATGAGGATGATGACAATATTATAAGCATTAGTCAAACTAAATCAAGGATAAATATTAAAGACTTTAAATTTATCCAAACATTATCAATCACTTAATAAAATCATAATCTAATATTGTTAATATTATAACAATATTTTAATCACTCCTTAAACTTATAAACAATTTAAGTTAATTGTTTACACTTTTCCTAATAATGCATTTAATCATTCAAAATGCCATACTCATAAGATTTCATCACTAATAATCAAATTACTCATAAAAAATCTGCATATACCTTGTATAGGATTTTCAAGCCATAAAATCCTATTTACCAATTTTTCAACTTCACATAACATATTTAATTTATATGTTCGTAACTAAATCATTTTCATGAAAAATACCAAATCAGTCCCAAAAATTATTCTTTTCTGGGATTAAGTAGAATATTGTTTCATATTGAACATATATTTTTGTCGGAATTTTTAAAATTCTTTTACTATTTTTCAAAAATCAATTTCTAACTAATTCCTTAAGAAATTAGGTACCTCAAGGTTAACTCCAAAAATTCCCAAATCTTGGCAGGATCTTACACATGTTAACGTGAACTTCCAGTTTAAATTTCATGGTCATCGGAGTTATAGAACTCCGGTTATATTGTTTTTCGTTGGAAAAACCTAAATATTGAAATGGTCATAACTTGCTCAATTTAAGTCGGAATGAGCTCATTTTTGGACAGGAGGTACTTTATAGCATATATTTTCATGTCCCAAAAGGCCGAATTTATTTCACAAGCTAAGCGGCCGAAAAAGCCCTTTTAAAATTTTGGACAGTAGCCTTTTTGGAAATTTTATTTTTTGACTCCTTTGCTAAAATTAGTCCACACGAAAATCTACAACACCTTTTTTAGTGATTCCACTTGAATAAGTTAGAAAACTCATAGATCTAACTTTAGAACTTGACCACACTCAAAAATTCGAATTATAATAGGAGATATGGTCAATTGAATTTCATACTCCATTTTAACTAAAATCTGATGTTCAACCCTTTGTGATTTCTAAGAAACTTTCATGTTTTCACATAATAACCAACATAACTCATCATGACAATGACATAATAATTCAATAAAACAAGTTCAAGAATAAGTTTTAAAGATTTATAAGTTAATTTATCATGAACTCAATAATGTCAAAATTGTCAACATGATACTACTTTGTGGAGTAAAATTCAAGAATGCTCAAAAGAATATTTTCCATGAAAAGATACTGGATGAAGCGCAAATATCAAGGATATTCCACTAATTTCATGGAGTATAGAAGTTAAAGTTTAACCAATTGAGTATAATAAAGAATGTAATAACAAAAGAAATCACCAGGCATGCGATAGACCGCACATGCAGGTTATTCCAACAGAATAATACATAACGGAACCAGGTCCGGCATAAAATGCACAAACAGGATATTCCAACAGAATAATAAAGAATGAAATAACAGAAGAATTTCACCAAGTATAGGGTAGCCCGCGTATACAGGTTATTCCAACAGAATAATAAATAATTAATGGAATAACAGAAGTTCTCTTCATGAATACAAAAAAAATAATACCCTTATGAGTACAACAAATAATATCCCTTACCATAAAAGAAACTGAATATAAGAGTAGGGAAGTAGCAGAATACTTTTCTATAGTTTCTCTATATTTTCTCTCTGAGAGTTTCAAAGAATTAAGTAAGAAATAATGAAGGAATGAGCTTCTATTTATAGAAGAATGGATTGCACGTAGTAACTAATTCATGAACGGTCAGATTGATTTACTTTTAAACGGACGGTCCATATTGGTTTACTATTAAAACTTAAAGTAACGGTCCATACTGATTTACTATTAAAACTTTAAACCAGCTATCCATATTAATTTACTATTATAACTATCCACTAGCGGTCCATATTGATTTACTATTATATCTTCAACCAACGGTCTGAAAAATTAGCACATCTCCTCATGGACTAATATTGTACCCAAAAATAATTTGGACCGAAAATAAATATATTTTACGGGTGAATAGTACTCCGTGAATATTACTCGTGAATAGTAACTCGTGAATAGTAACTCATGAATAGTAACTCGTGAATAGTAACTCATGAATAGTAACTCATGAATAGTAACTCATGAATAGTAACTCGTAAATAGTAACTCGTGAATAGTAACTCATGAATAGTAACTTGTGAATAGTACTCCGACACGAAAAGTGTCCCGAATACCCGATTGAATAATACTGAGTGACTTCTCACATAAGCATCAATAATCAATACTGTGTACTACTATGCAACCACGCGTATTACTGTACTTTTAACACCGGGTGTTTCAACAGTTAACGGTAAAACTTTCGCCGTTATTTTCATAAAGTATTTTTGTCGTTTTCTCCAAAAATAATAATTACATTAATGGGGTCCACTAATGATTGTCTTGGTCATACGAATATTCCCCAACAAAAAGAATATTCCCCGACTAATCGAATATTTCCAGACAAAACGAATATTTTATATCAACTTGCTTACTTTGCAAAAAAAAATATTCACATATTACCCTTAACTTTAAACTTTTATCAATTTAACTACTTACCAAAATAGAAAAATTGAATACTTTTATTTCATAAAATTCGGGGTCTCACAATATCCCTATGTGTTAGAGCATCATCTCTCTAACAAAGCGACATCTCTACCAGAAAGTGCTGTCAACATCAAAGCCCACATCCACTACCTGTTCACCAGATTGTACAAAAGTAAAAGCCTCTTGCGATCTCGGCGTCTTATCAGCTAATCTATCAAACCAACTATCCCAGACAACAAGCAATGCTGGGGCAATTTCAAAATTGACGACAACCGGATATTGGGTCCCTTACAACAAGATTGGGGCAATCTTGGAAGCATTGACTTCTCAACACTGGGGCATTTATCAACCATCCTAAAGTTGAAAATGCACCAGTCAGCGCCATCAGCATGGTCCATCATCATCTCAATGGTGATTCAGATATTATTAACTCGCGATTTGATCAACAAAGAGAGTTTCTCATATGAATCCCCGACAACAACATGTGATAGGACTGGGGATTTTTCCGATTCCCGGAAAAGGAAGGAGTTTAAAGCGAGATAAAGCCTCTCGTCAAAAGAAGGGGAAATTTTTTAAGAAATAAGACCAATGACGAAAGGTCTAGTAAATGAAATCTACACCATCAACTTGCATTAAGTCCTCGCAAGTTGAGGCGTCTATATCGAAGTTCAAATCTAGGCAGCGAAAGAACGAATTACACCCTCCAAGGATGTCAACGACATTCAAGTCATCAGTTCAGCCGGGTTGCGAATTAAATGCTCAAGGAAATGGGGCACCTGCCCCCAACAGTGAAAGAAAACTCTAAATCACCTCAGAAGGGGTGAACGAAGGTATCGAAAGATCTGGTATTCTAAAACCATTGGCATCAATTCAGCACAACATCAAGACAGTTCATCAATGAAAGCTTCATATACCACCGTTCAAGTGGGAACCAAAATAAGTTGGCGATCAGCAGGGTAGACACCGTTGCAAACTACCAGCGTATACATCGCGGAGGTCCGGTGATTTCATAACGTCATCCCCATCAGAGATATGGAAAACATCTCAACCTATCTTCATCAAACAAGCATTAGCGATTAAAATCCAAACCATTGGATTCAACACCAGCATAGGCATCAACAATGATCGATAAATGTAAAGCTATTTGCAAAAACATTTTAACATTCATCATAACATTCATTACATTGCAATTTGCGATTTGGGATGTGCGATTTGCGATATGCGATGTGCGAATTGCGATGTGCGAGTTGCGAAGTGTGATTGGCCAAATACGAAATGCGAAGTGTGAAATGCGATGTGCGATTTGCGAACTGTAATTTGCGAAAACATTTTGACATTCATCATAAACATTCATTACATTGCGATTTGCATCATTAGAAATACCTTATCATATTTCAAATGTCTACTAATCTTTATCATGTCCATTCCATTTCATTGCATGAACATAATAAAGAGGGGTATCTGTAGACACTCGAAATTTCATTTTCCTGTTACTAACTATGTAGGAGGGAAAAATCATCTTTTTCACACTCCAGAGATAACCCTGGAGGACCACAACATCAATTCCAACCTCAGAGATAACCCTGAGGATATTCAGAGTCAACAACATGATAACCTCAGAGATAACCTTAAGAAAAGACTGCTACAACTGCGCGAATGGTCATTTTGCCAACTTAACTTCAACTCACATCAAATACATACATTTCAACTCAAAATACTTCAATATAAGTCCCATACGAACTATATCTTAACTTTTGAGCGCAAACTACGCAAAATGGCTCAACGGACTGCCTGACGTAAACCCAGAAATGCCATTTCGGTCATGGACCCATCTTCCTAGAATCAAAAAAGGGCAAATCCTATGTCATCACATAGCTCTCGGAAAGAACTTTCTGGAATGGCATGTAACGCTTCCATCAGACTCCCGGATTGAAAGTTATGAAGGTTCGAGCGAATAGTGCGTTGTCTAAGTGCACGAACTCCAAGACAGCGGGACCCACACTGCCCGAGGCACCCCGGGCAGCCGCAGGTACACCTGCTGCTAGATGCAAGTACACTTGCGGCTCCCCCCCTCTATAAATAGAGGGCTTGGGGTGGCCATATTTGTAAGAGAAATGACGAGGAAGCCCTGTCTAATTTGTTCTGTACATGCTATAAACCGAGTGCTTTCTTATTTTAAACACTTGTGAGCTTATATTTTGTCATATTTGTACCGGCGGGAGCCAAGTGTTCATCCATTTAAAGTTATAGAAGTCTTCTTCGGTAGCCCATTTTAAGCCTTCTTACACACTTTGAAGGCTTTCTCTTCATCTTTGCACATACTATTCTTCACATTGAGAATCGTGTTGCGTGTGTTTGCCCGAACTTCGATCCGTGATTTCATTTCAATTTATATATATATATATATATATATATATATATTTATATATGGGCTAACATTATCGAGTTATGCCTCGATTGAGCCTAGACTTCGGTCTGGAGCGTTTATTTACTTTCGTATATATATATATATATATTTATATATATGAACTGTTTGTCGAACTCTGTTTGATGAGCCTAGACTTATGTCTGGAGCGTTTATTTGCTTATATATATATATATATAAACTTATATATATAAACTGTGTGTCGAACTTTGTTCGATGAGCCTGGATTTTATATCCGGAGTGTTTACTATTTTAATATATATATATATATATATATATATATATATATATATATATATATATATATATATATATATCAACCGTGTGTTTGACTTTGTTAAATGAGAGCTTTGAATTTACATCTCAAAGTGCGTTCTTGCTTTAATATATACTTCTAATCCCGCCTGGAGTTTACTTCATGGCGGTTGATTGCTTTTAAAGCTTTATTTACATTTCTGATACCCCATTGAGGTTCTTCATGGTGGCTGATCATGTATGTATATATATATTTACAACTTTTATATATACCTGCTTACTGCTTTCTTATCAATTGCGGAATCATGTGAGCCTAGGAATCATGTGATCACAGATTCAGTCTACTGGATCTAGATTCGGTTCCCGTGATGGACATTTTCACCTGTAAGCAGCTTGTAAATTATTCACGGTGTTTTTATTTCCTCAGATGGTTTTCATGCCCACGAGGAGTTCGACACTATTTTGTATATTATTTTCTCGAAGATGCTTTGCATCTCGAAATTAAAAACAATCAAGCCGAACACTTAATAAAAATGGGAGTGTAAAATGTCTCAATTACTATTGAGCATATAAGTTTGAAAAATGTCTTCTCTAAAACATCTATAACACCCCCTTTCCGAAATAGAAAGAGAGGTTACTCAAAACATAACAAAACTGATGAATTTAATAGCAAGGCTCTAATCCACAAAAGAATAGTCTTAAACTAATTAAATGTCTTAAGACAAACCATAATATATACCACACTGGCTCAAACAATAATCTGAAATAATTATTACAATTCCAAGTAAACTGACACATCAAGTCTAAACAGAATATTTCTAAATCATTGGAATGAACGGAGCTCTCATCACACTTGCCCTTGATTCTCCTGATTACCTGCCGGAAGAAAACACAGCATGAGCCAAACGCCCAGTACGAATATAGAATACAAATAATGGACCGAAATAACTAACTCAATTAAATGAAAAGAGACGAACTGAAATGAAACGATCAAAACTAACGCAATTAAATGATGGGCTGAATCAAATGGCTGGGTGTTATTTCATACCGAGCTCAAAATAAATAATAATATACTTTTCCACACAGGCAAGTCAAATAATGTCACACAGGCAAATCACACACATTGGACAGCGAATCCAATGTATGTAAAATCGGAAGGTGTGTTTGGCACAAACAACACCAATCCATGAAAATGAAACGAGCAGAAAAACTAGGGTCGACCCATACGCCTCCCACAATAAAACACCAAATGGCCAACTCCCAACGCAACACAAAACGGAGATGCCGTGGACTGATCACACCGCCACGGAAGGTGTCATGTCTCGGTGCCAAGAGGACATGCCTGTGGTACCCCCACAGGTGGTTATAGCTCAGGTATACCCTACGGTATTCTAACAAAATATAATGTCACAACACATGCGACACAACAAAGGGGTTTTAACATGTACATGTTAAACTGAAACAAAATATCAACACAAAGTCTCCAAATATATTAACATGTACTTTCTACAATGACCGAAATAAATATTAACCATGACACACTAGACCAACGAGTACAAATACTAATGCCAAAATGAAACATTCTCACGAATTTAAGAAGGAACAATTATGAGAGACAAACTAAATTTCGAAACAAATAACGAAACGAACAAATTAAAAATAAAAGAGTCTCGCTGAAAGAGTACGGAATCCGTACCTGGATTAAGCAATGTAATATCCAAAATTTAAATAAGATTATGCTAATCTCCTCCAAGTCGATCTAATAAAATAAAATAAACTTTATTACAAATCTAATCATTAATAAAATGATACCGGTAAATTTATTATTAATTAACTGTTATAACTTTTAATAGCAAAATGACTCAATCTGATTTAATATATAAAATAATAATCTCAAAACAGTTTATAAGTTTAATCATTAATTAATTACTAAAATATTATACATATAACTTTACCGACCACTGACTCTTTTTTTTTTCTTTGCATCCCAGATTATTAATAACTCAAGTCTTCATGTTTTTCCCTATGATTACATTTAATATAAAGTATGCATATTTTATTAATAAATAACAATATAAATTTTAATTCATATAACATATATAAAACCTTAAACAATTTCAGCAAAGCCAATACTTCTACTATTTATAATCCAACAATAGCAATAATAAGGTTTGTTGAAAAATAATAATAATATAATAATCATATATAGGTGCACGAAATTCAAAGCTATACCCTTCCTTTAATTGTACTGATCTATGTTTTACATATCTTACATAGCAAAAAAAAAAAAATATCCAACAGATCCTACTCATAATCTATATGATTGGCAAAATTAATAAAAGGTTTAATTATTTTACCTATTGAAACAATGCTTCACTTTTCTTTTTCCTTCTAGTACTGTGGCCGCCGCTTCTCTCTTCCTCTCTATTTCTTTTATCAAACTAATCAAGTAGCGTACAACGTATAGGGTTTTAAGTTATTATTATTATTATTATTATTATATTTTATTTATTTAATTATTTTTATTTTTTTTCAAATTTTAATAGGATTAGATATTACCCACATATAAATTAAACCCAATCAAATTTTAAGGCCCAATTTAATGAAATCTCTTACTTATTTTTAGTCCAAATAAATTAAAACAATGTTTTACCCAAACATAAGAAAGCCCAAATTAAAATATTTAAAAATGAAATTGAAGGCCATTTATTTATTTATTATTTTACTGGGTATTACATCACCTACCCCTTAAAAGAATTCGTCCCCAGAATCAAAAGAATGGAACGCACCTAATTTTCGAAGAGATGCGGATACTCCGCTCGAATAGACTCCTCAATCTCCCATGTGGCTTCCCGCTCCGAATGATTCTTCCACAAAACATTAACAAACATAATTGTCTTCCTCCTCATAATCCGCTCTTGACGATCCAAAATCGCCTCGACTTGCTCCTCACAAGTAAGATACTTCCAAATCTTATCGAACGGATATTGCACCACGTTCAACGGATGATAATGATAACTCCTCAACGCCGACACATGGAATACATTGTGCACATGAGCTAGCTGTGGAGGCAAAGCTAACCGATATGCAACTTCACCAACCCTCTATAAAATCTCAAATGGACCGATATATCGCGGACTAAGTTTTCCTTTCAACCCAAATCGTCGAATGCCCTTCTAAGGAGAAACTTTTAGAAACACATGCGCACCAGGTTCAAACTCTAAAGTCCTCCTATTCTTATCAGCATAACACTTCTGTCGTGATCGAGCTGACTTCAATTTCTCCTTAGCCACCGCTACCTTCTCCGTAGTGATTTGGACTAACTCGGGCCCTTCTATGGCCCTTTCGCCAACCTCATCCCAACAAGTTGGTGCCCGACACTTTCTACCATACAGTGCCTCAAAAGGAGCCATTCCAATACTTGCATACCAGCTGTTGACTCAACTGGGCTCAAGTAATCATCCCAATTACCCGACCACTCAAGTGCACAAGACCTCAACATGTCCTCTAGTGTTTGAATAGAACGTTCGGATTTCCCATCAGTTTGCGGATGAAAAGAAGTACTAAAGTTGAGCCGAGTACCCCAAGTTCGTTGAAACCCTTTCCAGAACTGTGAAGTGAACCGTGGGTCCAATCTGAAATAATAGACATCGGAGTACCATGAAGTTTTATAATCTCCTACTGAAAGATATGTGCCAACCTATCCACCGAGTAACCCTCATGGATAGCCAAAAAGTGTGCCGATTAGGTTAATCGGTCCACTTCTACCCATATGCCATCATTCTTCCTGAAAGTCTTCGGCAAACCAGTCACAAAATCCATCATGATATCCTCCCACTTCCACACTGAAATGTCTAACTATTGTAACAAACCACTAGCTCGTTGATGTTCTATCTTCACTTGTTGACAAGTAAGACACTTTCTAACATATTCAGCCACGTCTCGTTTCATCCCATTCCACCAAAAATTCTTCTTCAAATTCCTATACATCTTTGTAGAACCAGGAGGAATAGAAAATGGCGAACTATGAGCCTCAGCCAACACAGCCTCTTGAATGATTGGATCCGACGGTACACATAACCGTTCACCCAACCAAATCACACCATGGTCATCAATACGAAACTCAGACTGCTTGCCCTCATCTAGATTTTGCGTCATACTCCACAATTCCCTATCTTCTTTTCGAGCTTCTTTGACCCGCGAGATAAGAGAGGGCTCCACTCTCATACTCGCAAAATGGCCATCTGAACCTCGTACATACAACTCCAACTCTAGCTGATCCATATCCGAAATAAGCTGAGGTTGTGTAATAAGGGATGCTACACTCCCTGAACTCTTTCGGCTAAGAGCATTTGCAACCACGTTTGCCTTCCCCGGGTGATACTGAATTCTAGCATCATAATCCTTTAGAAGCTCCAACCAATGCCTCTGCCTCATATTGAGCTCCTTCTAAGTGAAAATGTATTTAAGACTTTTATGATCAATGAAGATATCACAAGTCTCTCCATACAAATAGTGCCTCCAAATCTTTAAGACAAAGATCACCGCTGCCAACTCCAAATCATGTGTGGGGTAATTCACCTTGTAAGATTTAAGCTGCCTAGAAGCATAAGTAATCACCTTACCGTGTTGCATCAAAACACACCCCAAACCCTTCTTAGAAGCATCACTATAAATCTTGTAGCCTCCTGTCCCCGACGGCAATGCAAGTATAGGAGCCATCACAAGTCGTTTCTTCAATTCCTCTAAACTCTTCTCACGCTCCTCATTCCACACAAACTTCACGCCCTTTCTCATCATCTGGGTTAATGGTAAGGCAAGCAAGGAAAACCCTTCCATAAACCGCCTAAAATACCCTGCCAAACCCAAGAAACTCCTAATCTCTGTCACTGTAGTAGGTCTCGGCCATTTAGTGATAGCCTCAACCTTCGCATGATCTACCTTAATGCCCTCAGCAGAAAAAACGTGACCCAAAAATGCCACCTGCTCCAACCAAAACTCGCATTTAGAGAATTTAGCATACCACTTCTCTTTCTGCAAAATTCCCAACACTGTACGAAGATGCTCCTCATGCTCTTCCTTAGACTTGGAGTAAACCAAAATGTCATCAATAAAGACAATAACAAATTGGTCTAAGTACTCTCTGAACACCCAATTCATTAAATTCATGAACACCGCCGGAGCGTTAGTCAACCCAAATGGCATCACCAGAAACTCGTAATGCCCATATCGAGTGCGAAAATCCGTCTTAGGGATATCCTCATCCCTCACCCTCAACTGATGATAGCCCGACCTCAAGTCTATCTTCGAAAAATAATTTGCCCCTTGAAGTTGGTCAAACAAGTCATCAATCCTCGGTAATGAATACCGATTCCTAATGGTGATCTTGTTTAACTCTCTGTAGTCTATACACAGCCTCATAGACCCATCTTTCTTCTTTACAAACAAGACCGGAGCACCCCACGATGAAACACTCGGCCGAATCACACCACGATCTAACAGTTCCTGCAACTATTCCTTTAACTCCTGCAACTCCAACGGTGCCATCCGATACGGTGCCTTAGAGATAGGCTCCGGACCAGGAACAAGCTCAATAGCAAACTCCACTTCCCGCTGCGGTGGCAACCCTGACAACTCCTTAGGAAACACATCGAAAAAGTCACGAACAATTGGAACATCTTCAATACGAGACTCACCCTTGGAGGTATCTTTCACAAATGCCAAATACCCCTCACAACCCTTTGCTACCAACTTTCTAGCCTTCAAAGCTGAAATTAACTTCACCACTCTACTCAGTTGTGAACCCTGAAACACGAATTCTGGAGACTTCATATCTCCAAATATAACCTTCTTCACTTGACAATCGATAGTGGCCTGGTGCTTATCCAACCAGTCCATCCTAAGAATGACATCGAAATCATACATACTCATCAGAAGAAGATTAGCCCTATGAATCCTATCCCCAAAACTAATCGGACACCCTCGATACAAATCAAAAATAACAACAGAAGTCCCCATCGGGGTAGAAATAGACATAACAGAATCTAATAACTGAGATGGCATACTCAGGTGCCGAACAAAAGACTGAGCAACAATAGAATGAGTAGAACCCGTATTAAACAAAATAGATGCCTCACGATTGCTAACTAAAATAAGATTACGAAATAGTACACGTGCACACACATCCGCTTAGTTATATGTTAAGGCAAACACTCGACCACCCTGACGCTGACCTCTATTGCCACCATTATCACCACCTCCACCATTTCCGCGTGGATCGGTACAATCCCTAGCAATATGACCCATCTGTCCACACAAAAAGCATGCACCTGTGAGTCTATGACACTGCCTCCCCGGATAAATAGCCCCACAAGTAGCACAAGGAGCTATCGGGATAAGATTTGGGTTACCACCACCAGCTGGTCCCGGATAACGACCCTGATTTTTCCCCTGCTGACGATTCTACCACTACTGATGATTCTGACCATTCCAAGGTAGCTGCAGCGGACGATTCTGCCCTTGCTGAGGCATCTGCTGATAACCCCTGTTTTGATTTTGACCACGCCACTACCTTTATTGGCCACCACGATTCTTATTCAACTGACCACCCTGATTTCTCCCATGCTAAACTGAAGTTTGACCCTGCTGGTCATCTCTATCCCTCTTTCGACTCCCATCCGATTTAGAAGACCGAAAGTCCTGTCGCTCCATCTCAATATTCTTGGCTGTATTGGCCACTGCTGACACGTCTGTAAACTTATTGTTAATAAGATGCTGACGATATCTATAATGAATCCGCCACTTGAACTTCTCCGCCTGTTCCGCTACAGTTAATGCAAAAATTCCCGCAAAGCCTGCCAACCTAGTAAACCTCGTCATGAAATCCGTGATGGACTCATCATCTTTCTGCCAAATAGACAGATACTCTTGACATAGGCCTCTTTATCAGCAGCTGGGAAGTACTACTGATAAAAGACCTCACAAAACTCTGCCAAGCTAAGTGCCTCAACATAACCATTACCCTTTGTTATTTTCAATGCCTTCCACCACCTCTGCGCATCCCCTTCTAGCTTGTAAGAAACTAGCAACACTTTCTGATTATCCAAGCACCCCAACACATCGAAAATCTTCTCTAAGTGGGCAATCCAATTCTCTGCATCAATTGGAGTTGGAGCTGAACTGAATGCTTGTGGTTTCTGCTTTTGAAACCTTTCCAACCACACATACATTGGAACCACCTACTGATCAATACCATCTGCATTCACTTCCTCTTCGTTTGCCTATGGACCATTATTTCCCCGGTTCTCCCCTTTCAGAATTTACGGTGGCTTCTTCTTTGCATTGCTGTCTGATAACTGTGCCACCAACCGAGGTAACGCCTGATTCACTACCTGATTCACCAAGGTAGCCAACTGAGCATTTATCTGATTATTAGGTGAAAGTAGTATGCACACAAGCCAATCATGTTTGATGATAAAGCATATACTTTGTAACAATCTTATTCATTTATTAATAAAAAGTATTAATTTATTAAAGGCTTGTAATTATCTACATGATCTTTGTTTTTATAATATGTGATAAACCCATAGTTTTAAGCAATGCTTTTAGAATAATGATGATGATCATTCTAATGAGATCTAAATTCTTAGAAAGCTTAAAACTAAAATAGTTCCCAATCATTGGATTACTAAATTGGGGATTAGTGAATCCGGATAGATTGGTACATCGTTGCTTGCTTTCATTGGATGAGGATGATTGATCTCATGATCATTTGTGTGGAGACACTAAAGCAAGTATGTAGGTGCTTGTTAGAGAATAAGTTCATTTAACGTGGCTCGCTAAGGAATACCTAATGGAGTTTTATTTGCTGTCGATAGGAATTCTGTAGTGATAGTAGTACAAGTAATCCTTGGACTTGAGATCATCATAGTATCTTATGTATGATGAGTTATACTTTGACTTATTCCTTAAGACCCTTAGGGTATATCAAAGGGTATGCTTGGGTATAATAAGTTATACATGGAGATAATGTATGATCGATAAAGAATCTACCACTTCTAATAAAAGAAGAGAATGTCCTATGTGATTCGATAAATGACAACCCAATAGTCCTTGGCGAAAGGCGAATGAAATTAGAAAGGAGTTTCTAATTTGCATTATTTGAGTTGTGCATTTAAGAATCGAAATACATATAATTAAATAAAATAAGACTTGACATGTAATTCCATGTCTTATATTTAATTGGGACATTGTATGGTGGAAGAGATTGAATTGTGCGGTAACTATTTACTCAAAGGTTCTTTAATGATTAATGTTGAAATCTATATTATCCGGAAAGTCGTTGATCGCTAGGGAGGCTTATCCTATTGTAGAATAAATATTATTTAAATAAATTAATTGTTTAATTTATTTATTTAAATAAGATTAGAATTGTTCTAATTGATTTATTCACAACCTAGGTTTAATATGGAGAACCTAAAGGGTCACACCATAAAAGGAAGAATAATTATTTAAGAAGTTAATGGCATAATCGTAATAATATGTTAAGTATATTTAATTTAATCTATGGTGATAGAATAAATTAAATAGCTTAATATTATTATTTAATATTTTAGAAATATTAAATATAAATTAATAAGAGGAGTCTTATTAAAATTATTACAATTATTATTATTTTAATTTCTAAAAGAGTTTAGGAATTAATTTAATATAAGTACTCTCATTTATTCCTAATTGGATTAGGAAGAAAATTAGTTAAAAGAGTTTAATTAATTATCCCTAATAAGATTAGGGAGCTTAATTAATTAAAAGAATTAATTAATTAAAACCCAATTCCTTAATTGTTAAGGTGGGTTGCCCACATCTATAAATAAGAGGAGTCTTATTATGGGTGGTATGGGTTGTTGACTTTTACAACGTAATAATTCCAATTTGTTGGAGAGTACCCTTTTTCTATAGAGATAGGAAAAACTAGGGTTTGAGCCATAAACACCCATCTTCTTGAATCTTTATCTTTCTTGGTGGATCACCTCTAGAGGCCAAACATTTGGGTGGCTAACGTTGATCAAAGGAAGGAACCAAACCCGGTGGATTCAAGATTGAACACGAAAGGATTTGGAGGTGAACTTGTACCTGAGGAAGCTCGATCTTCAAGGGTATGATTTATTCTTTATCTTTTCGTTTAATTAATAATTATGCATAAAGGGTGATCCGGGTATATGGTTTGTAAATTTTTTAAACTCTGATTTTTACACGCTTCCGCACTTTTATGCAATTTGATTGCGCACATGAATATTACAAACCTAACATTAGGTTGCTCATTGGGCTGACCCTAACCTCTTCCCCTATTGTTGCCTCGCCTCCCAGCAACTCTGGCGGATCTACGAGCCATCTAACAAAGAGATCAACGAATAGATAACAAAGCAGATTAGAGATAGATTCGAATATAGCTGATATGATAGCTGAACAAAAATCAAAGCGTAATAAAAACCTAACCTAGAAGTTACACCCATAACTCATGAAATCGAAACCTAAATAGGTTTTCTACAAGAAAGAACCTGGCTCTGATACCAACTCTGTAACACCCCCTTTCTGAAATAGAAAGAGAGGTTACTCAAAACATAACAAACCTGATGAATTTAATAGCAAGGCTCTAATCCACAAAAGAATAGTCTTAAACTAATTATATGTCTTAAGACAAATAATAATAAATGCCACAATGGCTCAAACCACAATCTGAAATAATTATTACAATTCCAAGTAAACTGACACATCAAGTCTAAACAGAATATTTCTAAATCATTGGAATGAATGGAGCTCTCATCACACTTGCCCTTGATTCCCCTGATTACCTGCCGAAAGAAAACATAGCAAAACACCAAATGGCCAACTCCCAATGGAGCACAAAAACGGAGGCAGGTGATCTGATCACACCGCCACTTAAGGTGTCATGCCTCGGTGCGAGAGGACATGCATGTGGTACCCCCACAGGTGGTTCCCTACGGTATTCTAACAAAATATAATGTCACAACACATGCGACACAACAAAGGGGTTCTAACATGTACATGTTAAACTGAAACAAAATATCAACACAAAGTCTCCAAATATATTAACATGTACTTTATACAAAGACCGAAATAAATATTAACCATGACACACTAGACCAACGAGTACAAATACTAATGCCAAAATGAAACATTCCCACGAATTTAAGAATGAACAATTATGAGAGACAAACTAAATTTGAAACAAATAACAAGCGAACAAATTAAAAATAAAAGAGTTAAGCTCTGAAAATGCGGAATCCATACAGGATTAAGCGATGTAATATCCAAAATTTAAATAAGATTATGCTAATCTCCTCCAAGTCGATCTAATAAAATAAAATAAACTTTATTACAAATCTAATCATTAATAAAATGATACTTAGAAATTTATTATTAATTAAGCATTATAACTTTTAATAGAAAATGATTGATCTGATTTAATATATAAAATAATAATCTCGAGCAGTTTATAAGTTTAATCATTAATTAATTACTAAAATATTATACATATAACTTTACAGACCAATTTGACTCTTTTTTTTTTCTTTGCATCCCAGTTATTAATAACTCAAGTCTTCATGTTTTTTGCCTATGATTACATTTAATATAAAGTATGCATATTTTATTAATAAATAACTATATAAATTTTAATTCATATAACATATATAAAACCTTAAACAATTTCAGCAAAGCCAATACTTCTACTATTTGTAATCCAACAATAGCAATAATGAGGTTTGGTGAAAAATAATAATAATATAATAATCATATATAGGTGCACGAAATTCAAAGCTATACCCTTCCTTTAATTGTACTAATATATGTTTACATATCTTACATAGCAAATAAACAAAAAAAATATATCCAACAGATCCTACTCATAATCTATATGATTGGCAAAATCAATAAAAGGTTTAATTAATTTACCTATTGAAACAAAGCTTCACTTTTCTTTTTCCTTCTAGTACTGTGGTCGCCGCTACTCTCTTCCTCTATATTTCTTTTATCAAACTAATCAAGTAGCGTACAACGTATAGGGTTTTAAGTTATTATTTTTTATTTTATTATTATTATTATTATTATTATTATTATTATTATTATTATTATTATTATTATTATTATTATTATTTTTATTTATTTAATTATTTTTATTTTTTTTCAAATTTTAATAGGATTAGATATTACCCACATATAAATTAAACCCAATAAAATTTTAAGGCCTAATTTAATGAAATCTCTTACTTATTTTTAGTCCACATAAATTAAAACAATGTTTTACCCAAACATAAGAAAGCCCAAATTAAATTATTAAAAAATGAAATTGAAGGCCATTTATTTATTTATTATTTTACTGGGTATTACAACATCACTACCATATCTTGTTCAAAATTGAATTTTTACCCAAATTCAAACCCTGTGTATATAGGTGCGAACGAGGCCTCTCACTACTTCCAAATAATTGTACATTGATCCACACACACACACACACACAAAACATTCATATAACAGTTTTTTTTGAAAAGTGGCGGTCACCGTGGTAACACAGATATCAGGGGTGCCTAACACCTTCCCTCTGCATAATTAATCCCTCGAACCCTAATGAATCTCGGTTTCACAGACCCGTTTGGCAGTGTCACATCACTGGGTTAATGTGCAAACCTTTTCTCGGTTGTGTTGGTACAACTATATAAAAACCGACTGGCGACTCTTAACAGTCCATCGTCGACATGATATATGTCAGACCTTTTTCACTTGTTTTTTCAAACAAATCTCACCTAACATGAGAACACCAAAGAACAAATAACGAAAAGGGACAAATAAAAATCCCGACGTTGACAAAGGCACTACTCAATAATTGTTTCAGTAATTACTGTTTAATATTTTATTTTATTGCTTCAATAATTACTACGTTGATATTTTATATTATTGTTGTTTCAATAATTGTCACTGCATAGTATCTCCATTATCAGATCAATAATTCATATTATTTGAATAATATTATTAGATAACATTATTGGCAATGTCTAAGGAAGTTCTGTCTAGGAAAGGGATTTGGTCACCTAATTGCGCGCTAATAAGGAGAAATCCTTATCGGAAAGCCCCCTCTTTCCTGGGAACGACCTGGTTGTCATAATTGTGATTCTGTAATATTATTTATGAATAATTAATTATTGATTTATATGATAATGAAATATTTATTCTATGTGGATGGATAGAGAAATATTTATTTTGTGTGGATATAAATAAAGGAATTAATGCTGAGGTATTTTATCACTATTTCGTCGGTATGGACGTATTAAAAATCATCCGTATGTGGATTTCAGACATTTTGTGTTTGGAATTTGGAAAAATTTAAATATACAAAGTTGTAAAGAATTTAATTTTCTATAGAATGGACATAAAATTCATATTTTTCTGATAAAATGGCTATTTATTATGAATTATTGATGTTTTGGAAATAAATATTTTTATTAAAATTATGGATGGGACCCACTTTGGTCCTTTGTTGATAAAATGTGCAAAATTAATTTTTCAAATGTGGTGGGCTGGTCATGTGGCGTGCTTGAAATTTGTTAGGGAATATTATTATTTTATTAATTTAGTCTGCTTTGGCGTTATAGCATTTTCCTATAAATAGGGTGCTTAGTTAGAATTGAAAATCACACCAGAAATAAGTTTTTTTTCTCTCTCTATCTCTATATTATCGAGCGTATTTTATGAGTATTTAGATACTTTGAGAGTTGCTATTCAGTGCAAGTTTTCTGCAGCATTACATCCGATATTCCAATCAAAAGTACTGTTCTTCAGAGGTAAGGGATGTTATTTTCTTCGTAAATGATGTTATTTCGTTCAATATCATTATGCCGAAATATTGGTATAAATTGTATTATGAATTTTTTACCTTTTTATGTCGATGTTACTATTCACGTATACGGCACTATTCACGTATACGTCACTATTCACGAATACGATACTATTCACGAGTACTATTCACGAATTATGACAAGTAATTTCAGAAACTGTTTAATGACAAGTAATTTCCTGAAAGTATTCGTCATATGAAGGAGGTAGAGTTTATTAGACTATAACAAAACATGTTTAGATCCAAGATGAGACCTAGGAACTATTCCTAGTCCTGTAATGAAATTTACATCCAAACAATCAACTTGCAGCTTTATTTATAGCTATATACTCTGTCTTTATCACTAAACCAGTAACTCTTTGCTGTTTGGAACCTTTGTAATTCACTGCACCACCGTTCAAGGTAACACCTTACCCTAAAATGGATTTGTTGTTGTCTTGGTCAGTCTAAAAAACTTGAGTGTGTTAAGCCCTCTAGTTTTAATTCAGACCCACCATGAATATGATCACATCCTTAGTACCGGTTAAGTACTTTAAGATGTTTTCACTGTCTTACAGTGATTTTCTCCAGAATATGACCGATCAACATCAGGTCTCGTATATTTCATTGTATACATGATTGTCACTCATGCGATCTCTCTTTTAGGAGTCTATGGGGATTATTAAGAGAGATACACTCCATGGCTCATCAACATGAGACAACTCTTGGAGTTTTCCATGCTAAACGACTTTAGCATCAAATGAATATACGTTCCTTGAATTAAGTCGAGCATCCTCTTAAATCTATTTATATAGATTTGTATCCCCAATTTAGATACTCTTCCCAAGTCATTCATGGAGGAATGTTTAGACAACTTTATCTTTACTGATTGTAGCATTGGTATGTTATTTCTTATCCGTAGTATATCAATATATAATACTAGGAATGTCACGACGCTCCTACTGACACTTTTGTACACACTAGGTTTATTCTTATTTTTGATAAAATCAAGCTCTTTTGATTGTTTCATCAAAACGAATGTTCCATTTTTGAGAAGCTTGCTTTAATCCATTTCTCTGACTGTCTACAACTCTTACCTCATCGTATGTAACTGGATCATCATCTTCTATGATGCATACCTCATCATCATCTATGATGAATCCATACGTCCCAGGTATCTTCGGTACTATTCCAGATTTATGATTCGGTTGTGGTACAATATGTCTATCTACAAGTTCCTCTTATTTGACTTATAGTATTTTTTGGTTCTTGAACTCTTCAAGATTCTATTATCCTCCCACTAGCCCCTTCATTGATAAACACCTTTATCTTAGAAGGTAGCATGTTTCGCAACAAACACCTTTTGCTAAGTAGGATTATAGAACATATACCCTAAACTTACTTTAGGATTTCTCATAAATCTGTACTTGTCAAATCTTGTCCCAAGCTTATCCTTTGAAGCCTTTTCACATAAGTTGGACAACCCCTTTACCTTAACATACTTAAAATTAGGAATCCTTCCTATCCATAACTTTTATGGAGTCTTGTGGCCGGATTTTGAGGTTACCTTTTTGTAGATATGCAACCATTTCTAGGACATTACACCAGAAGAATACTGGAATGTCTGTAAAATAATTATGGACCGCACCATGTCCAACAAGGTACATTTTTTTCTTTCAGATACATCAATCATTTATTGCGTATCAGGAGGCGTCCATTGTGAGAAAACCATTTAAGATGATCTAGAAACTTATTGCACAAGATTTCCTCCTTGATCCGATCAAAGAATCCTAATACTTTGCCAATTTGTTTCATTTCTAAATTCTTTGAACTTTTCAAATAATTCACAATTGTATTTCAGAAAATACACACATTCAACTTTTTGAACGATCATCTCCTTTTCTTATACTAGTTTGTTCAATTTGCAAAATAATTTTTATGTAAGTCAAGTACACAAAATCCATTAAGTAATATTTCATTTCTATACAAAACATTATTATTATTATTATAAATAGAACACCAATTGTTCTTAAATATAATACCAAAGATTTTATTGTCCAACAATAAAATGGAAATAATATTTCCAACGAGAACTGGAATACAATAACAACTTATTGACTTAATAGACTTGCCCGTAGGCTGTGCTAAACTATAAGTTCATATGGCTGATGCAGCAACCTTTGCTTCATTTCTACACATAGGATTACTTATCTCTTGTTTAGCTTTCTACTTGTGCTTGGTCCCTTCATAAATCTATATTTATGATAACCAAAGCCGGTATCCTATATCCAAGTAGAACATTGACTTAAAGAATTTTTTTTATTTCAATCATGAACAAAAAATTATATTTGTAACCGAAGCTTCACTAAGCTTCTTTGGTTAGCCTCTGCAAGATGCTTCTTGCAGTTTCCTTTCGGTGTCCAGGCTTATTGCAGTGGAAACAAACTCCTTTGCTATCCGTATCAGTTTTCTTTTTATTATCCTTTGGTTTTGCCTTTTCTATTTACCTTCTTAGAATTGTTCTTCTTTTTAGAAGATCATTTGGCCCTTACCAGTAAGACTTGATCTTTTTTGGTTGGAAAGTGACTCAACTATTTTTCAACATGTGAAGCAAATCAGCGAAGCTGATATCTAGCTTGTTCATATGAAAATATTCACACCAATTGTGAAAGGAGTCTGGGAGTGAGTGCAAGATCAAATCTTGGCTCAAATCTCCATCCATGACAAAACCCGTTGTCCTAATTGTTCAATCAAATTGATTATATTAAGGACTTTTGTCTGTATTGTAGTGTCATCAGTCATTCTAGATCGAAAGAGCTCCTTAGATATCTGATATCTATTAGTTCTACTTTCCTCACCATCAACTACTTGATGTGCAAGAATATAGTAAGAGCATCCATAGTTTCATGCTGACGCTGAAGCACGTTACTCATGGATGCGAGAATGATGCATTGAGCCAACTGTGCATCATCTTGCCACTTTCTAAAAGTAGCAATCTCTTCCTCAGAGGCATTGTCTGCAACCATTGCAGGGATAGGCATATTAAGAACATACGATAACTTTTCGGCTGTGAGAACTATTCTCAATTTCCTTAACCAATCCATTTAATTTGGTCCGGTTAATTTAGCATCTCATATGCTACGCAGTGATAATAATTTTAGACATTGTAAAATTCTATAAATGAATTTGTAATTAACAACATTTTAGCATACATTCTTTTGTTAATTACGAAAATAATTTAGGTCTTGTTTTAAATTGGTATCTCCCACTATTTTCATCAAACTATATTACTCTCACTTATATAGTTTGGCAAAATCTAATTAAAGATATGCTAGTGAGAATAAGGATCCCATTTCAAATGTATATAGCCTTGTGGTGACACAACAAACTATATATAAATAAATAGGTAGACAACTCTTGTCAATTACATCAATTATGCAACTCCTTGTATTTTGCTTCTTAGATTATTTTGATCAAGTGGTGGCACATCCAAATCAAAATTATTCAAGTTAAGTCCAACCTAGCATTCCATATATTCAAAAAAGAAAAGCATTGTCCTTGTGGTGACACAACAAAATAACATTGTTCATTTTTCTTTATAAGCATCAAATGTGATAAAATTAACATCTCAAAGAATTAAGATAAGCCTTGTGGTGACACAACAAACTTATACTAATTAATTGATACTCTATTATTTTTATCATGCTAGAAGGCGACATTCGATACTCCAAATATTTTTGAAAGCTTATGGCTTAATATAAAAATTTGAAGGGTTTGTTATTAATTTGTCTCATCTTGTTTAGCGCACATGCACACACACACACACACACACACACACACACATATATATATATATATATATATATATATATAATTCTAACTATTCCTATTACAAAACTATTTAAAATAAATAGAAACCTTGATCATCAGTCAAATGGAAGTACATAGGAGGATGATATAATTTATATTAAGAAAAATTAGAGAAGACGAGGTACGCAGACCCCATTTAATAAAACCCATACATTCATGCATCCAACTAAAATAAAATCCAATCACATTAGTCAATAGTCCATAATCAATCCCATTTAATATCATACACATCACTATATGCATCAATAAATAACATTCATCTCATGAATAATAAACATTCAATATATATATATTGATATCATTTAATGGGCAAATTTAGTTAGCATAAAATCTAAATTTTGAATAAAAATAAACTCCTTTATTTTAATCCAATTTTAAATCAAAATAAATTTCTTTTATTTTAATTTATCCTATTTTGAATAAAATAAACTATTTTATTTTAATCAAAATCTTTAATCAAAATAAATTCATTTATTTTAATTAATTATGGAATCTAATTCCAAGTCAAAATAAACTCTTTATTTAGATAATATGAAATCTTATTACATATCTAAATAAACTCTTTATTTAAGGAAACACAGATTTTCTTTCCTATTCACAAATAAACTCCTTTATTTTGAATAATATGAAATCTTATTACATATCTAAATAAACTATTTATTTAAGGAAACACTGATTTTCTCTCTATTCACAAATAAACTCCTTTATTTTGAATAATATGAAATCTTATTCCATATCTAAATAAACTCCTTTATTTGAGGAAACACGATTCTCTTTCCTATTCACAAATAAACTTCTTTATTTTGAATAATATGAAATCTTATTCCATATCTAAATAAGCTCCTTTATTTAAGGAAACATGGAATCCAATTTCAACTCAAATTAGTTATCATGAAATCCAATTTTAACTCTAATTAGTTAGCATGAAATCTAATTTTTAAGATTAAAATAAACTTTTTATTTTAATTATAAAATAATTAAGAATATTAACTTATATATATATATATATATATCATATATATAGTTACAGTATATATATGTTACTATATATAGTTACAGTATATAGTTACTATATATATGTTGTAACCTTATATATATATAAAACCTGTAGCATGATTAGTATCCTGAATCATGATTCAAAGCCACTGTAACGTATTACACATATTCTTCGAAAAACCGTACAGTTTTGTCTTTTTTAAAAAAATAAATTTTATACAATAAAATTATGCCCAATTAAATTATTCTAAACACATATCAATATACATATCAAATTAAAACAATTAATAATTCGCATAAAGGTTTGGCTCTGATGTCACTGTTAGGTTTGTAATATTCATGAACGTAATCAAATTGCACAAATTAAGCATAAGCATGGAAAATCTGAGTTTTAATATTTTACAAACCATATACACGGATCATCCTTTATGCGCAATTATTAATTAAACGAACAGATAAAGAACAAGAATCATATCCTTGAATATTCGAGTTTCCTTAGGTACAAGTTCACCTCCAAATCTTTTTTGCGTTCAACTTGAATCCACCGGGTTTGGTTCCTTCCTTTAATTAACGTTAGCCACCCAAGTGTTTGGCCTCTAGAGGTGATCCACCAAGGAAGAAGAAAAATTCAAGAAGATGGTATTTGGTAAAACCTTAATTTTTCTATCTCTCATAGAAAAGGTGTACTCTCCCAACTATTAGAATTACGTCTGTTGTGAAAAAATCTACAACCACCCTCACCCATAACAAGACTCCTCTTATTTATAGATGTGGGAAACTCTCCATAATAATTAAGGAATTAGATTTTATTTTAATTAATTAATTTTTTTTAATTAATTATGCTCCCAATCTTATTAGGAATAATTACTTAAATCTTTTAATTAATTTTCCTCCTAATCTTATTATGAATATATGAGAGTTTTTTTATTAATTAATTCCCAAACTCCTTTAGGAATTAAATAATAATAATAGTAATAATAATAAAAATAATAATAATAAGACTCCTCTTATTAATTTTTATTTAATATTTCCAAAATATTAAATAATAAATATTAAGCTATTTAATTAATTCTATCACCATAGATTAAATTAAATATACTTAATTTATTATTACGATTATGCCATTAACTTCTTAAATAATTATTCTTTCTTTTATGGTGTGACCCTTTAGGTTCTCCATATTAAACCAGTTGTGAATAAATCAATTAGAATAATTTTAATCTTATTTAAATAAATAAATTAAACTATTAATTTATTTAAATAAACAATATTTATTCCACAACATGGATAAGCCTCCCTAGCGATCAACTACTTTCCAGATAATATAGATTTCAACATTAATTATAAAAGAACATTTGAGTAAATAGTTACCGTACAATTCAATCCTTCCACCGTTCAATGTCCCAATTAAATATAAGACATGAAATTACCATCAAGTCTTATTTTATTTAATTATATATTTTTCAATTCTTAAATGCACAACACCAAATAATGCAAATTAGAAACTATTTTCTAATTTCATTCTGCCTTGGCGGACTACTGGGTTGTCATTTATCGAATCACATAGGACATTTCTCTTCTTTTACTAGAAGTGGTAGATTCTTTATTGATCATATATTATCTCCATGTACAAATTATTATACCCAAGCATACCCTTTGATATACTTTAAGGGTCTTAAGGAATAAGTCAAAGTATAACTCATCATACACAAGATATTATGATGATCTCAAGTCCAAGGATCACTTGTACTACTATCACTACAGGAATTTCTATTGACAGACAAGTAAAACTCCGTTAGGTAATACTTAGCGAGCCACGTTCAGTGAACTAATTCTCTAATAAGCACCTACATACTTACTTTAGTGTCTCCACACAAATGATCATGAGGTCAATCATACTCATCCAATGAGCAAACAACGTATGTACCAATCTATCCTAATTCACTAATCCCCAATTTAGTAATCCAACGATTGAGAACTATTTTAGTTTTAAGCTTTCTAAGAATTTAGATCTCATTAGAATGATCATCATCATTATTCTAAAAGCATTGCTTAAAACTAAGGGTTTATCACATATTATAAAGCAACATCATGTAGATAATTAAAAGCCTTTAATAAATTAATACTTTTTATTAATAAATAAACAAGATTATTACAAAGTATATGCTTTATCATCAAACATGATTGGCTTGTGTGCATACTACTTTCAGGAATATCCTCAGTTTTATTCTTCAGCTGATGATATCCAGAACGAAGATCGATCTTTGAAAAGAATTGTGCTCGTTGTAACTGGTCGAATAGGTCATCAATGCGAGGTAGCGGATACCTATTCTTGATGGTGACATGGTTCAATTACCGGTAGTCAATACAAAGTCGCATACTCCCATCTTTCTTCTTTACGAATAAAATAGGAGCACCCCAAGGAGATGTACTAGGACAAATGAAACCAATGTCTAACAACTCCTATAGTTGGACCTTTAACTCCTAAAGTTCAGTAGGAGCCATTCGATATGGGGATTTAGAAATGGGATTTGTATCAGGTTCAAGGTCAATAAAGAATTCAACTTCACGTTTTGGGGGTGGACCGAGAAGTTTTTCAAGAAATACGTCAGGAAATTCACTAACAATAGAAATATTATTCAAATCTGACGTGTTTTTGTTCAAGTCCGTGACATGGGCTAAGAAAGCTTGACATCCATTTTTCAATAAACGAATAGCTTTATGGCTTGATATGACATTGATTGACTTTAGTGGGTTGGTTGCTTGAATTCGCATAACAGGTTGGTTAGGAATATGAAAACTAATAACCTTACAAAAATAATAAATTTTAGCATGATGAGTGGTTAACCAATCAATCCCTAAAATCATATCAAATTCAAGTATTTTCAAAGAAATAAGATCGACATGTAATGTGATGGTACCAACTTGGATCAAGCAAGATTTATAAATAGTGGATGTAACGAAAGTTTCTCCTAACAGAGTTTCAACAGATAAGTCAAAGTCTAATTTCTCCAGAGTCAAGTTCAAACGTTGAGCACAAGCAGGAAAAATAAAAGAATTAGTAGAACCGGTATCTAATAAGGTATAAACTTCGCAAGAGTTTATGATTAGCTTACTTGTGATCACCTCGTTCGGGTTCCTCGTATTTTGGGCAGTCACGACAAATGCTCTTCCAGGAACCACCGACTTTAACTTGTTTGGGACAGCCTTTGGAGTCACCATCCCCGTTGTACTTGGTTTCGCAACAAGACAATCTCTAGCTATATGACCTTCCTTTCCACATTAATAACACACCTTGGATTATTGTGGACAGTTTTGGCTGATGTGTCCCTCTTTCCGGCATTCATAACAAATGACCGATGATCGTTTTCCTCCCCTTGAAACAATTGATGTTTATGCTGACGTCTTCACGTTATCATTCTTGTACCTTTCCCTTTTGAAATCTCCCCCCGACTCACTTTTTCTACCATAATGGCCACAATTACCACCAGAGTGTTTACCGCTTTTGTCCGATTATTTTCCTCCCTACTGGTTGTCATTGCTCTGATGACTGCTGCCACCGGTATGACCCTGGTTGTGGTCCCTCAGTTGAACATGCTCATTATCTCGCTCTAATAATTGAGCCCTGTTTACAACATCTGAATATAAAGAAAATTTATGAGAGATAAGATATTGTCGAATCTCAGGTTTTAGACCTTTCAGAAACATCCGCATCATTCGTTCCTCATTCTCTACCAAATGAGGTGCAAACCTGGATAACTCTGCAAACTTCGCCTCGTACTGGGACACCGTCATGTTGTTTTGTTCTAGTCTAATAAACTCTACCTCCTTCATATGACGAATACTTTTAGGAAAGTACTTGTCATTAAATAGTTTCTGAAATGTTTCCCAAGACATAATGAGTGCGGCAGGCTGGGTACGCTTCACAGATTCCCACCAGTAATCTGCCTCACCACGGAACATAAAGGTGGCGAATGGAACCTTCTGTTCCTCTCTGCATCCAAATACATCAAATTTCTTGGTATTTTTCTTAACCCACGTTTTCGCCTTGATCTGATCCGACTTTCCCATAAATTCCGGTTGTCCCAACTCTTTGAACTGCTTGGCTGTGACAAGTCGTGTATTGTTATCATTTCCACCCGTATTTTGTAAATGAGTCTCCCTCGTCTGATTTTGCATGAACTGCAAAAAGCTTCTAAACATCCCATCATTCATTATTTGTTCGGTAGTGTTATTTACAGGAGGAATATTGCCTTCCTGTTGCACGTTCCCCTGGGTGGTGATTAAAGGTGTCTCCACGGTCTCATTCACCATTGTTAATATTTCTAGCTGCCATTCTCAAATACTGCCACAAAACAAGGGTTAATTAACAAATTAAAATATCACATATTAACCATATGCTTTGACTGACCAACCAAATAAGCTTAGGTAGTGTCGACGTCGGGATTTTTAGATGTCCCTTTCTGTTACTTGTTCTTTGGTGTTCTCATTTTAGGTGAGATTTGTTTGAAAAAACAAGTGAAAAAGATCCGACATGTATAATGTCGACGATGGGACTGTTAAGAGTCGCCAGTTGGTTTTTTAAATGGTTGTACCATCACAACCGAGAAAAGGTTTGCACATTGACCCAGTGATGTGACACTGCTAAACGGGTCGGTGAAACCGAGATTCATTAGGGTCCGGGGACTTGGTTATGCGGATGGAAGGTGTTAGGCACCCCCCGACATCCGTGTTACCACGGTGACTGCATCTTTTCAAGAAACTATTATCTGAATGAGTGTGTGTGTGGGTCAATGTGCTGTTATTTGGAAGTAGTGCGAGGCCTCGTTCGCACCTATATACACAGGGTTTGAATTTATGTAAAATATCAATTTTAAGCAAGATATAGCAATGATGTTTTATAAAAAAGGTTTTTCAAACCCTGATGCTCAATAGTAATTGAGACCTTTTACACTCCCATTTTATTAAGTGTTTGGCTGGATTGATTTTATTTTATGAATGCGAGGCATCCGTACGAAAATAATGTACAAAATAATGCCGACTTCCTCGTGGGTATTAGAACCATCTGAGGAAGTTCAGACATCATGAGAATAATTTACAAAAGCATTTTCCGGTGAAAATATCCATTCCGGAACCGAATCTAGATCGAATGGGTGAATCTATGAACACATGATTCTAAAGGCGCACAAAATACCATAATTTGTATGAAAGCGATAGCGGAGATATATATATAAAGTATGTATATATATATATATATATATATATATATATATATATATATATATATATATATATATATCTGAACATGATCACCAACCACGAAGCACCTCCATGGAGGATCGAAATGTAAATAAAGTCTGTAAAAGCTATCAACTGCCACGGAGGAAACTCCAGGCGGGACAAAACGTAAATAAAGCTGTAAATATGGTCAACCGCCATGAGGGAAACTCCAGTCGGGACAAAATGTAAAGAAAGTCATATAAAGCGATCAATCGCCACAAGTAAACTCGAGCGGGGCCGAAGCGTAAAGAAAGCTATAAAAGCGATCAACCACCACGAAGTGAACTCCAGGTGGGACGAAATATATATATATATATATATATATATATATAAGCAATAAATGCACCGGATGTAAAATCCAGGCTCATCGAACAGAGTTCGACAACAGTTCTTATATATAAGTATATATAAGCGAGTAAACGCTCCGGATATAAAATCCAGGCTCATCGAACAGAGTCCGACACACAGTTAATATATAAATATATATATATATTAAAGCAATAAACGCACCAGACCAAAGTCTAGGCTCATCGAACAAAGTTTGACACACAGTTCATATATATATATATATATATATATATTGACTAACATTATCGAGTTATGCCTCGATTAAGCCTGAACTTGATGCAGTGCGTTTATTTGCTTTTCTATATATATATATATATATATATATATATATATATATATTTGAAACAAAATCGCGGACCAAAGTCCGGAAAATGCGTCTGACCGACTCTCAGCGTGAAGAAGGTTATGCGCAGAGATGAAGAAAGAAGACTAAAGTGTGCGAGAAGGCTAACAGTTGACTGCCAAAGAAGACTTCTATATCTTTAGAGTGGGTAAACACTGGCTTTTGTAGGTACAAAAGAGGCTATATATGAGCTCACAGGTGTTTAAAATGAGAAAGTACACTGCATGGGGTGAGTGTAGAGAAAATTGGGCAGGGCTTCCTCGTTGTTTTCTCTTTTTCAAATGGGCAGCCCAAGCCCTCTATTTATAGACGATTTAGCCGCAGGTGTACCTGTGGCTGAGCCGCAGGTGTACAAGAGGCAACCTGGGTGGGCCCGAGTTTTTCGGGTCGGGTCGTCTCGAAGTACATGCACTCGGGCATTGTAATGTCCACTCGAACTTTCAGAAGTACAATCTGGGCATCCGTTTAAGGTATACGGGACCTATTTCGGACCGCCGTTGTCCAAAGTTGTATGATGGCATGGGATTAGAGTTTGTACGAAGTCATTGAAGATGGGACGATGCCCTCCGGTCTTCAAACTTCAACTTCCATTCGTTACCCCGCACAATAGTCACTCGGGATTGGTTAGTCGTGTGGGCCATCGTTGCGTAGAGATGTTTGAGATAACGTGGCATGGCATCGCGTTAGCTAGATGGAGATGTTGCCCCTCACCGGTGTTATCGCCGGATTGGGATGATAAAACAGACGTTGCTCAGGCTTCGCTGAGATTGGACTGCTGCATTTGTTAAAGGTCCTCATTGTCATCTTTGAGGTGTGCCTGTCTTCCCGATGTTATCGCCGGGTTGGTACAGTGTGTCTTGTTGTGAGCGCCGAGATTGAAGCTGGTCGCATTTGAAACAAGCATCTCCGGGTTATCGCTGAAACTGCATTCCTTGGGGTTATCACCAAGGTTGGTGGCTATTCCATGGTTGGGGCCGAGGCCCGAATACCTCGGGGTTATCTCTGAGATTAATCGGTCTTCTCCCATGTGTGTTCCGGTATTGGATCTGCATGCCTCAAGGTTATATTCGAGGTTGGATTTGTTATTCCCAGAGTGATCTGGGGTTGATGCTGAACTGCTGGTAGTATCTAGTATGGATATGGATTGTCTTTCAGGGTTCCCTCTTAAAAGACGAATCTGTCCTCCTGTAATGTTAGTGATAAGTGTACAGAAAATTTTGAGTGTCTGCAGATGCCCCTATTTATCATACTCATGCATGGCGATGCATGGGTATGATAAAGAATCCTAGACACTTGAAACACAACAAGACAAACATGGTACTATGGGTAGCAACATGATGCAACTGTATAATGCATGTGTACGGGGTTGTAGCCCAACATGTTGGGGATGATTCTGGCTCCCTGTTGCTTCAACTGGGGATTGGCAATGATGACCAGATTTGATGTGTAATCCGAATCTGTTAGGATGTTGGAGTTATCACCAAATCCCTGTGTTCTTGGTAACGACTTGATCCTGAATATGTACCTCTTATGTGTAAGAGATCTATGGGGATAAAGCTTGGTCTATTTGAGGATGTGTATAACATATTCCATCATCAATCCTCTTTGAAAACATTGACCTTTCCTGGTTGGTGTCGCCAGGACATGTTAAGATTTTGTTGGATTTACTGCCAACTGCAAATGATGTCAGGGATGCTTGACCTTCGTTGACGTGTACTTCACCGACATGTGAATCAACGGCTGAAAAATCCTGTGGGATATACTGTCAAGGCTGCTTGACCATCGTTGTCGTGTAGATCAACGGAACACTGCGTTGTAACCCCCACCGGGGATCCGCTGGGGAAATATGAGTAGTCGAGCATGAAATCCTCGAATAGCTCTAGAGCTCTGATAGGTTTAATCGCTATCAGCTGAGATAACATCAAGGCTGCTTGACCTTCAATGATATGTGTGTCAATAGATGAGCATGCGTTGTAACCCCCGTCAGGGATCTATGTTGAGCTCATCGATGATGTGTGTAGCAGTGGCTGGTCATTGGATGGCTTCCGATACTCTGTTGGGCTTGCTTTCCATGGTTATGATGATGTCAAGGCTGTTTGACCTTCGCTGATTTGTGTGTCAATGGATAAGCATGCGTTATAACCCCCGCCGGGGACATACGTTGTAACCCCCGTCGAGGATCATGTTGATCTTTTAGGGTAATGACCCGGAGTTGGCGGCTTCATTTGATATTTCCAGCTCAGGCGTTGGCCCCTCTGATGACCCATTCGGTTTTGTCGGTGCAGATCCTCTTCCATATAGGCCTGACATACCTGTTGATAGAGATCCAGTGACTCAGGAGGAGTTACATCAGGTGGACAAGATTGATGATGTGGACATCGACACCTTGGTCTTCTTCTGATGTGTATTCTCGTTATATCTTTTGACAGGCCTCTGTTAGTATTAGGGCGTCTGTGCCCCATTTCCCTGTATATGATAGGCCTCTATTAGTAGTAGGGCGCATGTGCCCCATTTCCCTGTATTTATAGCTGTACAGAGATGATGTATTAGATGATGATATACTTAGGAATGTATGCACAGTTTTTCCATTCCCTATATCATATTGCCATCTATTATCTTCTATGCATGTATCATGTTATGCATATGTATGTATGTCAAGAAATATTTAGCATTGACCCCTGGATGGTCTTATGATACGGCCCGCACAGATGTCTTCTTCGACAGTTAGCTGTATAGATCATACCCCACCATCATTGGTGGCATTGGGTATGCGATCGTGGTATGATAGCATGTCACCACCAGACAGGGTGACTGTAGATCATTTACTGCAGCATACCACGACATTATTGATGTTTCAGGTTCCCGCAGGGTTTGTGGATGGGATGCTAGAGCATTGGATACCGAATAGGCAGGTTTTCCGATTCGGGACCCATGAGTTAACTCCTACTCTGGAGGAGTATGTACGATTGACGATGCTGCCTTTAGACAGACCTTGCGTGCATCTGGCTTTGGGAGACATGAGTATATGATTCATGACTCTCACTGGATTGCGGCGCAGAGTGGTACAAGATGAGCTGACATCTAGCCACGTGATATCCCAGCATTTTCTGTATGAAAGATTTGTCTATGAGGATAGCTATTCATGACATTCTGGGGATTTCACCACATCGGAGGATCACTGGCATTTGGCCAGGGTTGATTTACTACTACTGTGCATACTATCGTATGTCTTTATGCCACAATACATGGACGAGATAGACATCGGTGTCATCATGGCCGTGAGAGCTCTTAGGGAGGGTCATACCATTGTACCTATGATTGTAGCAGAGACCTTGCGGTCAGCATCCTACTGCTGCACTTATCTGACAAGAGTGTTCACTTAGAGTTCGGTCATGCTGTATGTGTGGTTTATGTCACACTTGAGACCGATTGGTACATTTAGACGGCATGGATATTGTTTCACCCATGATGTAGCTATGTCATACTCCTTTCAGCCATCGGAGTGTATAGATGCTCTGTCCTGGTCCATATTTTTGGCAGATATCAGAGATCCGTTTAGCATATGGTCGTGTTCGGGGCTTAGCTCACCATACAACTTCATTACTCATGCTCCGGGCATGGATTACCTCCCTTTGGCAGGTTTGAGGGGTGTGACTACTTATCACCCACTGGCCGTGATGTCACAGTTTGACCAGTTTTAGGATTTAATCCTTTCGAGGGGGCGATAGGTCATCGTTCAGCTTCTCGATATCTTTCAGCAGAGGACCAATCCCGTGTGTATGCTTGTTGGGATTAGCGTGAGATTGCTGCTTTTTTGTGAGCCATCCGGGTTGTTCTGTAGAGTATTCCGCCTGGATGGAGATAGAGATTTTATCGGTTGCTGCAGTATCTACAGTATTGGATAGCGAGTCAGATGATATAGAGCCCATGGAGGACATTAATTCCCACCTCGAGGAGGAGCCCGCTGCTAGGTTGCCAGTATTTCTTCTAGATTCTCCCAGTACCAGTACTGTTGTGATTCAGCACTCAGCACAATACTTTGAGCAGAGTCTTCATCTGATGACCTTCGATAGAGATCAGGTTCGATCTATGATGTTGACTTCCCTTGATGGGAGAGACGCAACTCTATTAGAGAGAGAAGAGGCATTTGCTCGCAGAGATGACGTTGTTGTTGAGCGGGACGAGGCCAAATCAGCCAGAGACGCAATGATAGTTGAGCGGGACAGTGCCATATCTGCCCGGGATGTAGCCGTCACAGATAGTACTGCAGTGAGGTCCCTTACCACTGGCATGATCGCAGAAATGAGCACATATATTGATGATCATATGGTCACCATGCAGATGGCTGCAGATCTGTTAGGTCGTGTGGATATTCTCATATAAGAGACCACAGCCTCACCTCCATCTTCTGAGAGGGACGCCATGTTAGGCTTGTTAGCTCGCATATACCCTGACTTGTAGATGAGCTTGTATTTTCCGTCATAGACTAGCTTAGCCACTTTGTTATGTACAGTTTATATTGTATTTATCAAATAGCATTATATATATGACAGGGAAATATATTTTTGGATCACTTCCCTTTTAGATATTCTTTGATACTTGCTTGATATTTTGCTTGCTACTTTAGGGCTTGTGGTCTTGATGTATTCTGAAATCCTCCTGGGTTGATGGACATTGAGATGTCTCTGGATAGTTCAGAATGGATCAACGATCTGTATGTATCCCTACCATCTATGGTGTCTTGGGATTGGTTTCTGTATGGAAATGTGGAGAGGAGTGTGGCTTTCTTCTCTGAGTTTGACCGCACCATAGTTGGTCGCCAGTACTTCTATTTAGGAGAAGCCTAGTTAATTCCATCTCTTATGGATTGGTGTTGCTCTTCAAGGTATGATCGCAACTTAGATGGTCGCCGAATCTCCTATTTGGGAGGAGTTCAGGTAATTCCATCCCTTTCGTCTGAAGCCAATGGAATGTAGTGGATTGAAGGGTGATCCCAGTACCAACTGATAAGGGTTTGTGTTTTGGTAGGGGGTGAGACCGAACCATGAATGGCTGCCTATGTACTCCTATTGAAGAGGAGATCAGGTTTGCTTAGTTCGAACTTGGTGTAAGAGGTTCAACGCTGTATGTGGCTGAAATGGTGTAGTAATGTTTTTGTTGTTTTTGTTTTATCAAGGAGAAGAGGGCAGAAATGTTTTTGTTGTTTTTGTTTTATTGCGGAGAAGAGGGTAAAAATGTTTTTGTTGTTTTTGTTTTATTGCGACCGGGCCATATGAAATGGTTGCCTACGTACTCCTATTGAAGAGGAGATCAGGTCGACGTAGTTTTCCCCTCAGGGCGAGTGGAAAAGTGTAATCCTATGTGCAGGTCAGAGTGCGGGGAGGAGAAAGTTTAATCCTTGGTTGAGGATAAACTGTAGATATGGGAAGTTTGATCCCATGTATGGATAACCAAACTGCAAACGCAAGAGGTTCAATCCGCGGTGGGATGACCTAAGTCGTAGGAACGCAAAGGAGAGCCAGGATGCTGGCTTGAAAAGTATGTTTCCCTGAGGGGCAAAATGTAGAAGAGTTGTATGTGGTAAAGGGTTAAAGAACCGGAATGACTGGTGATCTGATGGTTCCACACCAGGGTGTTTGCGAATTACTTCAGACATAGTACCGTTTCACGGCGTCTGAGTTGATGAGTTGTGGAAATTTATTGCCGTCCATTTCTTACAATCTGAGAGCACCTCCTGTCAATATTTCCTTGACAATAAACGGGCCTTCCCAGTTAGGAACGAATTTTCCCTTAGACTGATCTTGGTTGTCGCGGATTTTCTTCAAAACCAAGTCATGTTGTTTAAACTGCCGTAGCCAGACTTTTTTGTTGTAGGATCTAGCGATCCTTTGTTGATATAACTAACCATGGAAGATAGCCGCGGTTCGCCTTTCATCTATTAGAGACAATTGGTGATACATGTCTTGTACCCATTGGTCTTCATCCAGCTGAGCGTCTATTAACACTCTTAGGGATTCCATTTCAACTTCTATGGGGAGCACTGCTTCCATCCCATAGGCTAATGCGTAGGGGGTTGCCCCAGTGGAAGTGCACATTGAGGTTCTGTAGGCTAACAGAGTAAGAGGCAATAGGTCAGGCTAATCTTTGTGGTTGGCGGACATTTTTTGCATAATCTTCTTGATGTTTTTGTTAGCCGCTTTAACATCAGCGTTCATCTTCAGACGATAGATGACCGAGTTAAGATGTTTGATGTGGAATTTACTGCATAATTCCTCCATCATTTTGTTGTTGAGGTTCTTGGCATTGTCTAACACAATCACCTCTGGTTGTCCATATCGACAAACGACATTGTTTCTGATGAAAGCAATGATGACTTCTTTAGTAACCCTGGGGAAGGAGGCTGCTTCTACCCACTTGGTGAAGTAGTCGATCATGGTGAAGATAAACCGGTGTCCATTACTGGCTTTAGGCTCAGTGGGCCCAATCACGTCCATTCCCCACATTGCGAAGGGCCAAGGCGAACTCATATTGTGGAGTTCCCGTGGAGGGTCGTGGATAGCATTCCCATGAATCTGGCACTGATAACATCTCCTGACGTGGTCATTGAAATCAGCTTTGAGAGATAGCCAATAATATCCCATCCTGAGGACTTTCTTGACAAGGAGGGGGCTACTCATGTGGGGACCACAGACTCCGCCATGGATTTCATCCATAAGTCTTTGGGCTTGATCTTTGTCTAAACATCTGAGGAGACCTAGTCCTGCATCTCTTTTGTAGAGCGCATCTCCACTAAGGTAGAATTTCATAGCAAGTCGATGGATCCGCCTTTTCTCAGTCGGGCTCGCTTCCGCGGGTGTAGATCCATCTCGTAGATATTCCTTGATATGATGATACCAAGGATGTTGGATGGGAGGTAGCTCATCCGATACTTCTCCAACATAATTCCCATAGGCTGGGGCCTTGTGCAGGGAAATTGGGATGCTTGGCAAATGTTCCTTATCTGATATGTGAATCAAGGATGCCAAAGTTGCTAACGCGTCCGCAAAGTCATTCCTATTACGAGGAATGTGTAGAAAGGAGATTTCTTTGAACTCCAAAGCCATCTTCAAAACCTGCCGATGGTAAGGCAACAAATGTAGTTCCTTAGTTTGATAGATTCCGGTGGATTGCTTGATTACCAACTCTGAATCTCCAAAGACAGTTAACCGCCTGATGCCCATGGAACGGGCAAGTTTTAGCCCCATGAGACAACCGTCATACTCAGCCGTATTGTTGGTGCTGACAAACTATAATTTGACGGCAACGAGATACTAGAACTGCTCTAGCTCCAGAACCTTCCATATTAACAGCTCCATCAAAATACATCTTCCATGATTGGTGCGTATCGTACTAATGGTGTTGCTGCACTGTCATTACTCCTTCATCGGGGAAATATGTTTCCAAGGGTTTGAAATCCCCTGAAGGTGTGGCGACCAGTTGATCCACAATTCCTTGACCTTTGATGGACTTTTGAGTCAAATATACGATGTCAAATTGTTGTAGGATCAACTGCCATCTGGACAGCCAGAAATTTAACATGGGTTTGTTGAACACGTATTTGAGAGGATCCACGCGGGATATGAGATGGGTTGTGTGACCATGGTGGTAATGTTGTAACCTCATGGAAGCCCATGCTAAAGCACAACACGTCTTTTTGATTAGAGTGTACTCGTGTTCACTGCTGCTGAACCTTTTCCTAAGGTAATAGATAGCTCGTTCTTGGCCTCTATCGTCCTTCTGTCCTATCATGCAGCCCATGGCATTGTCACTTATGGACGGGTACATGAATAGGGGAACATCATCCCTGGGTGGTACCAACACCGGAGCTTTGACTAGCTATTTCTTGATTGTGAGGAAGGCCTTTTGACACTCATCATTCCATTTTATGGAGGAGTTCTTCCTTAATAGCTTGAAGATTGGCTCACAGGTTGCTGTGAGTTAGGAGATAAACTTGCTAATGAAGTTGATTCTTCCCAAAAATCCCCGTATTTCCTTCTCTGTCTGAGGAATGGACATTTTCGTGATGGCTTGGATTTTGGCAGGATCCAGCTCAATCCCTTTGTGGCTGACTAGAAATCCTAGCAACTTGCCTGATTTAACACCAAAGGCGCACTTAGCTGGATTCAACTTCAAGTTGTACTTACGCAACCTGTTGATCAACTTTCTGAGATGGTCTTGATGGTCATCCTCCTTCCGGGACTTGACAATGATGTCATCCACGTAGATCTCGATCTCTTTATGCATTAGGTCATGGAAAAGAGCCATTATAGCTCGTTGATAGGTGGCTCCGGCATTGATGAGGCCGAATGACAACCGTCTATAGCAAAAGGTTCCCCAAGGCGTGAAGAAAGCAGTTTTCTCATGATCTTCCTCATCAACCATAATCTGATGGTACCCTGCAAAGCAATCAACAAAGGAGTACATGTTATATTGCGCAGTATTGTCAATGAGAATGTGGATAAACGGCACAGGAAAGCTATCTTTTAAGCAAGCTTTGTTCAAGTCCCGGTAATCCACGCAAACTCGCACCTTCCCTCCAGGTTTAGGTACGGGCACGATGTTGGATATCCACTCAGGATATGTAGACACCATGATGATGCCAGCTTGAAATTCTTTCACAATTTCTTCTTTCACCTTTAAACTCCACTCAGGTTTCAATCGCTTGAGCTTTTCCTTAACTGGCTTAAATCCCTCTTTAATGGGAAGGCGATGAAGGACAATGTCAGTGGACAAACCCACCATGTCTTCATGAGACCATGCAAACACATCCTGGAACTGGGTTAATAGTGTAACCATGTCATTCCGTTAGTTTGGGGTAAGGTCCAAACCAATCTAGTTTAACTTAGGGCTTTCTAAGGTTCCGAGATTGATAGAAGTGGTTTGATTAAGGTTGGGTTTGGATTTATCTTTGACCCATTCTTGAATTTCTGGAGGCACCTCAATTTCATCCTGTATATCCATCAAGGCTGAATTCATCTCTACATCAAAGGTACAATCCTTGTGGATACGAGGCAATCAGTATCGACAAAATCACGAGCACTTTTAAATTCAGAGTCCTGAAACAATATATGCTTTCACTTAGTATATATGAAATGTGTTGATTATACGGTGTTAGCATATCTTGGCAAAATAAACTGCTATCTTGTACTAAAAATTAAGTAGTTATTATATCTACGAGCAAAAAGAGTTTACTTTGTTTTACCCTTGTCGACCAATGCGAGAATCTTTGTTCCAATTAAGCGGCAAAGTCCGGGTGGACCGCAGTGATGGAGGGATTGTCATCATCCTCCTTGTCCCGAATGATAGCCATTACATCTGGGCAATCATCGTATGGGGTGTATCTGTTGGTATGCTCATCATGAACGATGATGTGTATGCCTGTCATCATTCGGATGACGTCTTGCTTGATTCTTCGTTCATATTTTTCCACTACGGGATTTGGAACAACGACTTCTTTCTCCTTCACCGGTACTGGCTTGGGAAATAACATAGCCATTACATTGGCCGGCACCGTTACATGAGGTTGTGCGGACTCAGAGTTTGAAGGCGAAGATAAATGCCGTATGGTTGAAGCTAAAGGAATTTGCTGATGGTTATGAAGATTCCTGTGACTAGAACTAGCAGAATAGCCTAGTCCAGTTGTTCAAGTTTGCTTGGTTAATCGAATTGGGTACTTGATACCCTGGCAATTTTTACCCAGCCCTTATCCCGATTTATGACCTAACGGCATCATTTCTTGAGTAGCCGACATTACCTCGGCAGAAATCTTTGGTTCGGGCAATGGCATTCCAATAGCATGGTATTGGGTATTGCTTACTTCCAAAGCATGAAAACTGACTAGTTCAACGTCTGTATTGGCATTGATGAATGGCATGTCTCCGTGCTGAGGAATCTCTGGTTCAGCGTTGACTGTGACCAGGCTATTGTTGATAATGTATTTCAATTGTTGGTGAAGAGTGGAGGGGACTGCCCCTGCCATATGAATCCATGGTCTTCTCAAGAGCAGGTTGTATCCTGAATCTATCTTGAGCACATAGAAGAATCTATCCTAAATCTATTTGTATTTAAACTCACAACATATGTGTTGTCGTATTTTACACGACAATTATAATAATAAAGTTGTAGCTGTTTTCTGTATCATGTATTTGGCGACTCAGAATGGGTGATGTATACCTATTTTGGGGGCGTCACATAAGCCGTCGCTGATACCTATAGCGACGATCTTTTCTCTTATAGTGACGGTCGAACCGTCGGCAGAAAACATCACAAAAACGCGCATGGAGCTTTATACCGATGGTCAGAGAATAGATATAGCGACGGTCATGGTCGTCCCTATATTAATATTTTGGCGCGAATGGTTGAGGTCTACTACGACGTTCTGGGCCGTCGCTATAGAAGTTTTTGGTGTCAATGATTGAGGTCTGTAACGACGGGCCTGACGGTCGCTATATCTTTTCCAGATTTTTTTAAAAAAAAGATGTTATTATACAATATTTCTTATTTATTTTACCTGTTAAGAAGCATAATTACATTCAAACCATACCATCCAATCTGAATATAACATTTATAACTAAAAGAACAACACAAATAAAGTCTATTATTTAAAATTACAAATTAATGTATAATATCATCTAAATATATATAACCATCCAAAATACTGGTACTATGTATCAAAACAATACATAACCAGTAGCACATTTAACATATTTTCAGTAGCACATCTAATAAGTTATCATCCAAAATAGTGTTACATCTAACATAGTTCCACCAACACATGTAACATATCTCTAGCAGCACGAGAAATGTCACAGGTCCTCTATAGGATTATTTGATCCACTAATATCACCATTATCTCCTTCTGTGGATCGATCATACAAATTAATTATCAAGTGAACTTATTAATCCATACAAACAGAGTGATAGATCAAAATTATTAAGTATAAGTGGTGTGAGAGAGCAACACCTGATTGTTGGAATGAGCATTTGGAACTGACGATTTCTTCATAAATTCTGTCATGATTGATAATATTTCATCCACTTTCCTTGTAGTGTCGTCTCCTTTTTCCCGCACCATTTTCAACTCAGCTTTCAATTTTTGATTCTCACGTTGTACCTCATTATTTGTGTCACGAGACCCCCAAGTGTTGGTATCTGTGGAACCAACTCTACCTTGTCGAAGTCTACCATGTCGCTTCGGTCCATGCACTTATGCAAGTATATCATTCCGTCCTGTATTACTTCTTTCAGTAGTCGATTCCTGAGTCTTCTTTAACTCAATAACTTTTTCCTGTGAAAATATACAAGGCAAAATATACATAACTTAAATATGAAAATATCAGCAACAACCATTTGAGGTCAAACAAAGCAATAAGTAAACTTGAATCAGTGAGCAGTAGTTATTTTCTTGGGAAATGAAAAGTACTTGTCACAAAACTTAATGAATGAGCACATGTTCCACACAGACACATACACATGCATCAACAGGAATAAAAGCCTCTCTTTTTCCCCAATGATTTTTGCTAGTGACTTCATCCTTCAATTTGTGCTAGTGACTTAAATTAGAATAACCATATCAAAAGGACCAAATAAAATACAGAGTTTACTGACCATTGTCTCACAATCTGATGCAAACATTATATAACTCAACATACTCATTAAGTCAATATATAACAAAATAAAAACATAAAACACTTTCGTTATAATAATAACAGGACAAATAAATAATCAACATACACATACACTTCTAAAATTTTGAGATGGTATTAAAAATCTCTTTGAAAACTTTTATCAACTTGGCAAACAAAGGCTAAGAGTTGTTTTGACAATTAAAGGGGATAAAGAAAAATTAAAGGAATACCTAAATTTGGATATTCTCTCCCATATATTCTCAAACCCCATAAATCCCTCCAAAACTAAAAATAATCCAAAATGCTTTGTTTCACTCTTTACTCTCACTTCCCTCTATTTCTGCTATCTTGGCCTCATTATTGGAGGTATTACCATGATGTATACTTATGGCCTCTGTTATCTTCCTGTCTCTACTCTCATTTGCGCCACACAATTAGCCTTTAACGCAGTCTTCTCCTTTATAAACTCACAAAAGTTCGCCACCTTACCACCTTGGCCTTGATACTAAACTCAGTCGATACATTAGATCCTAAAAGAGTTCCGACAATGGGAAGTTTATGGTGGGATTCCTTTTCGCAATTTGGGGATGTGCTAGTTATGCTTTGGTGTTATCCATCACTCAACACTTGCTCCAAAAGGTACTAAAAAGGGTGACACTTGTTTCGATTCTTGAACGGATGATATTTCAGTCAATGGCTACAACTTGTATTTGTGCAGTTGGCCTTTTTGCCAGTGGGGAATGGAAGGATATGGGGAGGGAAATGGAAGGATATGGACTTGGAAAGGTGTCTTATGTGATGATAAGATGAATGGGGTGAAGAAGGTGGCAATGTTGTTACCTGTTTGGGGCTTTGTTTCTTATATATCTATCAACACTATCTTGATAGGAATGGGCGATGCTAGGCTAGGGCATGATGAGGCCAAGACTGAGTAGGTTGAACCTTCTTGCCAACTGCTGCTGCTGCCGTCAATAGGCAGAAGCTGCACCCTTGCCAACTGATGCCGCTAACAGGCAGCAGCCCTATCCTTGCTTTGCCCAGCTTAAACCCCATACATTAATGATCCATTTGCATTATGTTTTGGACATTACAAAACAGGTATTTACACTTATTATAGAGCAATACTAGTTGGGTTATCTTAGAATTTTAAAAGTACAGACTAAAGACCCAAGAAAGGCCACAACTGATACCAATTATAAACACTGCTGGAGTTATATATGTATCATCAATCACTCTATGGAGGCATGTAGTGAAGGAATAAGACATTTGAGAATTGATAAATACGTACCACATTCGAGGATGCTCCCAATAAAATTGAGTTATCACTTCGAGTGTGGGACTGTATATACATATTAGCTCGATCAATCTCTTTTTTATTTATTTGGAACTACAAATAAAACAAAAAATAGTACATAATTCAAGAAATACTCTATTCATAGAAGTCTAATACATGATTAACGATAAAAATATTGAAATAACATCAAATATTACCAATTCATGCTTCTTTCTTGGAATTGATTTAGTATCCAACGTATGACCTACCAATAAATTTTTTCAATTTTCACAATTTTTTGTTGCTATGTAGTTATAAATTAATAATAATATATAACAATAACTAAGAATTGATAATACATAAAATTAGAATAAACACAACCTGTGCATCATCAGTTAGCCAATAATCAACCAATGCAGCCCATTGATTAGGATTTACTTGATCATTATTGATAGTATTCGCTATAAATTTGGCACGACCACCGGGCACAAAATTATTACTCTTTAAGTTAGACTTCCAATCTCTCCACCTATTGTTCATGATAGCCATCAGTTTTCTTTTAGCATTTGGGTGATCTGTGGTAAATCGTTTCTATAACAACCAAATTTACACATATTAAATTACCTTCAAAGTGCTTAATGTCAAATTCTATAAAATGCTATGATTAATAACCTGAATTTCATCCCAAGCCCTTTTCATGCTAGCCTCTGTCATATTGGACCATGTTGGAGTACTTATTGGAAAAAAATTCTCCATTATGAGCAAGACACCCGAGAAAGGTTGTTAACTTATTGGCGTCTCCTCCAGCAGGTTGACCATTTGCATCATAAATTACTTGCTTGGGTGCATCGATATATGACCATAACTTTGCTCCCGTCGTTGGTCCACGATCCCTCTTAGGTCAAGAAACTAAAAGAGAGAAAGAATCAAGATGTATGAACTAAACAAAACTGAAATATTATATGATTTATATATGTAAAAGACACTTTTTTTTGTAGTTGTTTCAACTGTACACCAGAAGAGATTCATTCGCAAGTATTAAAGATGTTAGTGTATGATGATGAATGGATGATCATGACAATGCAAGTATATGTGTAGATGGTATCTTCAACATTCTCATGAATACTTTCCTCCTCTACATGAGGTTCATAGGTATGGATCTCATTATCTTCATTTTCATTAATTTTTGGGCCATTGGAACAGTTAGCACGAGATCTAGACATTCTATTAGAAGCCATTAAAGCAACTTGAGAAATAAAAAAATGAATTCAGAACAGTAAAGAATATGAATTCACAATTGATAGATCAGTTTTTAGAGGTTAGCATTAATAAAGAATAGTAAAGACATTTATATCTAATATTAAATGAGGGTTGGGTCTGATTCAATTATTAAGAACCTCACCTCATTTGTTAACATAAGCTATAGATGGTTCTTATAATTGGGCTGACAAGATGAACACGATGACTAGACTACCTTTAAACCATTACGAACCAAGAAAGTAAAGATAATATTAACATTCAATATTTCCTATCAAATATGTTAGTCTATGTTAATATTGTGTACAATTTGACATAAAGATAAATAAATGAAAAGTTGAAAACTATACTTTATATTACTTAAATGAATTATGTAAGACCCCAAAATTTATGAATAAAAATTTAATTTTCTCGAAATATTTTTTTTTGAATATTATGGTGTGGATTTGAGATAATGTTATAGTTGTGGGTAATATTTATAAATTTTGCAAAGTAAGCAAGTTGTTATATAATATTCGATTGGTTGAAGAATATTTGTTTTAATAGGGAATATTCGTACAACGGCGAAATCATTGGTGGACCCCACTGTAATATCTGAGATTTTCTATGTAATTTAATAATTATCAATAAACGAACTTATGTGAAACTCTTGTGTGATTTCATTTATTAGATGTATATGTGTTATGTTAGGATAAGTGATGAGATGTATTTAAATGGTTGGTTTAGTTTTATTTTACTATTTAAATTGATTAAGTAAGGAATTATTCTATTTATTACGTGGGATGGTATTAAATCATGAGCTAGAGTTGAGAGCTGAATTTAGAGACGCGGACTGCGTATTCGAGTCCAGAACGTCAAAATTAGTCAGAATAGACTGTAATCACGAAAAAGTGTCACGGTTGACTTTTTGGTCAAAGTGTCAACTATGAATTTTAGAGATGAATTTGACTAAACGAATAGTCCCATGACATCCGGAACGTCGACTTTAGTAAGAATCGATATAAGTTTCACAACGTTCGGCTACGAAGGGCAAGATGATCAAAGTAATTTATTAATTGATTAATTGATTATTAAAATATTTTATTTAAACAAGTCAGCAGTTGGTGGAACCCTTGTGACTCACGAATTTGGACAAGGGAGGGAGTATACATATATTACATAATAGCTAAGGTGGGAGTACTTTATTTTATTCCTTCAAACCAAAATCTTTTTACTTTCTCTAATTCCCAAATTCTTCATATTAATTAACTAAATTATTGTATTATTAAGTATTGTGAGTAACTAATAATTAGAGTTGGGGGTTATGGGAGTTGGGGGTTATGGGAATCAAAAGACTCCAACAAGCTATACACATATACACATCACTAAAACACACTTTTCTTTTAAGAAAATTCCACCAAGTGAATAAATATGGAGAGAAATTGAGAGTGATAGATAGTGTGGTAGTATTCTAGAGTTTTGGGGAGTCTAAACAAGCAAGTGAGGAGGATTTTCAGAAGCTAAACAAGAAAAAATTCACATCAAGTAAGCAACTCTTGAACCTTTATATGTTTTCAAGGGAAATAGCTAGAAAATGCCTCTTAGTTGCTAATTTATTCAAATCATGGTAATTTAGTGAGTTTGTTTGTTGTAACATGTTCATATATATTGGTAGAAGTGATCTGGACAGTAGGAGTCAAGCCCATGCATGCTAGAATCGAAATCACTAAATTTTTCAAAGTTGGTTGAATGTGAAATCTATGATTTTTGGGTTTTTCGGAGCCTCGGAATCATGGTTTATATGACTCGATTAGCGTATGTAATAATTTTATAAAATAGCATGTAGTATGAAGTCTATTCTGGCAAAAATTTCGTTTTAATCAGAGTTATAATGATCAAGTTATGAAAATCGTAAGCAAGCATGTTCATAACAAAATTTGCAGAAAATCTGGAATTTCCAGATTTTTTCTAAGTATAGAACCAGTACTGGCACGTTTTTCTATGCACTTGGTTTGTGGTCTTAGCGTGCTAGTTTCATGAATGTTATATTTTTGTAAAATACCTTGATGTATGAAGTTTATTGTGTCCAAGTATCATGGTCATATCATATGTAGATTAGTGGGAATAAAATCGCAAACGTTGCTGCAAGAAACAAAAAAATTGATGTCTTTCTTGGAACTGTTTGGATCAGTCTATTTCGGGGGCATTTTCGTCCATTGTTTTGTACTTTAAAAATTCTGTAAAAATTTGAAGTATTACTATAAGAAGATATGAAGGTCCTATAAACATTGAGAATTTTTGGCCATACGGTTTGAGAGTTATGAATTTTACGGTTAAAGACACTATTTGAAAAGATACCCGAATAACTCTCTGTGTATAAGTCCAAAAATTACAAAAGTTTTACTAAAAGTACATATGTATTACAAGAGTTAACCTTGAAAATTTCAGAATTGTAGGAGCTAATCTCGATTTATGAAAAATCTGAGAATATTTTGCTATTATGGACTATATAAAAATAGTAGATGGATTTTAAAAATTTTGAAAAAAATATATGTTCAATGTGGGACTATATTCTACAAAATCCCAGAAAAAAAATATTTTTGAGACTGATTTGATATTTTTCATATAAATGATGTTATATGGATAAATGAATTTAATTATATATGTGATGTCATAATTATGGAAAATGAGATTTTCCGACTTGAGACCCTTAAGAATATTTTATGCAGATTTTTGGTAGAGTTTTGGTCCGAAAAATGTCACAAATTTATGTTTCCCAGTTTCTTTTATTTACCCACGTGGCCTATTCATGGCAACATGTTAGGTAATTGAATTGTATAAATAATACATGTGAGTTTAATCTTTTATTAAAATAAAAGGGAACCATTACACTTTAAAGTGGTGTTCGAGAACCAAATTACTTAACGTGACACATGTGAATAGGTTACGTAAAGGGCTAGTAGATAGCAGTAATTGTAGAAGACGTAACATGCAAGTTTCTTACCCTATTTTTCATTATGAATTAATTCAACTTTGGGCTTGTGATTAATTAATCATTCGTGCAAGCCTCTTTTATTGTAAAGTTCTATAGCTTCAAGTGTGATGCGAAACGTTACTGTTGATTATTCAGTTTCTATTGCAACTGCTATACTTTAAAGTTCATATTCCTTCAATGAACTATATTTAAACATGCTTTCTAGTTTTCGTTCCAGCTAGATGTTATTGATGCAAACATAGTATATTGTTTGAACAATTCAAATCATTTGAAGCTATTTAATGTTTACTAATCCAAATTTCTTTGGTGAGGTCCCGCATGAATACTAAGATGAACAACCCGAATAATCGGGCAAACTGATGTCGGGCATATAGTCCCATTTATGCTTATGCGTTTAAACTTTATACTTGTGCACAATGTAGGGTACGATAGGCTGATCACCTGGAGTACTTGCAGAAACCGTTTACAATCTATTTGATTGTTAAACCGTTTAATGGTTTTTGATGAAACAAAGTAATGTTCAGGGTATCTAACACCCCTTAGTATGCTATTGAGAACTCCAGAACTCTTATCTTGATATTCCAGCTTGTCTCTTGATATTTATTTCAACTGTTGAGGAATATTCATACTAATGCTTTTACTTCTGATGTATGTTCTCAAACTACTTTATATACCTGTTGGGCAATTTGTTCTCATTCTTACTTAAACCTTTCAGTTAAGGCTGATAACGATGAGGGCTCGGGCAAGGACAAGGGAAAGTCTAAGATGAAATGAGGAGAGTTATTTATGTAATAATTATATTTCTGCATATGATGTAATGTAGCGATAAATACTAAGTTTAAGTTTCAGTTTATTAAAGGTTGTAAAGACTTGGGACTTTATTTTAAATATGTAATAGTTAATATTATTATTATTATTATTATTAGAGTTACTCAGATAGATGATGGTGTATGTTATATCGTGAGCACCATGTCCCCATAATCGATGTTACGGATTTGGGCGTCACTGCCTGGAAATTCTTATCGAGAATGAGAAAATGACAGAAATATATTTTTATAAAAATAACGACGGAAGTTTTACTGTTTAATTGTTGAAATACCCGGTGGTAAAAGTACAGTAATACGTGTGGTTGCATAGTAGCACATGGTATTGATTATTGATGCTTACATGAGAAGTCACTGTGACGCCACCAAAATAGGTCCATTCCACCCAACCCATTCTGAGTCGCCAAATATATGGTACAAAAAGAAATACAACTTCAGTAATACGACAACACATATACTATGAGTTTAAATACAACTATTGTCTAATAGACAGTATAAAAACTCAAAAGGGGTCCTCATTACAATTTTTGATATGCTATTTCACAGAATAGTGAGGACTACTAATGTAACCATCTGGACCGTCAATCCATTCCCCGAGTAGTCCCAGCTATATTCTCATTTCCTGAAGAGAATAGTGAAAGAAAGGGTGAGCTCAACTAGCCCAGTAAGAAATATTATGACTAAGATAATATACAACAAATTATCATTATTCTTCAATAGTATAACAACTGATAGAATATAATAGACAACAAGTTTTAAATCAACAATTACAGCGGAATAAACAATCCATTAGAAGAGTCAAGTAAATTATAAAATCTACTATCTTTTATGATTTAAAAAGTTTTTCATAATCTTTATCGCTGAGACTCAGCTAAAAAAAATAATCCACATCATTAAATCATCCCTGCACTACAGGCTAAGGATATTCTTTAGTATCACGACCACGAATTATCCATGCACTACGGGCCAAGGATATTCGTGTATTCATCAACGGTCCTAATCATGCCATAAAACAATTCATCTTTTTCTACTACTAAAGAGAATCCATAGCCATAATCATACTAAAAGCGTCCATCAATGCACTACGGGCCAATGAGGACTTTTACCACATCATTTGTAACATTACGGTCATGATTATACCGAATAATCCCTGGTCATAATCATACCAAGTCCATCAATGTACTACAGGCTACAGATGACTTTTAACAGTTGGTCATGTTCATCTCAACACCTGTTCATCTTTGCACTACGGGCCAAAGATATTCATCAGGTAATCATTCATCTTTGCACTACAAGCCAAAGATATTCATCAGTTAATCATTCATCTAGGACTGAGGATGATGAAAAACATTTTAGAGAACAAATCCAGTAAGATAAAATATCAAATATTAAGGATTCGTATTACAGTTTATCCAAGTTCAATAATACTCCGAAATAACCAATTTTGAAGCAGAATTCAAAAATAATGATCAAAACATGGATACAATCAAAGATATTAACCATAATAGACAACTTGGACAAAAAGAAGAAAATTTCATTTTTCTATGAATAATTAAATGTATTCGTGAATAGTCAGATATCGTGAATAGTAACTCCGACACCAAAAGATAGAAATTCCACAAGAAAAATCATCATGCTTCGTGAATAGTACTCGTGAATAGTAACTCATGAATAGTAACCCCGACATGAAAAGTTCAAAATTTGATAAAAATTTCAGATCAATATTTCAGCATAATGATATCGAAAGAAAATATCATTTGCAAAGAAAATAACACCCCTTACGAATATTAAACGAAAATAATATTCCTTTCAAATATTGAACAAATATAATATTCCTTACAAATATTAAATGAAAATAATATTTCTTGCGAATATTGAACGAAATAATATTCATAGTCATACGATTACGAAAAATAATATCTCTTCAGAATATGAAATAAATAATACCCCTTACCTTAAAAAGACATTACTATTGACTGGAATACTGGATATAGTGCTGAAGGAACTTGCACCGTATAGCAACACTCAAAGTATGAAAATACTCACAAGAATACGCTCGATAATATATAGAGAGAAAGAGAGAAAACTTGTTTCTGGTGTGATTTTCAATTCTAACATAGCCCTCTATTTATAGGAAAATGTTAGCACGCCGAAGCAGACTTAACCTGCAACCTGATGGCTTTACCTGCTACTATTCCCACCCACCACATTTGAAAATTCAATTGAGCACATTTCTCACCAACCAAAAGTGGGGCTCACCAATTCTAGAATTTTCCACCAAAATGGTAAATTTGGATACTTCAACAATTTCTGAACCAGTCACCTCTTAAAATTCATAACAAATCATACGTTCATTTTTAACGGTTCAAAATTTGTGGACATATACTCAACTTATATATGTATAACATATCCAAAAATCACAAAGATCCAACGGTCAGATTAAAAATTATAACTCACGCAATAGAGCTTTAAGAACACCGATTTGATCTTTTAATACCTCCAATCCGACAAAATACTGATAAAACACCTCAACATTTATTCTTTCAATTATAACCACATAAATAAATCCATCATTTATATCCACATAAAATAAATATTTCCTTATCATATGAATCAATAATTAATTATTCACAAATAATATTACAGAATCACAATTATTATGAAACGGAGCCGCTCGCGAGGAAAGAGGGGCTTTTCGATAAGGATTTCTCTCATCATGGCGCGAATTAGGTGACCAAACCTCTCATTGATGTAACTTTCTAGACATTGTCAATAATGCTATCTAATAATATTATTCAAATAATATGAATTATTGATCCGATAATGGAGATACTGTGCAGTGACAATTATTGAACAACAATAATATAAAATATTAATGCAACAATTATTGAATCAATAAAATAAAATATTAAACCGTAACTACTGTGACAATTATTGAGTAGTGCCTTCTTACGTAAGGATCAATAATTCAACAATATCTTGTGCAATACCGCAAAATCTCTTCATGCGAACCACGCCAGATTCTCGTATTTTAACAACCGGGTATTCAACTCGTCTTAATTCAGAATAACTATGTCGTTATTTATAACAACCCAAACTTTGTCATTTTCTTCATCCGACAGTTATCCGTTATGGGGCCCACAAATGGCTGCACCGTCGTACGAATATTCCCTGACAGAAAGAATATTCCACGACCAAACCAATATTCCCCGATAACAATGAATATTATATAACAACTTGCATACTTTACAAAATTTATAAATACTACCCACAACTAGAACATTATCTCAAATCCACACTATAATATTCAAAAAAATTATTTCGAGAAAATTAAATATTTATTCATAAAATCTGGGGTCTCACAGTCACTTACTTTTGTTCAATTATTACTACAGTAATTGCTGCATAGTATCTCACATTATTTGATTCAATTATTGTCGATATTTTATATATTATTAAATCAATAATTGAGACTATACAGTTATTCATATTATTATTTACAATATTGACGATGTCTAGAAATTTCTGTCAAGGAGAGGTTTGGTCACCTAATTGCTCGCCAATAGGGAGAAATCCTTATTGGAAAGCCCCCCTCTTTCTTGGGAACGATCTGGTTGTTAAATATTGCGAATAATAATAATGATGAATAAATGTTGTTAAAAATATTGAAGGGATTTTTATGAAGTATTTGATATAAATTTTTTTTATTTTATTGACCCCCATTTACCCATTTTTCAAAATAATCGGTAGAGATTTATTCTTTATAATAAAGGTGGAGGCCACATATAGGGCCCACGTATGGAAGAAATGATTTTGGAAATGGGGGGCGGGGGAAGAGTTTACGTATAGGGGAGGGAAGATATATATATATATATATATATATATATATATATGTGTGTGTGTGTGTGTGTGTGTGTGTGTGTGTGTGTGTGTGTGTGTGTGTGTGTGTGTAATGAGTATGGTGGTGGGAGAAAAGGATAAGTGATAGTGAAATGTGTGAGAGTGATGTGTATTAAAGTGACATGTCGGTGGAAAAGTGAATGTGTGTATGGGGTGGGATAAGAAAAGGGGGTGGAGTGATAATGCCTTGTAAGAGAGGGAATTGGTGTGTATGTGTGTGAATTTATATGGTGTGTGAATTAGAAAGGGGGGAGGGTGTGGATGCCTTGAAAGAAAGGGATATATATATATATATATATATATATATATATATATATATATACTCCCTCTCTTACGAATTAATTCACGCTATGCACACACTAGACACATATCATATATATATTATATTATATTTAAATTTTTTTGTTTTATTAGAATATTTTATTGCACAATAATGCATAGTAAAATCAAAATTTTCAGAAATCAGTCGATTCGGTGTGCCCGTGAGAAATTTACTGTGCGTCCGTGGTTTTATAATTCAAATAGTATCCTTTCCATTCTTCTTCTATAATATTGAACGTATTTCTTTCTAGTTTTAGAAAGCTTTGAGCGTAGAAAACAGTGAGAGTTTTTTTCAAGAATATCCCCGCTCTACCAGTTGGAATACTCTTCTTTTTGAGGTAAAGGGTATTATTTATTTCATATTATGAAGAGATATTATTTTTCGTATTCGTATGAATATTATTTCGTCCAATATTCGCAAGAAAAATTATTTTCATTTAATATTCGTAAGGAATATTATATTCGTTCAATATTCGAAAGGAATATTATTTTCGTTTAATATTCGTAAGTGATGTTATTTTTGTTCAATATTCACTTGAAATAATATTTTCTTCCATACTCTGTAGTATGTAAGTAATATTATTTCGTTTCAGATTCCGAATTCTATACTCAATTTGTTAACGTTTTGACTTCTATACTCCATGAAATTAATAGAATATCCTTGATATTTGTGCTTCATCTAATATCTTTTCATGAAAATATTATTATGAGCATTCTTGATAAGTTTTAACTTTTTCATGTCGGAGTACTATTCACGGGGTTACTATTCATGGGGTACTATTCACTCGGTTACTATTCACCCGATGTACTATTCATGACAAAAATTGATTTCTTTTCGGTCCAAATCATTTTTTATACAATATTATTCTTGAATTTTACTCCACAAAACAGTATCATGTTGACAATTTGAACGTTATTGAATTCTGGATAAATTAAATTATAAATCTTTAAAATTTATCCTTGAACTTGTTTTATTGAATTATTGTGTCATTATCATCATCCTCATGCTTATATTGTTATGAAAGTCATCTTTGGCCGTAGTTCATAGATGGACTTGGTATGATTATGACCAGGGATTATTCGGTATAATCATGACCGTAATGTTACAAATGATGTGGTAAAAGTCCTCATTGGCCCGTAGTGCGTTGATGGGCCGGTTTTGTATGATCATCGCCATGGGTTCTCTTGACCAAGGGTGCAAAGATGAATTGTTTTATGGCATGATCATGACCGTTGATGAAAACACAATTATCCTTGGCCCGTAGTGCATGGATAATTCGTGGTCGTGATACTAAAGAATATCCTTGGCCCGTAGTGCAAGGATGATTCGATGATGTGGATTATTTATTAAGCTGAGTCTGATCGATAAAATTGATGATGAACTTTTTAAATCATAGAAGATGGTATATATTATGCTCTACTTGACTCTTCTAATGGATTGCTTATTCGGCTGTAGTTGTTGATCTAAAACTTGTTGTCTATTATATTCTATCAGTTGTTATACTGTTGAAGGCTAAGGATAATTTATTCTGCATTATCTTAGTCATAATATTTCTTACTGGGCTAGTTGATCTCACCCCTTGCTTTTATTGTTCTCTTTAGGAAATGATAATATAGCTGGGACTAGTCGGGGGACGGAGTGACGGTCTAGATGTTTGCATTAGTAGTCCTCACTATTCTGCGAAATAGTGTGATAATAAATGTATTGAGGACTTATTTTGAGTTTGAATACTGTCTAGAAGACAATATTTGTAATAAAACTCACAGCTCATGTTGTATATTTAAGTTTGTATTTGTATTCTGTACCATGTATTTGGCGACTCAGAATGGGTGATGTATACCTATTTTGGGGATGTCACAAATTATACAATAATTTTCAAAAGGATAAAATGTGTGGTTTATATAAGTTTGCATGTTCAACATGTATATTATAATAACATGAAGATGAAAATCTAACTTGCGTAAAATGAAACAAATGCTGTAGTAACACAGGAGGTGAGGTGAACATAATCGAATACACAATTATAGTGGTAAATAATCAAAGCATCTTAATGATCAAGTAATGAACAACGCTAATTTTATACCGGAAGCTTCAAATTCTATTTTTTTTACTTCCCACAAAAGAGTACAAAAATAGTTACATAGCTAGAGAAAAAATATGTTCAATCATTCGTCTTCGTCTTCGTTTCCTCACTATCACTCTCCTCTTCATCTTCGGGACCCTCCTTTTCTCCTTCATCTTCGTCTTCAGCTCCATTCTCATCTTCATTTTCATCAATAATATGGTCAATCATTCGTCTTTTGAAAAGAGATGTATTAGTTTGAGATCATGTCTTTTGCCTACTTTTAAGCCTTTTTCATCCATTTTCAACTAATTCAGCATCAACGTCATTCCTAACCCAATTTATGTTTCCAATATCAACTTCTACAACTGGAGTGATGAATTCTTCATTGGTATTGGGTAACTCGTAACTATCAGAATCTACTTCAGCATCTTCAATTAAATCTCTCGGCTTTGTTCGTATAACCACACACATATTGTTATCCCTTTGATCATCAACATAAAGTATTTGTTAGACCTGAGAAGGCATTACAAAGGGCTCATCGGTTGAACCAAACTTTTGATAATTTATAAGCGTCCCCTCTATCACGTGCTAAACTTTCATACCACTTACACTTGAATAGAACAACCTTGTTAGATCCATAATAATCTAATTCAACAACATCTTCCAAAATACCACAGTATTCAACTACATCTTCCCTAGGATTTTGGTCACTAGCAGAGGAATATCCATAAGTAGTTGCTACCACATATACCTCACTATTCTGCGTTCTCCTCTTACTCACAACTTGTAGAATGGAATCGATACATATTTACCAAATAACCATCTCCTCTCCTGCCTATCAAATTTGGGCCAAATGCAAGAGCTTGAATTTCCTTTGAAGCATCATTATTCATAGTTGCCATCTACAAAATAATAGCGATATAAGCAAATTCCATCCATTTATTATTAATAACCATTACAAAGTTTTGCATAAAATTACGTTCACAGAATGTAGTACTTATATAATTTTTAAACCATTCAGGAAATTCCTTTTTCTTAGCATTGTCAATTTCCCTTGGCGTCGGTTTTTGCTTATGCTTTCAACGTCGTAACATATATAAATCTTGCCAAATACTATAAACAAATTTAGAATTTTTTTTTTGTCATAACTGGCTAACAAAAGTAATTAATATTTTGAACAATAAATGCCATTCTTTATTTACTCACATTAGATATGACTCAACCTCTGTACAATTGAATAACATATATAGGTGTGCACTCTGGACATCATCGCCATATAGAGTACAAACTTTTGGGACATTAAGAAATTTACCTATGTTTCTAAATACAAAAAAACTTGATTCACCTTATTCGTATCTAGCTTCATTTCTTCCAACTCGTTTCCGTGTAGCATTATTTTGACTCAAATATCTTGAGCAAAATGTAACACATTCTTCAGCAATTTACCCTTCTACAATTGACCCTTCTAGACGACTTCTGTTGCGAATATACCTTTTTAACTTACTCATGTATCTTTCAAAAGCCCACATTTTTCAATATTTCACATTTCTAGTTATCTTCGCCTCTTCAACAAGGTGGACACACAAATGTACCATTATATCAAAGAAAGCAGTAAGAAACAACATCTCAAGCTTGCAAAGTATTAACGGAATTTTCTTGTTCAACCGTTCGTAATCTTCTGATGTGTTATAGTGGAACATAATTCTCTAAAGTAGTTACAAAGTTCACTTATAGTTGAGCAAACATGTCTAGGCAAGTTGGTACATCGTATTGCTATTGGAAGTAATTGTTACATTAAAATATGACAGTCGTGACTTTTAAGACCTGATATCTTGTCCCCCTTCAAATTGATGCAACGTGAAATATTTGAAGCATATCCATCAGGTACCTTAACATTTTTCAACACTTGCAAGAAATCATGTCTTTCTTTCTTAGACACTAACTAGCTTATAGCCGGCAAAAGGTACTTTGAATTGCTTGCTTGCACTTGTATTGGATGGAGCTCTCATCTTATACCCATTTTTATCAAGTCCAATCGTGCTTTTAAATTATCTTTTATCTTTCCTTGCACACTCAACAATGTCCCAATCATGCTATCACAAATGTTTTTGGCAATTTGCATTCCATCTAGATTGTGGCGCAACAAAAGTATCCACCAATATGGCAATTAAAAGAAAATAGGTTTCTTCCTCCAATTATGTTTTGAGTCACAGGGAATGGTCTTCGTGCTAGTGGGTGCCTTTCCAAAAGTGACATTAATAGCATTAACTTGTTCAAGAATATCAAATCCTGATGGCACCACCAGAGCTTCATTATGGTCACATTCTCCGTTAAATCTTCGTGTATCAAACCTATAACTATAACCTGACTCCAGAAAACAACGATGCCCGATATAACATTCTTTACTTTACAATCTACAAGAACGAGTGTTCATTTGACATGATGGACAAGCCAACTTACCTTTAGTGCTCCAACCAGACAACATAGCAAGAGCTGGAAAATAACTAATTGTCCACAACAGTGCAGCACACATTTGGAACTTTGTACCGGTAGATGCATTATACGTTTCAACCCCATTATTCCATAGTATCTTCAACTCCTCAATTAAAGGTTGCATATACACGTCAATATCATTACATGGAGAGTTTGGACTAGGTATTAACAACGGCATGATAAAATACTCCAGCTTCATACACATCCATGGTGGTAAGTTATAAACAACAAGTGTTACTGGCCATATACTATACGGTGACCCATGGGTAAAGGGACTCATGCCATCAGTGGATAATTCGAGTCTTACATTTCGATGTTCTTGAGAGAATGTAGGGTACATTGTATCCAAATTCTTCCAAGATGCAGAGTCAGCTAGATGACGATTCACTCCATCTTTTCGTCGCTTTACATGATGCCACGTCATGTATTTTGCAGTTTCAAAAGACATAAATAGCCTCTGCAATCTCGGAATTAAGGCTAAATAACATAATTTCTTCACAGCTACTTTGCTCCTCTTAGCATTTGTATCTATTTGTGCCTTCTCTGGTACAACCATCTCAGTCTGCTTCCATCTTAATTATTTGCAAACTGTACAAGACTCTAATTTTTCATTCTCCCTCCAAAAGAGTATACAATCATTCTCGCATGCATCAATCTTCTCATAACCAAACACTAAATTTCCAACCATTTTCTTTATTTCATAAAAATTATCAGGCAAGTTTGAAAATGCTGGAAATGATGACTTGAACTTACGGAGCAAACCATCAACGGACATATCAGTCCATTTGCTAAGATTTTTATGATTGAAAATCCATACAATGAATGAAAGGACAATCTCAATTTCACATCCATGATATAAAGGTTGATTGGCCTCTGACATATACTTTTGGTATTTTGTAGCTTCAGCCGATGATTCCACACCATGATCCCTAAATATATCATTTACCATCTTAGGCATACGATGATCATCTTCGGATTGTGATGGTTCGTCGTGAACATCATCATTGCTCACATCCCTGACAATCTCATCTTCCCTTTGATGCACCCAATTCATGTAGCTAAACATAAATCCATCACAAATCAAATGTTCACGAATAGTTGTTCGAATCTGGTATCTTCCATTCACGCAATTCTTACATGGAGAAGGAATTCTTCTCGTGACCATGCCCACTTTTTTGAAACCAAAGTTCAGAAATCTTTCTAGGCCTACAAGATATTCTCTAGAATATCTTGGTAATTCCATCCACCCCTTATCCATGATATTGTGTCCCAAATTCAAATTGAAAAACCATCCTATGTTAGGTACCAAACAAGAAGCATCAAGAAAGCATTTGGTAGGGACAAAGAGAAATTGATGGCAAAAAAATATGATGAAAGGAATGGATATGGACAAGGAAAATCGATGGAGGTCAACATTGAACGAAGTTGTAGGCTTAAAATGTGGTCCGAACATCTCTTGTTAATCTAAAAATATAATTCCTCTTAGTATTGTTGTATTGCTGTTTCTATGTCAGTTATAGTGATCATAGCTAGTAAGACCATTAAAATTTACAAGGCCCCAATGTATGATGTTGCTTGAGTCATAGCCATTAGCTTATCTCATTAGACCTCATTCTCTCCTACTTTTTTTCTTTAGCTTCTTTTATTTGGAAGACTAAGAATCCAGCTAGAATCAAAGTTGTTATGTGGTCATCAACTCTCGGAAAAATCAACGTGAATGATTTGTACCATAAGCAGTATATTGAACAGATCCTTGTCCCATGATTTTATTTGGAATATATATTTTTGGATTTGTTGAAGACTTGGATTTGCACCTCATACTAGGGGAGAATTCTACCTTACCAGGTTTTTGGGTTTAAAAAGGTATAATATGGGCAAGATTGTGAGGCAGTGTGATGTTTTGCGATTCTATGGGGCTTATGGACAGAAAGAAATGTCAACTATAGGACATATTTCAAGCATTAGATCTTTTCGAGGGAGGTGTCTCCATTTTAGTCTCCTATATAGATTCTAGATGAGTAAGGCCTTTATCAGGGATTTCCATATATGATGTCCATAGGGACTGGCAGACCACCCCTTACTAAGGGGGAAGGGGGTGTTTCTCCCTTTTTTTTTGCAGCAGTAGGGGACTTCATCTTCATGTCCTCCTTGTACTCACCTTCTCCTGTTTCTAATAAAATCTTTTTTCATTAAAGTATACTATATATTATAGCTACTGACATATAATGTTTACTATTGCTAAAATTTCAATATTACAATCTAAGCAACTGAGTCAGTGTTCAAAAGTTGACATTACTAACTTTACGAAAAGTTTTGGTCTTCTACTAGTTAATTCCAAAAAAATTTAAATATAGCTCAATCTATAGCCTAAAATGTATTAGCTCATAGTTCAATAATTAGCAATGATATAGAAACAAAAAAAACACAACCAAATAGCACTAAATAATACTATATCAAAGCACTAAAATTTCAAACATATACAGTTATGAACAAAAATTTAAACACCTCTGTCTTTCAAAACATTCCTCCATATTTTAAACAAAAGGCAAAACCCAAATTTGTATCTCTCAAAAACATCTCAAAACCATCTAAGCAATTATCTTTTCTTTACACCCAGCACTATCAACTCAACAAAACTTCATAAAACTAATCATTCTGCCTAACTAAAGGCATTAATCTACCCTCAAGTTGGTAACACGAATTCAACCAAATATAAAACAATGGAATTGAATTTTAAGACTCAAAATAACATCAGCTGCTAAAAGCAGCTATCTAATCCACCATAAAGAACAAAACCTATTTAGTTAGTCATGCTAAACCATTAACATGTACTAATAACAACACATTTATCTTGTAATATACATACATACACACTGACACACATAAAAATTGAAAGAGAAATAACTCCATTAATAAGATCATAAACTCGATCGACTGAGTGAGTTTGGGGCAAAATGTTTTACTGATTTGGGGAAAAAATAGGAGGGATTTGTATGCACCCAAATTAATTAGTTAAAGCCTATTATCTACGCCCGCTAATGACCCTCAGCCCAAAAAACTTCTCTACGCCGATGACCAGCTAGTGACCGTCGCTATATTTTCCCTATAGCGAAGCTTCTGCCCCGACCGTCGCTATATGTCGTCGCTATTTGTTGAATTTCTAGTAGTGATAGTTTAATATATTTATTTAAAAAAGATTAGAATTGTTCTAATTGATTTATTAACAACCAGTTTAATATGGAGAACCTAAAGGGTCACACCATAAAAGGAAGAATAATTATTTAAGAAGTTAATGGCATAATTGTAATAATATGTTAAGTATATTTAATTTAATCTATGGTGATAGAGTAAATTAAATAGCTTAATATATTAGAAATATTAAATATAAATTAATAAGAGGAGTCTTATTAATATTATTATAATTATTATTAATTTTAATTTCTAAAAGAGTTTAGGAATTAATTTAATATAAGTACTTCATTTATTCCTAATAGGATTAGGAGGCAAAGTTAGTTAAAGGAGTTTAATTAATTATCCCTAATAAGATTAGGGAGCCCAATTAATTAAATGAGTTTAATTAAATAAATAATATCTTATTTTAATTAAATAGGGTTACCTGATATCATTATAAGAGGAGTCTTATATCAGATATCAGAAATACGTAATTTCAAAAGTTGGAGAGTACGCCCTCTTTTTCTATAGAGATAAGAAAAACTAGGGTTTGAGACAATACACAATTCTTCTTGAAAATTCTTCTTCCTTGATCGATCACCTGTAGAGGCCATAAACTTGGGTGTCTAACATTGATCAAATGAAGGAATCTACCCAGAGATTCAAGGAGATCACGGAGAAATAGGAGTTGAACTCGTACCTGTGGAAGCTCGCATCTACAAGGGTATGATTCCATAACTTTTTGTTCTTCGTTTTAATTAATAATATGCATAAATGATGATCCGGGTAATTGGTTTGTGAAAATCTTTAAAATCTAATTTTACTGTGCTTCCGCTAATTTTTGAAATTTGATTACGTCTTTGATTTTCACAAAACTTTACAGTGGTATCAGTGCCAAACTTTATGTGAATTATTAATTGTTTTGATTCCATATATGCATGGGTATGTATTTAGAATAATTTATTGGGCATAATTTATTGTATAAAATTATTATTTTATGAAGAAAAAAATGGTACTGTGATTCGCTGAGTTGATGGAATTTTTTTAATCAATTGTGAGCATTGATTTCGTTATCAAAACAAGGACCGTGAGATTCTTCGGTTAATATATATATATATATATATATATATATATATATATATATATATATATATATACCGGATGCATGTGAATTACGATGCAGAACATATGATCAGTGATCTATATATATATATATATGATTACCGAACATGCTTTAGTCTTCCCACGTAGTTAAAATTATTTTAATCTTGAAATTGGATTTCATGCAACTTAAAATTTCCCATTAAATGATATTCATATATATATGGAATGATTATATTCATGAGATGAATGTTTTATTTATTGATACATATGATGATATGTATGATAATAAATAGGGTTGATTATAGACTATTGACCAATGTGATTGAATTTATTTTGGTTGGATGCTTGAATGAATGAGTTTTATTAAATGGGGTCTGCGTACCTCGTCTTTTTTCATTTTCTTCTTGATGTAAATTCTATCTCTCTCCTATGTACTTCCTCGTGACTGTTGATCAATGTTTCTATTTAAATTAAATAATTTAATGTAATAGGATTAGTTAGAATTTTTTTTGAAGAATCGGAGATCAAAAAACAAGGAGCACTTGAAGACCCGTTTGTAATGAAGCCCGAGATTAAATGTAATAGTTATATTTAAATGTTTATTCTTGCACCCTAGGGTTTGACCTTTTGGTTCACTTGGTGGCTCTAGTGAACCAAACTAGAATAAAAGTCTATAATCAATCTGGGTAGAATATAGTATTCTATAATATGCATGCTAGTATTATATATATATATATATATATATATATATATATATATATAAATGCAAACATACTTAGCATATTTAATAATATAACGTGTATTATATATATATATATATATATATATATATATATATATATATATATATATATATATATGCATGCGTTAAACAATATGAGACAAATAATAACATATCCCTCAAAGTTTTTATATATTAAGTCTTAAGCGTTCAAAGATATTTAGAATATCGAACGTTGCCTTCTAGCATGATAAAATTAATAGAGTATTAAATATTTAATATGAGTTTGTTGTGTCACCACAAGACAAATATTAAGTATTTAAGATGTTAATTTATCACATTTGATGCTTATAAAGAAAATTGAACAATATTGTTTTGTTGTGTCACCACAAGGACACTATTTTTCTTTTTTGAATATATGGAAGTGCTAGATTAGACTTAACTTAGATAATTTTGATTCGGATGTGCCACCACTTGATCAAAATAATCAAAGAGGCAAAATAAGGAGTTACATGATGATGTAATTGACAAAGAGTTGTCTACCTATTTATTTATATATAGTTTGTTGTGTCACCACAAGGTTATATACATTTGAAATGAGATCCTTATTCTCACTAGAAAAAAATTTAATTAGATTTTGCTGAACTATATAGATGAGGGTAATATAGTTTGAAGAAAATAGTGAGAGATACCAATATAAAATAAAACCTAATTTATTTTTGGTAAAATAAATTAATTAAATGAATGTTTGCTAAAATGTTGTCTTTTTACATGCAGAATTTGAATATTTCACATTCACTAATTTCACTTCGTAGCATACTTGATGCTAACAAACTGACCAGACCGAATTACACGGACTGGTTAAGGAATCTGAGAATTGTTCTCACTGCTAAAAAGATTTCTTATGTCCTGAATTCGCCCATACCTGCAAAAGTTGCAGAGACAACCTCTGAGGAAGAGATTGCTACTTTTAAATAGTGGCAAGATGATGCATATGTGGCTCCAGACATCATGCTCGCATCCATGAGTAACGAGCTTTAGCGTCAACATGAAACCATGGATGCTCCTACTATGCTGCTGCACCTGCAAGAGCTGTATGGTGAGCAAAGTAGGACTGCTAGATATGAAATATCTAAGGAGCTCTTCCGATCTCGGATGACTGAGGGAACTACTGTTGAGACTCATGTCCTAAAGATGATTAATTTGATTGAACGTCTTGGATAACTTGAGTTCGTCGTGGATGGGGAGTTGAGTCAAGATTTGATCTTGCAGTCACTCCCTGACACCTTTTCACAATTTGTTATGAATTTTCACATGAATAAGTTGGACGTCAGCTTGCCTGAGTTACTTAACATGTTGAAAACTACTGAAGGTTACTTCCCATCCAAGAAGAACGATGTCTTACTGGTGGATGATTCTTCCAAGAAAAGGAAGAGGCCCAAGGTATCTTCTGAAACGAAAAAAATCCAAGAAGGCTAAGGGAAAGGCAAAAGTGAAGGATCAAAAGAAACCTAATCTAGCTAGCAAAGGAATTTACTTCCATTGCAACAAGCCGGGTCACTAGTAACTGCAATGATTATCTTGTAGAGCAAAAGCAGAAGAAGCTTGGAGAAGCTTCAAATCCTAATCAAGGTTTGTTTATGATTGAAATTAATTTTTTTGAAAGTCAATGTTCTACTTGGGTATTGAATACATGCTGTGGTTCTAACATATGTAGTAATATGCAGGGACTGGTCAGAAGTAGAAAGCTGAACAAGGATGAGGTCGTTCTACGAGTGGGAAATGGACCAAAGGTTGATGCATTAGCTATAAGGACTTAATGTTTAGCACTGCCTACGGGTAAGTTCATTAATTTAAATAATTGTTATTTTGTTCTGAATATCATTAGAAACATTATTTCAATTTCTTTATTGGAAATGAATGGTTTTGACATTATAATAAAGAACAATAGTTGTTCTATTTTATAATGATAATGTTTTATATGGTGTTGGTAATTTGCAAAATGAACTTTATATACTTCATATTGAAGAAACTAAGAAAAGGAAAAGAGATGATGTTAATTATACCTATATGTGGCACTATAGACTTGGTCATATTAATGAAACACGATTATTCAAGTTGTATACAGATGGGCTCCTAGAGCTATCGGATTATGAATTATATCCAACTTGTGAATCTTGTCTCATGGGAAAAATGACTAAATCTCCTTTTAGTGGAAAAAAAGAAAGAGTAACAGAGTTGTTAGCGTTGGTACACACAAATGTTTGTGGACCTATGACAACGACTGCACGAGGAGGGTATTCTTATTTTATTACATTCACTGACAATCACAAACATGTGATCAAGAATAAACCGTTGCAGTTCAGTAAAGATTTGTCTTATGAAGAGGTTCCTATCCAGATAGTCGATAGTAAAGAACAAGTGCTCAGGAATAAGGTGATACATTCTGTGAAGATGATATGGAGAAACTACAATGTCGAAGAGGCTACGTGGGAACTCGAAGATGAAATGATGAAGAACTACCTTGCGTTATTTGTTTAATCTTTGTCTTCGATTCTGAGGATAGAATGTTTGTAAGGAAGGAAGAATGTGACGAATGAAACTGTTTGAGTTTTGATTATGGGGACAGAATCCTTGTAAGGATTATCGACATCGGGATTTTTATTTGTCCCTTTCCGTTTCTTATTTTTTTGTGATCTCATGTTAGGTGAGATTTGTTTGAAAAAACAAGTGAAAAAAGTCCGACATGTATAATGTCGACGATGGACTGCTAAGAGTCGCCAGTTGGTTTTTTATATGGTTGTACCAACACAACCGAGAAAAGGTTTGCACATTGACCTAGTGATGTGACACTGCTAAACGGGTTTGTGAAACCGAGATTCATTAGGGTCCAGGTACTTGGTTATGCAGAGGGAAGGTGTTAGGCACCCCCCCCGACATCCGTGTTGCCACGGTGACCACCACTTTTCAAGAAACTGTTATATGAATGTGTGTGTGTGTGTGGGTCAATTTGCTGTTATTTGGAAGTAGTGATATGCCTCGTTTGCACCTATATACAAAGGGTTTGAATTTGTGTAAAAATTCAGTTTTAAACAAGATATAGCAGTGATGTTTTATAGAAGAGGTTTTTCAAACCCTTGTGCTCAATAGTAATTGAAGCCTTTAATACTTCCATTTTATTAAATGTTCGGCTTGATTGCTTTTATTTTTGAGATGCGAAGCATCTTCGAGAAAATAATGTACAAATCGGTGTCGAACTCCTCAAGGGTATGGAAACCATCTGAGGAAATCCACACACCATGAATAAATTTACAAGTCACATACAATTTGAAAATGTCCATCACGGAATATCAATCTAGATTCAAGATGATCGAATCTGTGGTCACATGATTCCTAGGGTCACATGATGCATAATTTGTATGAATCGCGATAGCATGTATATATATAAAAAGCTATATATATATATATATATATATATATATATATATATATATATATATAAAAACATGATCACCACCACGAAGCACCTCCATGGGGGATCAAAAATATAAATAAAGCTTTAAAAACAATCAACCGCCACGGAGTAAACTCCATATGGGACGAAATGTAAAGAAAGCTGTAAAAGCGATCAACCACCATGAAGTAAACTTCAGGCGGGACGAAAAGTATATATATATGTATATAAAAGCAATAAATGCACCGGATATAAAATTTAGGCTCATCGAACAAGGTTCAACCACAGTTGATATATATATATATATATATATATATATATATATATATGAAAAGCAAATAAACGCTCCAGACATAAGTCTAGGCTCAATCGAGGCATAACTCGATAATGTTAGTCCATATATATAAATATAAATATATATATATATATATATATATATATATATATATATATATATATATATATATATATATATACAAACGGAAATGAAACCACGGACCGAAGTCCAGGCAAACACACACAATACGACTCTCAATATGAAGAATGCTGTGTGCAAAGATGAAGAGAAAGGCTTTAAAGTTTGTAAGAAGGCTTACAGTGGGCTGCCAAAGAAGACTTCTATAACTTGAAGTGGATGAACACTCGCCTCCCGCCGGTACAAATAAAAGCTATATGTGAGCTCACAAGTGTTTAAAATGAGAAAATACTCAGTTTAGGCTGAGTACAGAGAAAATTTGATAGGGCTTCCTCGCCTTTTTTCTTATGAAAATGGCCATCCCAAGCCCTTTATTTATAGAGGGGACCGCAGATATACCTGCGGCTGCCTGGGTTGCCCCGGGTTTTGTTGGTATTGCCATCTCGAAGTACGTGTATGTATGCACTGTGATGTCTGCTCAACCTTTCAGAATTGCAATTCGGGCATCCGACTGAGGTATGTAAGACCTATTTTGGACCGTCGTTGTCGAGAGTTACGCAATGACATGGGATTAGCGGTTGTACGAAGTGAGGAAGATGGAACCATGCCCTTCGGTCTTCAAGCTTCAAATTCTATCCGTTATCCTGCATAATAGTCACTCGGGATTGGTCTTCCTTGGTTCTTATGTGAAATTGTTGCATAGAAATGTATGTATGAAATCTTGAGACGGAGCGATGTGGCATCAAGGTTGTAAGATGATAACTTTTTCCCCTCACCGGGGTTATCTCCGGTTTGGGATGATAAAGCAGAAGTTGCTCAGGGTTATCTCTGAGATTGGACTGCTACAAGTGTTGAAGGTCCTCTGTGTCATCTCTAAGGTGTGCCTATCTTCCCGGTGTTATCTCCAGGTCTTGTACTGAGTGTCTCGGTATGAGTTCCGAGGTTGAAGCTGATGGCATGCATTTGAAACAAGCATTTTCGGGGTTATCTCCGAAACAACAACTGTACTCCTTGGGGTTATCTCTAAGGTTGGTAGCTGCTACTCCTAGTGTTGGGACTGAGACTGAATATCTCGGGGTTATCTCCGAGATGAATCGGCCTTCTCCGGTGGAATTTTCGGTATTAGAACTACATGTCTCGGGGTTATCTCCGAGGTTGGAACTGATACTCCCGGTGTGTGTTCTGGGGTTGGGACTGAACTTCTGGTAGTATCCGGACTGGATATGATTTATCTTCCAGGGTTATCTCTAAAAGACGAATCTGCCCTCCTGCAATGTCAGTAATAGGTGTGCAGAAAATTTCGAGTGTCTACAGATGCCCCTCTTTATCATATTCATGTAACGCAATGGCATGTATATGATAAAGAATCCTAAACACTTGAAATGCAACAAGATAAACATGATGCTATGTGCAGCAACATGATGCAAATGTATGATGCATATGGATTATTTTCCCACATGCTAGGGATGATTGCCGGCTCCCTGTTATTTCTACTAGGGATTGGCAACGATGACAAACTTGGACGTGTGATCAAAATCTTTTAGGATGTTTACATTGGGGTTATCACCAAAGTCCTTAATCCTTGATACATACTTTATTTCAAAGATGTGCCTCTCGTGTATAAGAGATCTGTGGGGATAAAGCTTTGTCTACTTGAGGATGTGTATAATATATTCCATAATCGATCCTCCTCGATGATTTTGATCTTTCCTGCTTTGTATCACCAGGTCATATCAATGTTCTGTTGGATTTACTGCCAACAACATGTGTTGTCAGGGCTTCCTGACCTTTGCTGACGTGTACATCACCGGATAAAACCCCTATTGGGCAAGCTATCAAGGTTGCTTGACCTTCATTGACGTGTAAATCAACGGAATAAACCCCTGTTGGGCAAACTGTCAAGGTTGCTTGACCTTCACTGACGTGTATGTCACCGGATAAACACTCTGTTGAGTAGATTGTCAAGGCTGCTTGACCTTCGCTGACGTGTGAATCAACGAAAAAAACCCCTGTTGGGAAAACTATCAAGGTTGCTTGACCTTCGCTGACGTGTGAATCAACAGATAAAACCCCTATTGGATAAACTATCAAGGCTGCTAGACCTTCGCTAACATGTGAATCAACGGACAACCATGCTTTGTAACCCCCACCGAAGATCCCTTGATCCTCGTTGATGTGTGCATCCATGGCTAAAATCATCGGATGGCTTCCGACGCTTTGTTGGATTTACTTGCCAACGGTTACAGTGATGTCAAGGCTGCTTGACCTTCGTTGATATGTGCATCAACGGATGATAATACGTGATACCCCCGCTGGGGATATGTACTTCGACATATAAAAATGTGTGATGCCCCCGCCGGGGATTAAACTTTAGAATGCGTGATGCTCCCGTCGGGGTTTGAACTTTGGAATGCGTGATGCCCCCGCGGGGGTGCTGATTGAAACTTAGGGTGACGTCCCTGAATTGGCGGCATTGGACCTGCGTAAGGTATTGCCGAGTGTAACTTGTAACATTTGATATCGTCGAAGATAGTACCCCACGTGCTCGCGAATACCAATGAGTGATGTGCGCACCCACGTTGATGCGAGAAAACCAGATTATAAGCTATTACGCTTTCGATCGCGTGGCGTTTTATTCTGATTTAACCTTTTCACCATGATAACTCCTTTGCAACTTTCGAATCGAACCGAAGTCGAAGGGTGGGACCCACGTAGGGGTGCCACGTAAAATCTACAACAGTAGTAGTAGGTGGACTGCTGACCACCGTAACTACTAAAGACTTGCAGGTTGCTTTTATAAGTTATTTTCAAGTTGCGTCACGAAGGAAATTCGAGAGCTCTTCTTCAGATCTGCGAGTTCGTAACTTTCAGAATTTCACACCGTACAAGTGTTCTACATCATCACAGTAATGTATGCATGTCTTCTTTTCCAGTTTTTATCCGTTGGAAAATGACTTATCACATAAAATGCATCTAAACACATAGTAGTGAATATGCATGCCCAAATGACTTGCTAAAAAATATTCAACATAGTAAATGTTAGTATTAAACCATGCTGAATATAATGATGTGAAAAAATTTAACTTTTGAGACAGTCAAATTGGCACCTTTTTTCTGCTATTTCTTATCCTATTTGAGGACAAATGAGCAAAAGGTAAAAATGCAAAGTAATCTTGGTAATTAAGCTACCCTTACGGATTGATGACTTTGATTTTTTAATGCATATAGTATGTATATGACTGTGGGTAGGTGTGCTACTGAATGGCCACCTAGTCATGCCTATGTCCATGTGGATAGTCCTATTTACAAAGGAGACTATGGCAAAATTTTCCAAAATGTTGGCATTAAATAGTCATGCATTTTTAACTCTACTATAGACGTATGTTAAAGTAATGCATGCATGCATGTAGTCACAAAATGCATTTTGAAAAACTCCAGGTTAGAAAATACCACACCCTTTCTGAGGTCATTTGGAGACTTGTTGTCTAGATATTATGGATCCGGATCAGCCGAGTAGTTCCCGCAGGACCACTTCTGGTGTACGGAGGAGGGCTTCTAAAGTGCCTCGACCCCGTTCCGTTAGACAGTCTCGTTGGTTGATGGAGGAGGTGATACGTCCAGTCCAGGTTGATGTGTCCGACGTCGAGGACGAAGAGGAGGATGTTCCGGTTACAGACTCTACTCCTGCTGTGCATGTTCCTCATAGGGACCTCTCGAGTATTCAGGTGGCAAACCCAGAGCTTCTTGGTGATTTGAGTTGATATCCCTCGATGTATTTGCATGCCAACGAGGTATCTAATTAGATCTTTAATCTTCCTTATTTCCTATTGATGAGGAGTAAAGGATTTTGATGTCGATCTGTATTTTATGTAGGTTCCCGGCTTTACCCATCCTTGAGGGAACTGGTTTAGCATCCACTCCGTGTACCAGGCTCTGCATCTTGACTATAGAGCGATTGTACATGATTGGGGGTTTGGGGCGTTCTTTTCCATCCTTCCCCACCGTTTTCCCTGGGGTTACCTCAGGGCATTGTCTGAGCGCTGGTTTCACCAGACTCAGTCACTCCATTTGTTGGACTGTGAGGTGATGATGACACCGATGGATTGGCGGTTTATCACAGGTATGGACTTTAAAGGGGCACCAGTGCCTTGCATAGCGGATATTATCCCTACTACCGTCAGATCCTTGTTAGGAGTTTCGGTAGAGGCGCTCAATGGCAGGACTGTCCGTATGGGTCCTTTGAGCATAGATGCTATGGGTGGGCTATTGAGTGAGCCCATACCAACTGATGTCAGAGTCAGGGATCACATTCTTCAGTGATTGTTCCTAATGATCATTAGGGGCGGCTTCATAGCAGATAATTCCTTTATGGTGTCGTTCGCTTTGATCAGCACCACACGACATGTGGACCGTTTAGGAGAGTATGATTGGGGTTCCTACACCTTTGCCTATTTCCTCAGGGGTATGCATATGCGTTCGCAGTGCTTGACCGAGGTTTGGTTAGGATTCTACCCATTTCTGCTGGTGAGTATTTCTCTTGTCATTTCCCATGTGTAGGTTAAGAGTGTTTACTAACAGCAGATGTTTTGCTTTTGTGTTGGCAGTTTTGGGCCAATGAGAGGCTTCCATTTTTTGCGTCCCCCGTGAGTGTGTTAGGTTTAGATACCTATCCACGAGGATGGCGATAACATCATTACATCTTGGCGAGAGGTCCCCAGAATGAGGGTTTTACTCATTCTTGCTTCTGGTGGAGTTGTTGACAGCTGACGTCATCACATGGATTCCCTATTCTGGGGAGCACTTGGTCATTGGATTTGAGGATGGGTACCCGACTGGTGTCGAGTACGTGATTTCCACCCGTAGGGTTCCTCTCTTTACTGATGGAGGATGAGAGCTCTATTTAAGAGAGCGTGCTATTAGGAGCACTATAGGAGAGATCTGTATGCCGATCTTTCCTCCTGCCAGGCGTTATTGGTTTGTGTCGCAGTCACCCGTCATTGATATCCCATTGTTAGGTGTTGACGGTTTTGCACTGTCAGAGGGTCCCTGCACTCAGGAGATATTCCAGCATTGGTGGTTCCCTAACACTATTGGAGCCCAGACCCGCGCCACTTAGTTTATGGGGGATATGGTTCCAGGACTCATGATGATGACGGATTGGCTATCCTGTGTCCGAGATCCGACTCATTTGACACTGATTGACAGTTTGACCCAACGACTGGACCGGGCACATTTCTTTATTCGGCATTTGGGCAGAGATCCGGCAGAGGCAGATTCGTTTGATCCTTCCAGCTCAAGCGCTGGCCCCTCAGATGACCCATTTGGCTTTGCTGGCGTAGATCCTCCTTTGTATAGGCCTGACATCCCTATCGATAGAGATCCAGTGACTCAGGAGGAGTTACATCAGGTGGACAGGATTGATGATGTAGATATTGACACCATTATTTTCTTCTGATGTGTATTCTCGTTATCTCTTTTGATATGCCTCTCTTAGATATTGGATGGCTATGCCCCATTCTCGCTATATCTTTTGATAGGCCTCTGTTAGTAGTAGGGTGTTTGTGTCCCATTTTCCTGTATTTTTAGCTGTACAGAGATGATGTATGTAATTGATGATATACTTAGGAATGTATGTACAGTTTTTCATTCTCTATATCATATTGCCATCTATTATCTGTAATGCATGTATCATGTTATGCGTATGTATGTATATCTAGAGATATTCAGCATTAACCCCTGAATAGTCTTATGATACGGCCTACACAGATGTCTTCTTCGACTGTCAGCCGCCTAGATCATACCCCACAAGTATTGGTGGTATCTCATTTGATATTGCGGTATGATAATATGTTACCATCAGACAGGGTGACTGTAGATCAGCTGTTGCAGCATACTATGACCCTCCTGATGTTTCAGGTTCCCACTGGATTTGTGGAGGGCATGCTGGATCACTTGGTACCAGAGAGGCAGGTTTTCCTGTTTGGGACCCAAGAGTTGACTCTGACTCTGGAGGAGTATACACGTTTGACGATGCTACCACTTGACAGACCTTGTGTGCATATGGCTATGGGGGACATGAGTCGACGGTTCATGACCCTCAATGGACTGAGGCATAGGGTTGTGCAGGACGAGATCATATCTGGCCGCGTGATATCCCAGTGTTTTCTGATTGACGGATTTGGCTCTAAGGACAGCTATACTCGGCATTCTGGGGATTTCACCATACCAGAGGATCAGTGGCATTTGTCCAGAGTGGATGCATTCTTGATGTGCATAGTGGCATATATGTACATGCCATGATATATGGATGAGTTAGATATCAACGTTATCATTGCAGTGAGAGATCTCAGGGAGGGTCGTACCATTATTCCGATGATCGTGGCGAAGACGTTGAGATCGGCCACGTTTTGCAGTACTTACCCTGCAGGGGTATTCATATGTAGTTTGATCATGCTATACATATGGTTTATGTCACTTTTGAGACCGATTGGGACCTTTAGCCGACATGGGTACTGCTTTACCCATGATATAGCCATGTCCTACTCCTTCCAGCCATCGGAGTGAATAGACGCTATGTCTTGGTTAGTATTTCTGACGGAGATCAGTGATCCGTTTGACATCCTGCAGTGTACAGGGCTCAGCTCACCTTATAGCTTCATTACTCATGCTCCGGGCATGGATTATCTCCCTTTGGCTGGTTTGAGGGGCATAAATACCTACCACCCACTGGCCGTGATGTCGCAGTTTGACCAGTTCTAGGACTTTCATCCTTTCGAGGGGGCGGCAGGTCAGCGTTTAGCTTCTCGTTATGTTTTAGCAAAGGACCGATCTCGGGTGTATTTTTTGGGATCAACATGAGATATCTGCTTTTTTTGTTAGCCATCCGGGCTGTTCTCCAGAGTATTCTGCGTGGATGGAGATAGAGACTTCATCGGCTATGGAAGTATCCACAGTGCCGAGTAGTGATTCAGACGATGGAGAGCCTATGGAGGACATTGATTCCCACATCGAGGAGGAGCCATTTACTGGGTTGCCAACATCTCCTTTAGATTCTCCCAGTACTAGTACTATTGTGATCCAGTATTCACCACAATACTTTGAGTAGAGTATTCATCTGATGACCTTCGAGAGAGATCAGGCTAGAGCCTTGGTGTTGACAGCCCTTGATGGGAGAGACGCAACTCTGTTAGAGAGAAACGAGGCCTTAGCTCGTAGAGATGTCGCTGTTGTTGAGCGGGATGAGGCCAGATCAACCAGAGATGCAGTTATAGTCGAGAGGGATAGTGTCATATCTGCCCGGGATGTAGCCATCACAGATAGTACTACAGTGAGGTCCCTTACCACTGGCATGATTGCAGAGATGATCACGTACATTGATGCGCATAGAGTCACCATGCAGATGGATGTAGATCTGTTAGCTCGTGTGGATAACCTTGTATAGGAGACCACAACTTTACCTCTTTCTTTTGAGAGGGATGCCATGTTGGGCTTGATAGCTCACATATACACTTATTTGTAGACGGGCTTGTATTTTCCTGTACAGACTAGCTTAGCAATTTTGTCATGTACAGTTTATATTGTGTATATCAAACAACATTATATATAGCAGGGAAGTATATTTTTGATCAATTCCCTTTCAGATATGCCTAGATACTTGCTTGATATTTTGCCTGCTTTCTTCATGGCTTGTGATCTTGATGTATTCTGAATTCCTCCTTGATGGATGGACATTGAGTTGTCTCTGGATAGTTCAGAATGGATCATTGATCTGTGTTTATCCCTACCATCTTTGGTATCTTGGGACCAGTTTCTGTATGGAAATGTGTAGAGGAGTGTGACTTTCCTCTCTGAGATTGACCGCACCACAGATGGTCGCCAGTACTCCTATTTAGGAGGAGCCTAGTTAATTCCATCTCTTATGGATTGGTATTGCTCTTTGAGGTACAACCGCAGCTTAGATGGTCGCCGGATCTCCTATTTGTGAGGAGAGGTAAGGTAGTTCCATTCATTTGGTCTGAAGCCAATGAAAATATGGTGGATTGAAGTTTAATCCCAGTACCGTTGACAAGTATTTGTGTTTAGGTAGGGGGTGAGACCGAACCATAAATGGCTGCCTACATACTCCTATTGAAGAGGAGATCAGGTCTACGTAGTTCGAACCTAGTGTAAGAGGTTCAACGCTGTTTGTGGTAGAAAAGGTGTAGGAATGTTTTTGTTGTTTTTATTTTTGTAATGAGAAGGGTGTAGAAGTATTTTTGTTGTTTTTTGTTTTATTATGACCGGGCCATGTAAAATGGTTGCCTACGTACTCCCGTGTATCAATGAGATTAGGTCGATATAGTTTGCCCCTCAGGACGAGTTGAAAAGCTTGATCCCATGTGCAGGTCAGACTGTGGGGGAAAAGAAAGTTTGATCCTAAGTTCAGGACAAACTACAGGGGTGAAAAGTTTGATCCCATGTTTGGGGGGACAAACTATAAACGTGAAAGGTTCAATCCCTAGTGGGATAACCGAAGTTGTATGAACGAAGTGAAGCCAGGCTGCTGGCTTGAAGAGTATGTTTCCCTGAGGGGCAAAGTGTGGAAAAGAGTCGTATGTGGTAAAAGGTTAAAGAACCAGAATGACTGGTGATCTGATGATCCAACACTAGGATGTTTGCTTGATGGTAAATTTAAACATAGTACCGTTTCACGGTGTCCGAGTTGATGAATTTTGGAAATTCATCGCCGTCCATTTCCTGCAATCTGAGAGCACCTCCCGTCAATACCTCCGTGACAACAAACGGGCCTTCCCAGATAGGGGTGAATTTTCCCTTGGGCTGATCTTGGTTGTCAATGATCTTCTTCAAAACTAAGTTATGTTGTTTAAACTGCCGTAGCCAAACTTTTCTGTTGTAGGATCTGGCGATCCTTTGTTGGTATAACTGACCATGGAAGATTGTCGCGGTTCGCCTTTCGTCTATTAGAGACAATTGGTGATACCTGTCTTGTACCCATTGGTCTTCATCCAGCTGAGCGTCTTGATAAGTGGGTTTTATACCTACTTATTGAATATCAATTCACGAGAACTATGCCTATTTCAAGTACATTTTATTGCATTTTTAGTTGCATTTCATGATAATCTGCATTGCATGTACTGAGAACTCCTTTTGTGCAAAAGTGCAGGAAATGGCATGAGCTCGGCATTGGTAGATGGCAGGTGATCAATGAAGGCACACCATAAGGATCGAGTGAATAAAAGAGCTAAGCAGTGGGGAGCAAAAGAGTAAAAGTTGCATGTTAAAGCATCAATAGCGACATGACCTGAAAGCGAAATAACAATGTAACACGAGAATTCAAATCGTAGAAGTCGCCATGTCACATTAATAATTATACAAGCTTAAACACGCCCGCGCAAGCAACCGAACCGAGCCTACTTTACCTATACATACCATATGCGACATTAACCAAGAATCGACATTATTTTATTTTGGAAATTGGAAGCGTAAGCCAGAGGGGAGGTTCAACTAGGGCTTATATATTAGACTTATATCAGTTGTAAAGGGATACCACCCTTTGGGGGATCACGAAGTTATCATTATTTGCTTTCTTCTCTTTACTTTTGATATTAGATTAGAGTAGATTAGAGTAGTGATTTCTAGAGTTGATGGGATTAAAGACTTGAAGCAATTGGGAAGCATCAGAGATTCCATCTTGGAGCAGGAGAACAGATTTTCACTTCACTTCTCTACTTTTATTCTCTCTTTGATTCTTATTTGTAATCTTATGATGTTTATTCAATATGTGGATGATAGATTTGATTCAACTATGATTTAAACTCTATTATGAGATTTCAATGTATTCTATGGATTAGATTATTCTGATATATTTCATTGTTAGCCTTATTGATTGCTATCAGATTATCTATTTAGATTCATGCTATTTGCTTAGTTGATTGGCCATCAATTACTATGATAATCCATATGGACTTGAGAGACGATGTATGGGTTTGGATCTGATGATCTTAATAGTTTGTGATGATATATTCTATATTGTGATGGGATGTATGATTTGTACTTAGGATAGACATATACCGAAGCACTATTCATAGTCAATTAAGAACTTGGGCTTAAACCCTAATTATTTGTAAATCACATAGACATATAGTGGTTTAGGTAATGCGGGTGTTCATGTTTATTTTATCAACTGTGGATTACATGTGATTTGTGTACGTTACGTTGAGAGATGGCTATACTTTACTTTCGTGTTCTTGACTAACAATCCGGGAAAATTAGTTTGGCTTAACATGAAATGTGTGGATTTGAACGAGTCAATAGATGAAATTGTGATCTCAGGTCTTTATTATCTAGTCTCACTCTAGGAATAGTTAGGTTATTTAATTTCACAGTTTAAATATAAAATATCAAATCATTCGTTTAAATAAGACTGAAATGGTTATGGGCTAATGCTTGGTGAACTTTATTAGTTAATTCTCCGTGGGAATGATACTTTACTTACTCTTTATTACTTGTTGACCATGTATGTGACGCCCCCAAAATAGGTATACATCACCCATCTTGAGTCGCCAAATACATGGTACAAAATTCAAATACAACTTAATTATACAACAGTCGTGTAAAATACGACTAAACATATGCTGTGAGTTTTAATACAAATATTGTCATCTAGACAATATACAAACTCAATGGAGTCCTCATTACATTTATTATCACACTATTTCATAGAATAGTGAGGACTACTAATGCACCATCTAGGACCATCACTCTGTTACCCGACTAGTCCCTGCTACGTTCTCATTTCCTGAAGAGAACAATGAAAGCAAAAGGGTGAGCTCAACTAGCCCAGTAAGAAATATTATGACTAAGATAATGTAGAATATAATAAATATCAAGTTTAACTTCAGCGGAACAAGCAATCCATTAGAAGAGTCAAGTAGAGAATAAAATCTACTATCTTCTATGATTTAAAAGGTTTTTCATCACATTTATCGCTGAGACTCAACTTAATAAATAATCCACATCATCAAATCATCCCTACACTACTGTGAGACCCCAGATTTTATCAATAAAGATTTAAATTTTGTCGAAATAATTTTTAATATTATGGTGTGAATTTGAGATAATATTATAGTTGTGGGTAGTATTTATAAATTTTGCAAAGTATGCAAGTGGTTATATTATATTTGATTGGTCAGGGAATATTCGGTTTAGCAGGAATATTCGTACAACTACTCAATCATTGGTGGACCCATTAAAATAATTATCGAATTGAAAAACGACAAAAATATTTTATTGAAATAACGGCGGAAGTTTTACTGATTGATCTTGTTGAACTACTCGGTAGTAAAAGTAAAGAATACGTGTGGTTGCATAGTAGCACACAATTGATTATTGATGCTTATGTGAGAAGTCACTCGGTTTGATTCCATTATTGTCGATTAATAATATGAATTATTATAAGCGATAATGACGTTTTGTTTTATTCGTATTATTAACGTAATAAAATGTAAACATCTTTTATATAAAATGTAATACTTTATTAAAGTTATTCTATAAATAGAATATATTATATTTTATTATGCATAGTGTTGCGTAGTGTTTTTATAGTAGTGTTTGCATAGTAAAATGTTTTAATATAAATAGAATATATTATATTTTATTTAAAAGATTTTGCTTTAAATATGGACCGTCAGATTAAAGTAAATCAATCTGGACCGTTCATGGATTAATTACTATGCATTCTATTTTCCTATAAATAGAAGCTCATTCCTTCATTATTTTCTTACGAATTCAATTTGAAACTCTGAGAGAGAAACTATAGAGAGAAAGAAGAAAAGTATTCGCTACTTCACTTTGCCAATATTCAGCCTTCTAAGGTAGGGAATATTATTTGTTGTACTTCGTAAGGGGTGTTATTCTTTCTTATTCATGAAGAGAACTTACATTATTCCATTCATTATTATTACATTTGGAATAACTTTTGTAAAAGTGGCATACCCTATATACATAACCTTGTATACTGACGACATACCCTATACTTGGTGAAATCCTTATATTATTCCATTCTTATTTATTCTGTTGAATAACTCAGTATACGCTGAATCCCCTATACTTGGTGATCTTCTTCATTATTCCATTCTTTATTATTCTTTGGAATATCACATGCATGTGTTTTACAATTTACACAGGTTCCATTATTTATTATTCCGCATTTATTATTCATTTGGAATATCCATGCATGTGTTTTTACACCGGACTGGTTCCATTGTTTATTATTATTCAAAGCATTTATTATTACATTGGATCATCCTGCTTGGTGTGAATTTACCGACTGGTTCCATTATTATTATTCTGTTGGAATAACTTTTATACATGCTGCAATCGCATGCATGGTGATTTCCTTTGTTATTCCATTCTTTATTATACCCAGTTGGTTAAAACTTTGACTTCTATACTCCATGAAATTAGTAGAATATTCTTGATATTTGCGTTTCATCCAGTATCTTTTCATGGAAATATTCTTCTGATCATTCTTGAATTTTACTCTACAAAACAGTATCTTGTTGACAATTTGGACGTTACTAATTCCTAGATAAAATAATTCTTGAACTTGTTTTATTAAATTATTATGTCATTGTCATCATCCTCATGTTATATTATGGTTTACGTGTATAGATGAACTTAGTATGATTATGACCAGGGATCATTCGGTATAATCATGGCTTGTTATAAATGATGTGATAAAAGTCCTCGATGGCACATAATGCAAATGATGGATAGTTTTTGGTATGATTATGACCAAATGGTGATTCGGTATAGTCATGACAATTGATAATTTGATGAAAATCCTTGGCCGTGGTGCGGGGATGATTAGATATTGTGGTTTATTCATTAAACCGAGTCTTAGTGATAAAATTTATGAAAACCTTTTAAAACCTAAAAGATAGTAGACTTTATTTTCCACTTGACTCTTTTTTATGGATTGCATATTCATTCGCAGCTTAAACCCGGTTGTCTATTGTATTTTATCGGTTTAACATCGTTGAAGGCTAATGATAATTTATTCTGCATTATTTTAGTCATAATATTTCTTCTTGGGCTAGTTGAGCTCACCCTTTCTTTCACTTTCTTCTCTTGAAAATGAGAACATAGCCGGGACGAGTCGGGGAACGGAGTAATGGTCCAGAGGATAGCATTAGTAGTCCTCACTATTCTGTGAAATAGTGTGATAATAGTTGTAATGAGGACTCCTTTTGAGTTTGTATAATATCTAGTAGACAATATTTGTATTCAAACTCACAGTTTATGTCGTATGGTACACGACAGTTATGTTAGTAAGTTGTATTAGAATTTATGTACCATATAAGTGGCGACCCAAGATGGGTGACGTATACCTAATTTTGGGGGTGTCACAACTACAGTCCAAGTATATTCTTTAGTATCACGACCACGAATTATTCATGCACAACGGGCCAAAGATAATCATGTTTTCATCAATGGTCCTGATCATGCCATAAAACAATTCATCTTTGCACCCTTGGCCGAAGAGAATCCATAGCCATAATCATACCAAAAATTGTCCATCAATACACTACGGGCCAATGAGAACTTTTTTTCACATCATTTGTAACATTACGGTCATGATTATACCGAATAATCTATGGTCATAATCATACCAAGTCCATCTATGAACTACAGGCCACAGATGACTTTTAACATAATATGAACATGAGGACGATGACAATGATATAAGAATTCAATAAAACAAGTTCAAGAATTAATTTTTCCAGGAACCAATAACATCCAAATTGTCAACATGATACTGTTTTGTGGAGTAAAAATTCAAGAATGCTCAGAAGAATATTTCCATGAAAAATATTGGATGGAGCGCAAATATCAAGGATATTCCACTAATTTCATGGAGTATAGAAGTCAAAACTTTAACCAACTGAGTATAATAAAGAATGGAATAACAAAAGAAATCACCAGGCATGCGATAGACCGCATAGATAGGTTATTCCAACAGAATAATAAATAACGGAACCAGGTCATGCATAAAGCACGATGGGATGTTCCAACAGAATAATAATTAACCAGGAACCAGTGCATGCGCATACCTAAGATGCATGGATGTTCCAACGAGAATGATAAATAATTGAACCAATCATCAAATGCGTAAAAGCACAAAAGCAGGATGTTCCAATGTATTAATAATAAAAAGGAATAACAGAAAAATTTCACCACGTATAGGGTAGCCTCGTAGATACGAAAGTTATTCCAACGTAATGATAAAGAATGGAATAACATAAGAATTTCACCATGTATCGCAGATTTATGTATGATTATTCCAACATAATGATAAAGAATGGAATAACAGAAGAATTTCACAAAGTATAGGGTAGCCCGCGTATACAGGTTATTCCAACAAAATAATAAAGAATAGAATAACATATGTTCTCTTCATGAATACAAAAGAAATAATACCCCTTACGAGTACAACAAATAATATCCCTTACCTTTGAAAGAAGAGTATTTCGACTGGTAGGGCAAGGATATACTCGAAGAAAACTTGTACTACGCTCAAAGTTTTCTTAAACTCTTAAAGAAATGCACTCAAGATTATAGAAGAAGAACTCTCTCTATAGTTTCTCTCTCTAGAGTTTCAGTGAATTCGTAAGAAATAATGAAGGAATGAGCTTCTATTTATAGAAGAATGGACTGCATAGTAACTAATTCATGAACGGTCCAGATTGATTTACTTTTAATCGGACGATCCATATTTAAAGAAAAATCTTTTAACTAAAATATAATATATTATATTTATAATCTAATAAAATGAATAACTTTATAAAAGTATTATGTTTTATATAAAATGATTTACTATGCAAAATACTATGCAGGCACTATGCAACACTATGCATAATAAAAAATAATATATTCTATTTATAGAATAACTTTATAAAAGTATTCTATTTTATATAAAAATATTTTACTATGCAAAATACTATGCATAATAGAATATAATATATTCTATTTAAATTATAGAATAACTTTATAAAAGAATTATGTTTTATATAAAAAGCTTTTACATTTTTATTACATTAATTATACTAATAAAACAAAATTGAGTGACTTATCACGTAAACATCAATAATCAATACTTAGTGTGCTACTATATAACCAACAGCGTATTCATTGTACTTTTACTACCGAGTAGTTCAACAGTTTTAACGGTAAAACTTCCGCCGTTATTTTCATAAAATATTTTTGTAGTTTTCTCAATTCGATAATAATTCCGTTGTGGGGTCCACCAATAATTGTCTGCGATCGATCGATATTCCCCGACAAAAAGATTATTCCTCGACCAATCGAATATTATACAACAACTTGCATACTTTTCAAAATTTATAAATACTACCCACAACTATAACACTTATCTCAAATCCACACCATAATATTAAAAAATATTTTGAAAAATTAAATCTTTATTCATAAAATATGGTGTCTCACAATCTCCTTCCTTATGAAATTTACCCTTGAAATTTACGTATGTACCTCGTATGCTTAGAAACGGTGGGGATACCTTGACTTCACTTCAAATTCGAACTCTTAAGGTATAACCTTTGAAATATCGAATATGATCCTTCTTATCCAAGATGTTAACACGTATCTCCTCATACGTTAAATCTTCTGTTATCTCGTCCGGTTCTAAATTAATAATGTGGTTCGGGTCGTCCACATATTTACGTAACATCGATACGTAAAAAAAACATTCTGAACACGCAACATACTTGGCGATAAAACGAGTCTATAGGCCACAGTTCCTACTTCATCGAGGATTTCAAATGGGCCAATTAAATCGAGCGTTGAGATTTCCTCTCTTCGTCGATTCTTGCTTCTAGAATAACTCCCTCTTGAACCTTCTTCTTCACATTCATCAGCTCTGAGTATGTAGCTTGAGCGGCTTTAACTTTATCGATTAAAGTCAATTTTAATCGTATATTTGTTATCTTCACCTGGGTTCGTATATTCGCACTTGTAACCGCATACGATCTTCTACTCAACGCGTCAGCTACCACGTTCGCACTTCCACGATGATATTGCATGGTATGATCGTAATCTTCAACAGCTCGAGCCAACGTCTTTGGTGCATGTTACGTTCGTTTTAAGTAAAGAAATATTTGAGGTTTTTAGAAGTGGGTTTTGTACTAGGGTTAATACAAAATTTGATTTCATGCTCTAGGGGTAGGCTAAGAAGTCTTCAAGAATACGTCAGGAAATTTATTAACAATAAAAATATCATTCAAAACTGTGACCCTCATCCAAGACTTGGATAGTACGTCACATTGATACCTATCAACTTGACATCGTCATTCACGACGTCGCCTACAGAAAGTCTGGCTTTGGTGCATTCCACACAAGAAAGTAAACAACGAAAGGACCGGGGCTCTTTACTTATGGCTTGATATGACAACGATCGACTTTAGTAGTTTGGTTGCTTGAATTCGCATAACAGGTTGGTTAGGAATATGAAAGCTAACAACCTTACGAAAAACATGATGATTAGTTAACCAATCGATTCCAAAAATCGCATCAAAGGCAAGTATTTTCAAAGAGACAATATTGACACGTAACGTGAAAGTGTTGATTTGAACAAGATTTATAAATAGTGGAGGTAACAAAGGTTTCTCCCAACTGAGTTTAAATAGATATATCAAAGTCCAACTTCTCCGGAGTTAACTTCAAACATTAAACACAACTAGGTGAAATAAAAGAGTAAGTAGAACTAGTATCTAACACGGTATAGATTTCACAAGAGTTTATGACTAACATACCCGTGATAATTTTATTCAGGTTCCTTGTCACGAAAAAAACCGCTCTCTCTTAAACTACCGGCTTTTGCTTGTCTGGGACATCCTTTGGAATCACTATCCCAGCTGGACTTGACTTCACCATACGACAAAATCGAGCTAGGTGACCTTCTCTTCTATAATTAAAACACGTTTTTGATTGCTGCGTACAGTTTAGACGGATGTGTCCCTCCTGTCCGCATTTGAAACATACGACCGGTGGTCGTTCTTCTTCATTTAAAACTGGTGCTGGTGTCGACATCTTCACGTCATTGTTGAACCTTCACTTCTTGAAATGTCCATTCTTATTATTTTGACCATGATTACCACCGAAGTGGTTACCATTTCTGGCATGTTGATTCCCTCCATGCTTATTGTCACCGCTTTGATGACTGTTATCACCGATATTATCATTTTTCCGGCTGCTCTCTTTTGGTTGGGTTGACTCATTATCGCGCTCCAATAACTGAGCCCTATTAACAACATCTGAATACAAACACAGTTTATAAGAGATAAGATATTGACGTATCTCAGGTTTTAAACCTCTAAGAAACATTTGCGTCATTCTCTCCTCATTATCAACCAAATGGGACGCAAATCGGGATAACTCAAGAATCTTGGCTTCGTACTGCAACACGGTCATGTTGTTTTGCTCTAACTTGATAAATTCCAACTCCTTCATGTGACGAATGCTTTCGGGAAAGTACTTGTCATTGAAAAGCTTTTGGAACTTCTCCCAAGACATCTTGAGTGCGTCAGGCTGGGTACGTTTTACAGATTCCCACCAGTGACCTGCCTCTTCACGCAATATAAAGGTGGCAAAGGGAACCTTTTTCTCCTCGGAGCATCCCAAGACATCAAATATCTTGGTGAACTGCTTTAACCATGTCTCCGCCTTAAGTGGTTCTGGCTTTCCCAAAAACTCCGGTGGTCCCAGCTCCTTGAATTGCTTAGCGGTGACCAACCGTGGGTTGCCATTGTTTCCTCCTGCATTATGAACGTGAGCCGCCTTCGTCTGACGTTACATGAATTCTAAAAAGCTCCTAAACGCACCTTCGTTCATCAATTGATCAGTGTTGTTGTTTACAGGAGGATTATCGCCATCCTGTTGCACATTGTCCTGATTATTGATCAGTGGTGAATCAACGGTCTCCTGTGCTCCATTGCTTATCTCAACATTTTCAGATGCCATTTTCAAATACTGCTACAAAACAAGGGTTAATTAACATATCACATATTATCTCTATACTCTGACCGGAAGCCAATTAAATATCAAATAAACTTAGGTAGGTCATACTAGCGAAAAGAATTCCCATCACTCCCATCCTAGTTCTTGTCTCACATCTCGGCCGGGATCATATCCTAAGCTTTGATACCAACTGTGACGCCCCCAAAATAGGTATACATCACCCATCTTGAGTTGCCAAATACATGGTACAAAATTCAAATACAACTTAATTATACAACAATCGTGTAAAATACGACTAAACATATGCTGTGAGTTTTAATACAAATATTGTCATCTAGACAATATACAAACTCAATGGAGTCCTCATTACATTTATTATCACACTATTTCATAGAATAGTGAGGACTACTAATGCACCATCTAGGACCATCACTCTGTTCCCCGACTAGTCCTTGATACGTTCTCATTTCCTGAAGAGAACAATGAAAGCAAAAGGGTGAGCTCAACTAGCCCAGTAAGAAATATTAATGAAGGAATGAGCTTTTATTTATAGAAGAATGGACTGCATAGTAACTAATTCATGAACGGTCCAGATTGATTTACATTTAATCGGATGATCCATATTTAATGAAAAATCTTTTAACTAAAATATAATATATTCTATTTATAATCTAATAAAACGAATAACTTTATAAAAGTATTATGTTTTATATAAAATGATTTACTATGAAAACACTATCACGAGCACTTATGCAACACTATGCATAATAAAAATAATATATTCTATTTATAGAATAACTTTATAAAAGTATTCTGTTTTATATAAAAATATTTTACTATGCAAAATACTATGCATAATAGAATATAATATATTCTATTTAAATTATAGAATAACTTTATAAAAGAATTATGTTTTATATAAAAAGCTTTTCTATTTTATTACATTAATAATACTAATAAAACAAAATTGAGTGACTTATCACGTAAACATCAATAATCAATACCGTGTGCTACTATATAACCACGCGTATTACTGTACTTTTACTACCGAGTAGTTCAACAGTTTTAACGGTAAAACTTCCGCCGTTATTTTCATAAAATATTTTTGTAGTTTTCTCAATTCGATAATAATTCCATTGTGGGGTCCACCAATAATTGTACTGTCGTACTGATATTCCCCGACAAAAAGATTATTCCTCGACCAATCGAATATTATACAACAACTTGCATACTTTTCAAAATTTATAAATACTACCCACAACTATAACACTATCTCAAATCCACACCATAATATTAAAAAAAATATTTTGAAAAAATTAAATCTTTATTCATAAAATATGGTGTCTCACAATCTCCCTTCCTTATGAAATTTCGCCCTTGAAATTTACGTACGTACCTCGTATGCCGAACAGGTGGGGATACCTTGACTTCACTTCAAATTCGAACTCTTAAGGTATAGCCTTTGAGCGTCGAATATGATCCTTCTTATCCAAGATGTTAACACGTATCTCCTCATACGTTAAATCTTCTGTTATCTCGTCCGGTTCTAAATTAATAATGTGGTTCGAATTAGTCCACATATTTACGTAACATCGATACGTAAAAAAACATTCGAACACGCAACATACTTGGCGATAAAAGCGAGTCATAGGCCACGGTTCCTACTTCATCGAGGATTTCAAATGGGCCAATTAAATCGAAAGCGTTGAGATTTCCTCTCTTAAATCGATTCTTGCTTCTAGAATAACTCCTCTTGAACCTTCTTCTTCACATTCATCACCTCCGAGTATGTAGCTTGAGCGGCTTTAACTTTATCGATTAAAGTCAATTCTAATCGTATATTCGTTATCTTCACGTGGGTTCGTATATTCGCACTTGTAAATCATATACTTATCTTCTACTCAACGCGTCACCACCACCACGTTCGCACTTCCACGATGATATTGCATGGTATGATCGTAATCTTCAACAAATTTCGAGCCAACGTCATTGGTGCATATTACGTTCGTTTTAAGTAAAGAAATATTTGAGGTTTTAGAAGTGGGTTTTATACTAGGTCAATACAAAATTTGATTTCATGCTCTAGGGGTAGGCTAAGAAGTCTTCAAGAATACGTCAGGAAATTTATTAACAATAAAAATATCATTCAAAACTGTGACCCTCATCCAAGACTTGGATAGTACGTCACATTGATACCTATCAACTTAACATCGTCATTCACGACGTCGCCTACAGAAAGTCTGGCTTTGGTGCATTCCACACAAGAAAGTAAACAACGAAAGGACCGAGGCTCTTTACTTATTGCTTGATATGACAATGATCGACTTTAGTAGTTTGGTTGCTTGAATTCGCATAACAGGTTGGTTAGGAATATGAAAGCTAACAACCTTACGAAAAGCATGATGACTAGTTAACCAATCGATTCCAAAAATCGCATCAAAGGCAAGTATTTTCAAAGAGACAATATTGACACGTAACGTGAAAGTGTTGATTTGAACAAGATTTATAAATAGTGGAGGTAACAAAGGTTTCTCCCAACTGTGTTTAAATAGATATATCAAAGTCCAACTTCTCCGGAGTTAACTTCAAACATTGAACACAACTAGGTGAAATAAAAGAGTAAGTAGAACTGGTATCTAACACGGAATAGATTTCACAAGAGTTTATGACTAACATACCCGTGATAATTTTATTCAGGTTCCTTGTCACGAAAAAAACCGCTCTCTCTTAAACTACCGGCTTTGGCTTGTCGGGGACATCCTTTGGCATCACTATCCCAGCTGGACTTGACTTCACCATACGACAAAATTGAGCTAGGTGACCTTCTCTTCTGTAATTAAAACACGTTTTGATTCTTTGCGATGATTTAGACGGATGTGTCCCTCCTGTCCGCATTTGAAACATACGACCGGTGGTCGTTCTTCTTCATTTAAAACTGGTGTTGGTGTCGTCATCTTCACGTCATTGTTGAACCTTCACTTCTTGAAATGTCCATTCTTATTATTTTGACCATGATTACCACCGAAGTGGTTACCATTTCTGGCATGTTGATTCCCTCCATGCTTATTGTAACTTAGCTTTGATGGTCATTATCACCGATATTATCATTTTTCCGGCTGCTCTCTTTTGGTTGGGTTGACTCATTATCGCGCTCCAATAACTGAGCCCTATTAACAACATCTGAATACAAACACAGTTTATGAGAGATAAGATATTGACGTATCTCAGGTTTTAAACCTCTAAGAAACATTTGCGTCATTCTCTCCTCATTATCAACCAAATGGGACGCAAATCGAGATAACTCAAGAAACTTGGCTTCGTACTGCAACACGGTCATGTTGTTTTTCTCTAACTTGATAAATTCCAACTCCTTCATGTGACGAATGCTTTCGGGAAAGTACTTGTCATTGAAAAGCTTTTGGAACTTCTCCCAAGACATCTTGAAAGGCCAGTCGGGTACGCGCGTTCTGATTCCCACCAAATGACACCGCCTCTTCACGCAATATAAAGGTGGCAAAGGAACCTTTTTCTCCTCGGAGCATCCCAAGACATCAAATATCTTGGTGAACTGCTTTAACCATGTCTCCGCCTTAAGTGGTTCTGGCTTTCCCAAAAACTCCGGTGGTCCCAGCTCCTTGAATTGCTTAGCGGTGACCAACCGTAGGTTGCCATTGTTTCCTCCTGCATTATGAACGTGAGCCGCCTTCGTCTGACGTTACATGAATTCTAAAAAGCTCCTAAACGCACCTTCGTTCATCAATTGATCAGTGTTGTTGTTTACAGGAGGATTATCGCCATCCTGTTGCATTGTTGTCACGATTATTGATCGGTGGTGAATCAACGGTCTCCACATGCTCCATTGCTTATCTCAACATTTTCAGATGCCATTTTCAAATACTGCTACAAAACAAGGGTTAATTAACATATCACATATTATCTCTATACTCTGACCGGCCAATTAAATATCAACTAAACTTAGGTAGGTCATACTAGCGAAAGAATTCCCCGTCACTCCCATCCTAGTTCTTGTCTCACATCTCAGCCAGGGATCATATCCCTAAGCTTTGATACCAACTGTGACGCCCCCAAAATAGGTATACATCACCCATCTTGAGTTGCCAAATACATGGTACAAAATTCAAATACAACTTAATTATACAACAATCGTGTAAAATACGACTAAACATATGCTGTGAGTTTTAATACAAATATTGTCATCTAGACAATATACAAACTCAATGGAGTCCTCATTACATTTATTATCACACTATTTTATAGAATAGTGAGGACTACTAATGCACCATCTAGGACCATCACTCTGTTCCCCGACTAGTCCTTGATACGTTCTCATTTCCTGAAGAGAACAATGAAAACAAAAGGGTGAGCTCAACTAGCCCAGTAAGAAATATTAATGAAGGAATGAGCTTCTATTTATAGAAGAATGGACTGCATAGTAACTAATTTATGAACGGTCCAGATTGATTTACATTTAATCGGATGATCCATATTTAATGAAAAATCTTTTAACTAAAATATAATATATTCTATTTATAATCTAATAAAACGAATAACTTTATAAAAGTATTATGTTTTATATAAAATGATTTACTATGCAAAACACTATGCAGGCACTATGCAACACTATGCATAATAAAAAATAATATATTCTATTTATAGAATAACTTTATAAAAGTATTCTGTTTTATATAAAAATATTTTACTATGCAAAATACTATGCATAATAGAATATAATATATTCTATTTAAATTATAGAATAACTTTATAAAAGAATTATGTTTTATATAAAAAGCTTTTCTATTTTATTACATTAATAATACTAATAAAACAAAATTGAGTGACTTATCACGTAAATGTGACGCCCCCAAAATAGGTATACACCACACCCATTCTGAGTCGCCAAATACATGGTACAGAAACAACTACAACTTTATTATTACAACAGTAAAACTGTGAGTTTAAATACAAATATTATCTTTTAGACAATATCTATACTCAAATAAATCCCCATCACATTTATTGATACATTATTTTACAAAAAATGGTGAGGACTACTAAACAACTCTCTCTAGAACCTTCATTCCATACCCCGACTAGTACTCGCTACATTCTCGCCTCCTGAGAAGAAAAATGGAACAACAAGGAAAAGGGTGAGCTCAACTAGCCCAGTAAAGAATATTATGACTAAGATAATATACAACAAATTATCGTTAGTCTCCAACAGGGAAAAATCTGATAGAATACAATAGACAATAAGTTTTGGATCAATATTCACAAATGAAAATAATAATTCATAGAAGAGTTACGTGAGAGAATGAAATCAACTATAATCTATGAATTTAACAGGTCCATCATCAATATTTTATCCTGTAACATCAATCAATATTCATCTCAAATCAAATATTCATCTTTGCACTACAGCCAAAGATATTCATCAATCGGTCATGTTCATCTCAACACTGCTCATCTTTATACTAAAGGCCAAAGATATTCATCGATCGGTCATGTTCATTTAAACACTGCTCATCTTTTGCCTTACTGGACCAAAAATATTCTTCAGAATCATTCATCTTTGCACTACTGGGCCAAAGATATTCTTGAAAATCATTCATCTTTGCACTTCGGGCCAAAGATATTCAATAATATCATCATTTAAGACCGAGGATGATGAAAATATTTTTTAAAAAAGCGAATCCAAAAGAAACAAAATGACAAATATTATGGATTCGTACTTTAAACAATCCGAGTTCAAAAATACTTCATAAATAATCATAGTGAAGTAAAATTCAAGAATGATCAAAACATGGATACAATCAAAGCTAGTATCCAGAATAGATATTTTAGACGAAAAGAAAATTTTCATTTTTAGATTGAATAGTCTTAGTATTAAGTGAATAGTGCCAGATACGTGAATAGTCTTAGTATATCGTGAATAAGAACTCTCAGACACCCAAAGATAGAAATTCCACAAAAAACATCTTCACGCTTCATGAATAGTACTCGTGAATAGTAACTCGTGAATAGTAACTCAAGAATAGTAACTCAATGAAAAGTAACCCGACATGAAAAAGTTCCAAATTTGATAAAAAGTACCAACCAATATTTCAACATAATGATATTGAAGAATTAATATCATTTGAGAAGAAAATAACATCCCTTACCTCAAAGAATCGATTGCTTGGAAGGAAAGGCTCAAAGTGATCTTGAATGAAACTTGTCTTGAACAACAACTCTCAAAGTATCTAAATACTCACAAAATACGCTCAATAATATAGAGAGAGAAAGAGAAAACTTTGTTTACGGTGTGATTTTCAATTCTAACTTAGCCCTCTATTTATAGGAAAATGTTAGCCCGTAAAGGCACTTGACTGCTACCGATGGCTTTACTTCGCTACTATTGCCACCCACCACATTTGAAATAAAATTCAGCACATTTTTTCACCAACCACAAGTGGGGCCCACTCAATTCTAGAATTTTCCACCAAAATCAATTATAAACCTAATTTCCGAATCGAGACACCTCTTAAAATTCATAACAAATCATTCGTGAATTTTAACGGTTCAAAATTTGTGGACATATACTCAACTTATGTATGTATAACATACCCAAAATTACCACAATCCAACGGTCGGATTAAAAATTATAACCCCTTAATATATCGTAAAAATACCGATTTGATTTTAATACCTCCATCCGATAAAATACCGATAAAACACCTCAACATTAATTCCTTCATTAATAACCACATAAATAAATCCATCATTTATATCCACATAAAATAAATATTTCTTTATCATATGAATCAATAATTAATTATTCACAAATAATATTACGTAATCACAATTATGAATGACAAAGTAGCTCCGGAAAGAGGGGCTTTCCAATAAGGATCTCTCTTTCTTGGCGCATGAATTAGGTGACCAAACCTCTCCTTAGACGAACTTTCTAGACATTGCCAATAATGTTATCTAATAATATTATTCAAATAATATGAATTATTGATCCGATAATGGGAAATATCATGCGGTGACAATTATTGAAACAACAATAATATAAAATACCAACGCAGACAATTATTGAATCAATAAAATAAAATCTTGATAAGAATTCTCGTAACAATTATTGAGTAGTGCCATCTTACGTATAAATCAATAATTCAACAATCTTGTCTTAATACCGGTGTGCTTCTTTTGTGCAACCACGCCAGACATCAGTATTTTAACCACCGGGTATTCCAACGGTCTTACTTGTATAACAACTACGCCGTTTTTTATAACCACCCAAACTTTTCGCTTTTCCTCATCCAATCGCTTTCCAGAGTTATGGGGCCCACACATGGTCATTACTGTCGTCGCATTTAATAATATTCCCCAAGCATGACGAATATTCCACGACCAAACGAATATTCCCCGACAACAATGAATATTTTATAACCACTTGCTTATTTTGAAATATTTATATTTAACCCTTAACTATCCACATTAATCAAATCAACCCTTACTATTTCAAGATAATAAATAAAGAAAATTCCTTTTTATTTAAAAAAATTTGAGGTCTTACAATGAAACATCAATAATCAATACCGTAATGCTTTCTTATATAACCACGCCATTCATCGTACTTTTACTACCGAGTAGTTCAACAGTTTTAACGGTAAAACTTCCGCCGTTATTTTCATAAAATATTTTTGTAGTTTTCTCAATTCGATAATAATTCCATTGTGGGGTCCACCAATAATTGTCTTGGTCGTCTCGATATTCCCCGACAAAAAGATTATTCCTCGACCAATCGAATATTATACAACAACTTGCATACTTTTCAAAATTTATAAATACTACCCACAACTATAACACTATCTCAAATCCACACCATAATATTAAAAAAAATATTTTGAAAAAATTAAATCTTTATTCATAAAATATGGTGTCTCACAATCTCCCTTCCTTATGAAATTTCGCCCTTGAAATTTACGTACGTACCTCGTATGCCGAACAGGTGGGGATACCTTGACTTCATTTCAAATTCGAACTCTTAAGGTATAACCTTTGAGCGTCGAATATGATCCTTCTTATCCAAGATGTTAACACGTATCTCCTCATACGTTAAATCTTCTGTTATCTCGTCCGGTTCTAAATTAATAATGTGGTTCGGGTCGTCCACATATTTACGTAACATCGATACGTAAAAAAAATATTCTGAACACGCAACATACTTGGCGATAAAACGAGTCTATAGGCCACAGTTCCTACTTCATCGAGGATTTCAAATGGGCCAATTAAATCGAGCGTTGAGATTTCCTCTCTTCGTCGATTCTTGCTTCTAGAATAACTCCCTCTTGAACCTTCTTCTTCACATTCATCAGCTCTGAGTATGTAGCTTGAGCGGCTTTAACTTTATCGATTAAAGTCAATTCTAATCGTATATTCGTTATCTTCACGTGGGTTCGTATATTCGCACTTGTAAATCAAGATATACGATCTTCTACTCAACGCGTCGGCTACCACGTTCGCACTTCCACGATGATATTGCATGGTATGATCGTAATCTTCAACAGCTCGAGCCAACGTCATTGGTGCATGTTACGTTCGTTTTAAGTAAAGAAATATTTGAGGTTTTTAGAAGTGGGTTTTATACTAGGGTCAATACAAAATTTGATTTCATGCTCTAGGGGTAGGCTAAGAAGTCTTCAAGAATACGTCAGAAAATTTATTAACAATAAAAATATCATTCAAAACTGTGACCCTCATCCAAGACTTGGATAGTACGTCACATTGATACCTATCAACTTAACATCGTCATTCACGACGTCGCTTACAGAAAGTCTGGCTTTGGTGCATTCCACACAAGAAAGTAAACAACGAAAGGACCGGGGCTCTTTACTTATGGCTTGATATGACAATGATCGACTTTAGTAGTTTGGTTGCTTGAATTCGCATAACAGGTTGGTTAGGAATATGAAAGCTAACAACCTTACGAAAAGCATGATGACTAGTTAACCAATCGATTCCAAAAATTGCATCAAAGGCAAGTATTTTCAAAGAGAATATATTGACACGTAACGTGAAAGTGTTGATTTGAACAAGATTTATAAATAGTGGAGGTAAAAAAGGTTTCTCCCAACTGTGTTTAAATAGATATATCAAAGTCCAACTTCTCCGGAGTTAACTTCAAACATTGAACACAACTAGGTGAAATAAAAGAGTAAGTAGAACTGGTATCTAACACGGAATAGATTTCACAAGAGTTTATGACTAACATACCCGTGATAATTTTATTCAGGTTCCTTGTCACGAAAAAAACCGCTCTCTCTTAAACTACTGGCTTTGGCTTGTCTGGGACATCCTTTGGCATCACTATCCCAGCTGGACTTGACTTCACCATACGACAAAATCGAGCTAGGTGACCTTCTCTTCTGTAATTAAAACACGTTTTTGATTGCTGCGTACAGTTTAGACGGATGTGTCCCTCCTGTCCGCATTTGAAACATACGACCGGTGGTCGTTCTTCTTCATTTAAAACTGGTGTTGGTGTCGACATCTTCACGTCATTGTTGAACCTTCACTTCTTGAAATGTCCATTCTTATTATTTTGACCATGATTACCAATCAAGTGGTTACCATTTCGCATGTTGATTCCTCCATGCTTATTGTCACCGCTTTGATGATCAAGTATCACCGATATTATCATTTTTCCTACCGCTTCTCTCTTTTGGTTAGGTTGACTCATTATCGCGCTCCAATAACTGAGCCCTATTAACAACATCTGAATACAAACACAGTTTATGAGAGATAAGATATTAACGTATCTTAGGTTTTAAACCTCTAAGAAACATTTGCGTCATTCTCTCCTCATTATCAACCAAATGGGACGCAAATCGGGATAACTCAAGAAACTTGGCTTCGTACTGCAACACGGTCATGTTGTTTTGCTCTAACTTGATAAATTCCAACTCCTTCATGTGACGAATGCTTTCGGGAAAGTACTTGTCATTGAAAAGCTTTTGGAACTTCTCCCAAGACATCTTGAGTGCGTCAGGCTGGGTACGTTTTACAGATTCCCACCAGTGACCTGCCTCTTCACGCAATATAAAGGTGGCAAAGGGAACCTTTTTCTCCTCGGAGCATCCCAAGACATCAAATATCTTGGTGAACTGCTTTAACCATGTCTCCGCCTTAAGTGGTTCTGGCTTTCCCAAAAACTCCGGTGGTCCCAGCTCCTTGAATTGCTTAGCGGTGACCAACCGTGGGTTGCCATTGTTTCCTCCTGCATTATGAACGTGAGCCGCCTTCGTCTGACGTTACATGAATTCTAAAAAGCTCCTAAAATAAACCTTCGTTCATCAATTGATCAGTGTTGTTGTTTACAGGAGGATTATCGCCATCCTGTTGCACATTGTCACGATTATTGATCGATGGTGAATCAACGGTCTCTCGTGCTCCATTGCTTATCTCAACATTTTCGGATGCCATTTTCAAATCTCAAGCACAAAACAAGGGTTAATTAACATATCACATATTATCTCTATACTCTGATCGGCCAATTAAATATCAAATAAACTTAGGTAGGTCATACTAGCGAAAGAATTCCCCGTCACTCCCATCCTAGTTCTTGTCTCACATCTCAGCCAGGGATCATATCCCTAAGCTTTGATACCAACTGTGGCGCCCCAAAATAGGTATACATCACCCATCTTGAGTTGCCAAATACATGGTACAAAATTCAAATACAACTTAATTATACAACAATCGTGTAAAATACGACTAAACATATGCTGTGAGTTTTAATACAAATATTGTTATCTAGACAATATACAAACTCAATGGAGTCCTCGTTACATTTACTATCACACTATTTCATAGAATAGTGAGGACTACTAATGCACCATCTAGGACCATCACTCTGCTCCCGACTTAGTCCTCGATGATCGTTCTCATTTCCTGAAGAGAACAATGAAAGCAAAAGGGTGAGCTCAACTAGCCCAGTAAGAAATATTAATGAAGGAATGAGCTTCTATTTATAGAAGAATGGACTGCATAGTAACTAATTCATGAACGGTCCATATTGATTTACTTTTAATCGGACGATCCACATTTAAAGAAAAATCTTTTAACTAAAATATAATATATTCTATTTATAATCTAATAAAACGAATAACTTTATAAAAGTATTATGTTTTATATAAAATGATTTACTATGCAAAACACTATGCAGGCACTATGCAACACTATACATAATAAAAATAATATATTCTATTTATAGAATAACTTTATAAAAGTATTCTGTTTTATATAAAAATATTTTACTATGCATAATAGAATATAATATATTCTATTTAAATTATAGAATAACTTTATAAAAGAATTATGTTTTATATAAAAAGCTTTTCTATTTTATTACATTAATAATACTAATAAAACAAAATTGAGTGACTTATCACGTAAACATCAATAATCAATACCGTGTGCTACTATATAACCACGCGTATTACTGTACTTTTACTACCGAGTAGTTCAACAGTTTTAACGGTAAAACTTCCGCCGTTATTTTCATAAAATATTTTTGTAGTTTTCTCAATTCGATAATAATTCCGTTTTGGGGTCCACCAATAATTGTATCGTCGTACTGATATTCCCCGACAAAAAGATTATTCCTCGACCAATCGAATATTATACAACAACTTGCATACTTTTCAAAATTTATAAATACTACCCACAACTATAACACTATCTCAAATCCACACCATAATATTAAAAAAAATATTTTGAAAAAATTAAATCTTTATTCATAAAATATGGTGTCTCACAATCTCCCTTCCTTATGAAATTTCGCCCTTGAAATTTACGTGCATTACCTCGATGTCTAATGAAACGATTGGGGATACCTTGACTTCACTTCAAATTCGAACTCTTAAGGTATAACCTTTGAGCGTCGAATATGATCCTTCTTATCCAAGATGTTAACACGTATCTCCTCATACGTTAAATCTTCTGTTATCTCGTCCGGTTCTAAATTAATAATGTGGTTCGGGTCGTCCACATATTTACGTAACATCGATACGTAAAAAAAACATTCTGAACACGCAACATACTTGGCGATAAAATGAGTCTATAGGCCACAGTTCCTACTTCATCGAGGATTTCAAATGGGCCAATTAAATTGAGCGTTGAGATTTCCTCTCTTCGTCGATTCTTGCTTCTAGAATAACTCCCTCTTGAACCTTCTTCTTCACATTCATCAGCTCTGAGTATGTAGCTTGAGCGGCTTTAACTTTATCGATTAAAGTCAATTCTAATCGTATATTCGTTATCTTCACGTGGGTTCGTATATTCGCACTTGTAACCGCATACGATCTTCTACTCAACGCGTCAGCTACCACGTTCGCACTTCCACGATGATATTGCATGGTATGATCGTAATCTTCAACAGCTCGAGCCAACGTCATTGGTGCATGTTACGTTCGTTTTAAGTAAAGAAATATTTGAGGTTTTTAGAAGTGGGTTTTGTACTAGGGTCAATACAAAATTTGATTTCATGCTCTAGGGGTAGGCTAAGAAGTCTTCAAGAATACGTCAGGAAATTTATTAACAATAAAAATATCATTTAAAACTGTGACCCTCATCCAAGACTTGGATAGTACGTCACAATGATACCTATCAACTTGACATCGTCATTCACGACGTCGCCTACAGAAAGTCTGGCTTTGGTGCATTCCACACAAGAAAGTAAACAACGAAAGGACCGGGGCTCTTTACTTATGGCTTGATATGACAATGATCGACTTTAGTAGTTTGGTTGCTTGAATTCGTATAACAGGTTGGTTAGGAATATGAAAGCTAACAACCTTACGAAAAGCATGATGACTAGTTAACCAATCGATTCCAAAAATCGCATCAAAGGCAAGTATTTTCAAAGAGACAATATTGACACGTAACGTGAAAGTGTTGATTTGAACAAGATTTATAAATAGTGGAGGTAACAAAGGTTTCTCCCAACTGAGTTTAAATAGATATATCAAAGTCCAACTTCTCCGGAGTTAACTTCAAACATTGAACACAACTAGGTGAAATAAAAGAGTAAGTAGAACTGGTATCTAACACGGAATAGATTTCACAAGAGTTTATGACTAACATACCCGTGATAATTTTATTCAGGTTCCTTGTCACGAAAAAAACCGCTCTCTCTTAAACTACCGGCTTTGGCTTGTCTGGGACATCCTTTGGCATCACTATCCCAGCTGGACTTGACTTCACCATACGACAAAATCGAGCTAGGTGACCTTCTTCTTCGTAATTAAAACACGTTTTTTGATTCTTTGCGTGCAGATTTAGACGGATGTGTCCCTCCCGTCTGTGCATTTGAAACATACGACCGGTGGACGTTCTTCTTCATTTAAAACTGGTGCTGGTGTCGACATCTTCACGTCATTGTTGAACCTTCACTTCTTGAAATGTCCATTCTTATTATTTTGACCATGATTACCATCGAAGTGGTTACCATTTCTGGCATGTTGATTCCCTCCATGCTTATTGTCACCGCTTTGATGACTGTTATCACCGATATTATCATTTTTTCGGCTGCTCTCTTTTGGTTGGGTTGACTCATTATCGCGCTCCAATAACTGAGCCCTATTAACAACATCTGAATACAAACACAGTTTATGAGACATAAGATATTGACGTATCTCAGGTTTTAAACCTCTAAGAAACATTTGCGTCATTCTCTCCTCATTATCAACCAAATGGGACGCAAATCGGGATAACTCAAGAAACTTGGCTTCGTACTGCAACACGGTCATGTTGTTTTGCTTTAACTTGATAAATTCCAACTCCTTCATGTGACGAATGCTTTCGGGAAAGTACTTGTCATTGAAAAGCTTTTGGAACTTCTCCCAAGACATCTTGAGTGCGTCAGGCTGGGTACGTTTTACAGATTCCCACCAGTGACCTGCCTCTTCACGCAATATAAAGGTGGCAAAGGGAACCTTTTTCTCCTCGGAGCATCCCAAGACATCAAATATCTTGGTGAACTGCTTTAACCATGTCTCCGCCTTAAGTGGTTCTGGCTTTCCCAAAAACTCCGGTGGTCCCAGCTCCTTGAATTGCTTAGCGGTGACCAACCGTGGGTTGCCATTGTTTCCTCCTGCATTATGAACGTGAGACGCCTTCGTCTGACGTTACATAAATTCTAAAAAGCTCCTAAACGCACCTTCGTTCATCAATTGATCAGTGTTGTTGTTTACAGGAGGATTATCGCCATCCTGTTGCACATTGTCCTGATTATTGATCAGTGGTGAATCAACGGTCTCCTGTGCTCCATTGCTTATCTCAACATTTTTAGATGCCATTTTCAAATACTGCTACAAAACAAGGGTTAATTAACATATCACATATTATCTCTATACTCTGATCGGCCAATTAAATATCAAATAAACTTAGGTAGGTCATACTAGCGAAAGAATTCCCCGTCACTCCCATCCTAGTTCTTGTCTCACATCTCAGCCAGGGATCATATCCCTAAGCTTTGATACCAACTGTGACGCCCCCAAAATAGGTATACATCACCCATCTTGAGTTGCCAAATACATGGTACAAAATTCAAATACAACTTAATTATACAACAATCGTGTAAAATACGACTAAACATATGCTGTGAGTTTTAATACAAATATTATCATCTAGATAATATACAAACTCAATGGAGTCCTCATTACATTTATTATCACACTATTTCATAGAATAGTGAGGACTACTAATGCACCATCTAGGACCATCACTCTGTTCCCCGACTAGTCCTTGATACGTTCTCATTTCCTGAAGAGAACAATGAAAGCAAAAGGGTGAGCTCAACTAGCCCAGTAAGAAATATTATGACTAATATAATGCAGAATAATTTATCGTTAGCCTTCAACGGTGTTAAACTGATAAAATATAATAAACATCAAGTTTAACTTCAGCGGAACAAGCAATCCATTAGAAGAGTCAAGTAGAGAATAAAATCTACTATCTTCTATGATTTAAAAGGTTTTTCATCACTTTTATCGCTGAGACTCAGCTTAATAAACAATCCACATCATCAAACCATCCCTGCATTATAGGCCAAGGATATTCTTTATTATCACGACCACAAATTATTCATGCACTACGGGCCAAAGATAATCGTGTTTTCATCAACGGTCCTGATCATGCCATAAAACAATTCATCTTTGCACCCTTGGCCGAAGAGAATCCATAGCCATAATCATACCAAAAACTATCCATCAATGCACTACGGGCCAATGAGGACTTTTTTCACATCATTTGTAACATTACGGTCATGATTATATCGAATAATCCCTGGTCATAATCATACCAAGTCCATCTATGAACTACAGGCCACAGATGACTTTCAACCTAATATAAACATGAGGATGATTACAATGATATAAGAATTCAATAAAATAAGTTCAAGAATTAATTTATCCAGGAACCAATAACGTCCAAATTGTCAACATGATACTGCTTTGTGGAGTAAAAATTCAAGAATGCCCAGAAGAATATTTCCATGAAAAGATACTTGATGAAGCTCAAATATCAAGGATCTTCAACTAATTTCACGGAGTATAGAAGTCAAAACTTTAACCAACTGAGTATAATAAAGAATGGAATAACAAAAGAAATCACCAGGCATGCGATGAGATCGCATGAGACGGTTATTCCAATGAATAATAAATAACGGAACCATGTCATGCATAAAGCACAGCATGGATGTTCCAATGAATAATAATTAACGGAACCGGTCATGCATTATATACAGACGGGATGTTCCAACGAATAATAATAAAAATGGAATAATGTAAGAATTTCACCAAGTATAGGGTAGCCCACGATATACGAGTTATTCCAATGTAATGATAAATAATGGAATAACAAGAATTTCACCATGTATACGGTGACTTAGATGATGAGGTTATTCCAACATAATGTTAAAGAATGAAATAACGTAAGAATTTCACCAAGTATAGGGTAGCTCACATATATCTGAGTTATTCAATGATGAATAATAAAGAATGGAATAATGAAGTTTTCTTCATGAATACAAAAGAAATAATACCCCTTACGAGTACAAAAAATAATATCCCTTACCTTTGAAAGAAGAGTATTCCGACTGGTAGGGTGAGGATATACTCGAAGAAAACTTGTACTATGCTCAAAGTTTTCTTAAACTCTTAAAGAAATGCACTCAAGATTATAGAAGAAGAACTCTCTCGGTAGTTTCTCTCTCTAGAGTTTCAGTGAATTCGTAAGAAATAATGAAGGAATGAGCTTCTATTTATAGAAGAATGGACTGCATAGTAACTAATTCATGAACGGTCCAGATTGATTTACTTTTAATCGGACGATCCATATTTAAAGAAAAATCTTTTAACTAAAATATAATATATTCTATTTATAATCAAATAAAACGAATAACTTTATAAAAGTATTATGTTTTATATAAAATGATTTACTATGCAAAACACTATGCAGCACTATGCAACACTATGCATAATAAAAATAATATATTCTATTTATAGAATAACTTTATAAAAGTATTCTGCTTTTATATAAAAATATTTTACTATGCAAAATACTATGATAATAGAATATAATATATTCTATTTAAATTATAGAATAACTTTATAAAAGAATTATGTTTTATATAAAAAGCTTTTCTGCTTTTATTACATTAATAATACTAATAAAATAAAACCGAGTGACTTATCACGTAAATATCAATAATCAATCTTTGTGTGCTACTATGTAACCACACGTATTCGCATTTTTACTACTTAAGTAGTTCAACAGCTTTTAATGGTAAAACTTCATTATTATTTTCAAAAATATTTTTTGTCATTTTTCAATCCGATAATAATTCCATTCATGGGGTCCACCAATGATTGTATTTGCGTCATTTGATATTCCCTGACAAAAAGAATATTCCCCGACCAATCGAATATTATACAACAACTTGCATACTTTTTAAAATTTATAAATACTACTCACAACTATAACACTATCTCAAATCCACACAATAATATTAAAAAAAATATTTCGAGAAAATTAAATCTTTATTCATAAAATCTGGGGTCTCACAGTGTATACTTGCATGCATATATTGATCGTAAAATGACCAACAAGTTTTTGGCGCCGTTGCCGGGGAATTATTTTAATAATTTTTGCCAACATTAATTTCAATCAAATTAGTCTTAATTTAAACATTTTATTTTATTTTAATTATCTTCCTATATTTTTCTCTTTTCAGGTACCATGGATGACTTTGCTTATCAATGGCCTTATGCAAATAGGATTTAACCAAGGGATACAAGAACTGAAGGACTCAATGTATTTTCTACGTTGTCAGCATAAATTGCAACACTTTCAGAGAGGTTTGATGTTTTTGCAGCCCAATGCACTCGAGGGATAGCAGTTACATGTGAATATTGTGCTGGCGAGCATCCGAGTTATTAGTTCAACATCAGTGTTAGACAAGTACAGTTTGGGGGTGATTACCTCAACAACTATGTTTATACCAATTATCATCAAGGTTGGGGGTATCACCCAGATTTTGAATGGAGTTATAACTATCAAGACCCATACTGTGTCCCAAGTCCAATACATCCATTGGATTTCTCATATCCACCTCCATCGCGACAAGAAGAAAATTCAGAGTTAAAGGAATTCATGTCTAAGAGCATAGTAGACCCGGAAGAGATGATAATGAGCCACGAGCTATCAACCCAGAATCTTAATCGATAGATGGAACAACTCATTAACTCTTCAATGAATGGCCCGCAATATATGGATTTCGAAACTGAACAAGATAATTCAAGATTGGAGGATTTGTGGTTCAAATTTGTAGCATCAACTGAGGAGAAGATGATAGAGCAAGAGAGGTCAATTAGAAATCTTCAAACTCAGATGGATCAAATTCTCGAAGCCTTGAATAATCGCGCTCAAAACGATTGTTGTGCATAATACAACAACACATATGCTGTGAGTTTGGATACAAATATATACCAACTGTGACACTCATCCCAACCTTGGATAGCACGTCACAATGACACCTTACATAAAAGGTATAGTCAAAAACTATTTTAGAAATTAAAATCTTTGGGAAGTGCTCAAGGAAACCTTCGTATATGGGAGGCCATGCGTCTAGATTAAGATAGATATCATATGGCCACATAATTATCCTTGGTTGACCCAATAGACCCCAAAGAAAAACGAGAAGATTACTATTATATTCTTTCCAATGGTGAGTCTTCTCTTGACATACTATTATCTCCACTGTCTCTAATTGAGAATTATACTTCAAACAAACATCAAGATCATATAGGTAGTGCTCGTAGATATACTCAGCAAGTGGATGAGCACATCCCTGTCTTATGATGATACGAGGTTGTATGTCATTAGACATCTTGTATGATAGTGACAAAACACCCTTCCAGCGTTGGGTTCGCGTCACCCTCAACAGCTATAGACCACCATTCTATTCCCCTGTTATCCCTCACTCAACCCAGCTACACTTTTATTACCTGAAAGAAATTGTGAAGCAAAAGGGTGAGCACGACTAGCTCAGTAAAGAATATCATGACTAAAGATAATTAAATTATCAATAGCCTTCATCAGTAATAAATCAGAGATTAAGAACATATGGTAGATGATAAAAATTTCAACCATAGTTGCAGCGGAACGAGCAATCTATTAGAAGCGTCAAATAGACTATGAAGTCTATTATCTTCTCCATGTTAAAAATCCACCAACAATGTTTTATCCCTGTAACATCAATCAATAGTTCCTTTCCATAATTATATGAATAACTCATAATCATAATTGTAATTCTAAATTCCTCTTCGCATCCCGGACGAAGATAATTTTTATCACATGTCTTTACCTGAAACATCAAAGATCATGGTTATACCAAATCACAGTTCATGTTCATAATCATACTAATAACTTCATCTTTGCACTACGGCCAAATATATTCGTCAACAGCTCATCTTTGCACTACTGGCCAAAGATATTCAACAACAGGTCATCTTTGCACTACGGGCCAAAGATATTCCTCAACAGTTCATATTTGCACTACATGCCAAATATATTAATATCTCAAAGAAATATATAATCATTTCAGAATTTATATAAACAATAATTATAACCATATTGATCAATTCACCTTTGCACCTAAGTTAAAGATATTCAATTGTAAATTCAATGGTCATGATCATACCAGCAACAATTCAACTTTGCATTAATGGCCAAAGAGAACCCATAGTCACGATCATACCAATAATCTACCCATCTTTACACTCAAGTGAAAGAGAAATTAAACATCAGGGTTATAAAAATATTATTTATGATTATAAAAACAATATATATAGTGTTAATCTCCAGAGTAATATTCATAAATCAACTATAATTTGGTTAGAAAAAGAAACCAATTTTGTCGTGAATAATAACACGTGAATAGTAACTCATGAATAGTAACCCAGACACAAAAAGGTAGAAATTCCACAATAAAATCCATACCAATATTTCAGTATAATGATATTGAAAGAATAACATTTCTTAAACTTATAAATAATTTATTTTAATTGTTTACACTTTACTAAAATAATACATTTAATCATTCTAAAATGCCAAACTCATAAGATTTCATCACCAATAACCAAAACCCTCATCAAAAATCTACATATACCACATATATGATTCCCAAGCCATAAAATCATATTTTCAAATTTTCTTCATTCACATAACAAATTTAATTCCTTTCTTTATAACTAGACCATTTTCATGAAAAATACCAAATCAGTTCCAAAAATATTTCTTTTCTAGGATTTAACAGAATATAGTCCCATATTAAACATATATTTTTCTCAAAATTTTATAAATTCATTTACTATTTTTCATATGGCCAAAATCGCCGAATATTTAGACATTTAAAATAAATTGTACTTTTATCCAAAAATTCTGAAATTTACAGAGTATACTTCTATCATATACATGTACTCCCAATAATAATTTTATCAATTTTGGAGTTAACCACAACGAGTTATAAGCGGTTTACTTTTAAAATAGTCTTTTCTCATAAAATTCATAACTCGTAATCTATACATCCAAAAATTGCCATTTTTGGACACAATCAAGAAAACTCATCAAATTATCATTTCAAATCTTTCCATAATTTTTTTGAAGGTCAGAAAAATTACAAAACTGAAAAACATAACAACCCTTAAAATCCCGTACTATCCCGTACTATCCCTTACCTCAAAAGAGCAGCACTTCTGACTGGATAACGGATATGACGCTGAAGGAAACTTGCACTGATGAATATCAACTCACCAAGTATCTAAATACTCATAAAATACACTCAATAATCTAGAGAGAAAAAGAGAGAAAACTTATGAATTCTGGTGTGTTTTTCAATTCTAACTTAGCCTTCTATTTATAGGAAAATGTTAGCATGCCGTAACAGACTTGACCTGCTACCTGATGGCTTTACCTGCTACTATTTCACCCACCAAAAATCAGCCATCTCCCCCAACAAACAAGAGTGGGGTCCACTCAATTCTAGAATTTTTCACCAAAACCTAATTTCCGAATCAGTTACCTCTTAAAATTCATAACAAATTATACGCTCATTTTTAACGGTTCAAAATTTGTGGACATATACTCAACTTATATATGTATAACATATCCAAAAATTACAACGATCCAATGGTCGGATTATAAATTATAACTCACACAATAAAGCTGTAATAACACTAATTTGATCTTTTAATACCTCCAATCCGACAAAATACTGATAAAATACCTCAACATTAATTCCTTCATTTATAACCACATAAATAAATTAATCATTTATATCCACATCAAATAAATATTTCCTTATCATATAAATCAATAATTAATTATTCACAAATAATATTACAGAATCACAATAATGACAACCAAGCAGTTCCCAGGAAAGATGGGGCTTTACGATAAGGATTTCTCCTTACTGGCGCGCAATTAGGTGACCAAACCTCTCCTTGACAGAACTTTCTAGACATTGCAAATAATTCTATCTAATAATATTATTCGAATAATATGAATTATTGATCTGATAATGAGAAATACTGTGCAGTGACAATTATTATAACAACAATAATATAAAATATCAATGCAGCAATTATTGAACCAATAAAATAAAATATTGAACAGTAATTACTGTAACAATTATTGAGTAGTGCCTTCTCACGTAAGAATCAATAATTGAAAAAATATCTGCAAATCTGGTACCACTCTTGTTAACGCAGCATATTCATCAGTTTTTAACCACCGGGTATTCCAACAATTATTAATTCAGTAATAACCACCCAGATTATTTATAAAAACTCATTTTTTGTCGCTTTCTTCATCCGCGAGCTTATTCACATGGGGCCCACAAATGGCTGCGCCGTCGTACGAATATTCCCCGATAGAAAGAATATTCCACGACCAAACGAATATTCCCCGACAACAATGAATATTTTATAACCACTTGTGTATTTTGAAAAAAATTCATATATCACCCTTAACTTTAACCTTTTATCAATATAACCATTTACTGAATCGTAATTATAATAAAAATTGAATACTTTTATTTCATAAAATTCGGGGTCTTACATTGATTGCATGTTTAAGTTGCATAGTAGGGGTATTTTAGTATCGATCCACTTAACATTAGTTTTGTTTTTATTTTTCTTTTGTCTTGTTTACTTAGTATGTGTTTAGTTGCATAACATTGCATAATCCCAAGCTTTTAGTTAGTTGAATTCTAATTTGGCCAATGATGAAATAAAAATGTGATAGATTTTTGAACTCTGTTAATAACTTAAACTTAGTTATAATTTCATACATGATGTAATCTATGCTTGTTGTTTAGATGTTACAGGGTAGCACGACAATGTTCCTATTTGCTTGTTGGTTAAGATTAGCATGCTTGTCTGCTGAGAGGAAAATGTTGTTTTTAATAATAGAATTGTGTAAGAAGTGACTAAAACTCAAGTTTTCGGAACACATGGGTATGCTTGCTTTATAAAAAGAAAAAAAAAGATAAGAACAAAAAAAGAAAAAAAAATAAGAGAAAAAAAATATTGAATAATTACCGTGGCTAGTCTTGTTTCCGGGCTTTTGTTACTTGAGTAAGTACGCCCAAGGGGATTGTCTCTACACCTAGCGCCCTAAGGTCTTAATGGTCTGGGAGTCGTTGGTGGAAAGCTCGCTAAGGGGTAGCACTGTTAGCCTAATGGAATGAGACATTGCACAGTCATAGAAAATATATATATATAAAAAAAAATTAATAAACACTCCGGGAAAGTGCGAAAATTACCCTCATGAGTAAAAATAAAGCAGAATAAGCCCATTGTTGAACCTTAATTTGTATTGATGTGTTGGAGTAGTTGATGTCTCATCAGTATATGCAGTTCTTGATTTAAACTTCAATTTTCTATCTTAAGCAATTTAGCATGTGGTATCTTCATCTTTGTCAAGCTTATATGTGAACACATCACACACACACACAACATCTTTATAGCAGCTTAGGATTATCTGATTGTATGTCATTATGCCTTTAACTTAGTTTGATGCTTTGTTCTTGGATCCTGATATTTCTATGAGGCATATCGTATTAGAATTTTTAACATGGTTGGAAATCTGGGGATTCATTTTCATAGTAGCGTAGCTTACATAGCATGTAGATTGCATTATATTTTGTTGCTTATACTCATTTTTGTTTTCATTTGCATTGCTTGAGGGCAAGCAATAGTTCAAGTTTGGGGGTATTTGATAAGTGGGTTTTATACCTACTTATTGAATATCAATTCACGAGAACTATGCCCATCTCAAGTACATTTTATTGTGTTTTAGTTGCATTTCATGATAATCTGCATTGCATCTACTGAGAACTCCTTTGGTGCAAAAGTACAGGAAATAGCATGAGCTCGGCATTCGTAGATGGCAGGTGATTAATGAAGGCACAACATGAGGATCGAGTGAATAAAAGAGCTAAGCAATGGTGAGCAAAAGAGTAAAAGTTGCATGTTAAAGCATCAGTAGCAGCATGCCACAGAAGCAGCAGCAGCAGCAGCAGAACCTGAGAATTCAAACTGCAGAAGTCGAGCGGCCGCGCGGCTATACAGGCTTCAACACGCGCGCCTTCGCAAGCAACCGGACAGAGCCTACTTTACACACGCGCGTCCGCGCGATGATTACAAAGGGGACTCGCGCACCCGCGCGCGACATTGACTGCAGCTGCTGACTTTATTTTATTTTGGAAATTGGAAGCGTAAGTCAGAGGGGAGGTTCAACTAGGGCTTATATGTTAGACTTATATCAGTTGTAAAGAGATACCACCCATTGGGGGATCAAGAAGTTATCATTATTTGCTTTTTTATCTTTTATTTCGATATTAGATTAGAGTAGATTAGAGTAGTGATTTCTAGAGTTGATGGGATTAAAGACTTGAAGCAATTGGGAAGCATCAGAGATTCCATCTTGGAGTAGGAGAACAGATTTACACTTCACTTTTCTAATTTTATTTTCTCTTTAATTCTTATTTGTAATCTTATGATGTTTATTCAATATGTGGATGATAGATTTGATTCAACTATGATTTAAACTCTATTCTGAGATTGCAATGGATTCTATGGATTAGTTTATTATGATATATTTTATTGTTAGCCTTATTGATTGATATAGGATTGTCTATTTAGATTCATGTTATTTGCTTAGTTGATTGGCCATCAATTACTATGATAATCCATATGTACTTGAGAGACAATGTATGTGTTTGGATCTGATGATCTTAATAGTTTATGATGATATATTCTATATTATGATGGGATGTATGATGTGTGCTTAGGATAGACATATACCGAAGCACCATTCATAGTCAATGGAGAACTTGGGATTAAACCCTAATTATTTGTAAATCACATAGACATATAGTGGTTTAGGTAATGTGGGTGTTCATGTGTATTCTATCAACGGTGGATTACATGTGATTTGTGTACGGTACGTTGAGAGATGGCTATACTTTACTTTCGTGTTCTTGACTAACAATCCGGTACAATTAGTTTGGCTTAACATGAAATGTGTGGATTTGAATGAGTCAATAGATGAAATTGTGATCTCAGGTCTTCATTATCTAGTCTCACTCTAGGAATAGTTAGGTTATTTAATTTCACACTTTAAATATAAAATATCAAATCATTCGTTTAAATAAGACTGAAATGGTTATGGGCTAATTCTTGGTGAACTTTATTAGTTAATTCTCCGTGGGAACGATACTTTACTTACTCTTTATTACTTGTTGACCGTGTAAACTTGCACGCATATATTGATCGGTAAAACCACCAACAAGTTTTTGGCGACGTTGTCGGGGAATTATTTTAATAATTTTTGCCAACATTAATTTCAATGAAATTAGTCTTAATTTAAACATTTTATTTTATTTTAATTATTTTCCTATATTTTTCTCTTTTCAGGTACCATGGATGACTTTGCTTATCAATGGCCTTATGCAAATAGGATTCAACCAAGGGATACAAGAACTAAAGGGACTCAATTTACTTTCTACATTATCAGCACAAATTGTAACACTTTTGGAGAGGTTGGATGTTTTTGCAGCCCAACACACTCGAGAGATAGCAGTTACATGTGAATATTGTGCTGGCGAGCATCCGAGTTATCATTGCAACATCAGTGTTGGACAAGTACAGTTTGGGGGTGATTACCTCAACAACTATGTTTATCCCAATTATCATCAAGGTTGGGGGTATCACCTGGATTTTGAAAGGAGTTATAACTATCAAGACCCATACTGTGTCCCAAGTCCAATACATCCATTGGATTTCTCATATCCACCTCCATCGCGACAAGAAGAAAATTTAGAGTTAAAGGAATTCATGTCTAAGAGCATGGTAGACCCGGAAGAGATGATTATGAGCCACGAGCTATCAACCCAGAATCTTAATCGACAGATGGAACAACTCATTAACTCTTCAATGAATGGTCCTCAATACATGGATTTCGAAACTGAACAAGATAATTCAAGATTGGAGGATTTGTGGTTCAAATTTGTAGCATCAACTGAGGAGAAGATGATTGAGTAAGAGAGGTCAATTAGAAATCTTCAAACTCAGATGGATCAAATTCTCGAAGCCTTGAATAATCGCGCTCAAAACGATTGGTGCTATGTCATGGATGATGAAACTGATGGAGAACCAGAAGTGTACATGCCACTGGATAAGCTCAAAGAAGTAGTTATTGAGGAGACAACTAGGGGTATGGAAAATGAAGATCATGAGCTGACTTGTATAATACCGCGAGTGCCTTCTCAGTTAGAGTTGAAAAATTCAGTGAACTTTGGTCACCCATGTCCCCTTGGTAGTCACATCCAAAGCAAGAATTTCTGTGATTATGAGGCCTCTTACAAACCATGGTGGGCTGAGGAAGAGAAAATAGAAGAGCAAAAGCCCGTTGTATCTGTCATACCTTAATGTAAAAATTTATTCACAAATACAACGGACGAAGCACCTAGCTACGCAATAGAACTGGGGGCATCATGTACAGGAAATAGGCTAGATTATTTAAATTCAAAGACTCTCATGATGGGGAACCTACCAAAGCACATAGTGGTTCTAATGGATGGAGGGTTCCTAGCTTATTGTAGAGGAATTGGATAGCAGTGTCAAGAAAAGAGTCCAGTTAACGGACTATAAACCGAGCGCTAGATAGGAGGCACCCCATCCAATCTTTCTCCCTCCTTGTTTAATTCTTATTTACATTTCCATATTTAATATATGTTAGATAGTGGTAAGCCTTAATAATAGTTTTATTATTTCTCCTCTCAAGTTTAATCCAATTGCTATAAGCATTCAGGATCAAACAGAAGTCAAACAAAACTGAAGCTGCCAGAGTATAGGGTAGTGCGGCCGCACCCAATTACAAGCCAAACACAGCGCGGCCGCGCCATAGCTCAGTCACAGAAAAAAAATATGCTAAATTTTTAGAATTTCTTACTCAAGCATTCAGACAGTTAGAAGCCCACACTCAGTTTCCAACTATAGAATATCTCAAACTTAGCCATCGCCTGATATACCATCGGATCATGAGGAGGCGAAGGGAGATGACATTGCCACTTAGGGGAGTATTCTTTCACTTTTAATTACAATGAGGGCATTGTTTATTTTAAGTTTGGGGGTATTGGGTTGTAGTGAGTAGTTTTTGCATATAGTTAGTTGCATATAGTTTGACTGCATGTTTAAGTTGCATAGTAGGGGTATTTTAGTATCGATGCACTTAACGTTATTTTTGTTTTTAGTTTTTTTTTGTCTTGTTTACTTAGTATGTGTTTAGTTGCATAACATTGCATAATCCCAGGCTTTTAGTTAGTTAAATTCTAATTTGGCCAATGATGAAATAGAAATGTGATAGATTTTTGAACTCTGTTGATAACTTAAACTTAGTAATAATTTCATACATGATGTAATCTATGCCTGTTGTTTAGATGTTACCGGTCCAGACATCCGAGGAGACCTAATCCTGCATCTCTTTTTTAGAGTGCATCTTCGCTCAAGTAAAATTTCATTGCAAGTCGATAGATCCGCCTTTTCTCAGTCAGGCTCGCCTCAGCGGGTATTGATCCATCTCGTAGGTACTCCTTGATATGCTGATACCAAGGATGCTGGATGGGAGGTAGCTCATCTGATACTTCTCCAACGTAGTTCCCATAGGTTGCTGCCTTGTGCAGGGCAAATATGATGCTTGGCATGTATTCCTTGTCAGGCATGTGAATCAAGGAGGCCAAAGTTGCTAACGCGTCTGTAACGCCCGAGAATTTCGGATCTTGAATGAATTAAATTTTTAATTAATTATGTGGATTAAATGAATTTAATTGATTAATTAGGTGAGTAAGATATTTGAAGGTCGTTCTATGACCTAGAATGTGTGGATGTGGTTAGTATTCTTGCTATGTGTTAGGATTAATTATTTTGAATTATCAAGACAAAAATAAAGGTTTTTCGAGAATTTTTTCCGTAAAAACACTATTCATTTGATTTCACTCAGAGATTAGGTTTAAAATTCCGAGAAACGCGTAATGATATAATATGAAGATATAATGGAATATCCAATAATATTTTAGTTATGGCAATCGAAGTTTTCACCTATGGACTTAAAACCTAAGGGTTGGTAAAAGTGATTTCTGAAAGGGAAATGTAATGCGTATAATCATTTCGGTTATTATACGTATAATGTACGAGTATAGTTTGAATAACGGTACGACGTATGATACAAATATCGTATGAATATTAAACGAAGAGAATACGTGAGTTATACGCATAGGATACGATTAGTTCTTATTAGATTTTGAGTTAAGGATTTTGTATAATCCAATTAGACTTGGATTAATAGCAAGCCCAATGAATTATGTAATCAAGCCCAAGTCAAGGCCCAATGTTAAGTTAAGACAAGCCCAATCTAAGAAATCGAACCGCGGATCGAACCGGCGGGTCACGGGATGGGTAAAACCCATGGGGCAACCCATGGGAAGACCCATGAAGGTGTGGGCCGGCCACTTGGCCACCAAGTAAAGTGATTACTTGGTGGCTAAGTTGTTGAGGAGGTGGGAAATAGTAAGGAGGTGGACTTGAACAATTTTGCCCTCCATTTGAAATCCTATAAATAAGAAGCTTAGCTAGTGTATTTGGTAGTTTTTAAAATATTTGTCCACTTATATTGAGAAAGAGAAAGAGCTAGAAACACAAAATCAAGCTACTTCCAAGCAAAACATAAGAATTTTACCAAGAACGCGAAGAACGACAAAGGTAATATTTTCGTAAACATTAGTCCTCATCTTTTTTCGATTTCCTTCTCATAGAGAATTGTGAATTAGTGGAACATGTTTAGTGAGGAGGAATAAGGATGACTATTAATAATGAAAACATTGATAAGTCATGATCAAATAGAAATCGTAAGTGTTTATGTAAGTTAAAACCGTTGAAAGTGATGAACGTTAACTTAGTTGTGAATGGACGATTTGAAAACCATCATAGCTAGGGTATATGCATATTGTTTGGTTAGGATGTAGATGATGAATCAATGGAGTGTTCCATTTGATTTGGCTTATAGAACACGAGTAATGAAGTTATGGCAAATTTTGTGAAAATAGACGTTAAACATCGAAAACGTAAAAATCTCGGATTAAGGGTCAAAAGTTGTCGTGTGACTTGGAAACTTCGGTTTTCAATGTCAACACGTGAGATAATGTATTCAAGAGTCGTGGACTTGAGAATCGTCGAATTCCGACTTTTAACGAAGAAAACGAGTATTAAACGCTCGAAAATGATAAACGAACGCTCAAAATGAACCAAAAGGTGAATTCCGAGTTAACGGATTCGAAAATGTAAAACTCTTATATGAAAACCTAGAGTATGTAATTTATGAGTTGTGGGCCGCAGCGTCAAACACATCATGAAGGGTCATCGCGTAGTCACGACCAAAGGTCTCGATCCTGTTCTCGGCACCGCAACGCCGAAGGTATACAAGAGTCTAGCGCCGCAACGCCGACAGTGTGGAATAGTTGACCAAGTTAGGGTTTTTATTCCATTTGAATGTAAACTAATAATAAGACATGAATGTACTTAATGTAGATAATAAGGTTGACTTTAAATCATTTATAAAGTGATAACATTAAAAGATTAGATATGGTTTAATAGGAATTAAACGAAGAATGCAAGAGTGTAATAAGTAAACCGTGAATGATGTTCAACGTTGATACTTCACCAATGATGATCGAATATCGGTTAATAATGTAAGAACATTAACGAGCTGTAATGATGCATAGTAAGTCGAATTGACATTATTAAATTGAATGAATTCAAATAAGGCATAGAAGAGAAAGATGTTGGTTAAAACCATAAATTGAGTTTGTTTGGTAGCTAATTACAGTGTGCTATGTGAATATATCATGTAGAACCTGTAAAGGCTGAGAATTGTTGAATATTATATTTGAAGATGCTTGAAGGTAAGTTTTCTTAACGCTTGTCTAACCTCAGTGTTAGTCAAGTTTTCTATGATTCATGTTCTGAAATGCATAAATGGTTTTAAAGAAAGAGCCGATACGTGTTTTAAATCGGTTAAACTAGTCTTGAAGAGTTGATTGATTTGTTTACAAGTCTTTTGATATAGAACTGTTAACGATATCCTATGCCAAGTATTTGGTATAGATGTAAAGGTAAGTTTGTCTATGAACAAACAAAAGTATTTTCATCGATTATTCGATGGGCACGCGAGGTTGCCAAAACTTAAACGTAAATACGTTTAACGATGAGTGTTGATCAACATAGAGTACTATAGGCTGATCACCTAGAAGTACTCATAAGTAATGTCGAATGGATGGCCTTAGTGCCGGATGTCCTTCTCAAATATGAAAACGGAAAGAGTATGTTCATGGTCTTTTGACCGGTTCAGAATTCCTAAGCTATAATATATACTTTGGAATCATTGTTATGAAATGAGAAGTACTAGTCAAATGTTTCATAGTGCTTCATAGTTATTTGTTTAGTTATGGAAGATAATCATATAATTCTCGATGTGATATTCATATGATCCTTTGTTAGACTTGCTAAGCTAGTTATGCTCACTTCTTGCTTGAATTATATGATTACAGCTAAAGCCGAACGAACTAAGAGTTCTAACAGCGATAATGGCAAGGCTAAGATGGATAGTTAATTATCTTGTAATAGACTAGTGTATTTGAATGTAAGATACTTATGAAGAACAAAGAATGTATTCGGTTTATGAACCTGGAAAAGGATTTGCTATTATTGTAATACGAAGATAGTAAATAAAATCATTTTGCTATTATTTCAATGAAATGACTGTATACATTGTAGTATCGTATAGCACCATCTGTCGGGTTGGAAGATACCCGGATTTGGGGGCATCACAGCGTCTGCAAAGTCATTCCTGTTATGGGGAATATGTAGAAAGGAGATCTCTTCGAACTCTAAAGCCATCTGTAAAACTTGCCGATGGTAAGGCAACAAATGTAGCTCTTTGGTTTGATAGATTCCTGTGGATTGTCTGACCACTAACTCTGAATCCCCAAAGACAGTTAACCGCCTAATGCCCATTGAACGAGCAAGTTTTAGCCCCATGATACAGACTTCATACTCAGCTGTGTTGTTGGTGCTGACAAACTGCAATTTGACGGCGACGGGATACTGCTCCCCCGTACCGGATACTTGAACTACTCTAGCTCCAGAACCTTCCATATTAACAGCTCCATCGAAATACATCTTCCATGTTTGGCGTGTATCGTACTGATGGTGTTGCTAAACTGTCATTACCCCTTCATCGGGGAAATAAGTTTCCAAGGGTTTGAAAACCCCTGAAGGTGCGGCGGCCAGTTGATCTGCAATTCCTTGACCTTCTATAGACTTTTGCGTTACGTAGACGATGTCAAATTGTTGTAGGATCAACTGCCATCTGGATAGCCGATAATTTAACATGGGTTTACTGAACACGTACTTGAGAGGATCCACGCAGGATATGAGATGGTTTGTGTGACCACGGAGGTAATGCTGTAACCCCATGGAAGCCCATGCTAAAGCACAACAAGCTTTTTCAATCAGAGTGTACTTGTGTTCACTGCTGCTGAATCTCTTGCTGAGGTAATAGATAGCTCGTTCTTGGCCTCTCTCGTCTTTCTGTCCCAGCATACAGCCCATGACATTGTCACTTATGGATATTTACGTGAATAGGGGAACATCATCCCTGGGTGGTACCAAAATGGGAGCTTTGACTAGCTGCTCTTTGATTGTAAGGAAGACCTTCTGGAACTCATCATTCCACTTCATGGAGGAGTTCTTCCTCAACAGCTTAAAGATAGGCTCACAGGTTGCTGTGAGTTGAGAAATGAAATTGCTAATAAAGTTGGTTCTTCCCAAAAATCCCCATATTTCCTTCTCTGTCTAAGGAATGGCCATTTTCGTGATGGACTAGATTTTGGTGGGATCTAGCTCAATTCCTTTATGGCTGACTAGGAATCCTAGCAACTTGCATGATTTAAAGCTAAAGGTGCACTTGGCTAGATTCAACTTTAAGTTGTACTTGTGCAACCTGTTGAATAGCTTTTTGATATGGTTTAAGTGGTCTTTCTCCCTTCGGGACTTGAAAATAATGTCATCAACATAGATCTCTATCTCTTTGTGCATTAAGTCATGGAAAAAAGCCATCATAGCTCGATGATAGGTGGCTCCGGCATTAATGAGGCCGAAGGACAATTGTCTATAGCAAAAGGTTCCCCATAACGTGATGAATGCAGTTTTCTCACGATCCTCCTCAGCAACCATAATCTAATGGTACCCCGCAAAGCAATCAGCGAAGGAGTACATACCGTATTGAGTAGTATTATTAATGAGAATATGGATAAATGGCACGAGAAAGCTATCTTTAAGGCAAGCTTTGTTCAGATCTCGATAATCCACGCAAACTCGCACCTTTCCTCTAGGTTTAGGTATGGGAACGATGTTGGATATCCATTCAGGATATGTGGACACCATGATAATACCGACTTGAAATTGTTTCACAATTTCTTCTTTCACCTTTAAACTCCACTCAGGTTTCAATCGTCTGAGCTTCTGCTTGACTGGCTTGAATCCCTCTTTAATGGGAAGGCGATGAAGGACAATGTCAGTGGACAAACCCACCATGTCTTTATGAGACCATGCAAACACATCCTGGAATTGGGTTAATAGCGTAACCATGTCATTCCTCTGGTTTGGGGTAAGGTTAAACCAATCTGGATTAACTTAGGGCTTTCTAAGGTTCCAAGATTGAAGGAAGTGGTTTGATCAAGGTTGGGTATAGGTTTGTCTTCGACCCATTCTTTAATCTCCGGAGGCACCTCAATGTCCTTTTATATTTCCATCAAGTCAGAGTCTAACTTTTCATCAAAGTTACAATCCTTGTGGAGAAGAGGCATCTTATCAGCAAGTGTGAGAACCCCAAAACAGGTCCATTCCATCCAACCCATTCTGAGTCGCCAAATATATGGTACAGAAAACAACTACAACTTTATTACAACAATTGTCGTACAAAATACAACAACACATATGTTGTGAGTTTGGATACAAATATATACCAACTGTGACCATCCCAACCTTGGATAGCACGTCACAATGACACCTTACGTAAAGGTATAGTCAAAAACTGTTTTAGAAATCAGAATCTTTGGGAAGTGCACAAGGAAACCTTCGTACATGGGAGGCCATGCGTCTAGGTTATAATAGATATCATATGGCCACATAATTATCCTTGGTTGACCCAATAGACCCCAAAGAAAAACGAGAAGATTACTATCATATTCTTTCCAATGGTGAGTCTTCTCTTGACATATCATTATCTCCACTGTCTCTAATTGAGAATTATACTTCAAACAAACACCAAGATCATATAGGTAGTGCGCGTAGATATACTCAGTAAGTGGATGTGCACAACCCTGTCTTATGATGACACGAGGTTGTATGTCTTTAGACATCTTGTATGATAGTTGCAAAACACCCTTCCAACGTTGGGTTCGCCTCACCCTATTTGATTCACCAAATATAACTACTAAATGATGACCACCGCTCTATTCCCCTGTTACCCCCGCTCGACCCAGCTACACTCTTATTACCTGAAAGGAATTGTGAAGCAAAAGGGTGAGCACAACTAGCTCAATAAAGAATATCATGACTAAAGATAATTAAATTATCAATAGCATTCATCAATAATAAATCAGAGATTTAGAACATATGGTAGATGATAAAATTTTAACCATAGTTGCAGCGGAACCAGCAATCCATTAGAAGAGTCAAATAGACTATGAAGTCTATTATATTCTCCATGTTAAAAATCCACCAACAAAGTTTTATCCCTGTAACATCAATCAACAATTCTGGTCCACAATCATATGAATAACTCATAATCATAATTGTAGTTCTAAATTCCTCTTCTCATCCAGGACGAAGATAATTTTCATCACCTTTCTTTACCTGAAACATCAAAGATCATTGTTACACCAAATTACATTTCCTGTTCATAATCATACTAATAACTTCATCTTTGCACTACGGCCAAAGATATTCATTTGTATAACCAGTTGGTCATGTTCATCTCAACACCTATTCATCTTTGCACTACTGGCCCAAGATATTCGACAACATGTCATCTTTGCACTACGGGCCAAAGATATTCATCAACAATTCATCTTTACACTACAAGCCAAAGATATTCCTCAACAGTTCATATTTGCACTACAGGCTAAATATATTCATCAACAGTTCATATTTGTACTACAGGCCAAATATATTATTATCTCAAAGAAATATATAATTATTTCAGAATTTATATAAATAATTATAACCATGTTGATCATTTCACCTTTGCACTTAAGCTAAAGATATTGAATTATAAATTCAATGGTCATAATCATACCAGTCAACAATTCAACTTTGCACTACTGGCCAAAGAGAACCCATAGTCATGATCATACCAAAAATCTACCCATCTTTACACTCAAGTCAAAGAGAAATATCATCATTAGGGTTATAAAAATGTTATATTTGATAATAAAAATAATATGATCAACATATAGTTTTAATCTCAAGAGTAATATTCATAATTAAACTATAATTTGGTTAGAAAGAGAAACCAATTTTGTCATAAATAGTAACTCGTGAATAGTAACTCATGAATAGTAACTCGTGAATAGTAACTCATGAATAATAACTCATGAATAGTAAACCCGACACAAAAATGTAGAAATTTCACAATAAAATTCATACCAATATTTCGGTATAATGATATTGAAATAACATTTCTTAAACTTATAAACAATTTATTTTAATTATATACACTTTACTAAATAATGCATTTAATCATTCTAAAATGCCAACCTCATAAGATTTCATCACCACTAACCAAAACCCTCATCAAAAATCTGCATATACCTCATATATGATTCAAAAGCATAAAATCATATTTTCCAATTTTCTTCCTTCACCTAACATATTTAATTCATTACTCATAACTAGTCCATTTTCATGAAAAATACCAAATCAGTCCCAAAAATATTTCTTTTCTGGGATTTAGGAGAATATAGTCCCATATTGAACATATATTTTTCCCGAAATTTTTAAAATTCATTTACTATTTTTTATATGGCCAAAACCGCCGAATATTTAGACATTTATCATAAATTGTACTTTTATCCAAAAATTCCGAAATTCACAGAGTATACTAATATTATATAGATATACTTCCAATAAAAATTTCATCAATTTTGGAGTTAACCACAAGGAGTTATAAATGGTTACTTTTAAAATAGTATTTTCTCGTAAAATTCATAACTCTTAATCTATACATCCAAAAATCGCCATTTTTGGACACAATCAATAAAACTCATCAAAATATCATTTCAAATTTTTCCAGAATTTTCTGAAGGATGAAAAAAGTACGAACTGAAAAACATAATAACCCTTAAAATCCCTTACCTCAAAATAACGGTACTTCTGATCGGAATATCGAATAGAAAGCCGAAGGAAACTTCTACTAAATAGCAACTCTCAAAGTATCTAAATACTCTAAAAAATATGCTTGATAATATAGAGAGAAAGAAAACTTGTTTCTGGTGTGATTTTCAATTCTAACATAATCACCTATTTATAGGAAAATGCTAGAACGCCAAAGGAGACTAAAATAATAAATTATTATTTTCTTTCTTTCTTTTCTCCACGTACACCTCAATTGAAATGCTTGGGCATCCAACTTGGAAGATATAGCAGCCCATGTGTTATTCAACACTAACCCAAAAGTGGGTCCCACCCATAAATTAATAAAAATCATTTTATTTTCTGAAACTTTAACAATTCATAGAAAATAGCTCGTTTATCAAAAAAATACGAATTTTATATCCATTCTACCTGAAATCGAATTCTCTACAACTTTGTAGAAGAAAGTTTTTCTAAATTCCAGACCAAAAATATCCGAAATCCATAAACGGATGATTTTAAACACCGTTTCAACACCTTTTAAAATTCATAACAAATCATGCATTAATTTTAAACGGTTCAAAATTTGTGGACATATACTCAACTTATATATGTATAACATATCCAAAAATCACAACGATCCATCGGTTGGATTAAAATTATAACTCACGCAGTAAAGCTTTAAGAACGTCGATTTGAGTTTTTAATACCTCCAATCCGACAAAATACTGATAAAATACCTCAACATTAATTCCTTCATTTATAACCACATAAATAAATCCATCATCTATATCCACATCAAATAAATATTTCATTATCATATAAATCAATAATTAATTATTCACAAATAATATTACAGAATCACAATAATGACAACCAGGTGGTTCCTAGGAAAGAGGGGGCTTTCCAATAAGGATTTCTCCTTACTGGCGCACAATTAGGTGACCAAACCTCTCCTTGACAGAACTTTCTAGACATTGCCAATAATGTTATCTCATAATATTATTCAAATAATATTAATTATTGATCCGATAATGGCAAATACTGTGCAGTGATAATTATTGAAATAACAATAATATAAAATATCAACGCAACAATTATTGAATCAATAAAATAAAATATTGAATAAGAATTACACATAGCAATTATTGAGTAGTGCCTTCTTACGTAAGGATCAATAATTCAACAATACTATGCAATCTGACCGTCTTCTTTATCAGGCAACAACGTGTATTATCGTATTTTAACCACCGTGTAATCCAACAAAGTGTTAATTGATAATAACTTCTGCTATTTATTTATAAAAATTCAAACTTTTATTTTCTTCATCCGACAGCTTATCCGTTATGGGGCCCATAACTGGGTGGCGTAGTGCATTTAATATTCCCAAGCAACAAGAATATTCCACGACCAAACGAATATTCCCCGACAACAATGAGTATTTTATAACTACTTGCGTATTTAAAATAATTACATATATCACCCTTAACTTTAACTTTTATCAATTTAACTATTTACTAAATAGAAAAATTGAATAATTTTATTTCATAAAATTCGGGGTCTTACAACAAGTACATGCACATCTAAGTTCAGAGTCCTAAAACAAAATATGCTTTTACTTAGTATATATGAAGTTGTTTAATCATACAAAGTGTTAACATGTACTGAGAAAACAATTGCTACTACTGTACAGAAAAGTAAGCAGTTATGATATCTACAGGGCAGAAAGAGTTCCTGCCCGTTTTACCCTCATCGACCAATGCAAGGAGTGCTGCTCCAATTTCCGAGGGCAAAGTCCTGGTGGACAACAATGATGGAGGGGCTGTCATCGTCGTCCTTTTCCCGAATGATGACCATTATGTCTGGGCAATCATCGTCTGGGGTGTATCTGTTTGTATGTTCGTCATGGACAATGATGTATATGCCTGACATCATTCTGACGATATCTTGCTTAATTCTTCGTTCCTCTTCTTCCACTGCGGGATCTGGAACAAAGGCTTTTTTCTCATTTACCGGTATCGGCTTGGGGAATAACATAGTCATTACGTTAGCTAACACCTTTATGGGAGGTTGTGCGCACTCAGGATTTGTAGGTGAAGATAATCGTCGTGTAGTTGAAGCAGGAGGAATCTGCTGATGCTTATGTGGATTCCTGTGACTAAAATTGGCAGAATAGCCTAGTCCAACTGTCCCAGTTTGACTGATCACTTGAATTGGGTGCTTAATACCCTGGTGATCTTTACCCAGCCCTTGTCCCGGCTGATGACCCAATGACATCATATCTTGAGAAGTCGACATTACTTTGGTAGAAATCTTGGGTGCGGGAAATGGCATTCCAATAGCATGGTATTTAGTATTGCTCACTTCCAAGGCATGAAAACTGACCGGCTCAACATCTGTATTGACGTTGATGAATGGTATGTCACCATGTTGAGGACATTCCGATTCAGTGTTGACCGTGACCAGGCTGTCATTAATGATGTACTTCAGTTGCTGATGAAGAATGGAGGGGACGACCCCAGCCATATGAATCCATGGTCTTCCTAAGAGCAGGTTGTATCCTGAGTCTATCTTTAGCACGTGAAAAGATACGCAAAATGTGTGGGGACCAATTTTAATTGGTAGTTCAATCTCTCTGACTGAATTCCGGCGGGCTCCGTCAAAAGGTTTAATGACCGTATGGCTGCTCCAGATCCGTTTGAGATTGACGTTCATCTTTACCAAAGTAGCATAAGGACAGATATTTAGTGACGAACCTCCATCTATCAAGACTCCAGCTAGCATGTACCTGGAGGACAAAACCACAATGTGCAACGACTTGCAATGACCGGTCCCTTCAGGCGGTATGTCATCATCAGTGAAGGATAACACATTGTTGTTAAAAATGTGATCAACCAAATGTTAAAATTTTTCAACATCCACTGATTTCGGCAAGTAGGCTTCTTCCAAAACCTTCAATAAGATCATCTTGTGATCCTCAGAAGTTAAAACCAATTCCAGTATTGAAATTTGATGTGGATCTTCTTTTAAGCTTAAAACCACCTTGGCTTTGTTATTACCCATAGTGTGGAGGAACTTTTCAATCTTCTCCATGGGAATCTTCCCCTTTGATTTGATGGCAAGCTTCATCACCCATTGGGGAAGATACAATGGATTTTCCTTCGACACTGCAGTAGTTGTATGAGAGGTGGATCCTTCAGCTTCTCCATAATTCCATGGAACTTTTTGTAAGATGATAACAGGATATTGTGGTCTTAATGGTAAACTGATTAGCTCTGGAGCAGCCCCTTTCAAAGGATTTTCAATTCCTTTGAGTTGAATTACTTGTACCGTGAATGGTTTGACAGTCTCATCAGCCTTAGCGGATATAACTGCTACCAATCCCTTCCATTTAGTAGGACATGTATTCTCACTCTCAAACAACATAGTATCATCGTCTGCTAGTTGTAGGACACAGCTGTCAATTAGATTCTGAATAAGGTGGCGGAGTGCCCAACATTCTTCCGTGATGTGGCCGCGAGAATCTAACTGATTTTGACACACTCCATCAAAGTTGAACCATCCTGAACGAGGATTAATTGGAGGTAGAAGGGAAGTGATCCTTCCTTCATTGATCAGCATTTGAAGGATTTCCTCCATAGGTTATCCCAGGTATGTAAATTCCCTTCTATTGGCAAAATCCCGACGAACTTTTGCATTTACTCTCTTTGTCACTTTGGCCTCCAATGTTTCATTTTCTAAAGGCGATGAAGGAGTATTCATAACAAAAGAGAGAAGACTAGCATGCTCCTAGATGACTAATTATCGTGTGACTTGATGCTGATATGTCACCAGTTTTGCCAATTGCTCAATCTGCTTACACAGAGCTTTCATCTTTCGTTCCATCACAAATTGTAACTTTGCACAATCCCATTTGTCAACACCGTCTTTGATAGTATGGGAAGATTCACCGTTAAAATTGGAACTCTGTCCACTGCTCCAATTAATCATGTTGACCTCCTCCTCTTTGTGTTGAGGAAGAGGGTTGTCTTGTACATGAGGTTGATCTGGTTTGGTGACCACGATCTCCCCGTTGTCCATCAAATCTTGGATCTTGTGTTTCAAGGCCCAACAATCTTGAGTATCATGTCCAGGTGCCCCGACATGATAAGCACATTTCCGAGCAGTATTGGAACCCCTTCCATTAGGGTTGGCTGGTCGAAGAAGATGCATGATTTTCTTCTGAGTCGTCAGAAGAGTGAGAATGTTCTCGAGTGAGTCCACAAAAGGTGTTAACACTCGAGGGCATTTAACTTCTCCACCTTTAGGCAATGGAGGATTTGAAGACTGTGCTTGAAAGGGAGTGTAATTTCTCATTTGGATGGGCATATTCTGATTACCTTTCTGACCTTGTAGTATCAAGGAAACATCCTCCTCTTTCTTTTTATGGACCCTCCGGGGGTTGTTTCCATAATTTTAGGACTGGATGTGTTCGGCAACAGGTTTAAGGGCAGCTAGGTCTTGAATATTTCTAGACTTCAATCCCATCTCAGCCATCTCCCCGTGTTTAATCATTTCAGAAAATGGTTTACCAATGCCAGCTAAGACTCTTTCATAGAAAGAAGCTTCTTGTATGTCTATGAAGGTCATAACCATTTCTGATTCCGTCATAGAGGGAATAACTTAAGATGTAAGGCGCCTCCACCTTTGAGCATACTCTTTGAAAGACTCATTAGACTATTTCTTGACCACGGTGATCTGGTACCGGTCAGGAGCCATCTGAGACTGGAAGCTGTATTGTGTGACGAAGGCGTGAGCTAGCTCTTCCCAACTATGGATCTTTGAGTTTTCTAATCTGGTATACCACGAACGGGCTTCTCTAGTCAGACTTTTCTGGAACAGCTGCATTCTGAGCTTCTCGTCCTCTGCATAAGATCCAAGTTCTCCAATGTACACCTTCAAATGTGTGTAAGGATCTCCTAACCCATCGTATTTTTTGAAGTCTGGAGTTTTGAACTTCTCTGGATAATGAACACCAGGAAATATACAAAGGTCAACATATGAGACACTCCCGTGTGCTCCAATTCCTTTGATAGAACGAAGGGTTTCTTCCATTTTAAGGACCTTTTTCTTGATGTCACCGGTGTCTGGATCTCCTTTGAAATAGGTGGCATCATGAATTTTGTTGGTCGTATCCAACTGAAGTTCAGGTACTATAATGGCTTTATCAGGACCTTGGGTTCCTCCTTGTGTAGAGGTTTTTGCATGTACGAGTATCTTTGTACCCTGAGTAGACTGGTGTAGTTCTTTAAGCAGAACAACTAAATCTGTGATTTGTCTACTTAATCCATCAAATTCTTTGTGAGAAACGAGATTAAGATCAGTCTGGTCTGATGATGACATAATTGATTGTAGGCTCGTGGCCTTTTTGGACTTTGACCGGGTAATGGGTTCGATTGTTTCCCTGCAAAAGACTTTCATAGTTTAGTCTTAGGGAATGTGTAAATATTGACATGCTATGTGATGTATCTGCTTTAGAAATTTTATCCTGCAAAAATGGATGTTAGCTGTTTGTAATACAAGATAACATTTAATTTAAATATGTATGTATACACATTTCTTCATACTTCTCATTACATGGAGATGAATATGGAATGAAATTACAAGTAATTGACTTTACGAGTAATTTGAAATGAGAAAGCATGAAGAGACTTTCCTCCGCGTTTGGTTTATCAGAGGCTGACCTATCTTAGGCTACTCTCGCGGCTTTTTGGCATGAAGGTTCCCAAATCATAGCAATTTACTTGACGGGAAGTTAATCCGGTCTTTCAACTGGAGCGAATTTGGGTGGTGCCTTTCCTGAGCCTCATTGGAATTAGTCTTCCTACGAGTCCAATAATCAAACACCGACAGGATAGCCTCATGGTGGAGGAACCACACAACATAGATTCACATACAACGTGTCTCACCGTTTATGAAAATGATGACATGTTCAAAGCACTAATATCACAGATAGATATATCGTAGTGCAGTAACAAAATGCATTCGTACACATTCATCATAAATGTAAATGCAACATAAACACACAAGCATATAACTGTTTTGAAAAGCTTGTAATAGTGGCTTAAGTCCTCTTACTGGAGTCCCCAACAGAGTCGCCACCTATCGATGTCGGGATTTTTATTTGTCCCTTTCTGTATCTTTATTTTGGTGTTCTCATATTAGGTGAGATTTGTTTGAAAAATCAATTGAAAAAGGTCTGACATATATCATGTCGACGATGGACTGTTAAGAGTCGCCAATTGGTTTTTTATATGGTTGAACCAACACAACCAAGAAAAGGTTTGCACATTGACCTAGTGATGTGACACTGCTAAACGGGTCTGTGAAATTAAGATTCATTAGGGTCCGGGGACTTCCTTATGCGGAGGGAAGTTGTTAGGCACCCTCCGACATCCGTGTTTCCACGGTGACCGCCACTTTTCAAAAAACTGTTATATGAATGCGTGTGTGTGTGTGGGTCAATGAGCTGTTATTTGGAAGTAGTGCTATGCCTCGTTTGCACCTATATACAAAGGGTTTGAATTTGTGTAAAAATTCTGTTTTAAACAAGATATAGTAGTGATGTTTTATAGAAGAGGTTTTTCAAACACTTGTGCTCAATAGTAATTTAGGCCTTTGATACTTCCATTTTATTAAATGTTCGGCTTGATTGCTTTTATTTTTGAGATGCGAAGCATCTTCGAGAAAATAATGTACAAAGCGGTGCCGAACTCCTCATGGGTATGGAAACCATCTAAGAAAATCCAAACACCGTGAATAAATTTACAAGCTTCTTACAACTGAAAATGTCCATCACGGGAACCGAATCTAGATTCAGTAGACTGAATCTGTGATCACATGATTCCTAGGCTCACATGATGCCGTAATTTGTATAAAAGCAGTAAGCATGTATATATATAAAAGTTGTAAATATATATATATACAAATATGATCAGCCACCACGAAGCACCTCTATGGGGGATCAAAAATGTAAATAAAGCTGTAAAAGCAATCAACCGCTGTAGAGTAAACTCCAGACGGGACAAAATGTAAAGAAAGCTGTAAAAGCGATCAACCGCCACGAAGTAAACTCCAGGCGAGACGAAATGTAATATATGTATATAAAAGCGATAAACGCACCGGATATAAAATCCAAGCTCATGAAACAAGGTTCGACCACAGTTAATATATATAAGTATTTATATAAATGCAATTAAACGCTCCGGATATAAAATCCAGGCTCATCGAGCGAGTTAAATCACACGATTCATATATATATATATATATATATATATATATATATATATATATATATATATATATATATATATATATATATATAAACGCCCGAGATATAAGTTCAGGCTCAATCGAGGCATAACTCGATAATGTTAAATCCATATATATAAAAATATATATATAAGTATTTATATATATATATATATATATATATATATATAAAATGAAATGAAACCATGGACCGAAGTCCGGGAAAACACACACAACACGACTCTCAATGTAAAGAAAAGTGTGTGAAAAGATGAAGAGAAAGGCTTTAAAGTGTGTAAGAAGGCTTACAGTGGGCTGCCAAAGAAGACTTCTATAACTTGAAGTGGATGGACACTCGACTCCTGCCGGTACAAATAAAAGCTATATGTGAGCTCACAAGTGTTTAAAATGAGAAAACACTCAGTTTAGGGTGAGTACAGAGCAAATTTGACAAGGCTTCCTCACAGGCTGCGGCTCGCCGCAGATGTACCTGCGGCTGCCCGGGTTGCCCCGGGTTTTGCGGGTCCTGCCGTCTCAAAGTACGTGCACGCATGCACTGTGATGTCCGCTCGAACTTTCAGAATTAAAATTCGTGCATCCGACTGAGGTATGTAAGACCTATTTCGGACCGCTGTTGTCAAAAGTTACGCAATGACATGGGATTAGAGGTTGTACGAAGTGAGGAAGATGGAACCATGCCCTCCGGTCTCCAAGCTTCAAATTCTATCCGTTGTCCTGCGCAATAGTCACTCGAGATTGGTCTTCCTTGGTTCTTGTGGGACATTGTTGCGTAGAAATGTATGTATGAAATGTTGAGACGGCGCGATGTAGTGTCAAGGCTGCAAGATGACGACTTTTACCCCTCAACGGGGTTATCTCCAATTTGGGCAGATAAAGTAGACGTTGCTCAGGGTTATCTTTGAGATTGGACTACTGTAAGTGTTGAAGGTCCTTAGTGTCATCTCTGAGGTGTGCCTGTCTTCCCGGTGTTATCTTTCGATCTTATACTGAGTGCATCGGTATGAGTGCCGAGGTTGAAGCTGATGGCATGCATTTGAAACAAGCATTTCCGGGGTTATCTCCAGAACTGCAACTGCACTCCTTGGGGTTATCTCCAAGGTTGGTAACTGCTACTCCCAGTGTTGGGACTGAGACTGAATATCTCGGGATTATCTCCGAGATGAATCAGCCTTCTCCGGTGGAATTTCCAGTACTGGAACTGCATGTCTCGGGGTTATCTCCGAGGTTGGAATTGATACTCCCGGTGTGTGTTCCGGGGTTGGGACTGAACTTCCGGTAGTATCCGGACTGGATATGAGCTATCTTCCAGGGTTATTTCTGTAAGACGAATCTGCCCTCCTACAATGTTAGTAACAGGTGTGCAGAAATTTTCGAGTGTCTACAAGGAGGGAAGGATGTAACAATCCAAGATTTTATTTGTAATTTAAAATATTTATTAAATTAAATAAATATTTTATTGATGTAGATGTTGTTAGTAGATATTTGTGAATTAAAGTCTTAATTTAATAATTTAAAATGGTATGTTAATTTATTAAATAGAATTATAATGAGATTATAATTTTGTGGTAATTGGTTAACTGGGAAATTTATTTAATATGTTGTAATTAGTTTATTTAACTAAGATTGGATATGGAAATCTAAATAAATAATATTGGACTATAAACTATAATGCAAGAATTTATTAAAATAAATTAAAGTAGATTTAAAATGGATTTACCCAAACAAGGCTTAAAGATATTAAGTCTTTATTTTTAAAGTGTTTTGCCAAACAAAGCCTTATGGCTTTTGAATTTTAAATTTGAATTACAATAATAAAGAAATAAAATAAATAAAAATATAAATAGTATATATTAAATTTTGGTAACTGATAACTTATTATTATATTTATTATAATGTCAGTTTTGGGATGTTTGGGATTATGCGTTCTATGTACTTTATTTTGTTTACATGAAAAAGGAGTTGGCTTATATTGAAACTGAGAAAGAAGAAGGAGGTTTACAGAAAAGTTTGAGAGAGAGAATAGAGAGTGTTGAGAGATTGCATATTTAAATTTGATGTTGAAAGTAAATATTCATGATTATATGTAAAGTCCTTCAAGGAATATATGTACAAGGACTTAGTGGTAGATCAAATCTGTTAGGTTGATCTAAGGTTTTAATGTTTATCATTCTGTAAATGAATGTATAGATGGAAAGATCAAAGCTGTTAGGTTGATATATGTCTTGAGATATAATTGATAGGCTTCAACAGAATCGTAGTCTATCAAGCTGATCAAGAGATTGCAGTAGCCAAGGCAGAATCGTAGAGCATCGAGAATCGTAGTGTGTCTGCTTTGGAAGGCCTCTCCCAGAATCGTAGAGTGGTCCAAACGTTTGCCAAGCCAACTCAGTGATCGTAATGTACTCTCGAAAATGTAGAGTCTGCAATTCAAGCAAGTGAAGATCGTAGTGTGCCAGTAATTAAGAGAAATCATAGTGTTCTCGTTTGCTAGTATCAGATCAAGCACCAAGGTGGCTAGACACCACGATCAGAATCATAGAGCATCGTATGTCTGTATCAGAAGCATCGAGCCTTGCCCATTTGTTTAAGAATAAATCCCAACAAATGTGGAATGGATTATAAATGTTGAAGTCCTCGGCAGTCCCAATGACACAACAGTCATCCTTAGTATACAACAAAGAAGCGTATTGAACAAGCTAAGGAAAGTACTATGGGTCAGCAGAAAGCATCTTTTCAGTTGTTAGGTGAGACAACAGTCTGCTGTGTTAGTGAGCCAGACTGCAAATCAAAAGTTGTGCAAAAAGCCTCCATCAAAGCTCAGACATGTCAAACGCATTTAATGCTTCAACGAATGTCTTTAACGGATACATTTCAAAGACCTCATATATGCAAAACATCAGTAGATGATACAACTAAGCAAGCACTGAACAAAAACGCTGAAGAACACTCAACGCTCAACTCTATGATCCAAAAAGAGAAAGCTTGCTCAGCTACTCAGTTCTTTCAAATAAGACCATAACGGCAACTGAGTAGCACCATTCAAGAACTCATCAACTACTATCAAGGACTTGAAGAGTTCTAAGCGAACTGTGAAGAACCAAGTCTGTTGGACTTGAAAAGTTCAAAAGTGAACTAAGAAGTTCCAAGATTGCTGGTCTTGAAGGAATCTGTGAGATTCAGAAAGTGTAAAGATATCCTTAGTGGATTTCCTACTCGAGGAGTAGAAGAGTGGACTAGAAGCTTTAAGTGCTCTGAACCACTTAAAACACTATGTCTTTTACATTATTGCCATAACTGCTTATATCTCATTAACTTGTTATATCTTAAAGGGGAAACAAACAACTCACAATTTCGCTGTGTTTTAGTCATTATCAAAATTAACAAGTATTTCGAAAAGAATTTAAAATATCTATTCAACCCCCCTTCTAGATAACTATTGTGCCTCTAGAAACTAACAATTCGTATCAGAGCAGGTTCTATCAAATAGCCTACAAAGCTTAAATAGATCCAATGACACATCTGATAAGCGAATCAAAGACTGGAGGAGGCAACAAGCTTCCTATGTGCAACAAAGATAAATTTGCCAACTGGAAAGTTCGCATACAAGCCTACATGGACTCAATAGATGAAGATCTATTTGAGACTGTTCAAAATGGGCCCTACATTCCTACAAAGCTTGCACCAACCTCAGATGATCCAAACAGAATCCGGATCAAGGTCAAAGAAGAATGGACAGACAACGAATAGAAAGCTGTCCAACTCGACAAAAAGGCCAAGAATATTTTGTTCCAATCTTTAGAAGATGACCTATTTGAGAATGTGGTAAATAGCAAAACAGCAAAGGAAATATAGGAAGCATAGCTCATCATGCATGAAGGAATAGAAGAAGTCAGATGAAGATGGAGTAATAACCAGGAATAAGGCAAGACTAGTGGCCAAGGGTCACTCTCAAAAAGAAGGCATTGACTACGATGAGACCTGTGACGAACGAGATTTTTGTAATTTAATTTTAATATTTATTGAATTAAATAAATATTTTTCGATGATTTAATTATTAGATTTAATAATTAGTTGATGCAATTGTGGTAGATTAATTTAATTATATGTGTTACATTTATTAAATTAATGTAGAGAATAATTATTATTCAAATATGTAATTATGTGAGCTTATTGAATTAAATGAAATATTTAATTAAGCATGATGTTATTTAATTAATTTAATTATTAATTAGAGAATTAATAATTTGACATTATTAATTAATGAGAACATTAAATATATGACTATATGAATTTTCGAGAAGTTATTATATTTTATTTATATTAAATAAGATTTTGATTTATTTTATGAAGGAGTGTGACATTAATTAAACTATATAATAAAGCTTTATTAAAGTAAATGGTTTTTAAATCTATTTTGCTAGCCAAACAAGGTCCTATGGGGAGTTGGAGCAGTTACCCATTATTGGGTTAACTGACCACTCAGTGTGTCAGTTCTCTTATTATACCATACGTCTTCTTTATTGCATTTTTCTAAGTCTAAAATATAGTCAGAGAGTATTTGAGGAATTCAAAGAGAAATTTGTATCTGTTTAAGAGATTGTGAGTGTGTGTTTGAAGAAGAGTTGAGAAAGAATTCATCCACTACAAATATACACTTTTTACTCTGGGTAAATTCTCAAACCCAATTTCAATTTTACCTCAGTTAGTTTTATGAAAATGGCTTTCATTCAAGTTCTGTGGAATTTCTGTAAATTGGGAAATTGGGTTAGGGATATATGTAATAATTCGAGTAGCATAACATGTTTTATATATATTTTATATGATTCCATATCATAAGTTTCAGTATAAGATGACTTGTTATTTCAAAAATTTACAGAGTTTGGGTTATGGCCATATGACCTTATACGTGATTTTAGTATGTCAACTATAAATGTTTTCATAAAATTTACACTTGTATATTATTATGCATGTTGATGCGAAGAGACCAAACTTTAAACGAACGGATTCGGTGTTATAACGAATCCGTAGTGTCAATTTTCATGTTTTATTTTCAAAACCTTCAAGAACATCAAAGTCAGTGAAATTCACATATTTTAGTTTTGTGATTATGTGTTTTAATGAGTTAAAACCATTCTATAAATGTTGGGTTATGTTTATGCATGAATTATAACATGTGGGTACGATTAAATTCGTGTAGTGATAATTTAATTGGAATTTTTTGGTTGTGTTCTGCAATTTTCGCTAATTGCATATGATTTCTGTTCGCCAAGTCACGGCCAAATCCAACATGTAAGGCCCGCGTCATGATCTTAATCAAATATGTACTCACTCTGCAGAATGTCCAGAAATGAAATATTTTTAATATTCAAGTCTAGCAACGTGATAGCAACTTGATTTAATGAACATAAAACTATGTTATAAGTATAATGAGATGTTAAAATAGATACTTAGCATGTAAATAACATAATTACATGTGGATTGAATTATTGAATACATAATTAGCTTGTTATTCGTGTGTAAATTATGTGACAAAGTGGTAAATTAACTAAGTATAGTTAATAATCAAAGTAAACAAAGAGAATGAGTTTATGGTGATTAGTTAAGTTATAATTAACTGGTATTGTGAATGTGAATGGTATGTAGGATTAAATCCAAAAAACGTGCTTAGTTAAAGTGTAATCTACGCACGAGGCAAGTTTCCTAACCCTACTTGTCATTATTGTTCAAGTTATTAGTTACTTCGAGTAAATTATAATTACTATTATTCAAGTTCAATTGTTATATTAAAGATTTATTATCTTTTCAAAGCATGATTCAGTTATACAATAATTGTCTTATTGTATACTTCTTGAGATTATTATTCAAATCGAATATCATTATTGTTAAACCTTATTAGACTAGTGAACTTTATTGATTCAACTAGTCCTTAGTTGATGAACTTTCTAAATTTCAGAACCCTTATTGAATTATCCAAACCAAACTTCCTTTGGTGCGGACTCGAATGTCAAACTGAGATGATCAACCCTGCAAAGGGATTTACTTATGCGTTAGCGTTAAGATATTGTGCCCAGTATGGTACTAAGAAGATAGTAATGGAAAACCCTTATCTAGTTCTAAGAAATGAATTTTTGTAATTCATTGAAGATAATAAAATACGTTATGTGTTTATGTGTTAAAGTCAGCGTTAGATGATACGACTTTGTAACTAAAACTTAAAATTTTGTTGTCAGGATGTCGAATGTTGGTGAAGCTAGTCAAGCTGGGGAGGAAGAACCTCGTGTACCTATAGTACCGACAGAGGAGGAGCCCCGAGACATTCATGTCATTAGGGAGCAGCTGGTATAGAGGGAGTCATCTCCATTGATCACCGTTGTTGGTCAGGAACATGAGCCCAAGACTGATCCTGAGGAGGATCCTGAGGAGGAATTTGTTGAGGAAGAGGAAGAGGAAGAAGAGGAATTACCACGATACACCGTTGATGCTGAGATGTATGACACATTATACGACCGTAACGTGGAGTTACGAGATGAGGTGCAGGATCTGACCGAGCGAGCTATTATTCAGTAGATTACTATAGAGGAGAAGGAGAGGGAGATTTCGACTCTTCACTCACGACTGGGAAATGTAGAATGGGATTTGGTCCATGAAAAGGGTCAAACCGAAGATAAGACCGAGGAGATAGAGAAGTTGAAGAAGGAACTGAAGGAAACCTCCGAAAAACTAAACATAGCAGAGGAATGCTGGGTAAGAGAATCACGTCGAGCTGATCGTGCAGAAGATGATGGTCGTGCAAAGAAGGCGAAGATTGGGGAGACATATTCTACACTTAACAAGGCAATGAATGAGACTTAAGATCGAGTTTTGAGGTACCCAATCCAGTTCGAAGGACTACCATTGTTCATGATGGATCACAGGACGATGTATAACATCTTAGAAGAGGAGCGTAACAAGGCTAATCAGTACCTTGACCGACAGTGATATGATTTATTTAATTATGTGAAGAACTTAATTAGTTTTAGATGTAAATTCTGACGTGTTTTTGAGCGAAAGAATATTTGAATGTTTTAAATCTCGTGGATTCTTTATTCCGAGATAGTTGATGTAAATAGCGAGTTATCTTTATCGTTTAATGTTAAAACTTTGAGTTGAATGCAAATATATCAAGTTGTTTAAGATGATGTGTTAAGTGATATGTTAAATTGTTGAGTAATGCCTTAACTATTTAGAGAAATTAATAAAGTTCTAATAAACATTTATTTAACAAAAAAATGTCGTCAAGGAGAAGACAACAACGTCAACCGGCTCAGGAAGATTCTACCAATAATAACAATAATGCCAACGCAAATCCCGTTCAACAGTTAGTTAACTTACTGACTGGAGCAATGAACAATCAACCTCAAGCTCCACCAAACACAACGTTTAAAGACTTCAAGGCGGTGGGACCGACAGAGTTCAAAGGTTCCATGAACCCAATCGAGGCTCAAACGTGGGTTATGGAGATGGAAAAGATTTTCGACGTTGCTAGGGTTAGAGAAGACTAGAAGACTACTTTTGCAACGTTTATGCTGAAGTCTGAGGCTAGCTACTGGTGGCAAGCAAACAAAGTACGAGGAGGTGAAGGTGTAATTACGTGGGAGAGATTTAAAGAGATGTTTTTCGAAATATATTTCCCAACTAGTTCGCAGAATCAGATGGAGGTTCAATTTCTGGAACTGAAGCAGGGAAACATGAGTGTACCTGACTACGCGGCTAAATTAAACACGGACGAAAGAAAAGCCAGAAGATTCGAACAAGGACTAAAGCCTTGGGTGTACAGCAAGGTATCAATGTTTCAGATAAACACATTTGCCGAAGTTTTGGAAAAGGCCATCCTCGCTGAAAGTGGAAGCGATGTGGTGACCAAGTACATTCAAGATCAGAAGAAGAAGAAGAGTGAAGGTGAAATTAATAACAAGGCCAGTGGAAGTGGCACAGAAGGTGGAAATTTTAATCAGAAGAAAAGGTGGAACGACAGCTCATCATCGGGAAATCAGCAAGGTAATCAGAAGAAAAGAATCGAAGCATGCCCGACTTGCGGGAAAGCACATCTGGGAGTTTGTATAAAAGGAAAAAGAGTGTGCTACAATTGTGGTCAGGAAGGCCACATAGCACCAAACAGTCCAAACCCAAAGAAGGGTGCTTGTTTTACTTGTGGTTTGAAAGATCTGGCAAGAGACTGTCCCAAGAAGGGATCGGGAGGGTCAGGATCAGGAGGAAATCGGGGAAATAACAGTGGAAATGCCTTAACCATCACCGGACCAACCGCAACAAACCCGAATGCGATTTGCCGGTTTTCAACATAGCGATGTGAAGATGCGATTCAATCCGTGATGTGGTGTCAGGTATCATTCCGATCAATAAAGTTAATGCTTACGTATTATTTGATTCGGGTGCTACTTGTTCCTTTATATCTAATGATTTTTCCAAGAATTTAGATTTTCCTAAGAATGAATTGGATTACCCCCATGAACATAGAAATTGCGAATAGAGAAATAATCCCTGTTAAGTACGTACATAAGAATTATAGAGTGGATATTAAGGGTAATATCATGAACGTAGATCTTATCCCTATTCGACTTGGGGAATTTGACGTTATCTTGGGAATGGATTGGTTATTCAATTACGGGGCTGTAATTAATTTCCAAAAGAAGCGTATTAACCTTATAACTCTGTCAAAGGTTATATTTTATGGTAGCAAGTCGCCTAGACAAGCGAGTTGTCTAACGATGATGCAGGCCAGGAAGTTATTAAGACAAGGCTATATAGGATACTTACTTTACATAGTCGACAGTCGAAAAGAGAATCCGAAGGTAGAAGAAATACCGATTATGAGGGATTTCGTCGATGTATTTCCAAACGATTTACCAGGACTTCAACCAGATAGAGAGGTAGATTTCATGATCGATTTGGCGCCCGGAATCGCTCTAATATCGAAGGCACCATACCGAATGGGACCAGTAGAGATGAAGGAATTAATGGTACAACTACATGAATTGTTGGACAAGAAGTACATTCAACCGAGCGTGTCGCCGTGGGGCGCCTTTGTTATTTTGAAAAAGAAGGATTTGATCGATGCGGCTCTGTATTGACTACAGAGAACTGAATAAGGTTACGATTAAGAACAGATATCCATTACTGAGGATCGACGACCTGTTTAACTAATTGAAGGGAGCGAGATACTTTTCCAAGATAGACTTGAGAAGCGGTTATCATCAATTGAAGGTGAGACCAGAGGATGTACCGAAGACAGTGTTCAGAATGAGATACGGTCACTACGAATTTTTATTAATGTCGTTTGGTCTAACGAATGCTCCTGCAGCATTTATGAGACTAATGAATGGCGTGTTTAAGCCGTTTTTAGACAAATTCATAGTTGTATTTTTAGACGATATTTTGGTATATTAGAAAACCAAAGAAGAACACGAAGAACATTTGAGATTAACGTTGGAAGTATTGAGAAGGGAAAAGTTGTAAGTCAAATTTTTGAAATGCGAATTTTGGATTGAACGAGTGCAATTTCTTGGTCACGTGATAGATAAAAACGGATTCTCGGTAGATCCATCTAAAGTCGAAGCCGTGATTAACTGGGATCAGCTAAGAACGCCGGTGGAAGTAAGAAGTTTTTTTGGATTAGCAGGATATTATAGAAGGTTCATACAAGACTTTTCCAAGATCGCAACTCCGTTAACGAATTTAACTCGAAAAGCTGTGAAATTTGTTTGGACGGATAAGTGTTAGGAAAGTTTTCAAGAATTGAAGAAGAGGTTGAGTACGGCCCCTGTGTTATCTCTTCCGGATGATACAGGAAATTTTGTTGTTTATAGTGATGTATCGCATAAAGGACTTGGTTATGTGCTGATGCAAAACGACAAAGTCATTGCGTATGCATCACGACAATTGAAGGATTACGAGAAGGGATATCTGACCCATGACTTAGAGTTAGCTGCAGTTATTTTTGCTTTGAGAATTTGGAGGCACTACCTCTACAGGGAGAAGTGTGAAATATATACGGACCATAAAATTCTGAAATATATTTTCACGCGGAAGGATTTGAATATGCGTCAAAGAAGGTGGTTGGAGTTAATTAAGGACTACGACTGTGAGATTTTATACCATCCGGGTAAGGCAAATGTGGTTGCCGACGCCTTAAGTAGAAAGGGTTGTGAGAAATTGATGATGTTAACTGCTCAGGAGGAGCTAATTTCAGAAATGGAGAAACTAGAATCAGAGGTGAAGTATCCTATGGAAATTGATGAGAAGCTATTTCGGATGCAATCTGGTACAACCCTACTAGATAAAGTTAAGGAGGCTCAGCTTCAGAATGAAGAATGTAAAAAGGTGACAAAGAAGATATCTGAAGGAACTGAACCGAGATTTAAGATGGATAAGGAAGGAATACTAAGATTTGAGAGTAGAATTTGGGTACCGCCAGTACAAGAAATTAAGGAAGACATTTTGAGCGAGGCTCATAATTCACGATATTCGATTCACCCTGGTAGTACCAAGATGTACCAAGATCTTAGACAACATTTCTGGTGGCCGAATTTGAAATGTGATGTTGTAGAATGTGTTGCCAAGTGTCTGACCTATCAGAAAGTGAAAGCGGAACATCAGAGACCGAGTGGATTGCTACAACCGTTAGAGATCCCGGAATAGAAATGGGAACATATTACAATGGACTTCGTGGTTGGCCTTCTGACGACTCAAAAAGGCTGCGACGCAGTATAGGTTGTCGTTAACCGACTGACGAAATTCGCACACTTCCTTCCGATAAAAATAAGATTCAACTTAGATCAGTTGGCGAGGCTATACGTAAAAGAGATTATTTTGAGGCACGGAGTTCCGGTAACAATTATTTTAGATAGGGATCCGCTCTTCACGTCAAATTTCTGGAAACGCCTTCAGGAATGCATGGGTACGCAATTGCGAATGAGTACAGCTTATCACCCTCAAACTGACGGACAGAGTGAACGAAAAATTCAGACATTAGAAGATATGATAAGAGCCTATGTGATGGACTTTAAAGGAAATTGGGATGATCAACTACCATTAGTAGAGTTCGGCTATAACAACAGTTACCACGCTAGTATAGGCATGCTGCCTTACGAAGCGTTATACGGCAGAAAGTGCAGAACTCCACTTTATTGGGATGAAGTTGGTGAATGACAATTGCTAGGGCCAGAATTGGTACAACAGACAACAGAAATAGTCAAAGTTATCCGAGCACGACTGGTAGCGGCTCAAGATCGACAGAAGAAATATGCTGATCCACATCGTAAAAATATCGAGTTTGAATAAGGTAGTTATGTTTTCTTGAAGGTCTCTCCCTGGAAGGGGAAGATCAGGTTCGGAAAGAAAGGGAAATTGAGCCCAAGATTCATTGGACCATTTAAAGTAATGAGAAGAATCGGAGAAGTTGCGTACGAGGTAGCCTTACCTCCAGCACTCAAGAATGTCCATAACGTCTTTCATGTTTCTGTTTTACAACCCTACAAAGCCGATTACAAGCATGTAATTGAATATGAACCCCTATATTTTGAAAAAGACTTATCTTACGAAGAAATTCCTGTTCAAATTGTCGACAGAAAAGAACAAGTTCTCAGAAATAAAGTTATACCTTCTATTAAGGTAATTTGGAGGAACCACAATGCTGAAGAAGCTACGTGGGAACTCGAAGAGAATATAATGAAGAATTACCCTCATTTATTTACTTAATTATGTATGGCGATTACGGGGACAAAATCTTTATAAGGGGGGAGAGTGTAGCAATTCGAATTTATTGAGTCGTGATTCTGAGGGATGAGAATCCTTTTAAGGGGGGGAAAGATGTAATGACGAGATTTTTGTAATTTAATTTTAATATTTATTGAATTAAATAAATATTTTTGATGATTTAATTATTAGATTTAATAATTAGTTGATGCAATTGTGGTAGATTAATTTAATTATATGTGTTACATTTATTAAATTAATGTGAAATAATTATTATTCAAATATGTAATTATGTGAGCTTATTGAATTAAATGAAATATTTAATTAAGCATGATGTTATTTAATTAATTTAATTATTAATTAGAGAATTAATAATTTGACATTATTAATTAATGAGAACATTAAATATATGACTATGTGAATTTTTGAGAAGTTATTATATTTTATTTATATTAAATAAGATATTGAATTTTTTTATGAAGGAGTGTGACATTAATTAAACTATATGATAATGCTTTATTAAAGTAAATGGTCTTTAAATCTATTTTGCTAGCCTAACAAGGCCCTATGGGGAGTTGGAGCAGTTACCCATTATTGGGTTAACTGACCACTCAGTGCGTCAGTTCTCTTATTATATCATACGTCTTCTTTATTGCATTTTTCTTAGTCTCAAATATAGTCAGAGAGTATTTGAGGAATTCAAAGAGAAATTTATATTTGTTTAAGAGATTGTGAGTGTGTGTTTGAAGAAGAGTTAAGAAAGAATTCATCCCCTACAAATATACACTTTTTACTCTGGGTAAATTCTCAAACCCAATTTCTATTTTACGTCAGTTAGTTTTATGAAAATAGCTTTCATTCAAGTTCTGTGGAATTTCTGTAAATTGGGAAATTGAGTTAGGGATATATGTAATAATTCGAGTAGCATAACATGTTTTATATATATTTTATATGATTCTATATCATAAGTTTCAGTATAAGATGACTAGCTATTTCAAAAATTTATAGACTTTGGGTTATGGCCATATGGCCTTATAAGTGATTTTAGTATGTCAAATATAAATGTTTTCATAAAATTTACACTCTTATATTATTATGCATGTTGATGCAAAGAGACCAAACTTTAAACGAACGGATTCGGTGTTATAACGAATCCGTAGTGTCATTTTTCATGTTTTATTTTCAAAACCTCCAAGAACATCAAAGTCAGTGAAATTCACATATTTTAGTTATGTGATTATGTGTTTTAATGGGTTAAAACCATTCTATAAATGTTGGGTTATGTTTATGCATGAATTATAACATGTGGGTATGATTAAATTCGTGTAGTGATAATTAAATTGGAATTTTTTGGTACATGTTACGCAATTTTCGCTGAATTCTTTGAACAGTTTTACAGTTCGCCCGCGTCATGATGCCGATCCAACGTCTTAAGGCCAGCAGCTTGACATCGGATGTCCATTGACACCATGAAAGCCGCAGCCATTGTAAGAAGACTTAGTACAAAAGTGGTAACATGCGATTGCCACTCTGCGAAAATATCCGAAAATAAAATATTTTTAATATTCAAGTTTAGCAACGTGATAGCAACTTGATTTAATGAACATAAAACTATGTTATAAGTATAATGAGATGTTAAAATAGATACTTACTTAGCATGTAAATAACATAATTACATGTGGATTGAATTATTGAATACATAATTAGCTTGTTATTAAGTGTGTAAAATTATGTGACAAAGTGGTAAATTAACTAAGTATAGTTAATAATCAAAGTAGACAAAGAGAATTAGTTTATGATGATTAGTTAAGTTATAATTAAGCGGTATTGTGAATGTGAATGGTATGTAGGATTAAATCCAAAGAACGTGCTTAGTTAAAGTGTAATCTACATGCGAGGCAAGTTTCCTAACCCTACTTGTCATTATTGTTCAAGTTATTAGTTACTTCGAGTAAATTATCATTATTATTATTCATGTTCAATTGTTATATTAAAGATTTATTATCTTTTCAAAGCATGATTCAGTTATATAATAATTGTCCTATTGTATACTTCTTGAGATTATTATTCAAATATAATATCATTATTGTTAAACCTTATTAGACTAGTGAACTTTATTGATTCAACTAGTCCTTAGTTGATGAACATTCTAAATTTCAGAACCCTTATTGAATTATCCAAACCAAACTTCCTTTGGTGCGGACTCGAATGTCACATGCGAGATGAACAACCTACGCAAAGGGATTTACTTATGTGTTAGCGTTAAGATATTGTGCATGTGTATGGTCTAAGGGTTGATCCCCCTAAGTACGAGAAGAAAGGTCCATAGTCTTATGACTGTTAAAGGTTTCAAGTATAACCCTTGATAACCTAGGACATAGTTCAAGTCTTATGACCCTCGAAATTCTTTTGATTATTGTTATTCATTCTTGATTCAAAAGTTGAGCTTTTATTCGATGTCTTTGATTTACTCGCATGTTATTATCTTTGTTATTTCAATATTATACTTGTGGGCAATAGTGCTCACTCTTGCTTAATAATAACATTGCAGTTAAGAACGAAAGAACTGATGAACCTTCCACTAGTAAAGGCAAGGGCAAGGTTAACAAGTGATGAAGACTTGTTATTTCTATTAGATGATGTATTTATGCTTAAGACTTGAGTTAATGATGTTGTTTAAGAGTTATTTGTTTATGATTCCGCACAAATGTTTAAGGTTAGTTTAACCTGGGATTGTATTATTATTATTCGGATGTTGTAACCCTTAAGGGGAATATTTTATTTCCATCTATTGCATGGCTTGCATTTATTATGGGTAGATAGATAGATGATATATATATAGGAAAATCATGTATAATAAAATAAAAGTTATACGAATAATACCTGGAGTTGCACCACCAACTGCTATGTTATCATGTACCGTCATGTTGAAGACCCTTGCAGTAGATTTTGTTGGCTTGCTCGATGACGTAGGTCCCGTGATTGCTAAAGTTCCGCTGCCAGTATTCACACTTCCTGCTTCCGTCCTCCTCTTCGGACATTCTTTCACCTTGTGTTCAGTCAATTCGCATAGAAAACACCCATTGTTTATCCTGGGATTGGGGCAGTTGGGAGAGATATGGCCCTCCTGCCTGCACTTATAGCATACAAATTCTCTTTCAAACATTCCCCCGAGTGGTTCTTTCCACAAGTCTTAACACTGTACAGCTGGCTTCTTAACACCTTCTTGTTTTACCTGCACATTCCCAAAGTTGTTCACCTTCCTCTTTCCATCTCCACTCCTTCTCCCACTATTAATTCCTACCTTCCCATCTCCTTCTACCTTGCCTTTGTTCTTTCTCTCCTTATTGTAGAGGCTCATGGCCTCACTCACCTCCTCAGCTATAATCGCTTTCTCCATGAGTGCTACAAATGTAGGGATCTGCAACATTGCTACCTTGTTGTAGAGCCAAGGTTTTAATCCCAGCTCAAACCTTCTTGTTTTCCTAGCCTCCGTATCAACTTGATGCGGAACAAACCTAGCTAACTCATTAAATTTTACGGCGTATTCTGACACCGTCATGTTTTCCTGCTTCAACTCTAAAAATTTCACCTCCATCTTAGCCTGCATACTGGACGAGAAATAGTTCTCGAAGAGCAGTGTCTTAAACCTATCCCATGTGACTACACCTTCTGCTGCCCTCGCCTGATTCGCTTCCCACCAAAAGTTTGCCTCCCCCATCATCATGTAGGTGGCAAAAGCGGTCTTTTGCCCCTCAGCTACCCTAGCTATCACAAACGCCTTTTCAATCTCTTTGACCCAAGTTTGGGCTTCTACAGGGTCAGTTGTACCTTTGAATTCCGACGGTCCTACAGCCTTGAAATCCTTGAAGTTCGCCAAGTGATTATCCGGCTGGTTCCCAGTGACTGGCATTCCTTGTTGCATAGCCTGTGCTACCATGTTTGCAAAATACTGCATCGGGTTTGCTTGTTGTTGTCCCTCAGCGTTGTTGACAGATTCTTCTGCCCTTTGGTTTTGAGTTCGACGTCTTAGCGACATTATCTGGTTAAATAAACATGAATTTAACTTACATTCTAAACCTTATCATATAAGTTTAATATTTTAAACTTGTTTCATCACTCAAATATAGATTCATATTCATTCAACGATTTCAAAATACTTTACATATCGCAGTACATACTGCATTAAACATCAGCTATCCCTTTGTGACTACAAAAGTCGGGATTTACAAACTTGATCATTATAAAAGTTGAGAACATAACTTTACACAGACATACTTATCCTATTTATTACATTAAACACACCTACACCACAGAACCTATACTACCTATTTACTACGCCTTTTTCCTTGGACAACCTTTCGCCTGATGACCTTCTATTCCACAAACAAAATATGCACCTGGTTTATAGTCGGGACAATATAGAGTAGTATGTCCTTCTTAACCGCAAAGATAACATATTCTTTTCCTTTTCTTCTTATCGAATTTTCCTAAGTCATGGTCTTCTATCATTCTTTTCCCCTTCTTGCTCGGAGCTACACACGATGTGTTGCTTGTGGCTCCCATCTGATCAATTTAGATTTTAAGCTTATCTTGTTCTTCCATTGTTTTTATTAACGCCTGACGCAGTTGACTATTTAACAGCTTTTCTATTTCCCACAGCCTTTCCAAAGAAGAAACCTTATTCCTCAGATCCTGCACCTCTGTTGATGCTTGATCAGCTTCAATTTTAGTGTCCGAATCACTATCTGTCAGCTCCATCATCTACGGATCTGGTACTACATTTTCTATAATAACCACATCGTCCGAGTTGTTTACATTGTGAGCCTCCATTTCAGCTATTGGCTTAGATATCAACTCGGGTGTATGGGTTTGATCCTTCTTCATGCTATATGTATATAACAATCCTTTTCCACCAGACATCTACACACATAAATTATCCTGATTAGCATATAGTATATACACACAACAAATAATAGTTTTATATTAGTTATCTTTTATTTTGTTTGACGATGAATTTATTCAATTCATCTCTTTTTAAACTCTATATGAGTTATTTATATATTCAACGTTTCCCTCTGTTATAAGGTTATAGCCTAAGGTCTAGCCCACCTAAGGTTTTTAACCCTAAGCTCTAATACCAACCTGTAACTTTCATGGTGCTTCCAACCATATCACCTTACAAGGGTACCTATCAGCTTGCCACCGACTGAATCGGTGTCCCCTACGGAGAGTCTGGCTTCCGTACATTCCACACAAGGAATTGAAGTCACCAGCGAGAGGCTCGGGGCTCTCCCAAATTCATGCTTATAGCTCTGATACCAACCTGTAACTTTCATGGTGCTTCCAACCATAGCACCTTACAAGGGTACCTATCAGCTTGCCACCGACTGAATCGGCGTCCCTACACGAGATGCGGCCGGTGCATTCCACACAAGGAAGTCACCAGCGAGAGGCTCGGGGCTCTTTGCAAATTCATGCTTATAGCTCTGATACCAACCTGTAAAGCCCACAAATCTGAGTACTTGAAACCCGAACTCGGTGCTTCACGATACCATTTCTATGAATGGAATAATACTAATAATAGTAATAATAATATAAAGATCAACTTAATTTAAATATCATCAGAGTCTGAATCCCAAGTACGTAACCTTTAAACATTCATTACAACCCATGGTAGATAATATATATCATACTTATCTTTATTAAAGTCAAACTATTACATAAAATAACATTACATTCATTCAGCAACCTTTCCTTTTCCCTTATTCTTAGCAGATCCTTCAGGTTATTCACACTTAGCTGAAAACATTTAAATTAAGCAAGGATGAGCATTTGAGTGCCCAACAAGTAATAACAATTATAATTATTAGCTGAAAGGATTAAATATTTTCTTTATACTACCATTCTAGAACAATTCAATAGTTGTGAAGTAATCTATACCAATGATAATAATATATTAATTCTATACCAAAATTTTGAAACTACGTACTGACTATAAATTGGGTTTAGGTGACATGCGATGAACATTATTTTCAATTTTTGAATAGGTTTAAACATAACTTCATCTGCAAACAGTCATAACTTACGGGCATGGGGGGTGATCAGCCCGTTATGCTCTGCATTGATTAATACTACATGCAAGAACGAGGGTATCGTTTACTCTGTCCGCCTTGGGCGCATAAAAGTATTCCCGTGTAAGGGATGTTCATACTTGTCTGGGTTCCAAACCAAAGGTTTTATCTTGTTCAACAATAATCTATAATTCAATATATATATATATATATATATATAAATATATATATACGGGTAATTAACAAAGGTGTATCAACATGTGATTAAATCTGAATGATTATCCAAGTGGGGACACTTGTATAACCATTTATAGAAATTAACGAATGCAATATATATATCACGAATTACCATATACTAACATATTGATAATCAATGAGCGTATATAATATTGGGTTAATGATCTGTACAGTAATAATATAATTAAGAAACATTCTTACTCATGTCCATTGCATAAAGAAAATGCAAATGTAAGATACTTTTTGATCTGGCCTTCTGATTAAGTAACTTAATTTTATCTTTTATATAACCACCTATCAGTAATAAGATCATTTTACTGATTAGAATAACATATTATAACATATAACACTGCTTATTGCAGTCAGCACATAACCTAATCACATGGACACATAGGTTTAACAACCATTGAATCACAAATAAACACTTATCCAATCACATTATCTAAGTCCAGATCAATTTCTGAAATGTGTTGGTGTACCGACAGCTTTATCAGGTAATTATCGAGTCTAAGACTCTATTCTGTAACTCAATATCTGTAAGTATCAGTCATATCATTTTTAAATGACTTATAACAATTTTTAAACATTTATTATAATTTATCATGAATTTTCAAACATCAGAATCATTATTAAATGATTTAAATATTAAATAATTCTATTATCATTAATATTTAATTAATATTAAACTATTAATAAAATCATTGCCAAAATGTCAAAGTTATTTATAATAACTCAAAATACTTTTAAAGTATTAATATTATCATTAAATGATTTTTAAAACATTTAAAATCATTTTTAAAAACTTTTATTAATATTTAAATATTAATGTACTATTTATCAAAATATTAAAAGTCATTAATTATAACTTAAAATATTTTAATTCATTTATATCTTTTTAAATGATTTTTAAATTAATAAAACTATTTTTAAACTATTTATTTAATATAATTATTAAATAAATTCAATACCATTAATAATAAATTAATAAATATTAAATTATTAATGAAATTATCCTTTAAATATTAAAAGTTATGTTTTATAACTTAAAATATCTTTAAACACTTTATTTTCATTTCAAATAATTTTTATAATAGTAAAATCAATTTTAAATTAATTTATTTAAGATAATTATTAAATAACCTTAATATCATTAATAATAATTAATTAATGAAATTTACCTTTAAATATTGAAAGTTATATTTTATAACTTCAAATATTTTTAAATACCTTATTATTATTATTTAAAATGATGTTTAATATAATAAAATCATTTTTAATTAATTTTTTAATTCATTTAATAAATAACTTAATTATCATTAATATTAATTTATTAATGAATTTCATCACAAAATATTAAAAGTCATTAAAAATAACTTCAAATATTTTCTTATATCATAATATAATTTTAAATGATTTTTGAAATATTAAAACCATTTTTAATAATTTATTCAATATTATAATTAAATAAATTAAATACCAATAATATTTAAAAATATTAAATATTTATGAAATATACTTATAATAATTAAAAACTAATTTTCAGAATTTAAAATAATTTTTAATAATTTATTTTGTATTTTTAATAATTTAAAATTATTTTTTTCTATTTATTTAATTAAAATAATTAATTTTCGAAAATTAAATTAATTAAAATATTCTATCATGTCAAGAAGAAATTTTATAAGCAACACGTAACCGTCACTATAGGTGTTTTTTCGTGTTCTTCATGCAAACCTGATCTTTATACCCGAGATCTTAGAGTGGGCATGTTTGACCAAATATATCTAACAGATCTTGATGTTTCTGGGCATGTTGGTAGTCAGATATTGTAGTGCTAATGCACAACTACAAGATCCTACAACAAACATGACCAAACCACACATAACAAAGGAGATCTGGAGCCATAAACAAAATTTGTCGAAAAAGTCGTTCTTCATTTACAGGTTACCCGGCGAAGAAACGATTCGATTGACTAATTTTGGGCTTCCATAACTTGTTGATCATGTAATGGTTTAGTGATCTAAAAGTTTCAGATTGTAACCAACATGCAAGAGAGTAGATCTATCACACAACATCAACAAAACCTCAACAGAATCAACATTTATGATCCGGTCAAACCATGTCAGTCGACATATTCATATGTTTTCTGGGTTACCCAGAAAACAGAGATCATGCTCGACTTGCCTGGTTTGACCATCCACTACAATCACCAAGTTTAATTATTAGGCGATCTTAAGGCCTAAACATGTAGTATAACCTACATACTACAACTTAGATATATCAATAGAATCAAAACATCAACAACATGGAAGATCTGGTCGGTTTAAAATGTTGTCGGTAGGTTCTGAAAACATTTAAGGTTACCTAAAAGCGGCGGTCGTACGCCGGGTCAACGACTTTTGACCTTGATTATCTTGCAATCTGTTGATGATATGAACTTGATTCAAGTTCCAGCTTAAAAACCCCATGTCAAACTACAGATCCAAAACTTAAAACAAGAAAAATCACAAACAGAGAAAGATTTGTGGCCACTGACATTCATTGTCAGACCACCAAGAATTTTTTTTTTTCAGATTTTGAAAATCCTCTAGATGTTATGGATCTAACATCTAGCAACCCAGATCATCATTATACACTATATTTAACATCTTTAACACAAAAATTTTAAAATCTAACAACAGATCGATGGACAGATTTCTTGGCTAGGGTTTATACCTTCACTTTGAAATTTTTTTGATTCTAGCTTCTGATTTGGTAGTGAATTTTGTGGGGCTGGTTTTGTGACTGATTTTAGCAAAGGATTTCATGGGTTTTAGAGAGAGAGGGGTCTTGGAGGTGTGTTGTGACCAAATGAGCAAATATGAGGACTTTTCTCTCTCTTTAATCTTATATATGACTTTCATACAATGAATTTGGATTGTGTAAAGGCTGAGTTGCTGAAGTTAATAACACATTGCTAGGTTTAGGGTAGTTTACCAACTCCAATAGGTTAACTTCTACAAGTTAGCTTCAATAATATAATAAGGGGATAATTGTCATTTGTCATATAATTTTAATGGCAAAAATGAAACTTGGCAAACCCTTAGGGTTTGACCCATAGGGTTTAACCCTAAGGTTTAGCATATAACATTTATAAAATTTTGCAATTAGGGTTTGAAAAATGTAAAATTTTAGTTTCTAAAATTGTAATTTAGAAATCCCTAATTAGATTAGGTTTAGCAATTATATTATACAGGAACATTATGGTTTATAATTTACTAACTATAATTAAGATCACTAATTTATCAATTAGAGCACCAATTTGATAATTAGGGTCAACAATTTACTAATTAGGATTAACAATTTAATAATTAGGGTTAACAATTTGTTATTAGAGTTTCTAATCACATTATTCATGATTATTAGGGTTTAAGGTCCTCTAATAAGCATTAAACATCCTAAATTAGCAATTAAGGTTTCCTAATTTGACAGTTAGAGTTCCTAAATATCAGTTAGGGTTTTAATTTCATAATTAGGGTTTTGAGTCAATAATTAGGGTTTACCTAAATAGCATTTATATTTATAATATCCGACATTGATCACATTATCACTATTACCTAACAACCTTGAACTCTAATTTGTAATTTAAATTAGGATTTCACACAATAATACTAGGGTTTGTCATATAACGCCATAATTGACCAACCATTATTGGTCCACGTACACAGTACATATTTATAGCACTAAAAAATCAAAATATAATTAATATTATATTATTGTTCTCATTCCTTGATCAAAATCCAAAATTAGGGTTTGGATTCCATATCTGATTTATTCTTCCATTTTTAACCTTAATAATTAAGGTAAAATAATTAAGTTAATAATCTTTACTAAAATTCATATAATAAAATAATTATTATAATTATTCTCAAAATCATTTCATATATTATTTAAATAATATATAATTATATTTTCATGGAAAATAATTAATTAAAAACCTTTCTACTATAAAATTAATTATTATACTGAATATACTTTATAATAATCAATAATTCTAAAATAAAATTATTTGCAAACATTCATGTAATAAATATATTTTTATTTACCATATACTTACATATACACATTATCTTGTACAAATCCTCATTTTTAAAATAAAAAAAATTATACGCAAATTTTTTGAAAATATCGGGTTGTTACAAAGTTCACGGACGAATTCGGCGAAAATTTGATTTTACTATTCATCACTGTGCAATAAAATATTCTAATAAAACAAAAACTTTATATAAAATATAATATATTCTAATTATAATCTAATAAAACAAATAACTTTATATATATTATAAAAAGTATTCTGTTTTATATAAAAAGTTTTCTGTTTTATTACTATTATACTAATAATAAAATAAAATTGAGATAACTTTCTACCGTCCGGTTTGACAAATTTGCACATAGGGGTCCATGGAATAATAAGCCAAACTTACAACAAACGCTTCATAAATATCTACCGCAAATCACTTATCTTTAATAAACACATTTTTAATCTTTCAACAATTATTCATCATTAATATTATAACTTACAATATTGACAATCAGATTATTCCTATGAAAGAGGGGGCTTTCCGATAAGGATTTCTCCTTATTGGCGCGCAATTAAATAACCTAACCCCTTTCCTCGATAGAACTTTCTAGACATTGTTAATAATGCAAATAATAATATGAATAACTGTGTCGTCTCAATTATTGATTTAATAATATAAAATATTATGCGAGATGATCTTTGTGACAATAATTGAATCAATAATATAAGATACTATCTGCAACAACTCATCGCTGCAATAATTGAATAAAACGAGTGACTTCTTATGTAAGCATCAATAATCGTAAATCTAATACGTCTGGCGTCTTCTTTTGTGCAACAACGCATATTACTGTACTTTTATCAACGGGTATCTCAACAGTTTAACGATAAAAGTACTGTCGTTATTTTATGAAAATGTTATTTTTGTCGCTTTCTATATTCGATAGTTAATCCGTTGTGGGGTCCACCAATGATTGCGCCATCGTACGAATATTCCCCGATAAAATGAATATTCCTCGACCAACTGAATATTTTATGACAACTTGCTTTCTTTGCAAAATTTACACATATCACCCATAACTATAGCATTATAATAAATCAACACTTTATTATTCAAAATACCATTTAGAAAAAAATTAAATCTTTATTCATAAAAAGTTGGGGTCTTTTAACCTCCTCTCCTTATGAAATTTCGTCCTCGAAATTGGTGTATGTACCTGGTATGTCGAAAAGGCGAGGATACCTTGTTTTCATTTCAGATTCTAACTCCCAAGTCATTTCGTCACTATCATGGTTTTTCCATAAAACTTTGACTTGAGGTATAACATTTGAGCGTAGAATCTGCTCCTTATCCAAGATCTTGACAGGTACCTTCTTATACGTTAAATCTTCTGCTATCTCATCTGATTCTAATTCAATAATGTGGTTTGGGTCTTCCACATATTTACGTAACACAGATATGTTAAAAACGTTATGAGCACGAGACATGCTTGGTGGTAAGACGAGTTTATAGGCCACATTTCCTACTCGGTAAAGGATTTCAAATGGACCAATAAATCGAGGGTTTGAGTTTTCCTCATTTCATCAATTCTTGCTTCTAGAATAACACCTTCTTTTATTTTTTTCTTCATATTTATCAGCTCCAGATCTGTAGCTTAAGCAACTTTAACTTTATCGATTAAAGTCGGTTCTACTCGTTTATTTACCATCTTTACGTGGGTCCTTGGAGTCTTTAACTCTATCTATAAGACCCCGAATTTTATGAAATGAAAGTATTCAATTTTCTTATAATTATTATTCTATTTAGTAAAGGTTAAATTAATAAAAGGTTTTAGTTAAGGGTGATATGTGAAAATTTTACAAAGTACGCAAATTGATATAAAATATTCTTTGTGTCGGGGAATATTCGTTTGGTCGAGGAATATTCTTTTTGTTGGGGAATATCCGTACGACGACACAATCATTGGTGGACCCCACAACAAATATTTTATATCCATTTGCAGTTTCGTAAGTTATTTCTTTTCATATTCTTAAATCTAAACTTACTATAACAAGTATTGCTTCTATAATTCCTAAAATTAGTGGAATATCCTTGAGTTTTGCGCTTCATCTAGTATCGTTTCATTGGAATACTGGTCTGAACCTTCTTACTAAATTTCCATATTTTCACTCGGTGTACTATTCATGGGTTACTATTCACTCGGTTACTATTCACTCGGGTATTATTCACTCGAGGATTTGGGGTTTTTTTTATGACGGGTTACTATTCATTTATTACTATTCACTCGTGTACTATTCACTCGAGTATTATTCACTCGAGGATTCGGAGTACTTTGCATGACATGTTACTATTCATTTATTACTATTCACTCGGGTATTATTCACTCGGGGATTCGAGGTACTTTGCATGATGGGGTACTTATTTACTCGGGTACTATTCACTCGAGGTACTATTCACGACAAAAGTGATTTCTTTTCTGTCCAAAATATTTTTGATAAATGAATATCATTTTTTAATTTTACTCCACAATTAATTATCATGTTGACAATTTGGACATTCTTGAACTCTGGATAAATTGAATTATAAATCTCTAATATTTATCCTTGATCTCACTTGATTAATTCCTTATATCATTGTTGTCATCCTCATGCTTATGTTGTGGTAAAAGTCGTCTTTGGCCCGTAGTGCATAAATGGACTGTTGATTGGTATGATTATGACCATGAATTTTATATTTGTATAATCATGACATGTAATGTTATAGACAAATGATGTGGTGAAAGTCCTCTTTGGCCCGTAGTGCATAGATGGACAGTTGTTTGGCATGATCATGACCACTGGTGATACTAATAAATATCCTTGGCCCGTAGTGCATGAATAATTTATTGATGTGATACTAACGAATATCTTTGGCTCGTAGTGCATGGATAATTCGATGATGTGAAATGTTTATTGATTGGTATTATAGGGATAAAATATTGATGATAGATTTTTAAATCATAGAAGATAGTAGACATCATTCTCTACTTGACTCTTCTAATGGATTGTTGTTTCCGATGCAGTTGTTGATCTAAAACTTGTTGTCTATTGTATTCTATCAGATTTTTCCCTGTTGAGGACTAATGATAATTTGTTCTACATTATCTTAGTCATAATATTCTTTACTGGGCTATTTGATCTCACCCTTTTCCTTTTGGTTTCATTGTTCTTCTCAGGAGGCGAGAATGTAGCTGGGAACTAGACGGGGAGTGAAGTAATGGTCCAAGATGGTTCTTAGTAGTCCTCACTATTTTGTAAAATAGTGTGATAATAATTTTAATGAGGACTTTATTTGAGTTTGGATATTGTCTACACAACAGTATCTGTATTGAAACTCACAACGTATGTTTTGTCGCATTTTACACGACAATTAATAGTTGTATTAATGAAGTTGTATTTGATTTCTTTACAATGTATTTGGCGACTCAAAATGGGTTGTGTGGACCTATTCTGGGGAGTCACAGTTGGTATCAGAGCTTAGGGATATGATCCCTGGCAGAGATCTGAGGTTAGAACTAGGAGGGGAGAGACGAGTAAAACCTTCGCTAGTGTGTCCTACCAAAGCTTATTTGTTATTTAAATTGGTCGGTCAGAATATAAGGATAATATATGGCATATCAATTAACCCCTGTTTTGTGTCAGTATTTGAGAATGACATCTAAAAATTTTGAGATAAGCAATGGAGCACAAGCAACCATTGAGGCACCGCCAATCAACAACCAGGATAATGTGCATCAAGAAGGTAATAATCCTCCTATAAACAATAACACCGACCAAATGATGAATGATGGGATATTTAGGAGCTTCCTACAATTCATGCAACACCAAACGAGAGAGACTCCTGTTCAAAATGCAGGGGGGGAAACAATGGTAACTCATGGTTGGTCACTTCTAAGCAGTTCAAGGAGTTAGGACCACCAGAGTTTTTGGGAAAGCTAGAGCCACTTAAGGCAGAGACATGGATTAAGTAGATTACCAAGATATTTGATGTCTTGGGATGCATTGAAGAGCAAAAAGTTCCCTTTGCCACCTTTATGTTGCATGAAGAAGCAGATTATTGGTGGGAATCTGTAAAATGCACTCATCTTTCTGCACTTAAGATGTCTTGGGAGAAGTTCCAAGAATTGTTCAACAAGTACTTTTCAGAAAGTATTCGTCACATGAAGGAGGTGGAATTCATCAAGCCGGAGCAGAACAATATGACCGTATCACAATACGGGGCAAAGTTTGCGGAGTTATCGCGGTTTGCATCCCATTTGGTAGATAATGAGGAGCGTATGACGTGAATGTTTCTGCGAGGTTTGAAGCCCGAAATTCGTCAATACCTCATTTCTCACAAACTTTGTTTATATTCAGATGTTGTAAATAGGGCTCAGTTATTGGAGCACGATAATGAGTCAGCCCAACCAAAAGATAGCAGCCGACAAAACGATAGTGGTTATAACAATGGCAACAGTCATCGAAGCGGTGATAACAAATGTGAGGAAATCATTATGCCAGATATGATAACCACTTCGGTGGTAATCATGGCCAAGATAATAGGAGAGGTGAACTAAGTGGGAACAACTTTAAGAAGAGAAGATTCAACAATGACGGAAAGACATCGACATCAGCACCAACAATCATTTCCAAGGAAGGAGAACGACCACCACTCGTATGCTACAAATGCGGACAAGAGGGACACATCAGTCCAAACTGTACGCAGCAACCCAAAGTGTGTTTCACTTATGGAAAGGAAAGTCATTTAGCTCAATTTTGTCATACATAGAAGTTAAGTTCAGCTGGGACAGTGACACCAAAGGTTGTCCCGGACAAGTCAAAGTCGGTAGTTTAAGGGAGAGCGTTTGTCGTAACTTCCTAAAAAGCGTGAAACCCGAATAAAGTTATTACGGGTAAGCTAATCATAAACTCTTTCGAAGTCTATACCTTATTAGTTACCGGTTCTACCCATTCTTTTATTTTACCTGCTTGTGCTCAACGTTTGAACTTGACTCTAGAGAAATTAGACTTTGACTTATCGATTAAAACTCCGTTGGAAGAAACCTTTGTTACATCCACCATTTATAAATCTTGTTTGATTCAAATCGATACTTTCACACTACCTGTTGATCTCATCTCTTTGAAAATACTTGCATTTGATGTGATTTTAAGAATCGATTAATTAACTACTCATCATGTTAAAATTGATTATTTTCGTAAGGTTGTTAACTTTCATATTCCTAACCAACCTATTATGAGAATTCAAGCAACCAAACCACTAAAGTCAATCATTGTCATCCCTACCAATAAAGTCATCCGTTTATTAAAAAATGGATGTCAAGCTTTCTTAGACCATGTCACGAATTTTAAACAAAAATACGTCAGATTTGAATGATATTTCTATTGTTATAAATTTCCTGATGTATTTCCAGAAGAATTTTTTTTGGCCTACCCCTAGAGCGTGAAATCGAATTTGTATTGACCTTGAACCCTGTACAAAACCCATTTCCAAAACCTCATATCGAATGACTCATATTGAACTTCAGGAGTTAAAAACCCAACTACAAGGGTTGGTACCCGAGCCTCTATTTGGTGACTTCCTTTGTGGAATGCACCGAAGCTAGACTCTTCGTAGGGGATGCCATATTTGTACGTTGACAAGCTAATAGGTATCAATATGAGGTTCTATCCAAGTAAAGGGATGAGAGTCTCAGTTGGATTTGTCATCTACAGCGATGCTTCAGACGGAGGTTTAGGATGTGTTCTCATGCAACATGGGAAAGTCATAGCCTATGCCTCTCGATAACTCAAAGAATAAGAGAGGAATTATCCTACTCATGATCTAGAGTTGGTAGAAGTCGTTTTCGCGTTAAAGATCTGGAGATACTACCTGTATGGAGAGAAAGTAGAGATCTTTATAGACCATAAGAGCCTTAATTATTTCTTCACTAAAAATGAACTTAGCATGCGCCAAAGACGTTAGCTCGAGCTATTGAAAGATTACGACCATACCATCCTAGAAAAGCGAACGTGGTAGCTGACACATTGAGTAGAAGATCACATGTGGGTAAAAGTGCGATATTATTAACACAAAGACCAATTTCGTATGACTTACAAAGGATGGAAATAGAGTTCAAGACTCCAAGGACCCACATGATGTTGAATATACGCGTAGAACCAGCTTTAATCGATAAAGTTAAAGCTACTCAAATTACAAACCCGGAGCTGATGCGCATGAAGAAGAAAGTACAAGAAGGTGCTATTCTAGAAGCAAGAATCGATGAATAGAGGAAATCTCAACCCTCAACTTATTGTTATATTTGAAATCCTCGATCGAGTATGAACTGTGACCTATAGACTCGCTTTAATGCCAAGTATGTCTCGTGTTCATAACGTTTTTCATATATCTATGTTATGTAAATATGTGGAAGACCCAAACCATATTATTGAATTAGAACTAGACGTGATAGCCGGAGATTTAACGTATGAATAGGTATATATTAAAGTCTTGAATAAGAAGGAACATATTCTATGCCCAAAGGTTATACTCCAAGTCAAAGTTTTATGGAGAAACTAAGATATTGAGGAAATGACTTGGGAGTTAGAATCTGAAATGAAAATAAGATATCCTCACCTCTTTGACATACCAGGTACGTACATCAATTTCGAGGATGAAATTTCATAAGGAGGGGAGATTGTAAGACCCCGAATTTTATGAAATGAAAGTATTCAATTTTCTTATAATTATTATTCTATTTAGTAAATGGTTAAATTGATAAAAGGTTAAAGTTAAGGCTGATATGTGAAAATTTTACAAAGTAAACAAGTTGATATAAAATATTCGTTGTGTCAGAGAATATTCGTTTTGTAGGGGAATATTCTTTTTGTCGGGGAATATCCATACGATGACACAATCATTGGTAGACCCCTCAACAAAATAACTGTCGGATATAGAAAGCGACAGAAATAACATTTTTATAAAAATAACAGCAAAACTTTTACTGTTAACTGTTGAAATACCGATGATAAAAGAACAGTAATACACGTGGTTGCATACTAGCATACAATATTGTACAGTATCTCTAATTATTGATGCTTACGTAAAAAGTCACTCAGTTCATTTAATAATTGCCACAGTAGTTGCTGTATAGTATCTCATATTATTGATTCAATTATTGTCACAATATCATCTGTACAATATTTTATATTATTAAATCAATAATTGAGACAACACATTTATTCAATTTATTATTTACATTATTGATAATGTCTAGAAAGTTCTGTCGAGGAAAGTGTTTAGGTCATCTAATTGCGCGTCAAGAAGGATAAATCTTTATCGGAAAGCCCCCTCTTTCCTGAAAATGATCTAGTTGTTAATATTGTGAGTTATAATATTAATGATGAATAATTGTTGAAATATTAAAAATGTGTTTATTGAAGATAAGTGAAATACAAAAGTTAAAGGGGAATAATGCAAACATGGAAAACTTTAGGGGTACAAAAATGTAATAAGTAAATCAATCTGGACCGTCGGTGGTGGTTTTAATAGTAAATCAACCTGGACCATCGGTGGTGGTTTTAATAGTAAATCAAATTGGACCGCAAGTGGTGGTTTTAATATATAGTAAATCAATCTGGACCGCAGGTGGTGGTTTTAATAGTAAATCAATCTGGATCGTCGGTGGTGGTTATAATAGTAAATCAATCTGGACCGTCAGTGATGGTTTTAATAGTAAATCAATCTGGACCGTCGGTTGTGGTTTTAATAGTAAATCAATATGGACACTCGGTTGTGGTTTTAATAGTAAATCAATATGGACAATCCGTTTTAATAGTAAATCAATTTGGACCGTTCGTGAATTAGTTACTATTTAGTCCATTCTCCTATAAATAGAAGCTTAATTCTTCATTCATTCTCAGCAATTCACTAAGACTTATAAGAGAAGCTATAGAGAGAGAAAATATAGAGAAGAAGAAGAAGAGTATTCTGCTACTTCACTATTGCAGTATCCAATCTTCTACTAAGGTAAGGGGTGTTATTTCTTTCGTATTCATAAGGAATATTATTTTTCGTATTCATCCTTTAATATGTGGGAATAACCTGTCTACGCGGATTACGTACCGCATGACAGGTGAAAATCCATTTGCAGTTTCGTATGTTATTTCTTTTCATATTCTTAAATCTAAACTTACTACGGTAAGTATTACTTCTATAATTCCTGAAATTAGTGGAATATCCTTGAGTTTTGCGTTTCATCTAGTATTGTTTCATTGGAATATTGGTCTGAACTTTCTTATTAAATTTCTATACTTTCACTCGGGGGACTATTCACGGATTACTATTCATTCAAGTATTATTCACTCGCGGATTTGGGGTACTTTTCATGACGGGTTACTATTCATTTATTACTATTCACGAGGTACTATTCACTCGGGTATTATTCACTCAGATATTATTCACTCGAGGATTTGGAGTACTTTGCATGACATGTTACTATTCATTTGTTACTATTCACGGGTTATTATTCATTCGGGGATTCGGGGTACTTTAGATGATGGGATACTATTCATTTGGTACTATTCACTCAGGTACTATTCACTCGGGATACTATTCACGGGGTACTATTCACGACAAAAGTGATTTTTTTTCTGTCCAAATTATTTTTGATACATGAATATCATTTTTGAATTTTACTCCTAATTAATTATCATGTTGACAATTTGGACATTCTTGAACTCTAGAAAAATTGAATTATAAATCTCTAATATTTATCTTTGATCTCACTTGATTAATTCCTTATATTATTGTCATCATCCTCATGATTATGTTATGGTAAAAGTCATCTTTGGCCCGTAGTGCATAGATGGGGTGTTGATTGGTATGATTATGACCATGAATTTTGTATTGGTATAATCATGACCTATAATGTTATAGACAAATGATGTGGTAAAAATCCTCTTTGGCCCGTAGTGCATAGATGGACAGTTGTTTGGCATGATCATGACTACTGGTGATACTAACAAATATCCTTGGCCCGTTGTGCATGGATAATTTGTTGATGTGATACTAACGAATATCCTTGGCCCGTAGTGCACGGATAATTCGATGATGTGAAATGTTTATTGATTGATATTACAGGGATAAAATATTGATGATGAATTTTTAAATCATAGAAGATAGTAGACATCATTCTCTACTTGACTCTTCTAATGGATTATTATTTCCACTGCAGTTGTTGATCTAAAACTTGTTGTCTATTGTATTCTATCAGATTTTTCCCTGTTGAGGACTAATGATAATTTGTTCTACATTATCTTAGTCATAATATTCTTTACTGGGCTAGTTGAGCTCACCCTTTTCCTTTTGGTTCCATTGTTCTTCTCAGGAGGCGAAAATGTAGCTGGGTACTAGTCGGGGAATGAAGTAATGGTCCAAGATGGTTCTTAGTAGTCCTCACTATTTTGTAAAATAGTTTGATAATAATTATAATGAGAACTTTATTTTAGTTTGGATATTGTCTACACGTCAATATCTGTATTGAAACTCACAGCGTATGTTTTGTCGTATTTTACACGACCATTAATAGTTGTATTAATGAAGTTGTATTTGATTTCTGTACCATGTATTTGGCGACTCAAAATTGGTTGTGTGGACCTATTTTGGGGGTGTCACACTATCTCCATCCTTTGTAAGTCATATAGAATGGGTCTTTATGTTAATAACATCACACTAGTACCCGCATATGATCTTCTACTCAACGCGTCAGCTACCATGTTCGCATTTCCAGGATGGTATGAAATGGTATGGTCGTAATCTTTCAACATCTCGAGCCAACGTCTTTGGCATATGTTAAGTTCGTTATAGGTGAAGAAATATTTGGGGCTTTTGGAGTATATTAGGATGTCATCAATAAAGACATCCACAAAATGATCTAAATATTCATTGAATACTCAGTTCATCATATCCATGAAGGTAGCAGGAGCACTAGTCAATCCAAAAGACATGACTAGGAATTTGTAATGCTCATACTGAGTTCTAAAAGTAGTCTTTGGAATGTCATCAGTTTTAATTTTTAACTGATGATATCTGAAACGAAGATCGATCTTTGAAAAGTATTTAGCACCCTGCAACTGGTCAAACATGTCATAAATGCGAGTTAATGGGTACCTATTTTTGATGGTGACATGATTCAACTCCTGATAGTCAATACAAAGTCACATACTCCCATCTTTCTTCTTTACGAATAGAACAGGAGCACCCCAAGGAGATGAACTAGGACGAATGAAATCGATGTCTAACAGTTCCTACAGTTGGGTTTTTAACTCCTGAAGTTCAATAAGAGCCATTTGATATGGGGTTTTGGAAATGGGTTTTGTACCGGGTTCAAATTCAATACAAAATTCAATTTCACGCTCTGGGGGTAGGCCAGGAAGTTCTTCAGGAAATACGTCACAAAATTTATTAACAAAAGAAATATCATTCAAATCTGACGCATTTTTGTTTAAATCCGTGACATTGTCTAAGAAAGCTTGACATCCATTTTTCAATAAACGAATGGCTTTATGTCTTGATATGACAGTGATTGACTTTAGTGGTTTGGTTGCATGAATTCACATAATAGGTTGGTTAGCAATATAAAAACTAACAACCTTACGAAAATAATCAATTTTAGCATGATGAGTAGTTAACCAATCAATCTTTAAAATCACATCAAATGCAAGTATTTTCAAAGAGATGAGATCAACATGTAATGTGAAAGTGTCAATTTGAATCAAACAAGATTTATAAATGGTGGATGTAATGAAGGTCTCTCCCAACGGAGTTTTAACAGATAAGTCAAAGTCTAATTTCTCAAGAGTCAAGTTCAAACATTGAGCACAATTAGGTGAAATAAAAGAGTGGTAGAACCGGTATCAAATAAGGTATAGACTTCGTATGAGTTTATGATTAACTTACATGTGATAACTTCGTTCGGGTTCCTCGCTTTTTAGGAAGTCACGACAAACGCTTTCCCTTGAACCACCGACTTTGACTTGTTCGGGACAGACTTTGGTGTCATCATTACCGCTGGAATTGACTTCATTATAAGGCATATTCCACCCTCAACTGCTTCGTCGTATTCCTGATCCATGATTTGAATCATTAATCTTCGATCCATATCGAATTGGGGTTGACCACTCTGTACAGGGTAATTCAAAACTCGATGTTGGGTTCTCCCAATTGCTGTCCAAAAAGAGAAATACATATCATCTGTAAGACCCCGAAATTTTTTTAAATAAAAAGGAATTTCCTTTATTTATTATTTTGAAATAGTAAGGGTTGATTTGATTAATGTGGATAGTTAAGGGTTAAATACGCAAATATTTCAAAATTAGCAAGTGGTTATAAAATATTCATTATCGTCGGGGAATATTCGTTTGGTCGTGGAATATTAAATGCTTCGTCGGGGAATATTCGTGCGACGACCAAGACCGTGTGTGTGGGCCCCATAACTGAAAGTGATTGGATGAAGAAAGCGACAAATATAAGTTGTTTTTAAATAACAGCGTAGTTATTACCAAGTAATCACTTGTTGGAATACCCGGTGGTTAAAACACACTAATACGCGTTGTTGAATAAAGAGCACACCAGTATTGCACCAATTATTGATTCTTACGTGAAGGCACTACTCAATAATGGTTACGATAATTCTTTATTCGATATTTTATTGAGTTAATAATTCTTTGCGTTGATATTTTATATTCTTTGTTGTTTCAATAATTGTCATTACGATATATCTTTCATTATCGAAGCAATAATTCATATTATCCTAATAATATTATTAGATAACATTATTGGCAATGTCTAGAAAGTTACATCTAAGGAGAGGTTTGATCATCTAATTGCGCGCGATGAGAAGAAATTCTTATTGAAAGCCCCTCTTTCTGAGGAACCACTTTGGTTGTCAATATTGTGATTACGTAATATTATTTGTGAATAATTAATTATTGATTTATATGATGAGGAAAATATTGATTTTATGTGGATATAGATGGAGAAAATTTTTAAAAATGACAATTGTTGAAAATTAATATTTTATCTTTTACGATAAAATAATTCATTTAAATATATTATTTTAATAATATATTAACTGGTGATATTTTTACAATGAATGTGGGATATATGAGTATATGAGGAGGAAGAGTATTTTGTGGCATTAAATGTTTAACACATGTTTTGTGTGTTGGTGGACACAATTATTGGCCAGAAATTTGATTATAGCTGTGTAAAATCGCTTGGTTTGTGGATTTCTTTCGATTTTTGTTTGGAATTTGGAAAAACTTTCTTCTGCAAAGTTGTAGAGAATTGAATTTCCTATAAAAACTCATGAGATTCGAATTTGTTGATGAAAAGGCTATTTATTATGAATTATTGAAGTTCAAGTTTAAAATAATTGATTTTTGGAAGTTTTAATTAATTATTTTGAGAAAAACGTTTTTGGTGAGTTGTGAACCTCATTTAACATGTGTGGCTGGTGTTTTTGACCAAAAGGTGGGCTAAGGAAAATTTGTATAATTATATTAATATTATATTAAATTTTACTCTTTTGGTGTTCTAGCATTTTCCTATAAATAGGGTGCTTGGGTTAGAATTGAAAATCACACCGTAAACCTGAAGTTTTCTCTATTTCTCTCTCGATATTTTGAGCGTATTCTTGTGAGTATTTTGAGTATACTTTGAGTATTGCTAGACGGTTGCAAGTTCCTTGACCTTATACCCTTATTCTAGCTAGAAGTCTTGATCTTTCGAGGTAAGGGATATTATTTTTTTCGTAATGATATTATTTCTTCAATATCATTATCTTTGAAATGTTGATCTGAAGTTTTATCAAATTTGGAACTTTTTCATGTCGGGTTACTATTCATGGGTTACTATTCATGAGTTACTATTCACGAGTTACTATTATGAATGAGTTCTTATTCACGATTCTTACTATTCACGAAGTACTATTCATGAAAGCGTGAAGATGTTTTTGTGGAATTTCTATCTTTTGGTGTCGAGTTACTATTCACGTATCTGGCTTTATTCACGATATCTGACACTATTCACCGAAAAATAAAATTTTTTTCTTTTTGTCCAAAATATCTATTCTGGATACTAGCTCTGATTGTATAAATGTTTTGATCATTCTTGAATTTTACACCACTATGATTATTTTTGAGGTATTTTTGGGCGTGGATAAAACCAAGTACGAATCCTTAATCCTTAATCCTTGTCATTTTGTTTCACTTTGGATTCGTTTCTTTAAAAATATTTTTCATCATCCTCGATCTTTAAATGATGATATTATTGAATATCTTTGGCACATGGTGCAGAGATGAGCAGTGTTGAGATGAACATGACCAGATTGATTAATATCTTTGGTCTCAGAGTGCAAATGATGAACAGTGTGTTTAAATGAACATGACCAATCGATGAATATCTTTGGCACAGAGTGCAAAGATGAATATTTGATTCGAGATGTATATTGATTGATGTTACGGGGATAAAATATTGATGATGGATATTAAATTCATAGATTATAGTAGATTTCATTCTCTACGTAACTCTTCTACATGAATTATTATTTCATTGCGAATATTGATCTCGAAACTTGTTGTCTATTGTATTCTATCGATTTTTCCTGTTGAAGACTAACGATAATTTGTTGTATATTATCTTAGTCATAATATTCTTTATCTTGGGGCTAGTTGAGCTCACCCTTTTCCTTGTTGTTCCATTTTTCTTCTCAGGAGGCGAGAATGTAGCGAGTACTAGTCGGGGTACGGAATGAAGGTTCTAGAGAGAGTTGTTTAGTAGTCCTCACCATTTTTGTACAATAATGAATCAATAATGTGATGAGGATTTATTTGAGTATAGATATTGTCTAGAAGATAATATTTGTATTCAAACTCACGCTTTCTTGTTGTAATAATAAAGTTGTAGTTGTTTACATACCATGTATTTGGCGACTCGGAATGGGTGTTGTGTATACCTATTTTGGGGCGTCATGGTTATCGTCGAGCTATAAGTAAAGAGCCCCGAGCCTCTCGCCGTTGGTGACTTCTGTTGATGGGGGATGCACCGCGGACTCTCCGTAGGGGCCTTGCTTCTGCTCATGGTGGCAAACCGATAGGTATCAATGTGAGTCTTGACACACAGTTGGTGTCCGAGTCACAGCTTGGTATCGAGCTTAGGGATATGATCTCTGGCGGAGATCGGGGAATAAAACTAGGAGGGAGAGACGAGTAAATCCTTCGCTAGTGTGTCCTACCTAAGCTTATTTGTTAGTTGGTCGATATATAGGGATATTATGTGATATATTGATTTCCTTAATTAACCCTTATTTTATGACGATGTTTGAGAATGTCGATTGAGAATATTAACGATGGAGTAAATGAGACCGTGGAGATGCTGTACTCACCAACGAGGAGAATCTGAACAGTCGGCAATGTTCCTCCCGTGAAACAACACCAACCGAAAGAGATGATGAACGAGGGATGTTTAGAAGCTTTTTGCGATTCATGCAAAATCGCATTTGAGGAGACTCGTGTTCAAAATCTGAGAGGAAATGATGATAGCAATTCACGGGTGGTCACAACCCAGCGATTCAAAGAGTGGGACCACGAGTGCAGGGGAAAGCGGGATCCGATTAAGGCGGAGACGTGGGTCAAACAAATTACCAAGATATTCGATGTCTTGGGATGCGTGGAGGAACGAAAGTTCCATTCGCCACCTTTATGTTCCGTGGCGGCAGACATCTTGGTGGGAATCGTGAAGCGTACCCCATCCAAATTTCCGCACTCGGCGATGTCGTGGGAGACGTTTGAAAGCAGTTCAATGACAAGTACTTCCACGAAAGTATTCGTCGTATGAAGGAAGTGGAGTTTATTAGACTAGAGCGAATAACATGGCGGTGTCCCAAAGACGAGGCGAAGTTCATGAGAGTTATCGAGTTGCACCTCATTTGGTGGAGAATGAGGAACGTATACGCGGATGTTTACGAGAGGTTTGAAACCCGGCGTACGTCGATATCTCATTTCTCATAAATTTTCTCTTTATTCGGATGTTGTAAACAGGCTCAATTATTAGAGCGAGATAACGAAAATACGGTCGGCGAGGGACCACAACCAGGATCGTATCGAGAGATAGCGATCAATGAGAATAATGATAACTGCGGAGAAAAGCAGACGACACGAAATGGTAACCACTCCGGTGGTAATCATGGCCATGAAAATAGAAGAAGCGAGTCGGGGAGATTTTAAAGAGGAGATTTAACGGCGACCATGTGAAGATGACGGTCTTAAAGTGAGAATCGGTTCTAAGGGAGGAGAACGATCACCGGTCATATATGCTACAAATGCGGAAAGAGGGACATATCGGTCAAACCGCCCACAACAGATTCAAGGTATGCTATAATTGTGGAAAGGAAGGACATATCGCTCGAGATTATACAATGAGCGAAACCTAGTTCAATGGGGACGGTGACTCAAAAGATCGTCCCCGAAAAAGTCAAAGTCAACGATTAGGAAGAAGCGTTTGTTGTGGTCGGTCATAATGCGAGGAACCCAAACGAGGTGATCACGGGTAAGCTATTTATAAATTCTTGCGAAGTTTATACCTTACTTGATCTGGTGCTACCCATTCATTTATCTCTCCCTGCATGTGCTCAACGTTTAAACTTGACTCGGGAGAAATTAGACTTTGACCTATCTGTGGAAACTCCGTTAGGAGAAACTTTCATCACATCCACCGCTTATAAATCTTGTTTGATTCAAGTTGGCACCATTACCTTACATTGACCTTATCTCTTTAAAGATACTTGCTTTTGATGTGATTTTAGGGATTGATTGGTTAACTACTCATCATGCCAAAATTGATTGTTTTCGTAAGGTTGTTAGTTTTCATATTCCTAACCAACTTTGTTGTATGCAATTCAAGCAACTAAACCATTAAAATCGATCACCGCATATCTAATCATAAAGCTATTCGTTTATTAAAAAAGCGGATGTCGAGCTTTCTTACCCCATGTTATGGATTTGAATAAAGACACGTCAAATTTGAATGATATTCTGTTGTTATTGACTTTCTGACGTATTTCAAAGAACTTCCGGTCTACCCCGAGCGTGAAGTTGAATTCTTTATTGATCTTGAACTTTGTACAAAGCCCATTTCTAAAACCCCATATCGAATGGCTCTATTGAACTTCGAGGAGTTAAAGGTCCAACTACGAGAATTGTTGGACATCGGTTTCATTAGTCCCAAGTACATCTCCTTGGGGTGCTCCTGTTTTTATTAAGAAAGAAGAAAGAGCGGGAGTATGCGACTTTATATTGACTATCGGGAATTGAACCATGTCACCATCAAGAATAGGTATCCTCTACCTCGTATTGATGACTTGTTTGACCCGATTGCAAAGGCACAATTCTTTTCAAAAATCGATCTTCGCTTACGGATATCATCAATGAAGATTAAAATCGAGGATATTCAAAGACGCCTTGAAACTCCGGTATGGGCATTATGAATTCTTAGTCATGTCTTTCGGACTAACTAATGCTCCTGCGGCTTTCATGGATATGATGAACCGAGTATTCAAGGAATATTTGGATCAATTCGTTGTTGTCTTTATTGATGACATTCTCATATATTCCAAAAGCCGTGAAGATCATGAGCACCATTTGAAGCTGGTACTCCAAAGGCTTCGTGAAAACCAACTATATGCCAAATTGAAGAAATGTGAGTTCTGGCTTGAGGAAGTAGCATTCCTTGGGCACGTGGTGTCGAAACATGGAGTATCTGTTGATCCAGCGAAGATTGAAGCAATACAAAGTTGGGAGCAACCGAAGTCGGTGGTCAAGTACGTAGTTTTTGGGCTTAAATTTGGTTATTATCGGAGATTCGTGGAAGGGTTTTCTCGAATCGCTACTTCATTAACCCAGCTAACTCGGAAGGATACAAAATTCGTTTGGAGTGAAGAATGCGAGAAGAGTTTCCAAGAGCTTAAGAGGAGACTTATTTCGACTGTTCTAACAATACCATCCGGTTCGGATGGATTTGTTATCTCTGGCGATGCTTGAGCAAAGGGTTAGGATGTGTTCTCATGCAACGTGGGAAAGTCATAGCCTATGCCTCGCGACAACTTAAAGAGTATGAGAGGAATTATCCTACTCATGATCTAGAGTTAGCGGCCCGATGATCGTTCCGCTTAAAGATATGGAGGCACTATCTATATGGGGAGAAAGTGGAGATATATTCGGACCATAAAAGCCTTAAATATTTCTTCACTCAAAAAGAACTCAACATGCGGCGAGCGACGTTGGCTCGAACTATTGAAAGACTACGACCACACTATTCAATACCATCCCGTAAAAGCGAGCGTGGTAGTGACGCGTTGAGTAGAAGATCATATCACGAGGAGCGAGTGCGATGATGTCAAGTATCGCATAGAGCCAACTTTAATAGAAAAGTTAAGGTTGCTCAAGCCACCGACACGAGTAGTCGTATGAAGAAGAAAGTACAAGAAGGAGCTATTAGGGCGAGAATTGATGAAGAAGGAATACTTGAGTCCACTCTAGACTTTGTGTTCCTAACGACTACGATTTGAAGTACAAGATTATGATGGAGGCACACACACGCCATTTGCAATCCATCACTGGAAGTACTAAAATGTATCGTGATCTTGACATACATTTTGGTGGAACAATATGAAGAGAGAGATTGCAAAGTTTATCTCGATGTGTTTAACTTGCCAACGTGTAAAGGCGGAGCATCTTGTACCTAAGGGTCCGTTGCAACCACTTGAGATTCCTAATGGAAGTGGGAACACATTACTATGGATTTCGTTCACGGGTCTTCCTACGGTTTCTCAAGGCATCAATGCTATTTGGGTTATTGTTGATAGATTAACCAAGTCTGCTCATTTCTTCTGCGAATCGAGAGACTTATTCCTTGAACGTCTTTCTCGTATGTACGTAAATGAGATTGTGAGATTGCATGGCATGCCAAGATCCATAGTTTTAGATCGTGACCCAAGATTCACTTCATGATTTTGGGTTAGTTTGTAGAAAGCTATGAGCGCGAATTTACTATTCGGTTTGGCATACCATCCTCAAAAGCGGATGGGCAATCGAAAAGGACTACTCAAACTCTTGAAGATATATTAAAACTCGTGTCCTAGATTTCAAAGGAAGTTGGGATAAGTACTTGCCATTGGTGGAATTCTCATACAACAATAGTTATTAAACAAATATAGGCATGGTTCCATTCAAGCATTATATGGACAAAATGTCGTTCTCCAATATGTTGGGATGAGGTGGGTGAAGCAACATTGTTGGGACCCGAGTTAATACGTATGACTAATGATTCGACAACGTATACAAAAGCGCACAAGATCGACAAAAGAGTTATGCGAATCTTCATCGAAAGGGCGTGGAATTTAGTGTAGGGGATCATGTATTGTTGCGAGTTGCTCCATGGAAGGGAGTTACAAGATTTGGGAAGAGAGGAAAGCTCAATCCACGATTTATCGGTCCATTTCAAATTCTTGACCGAGTAGGAAATGTAGCCTATAGACTTGCATTACCTCAATATGTCTCGTGTTCATAATGTGTTTCACATATCTCGTACTTCGTAAATATGTGAAAGACCGAACCACGTTATTGAGTTAGAACCGGGACGAGATAGCCAAGACTTAACGTGTGAGGAGGTACTGTCAAGATCTTGGATAGGAAGGAGCATGTCCTACGCTGAAAGGTCATACCACAAGTTAAAGTTTTGTGGAGGAATCATGCTATAGAGGAAATGACACGGGAGTTGGAAAGCGGAAATGAAAGCGAGGTATCCTCACCTTTTCAAAACACCAGAATGCGTACATCAATTTCGAGGACGAAATTTCATAAGGAGGGAGGTTGTAAGACCAAAATTTTTTTAAATAAAAGGAATTTCCTTTATTTATTATTTTGAAATAGTAAGGGTTGATTTGATTAATGTGGATAGTTAAGGGTTAAATACGCAAATATTTCAAAATTAGCAAGTGGTTATAAAATATTCATTCTCGTCGGGGAATATTCGTTTGGTCGTGGGAATATTAAATGCTTCATCGGGGAATATTCGTGCGACCAACACGACCATGTGTGGGCCCCCCATAACGGAAAGTGATTGGATGAAGAAAACGACAAATATAAGTTGTTTTTAAATAATCAGGCGTAGTTATTCACCAAATTATCTTTGTTGGAATACCCGGGTGGTAAAACACACTAATACGCGTTGTTGAGCAGTAGCACGGTATTGCACCAATTATTGATTCTTACGTGAAGAAGGCACTACTCAATAATGGTTACGATAATTCTTTATTCGATATTTTATTGAGTTAATAATTCTTTGCGTTGATATTTTATATTCTTTGTTGTTTCAATAATTGTCATTACACAATCTTTCATTATCGAAGCAATAATTCATATTATCTGAATAATATTATTAGATAACATTATTGGCAATGTCTAGAAAGTTACATCTAAGGAGAGGTTTGATCATCTAATTGCGGCTTGAAGAAGAAGAAATTCTTATTGGAAAGCCCCTCTTTCTGAGAAGCTGCACGGTTGTCAATATTGTGATTACAGAATATTATTTGTGAATAATTAATTATTGATTTATATGATGAGGAAAATATTGATTTTATGTGGATATAGATGGAGAAAATTTTTAAAATGACAATTGTTGAAAATTAATATTTTATCTTTTTCGATAAAATAATTCATTTAAATATATTATTTTAATAATATATTAACGGTGATATTTTACACAATGAATGTGGGATATATGAGTATATGAGGAGGAAGAGTATTTTTGTGGCATTAAATGTTTAACACATGTTTTGTGTGTTGGTGGACACAATTATTGAATAGAAATTTGATTATAGCACAATAAAATCGCCCGCTTGTGGATTTCGGTCGATTTTTGTTTGGAATTTGGAAAAACTTTCTTCTGCAAAGTTGTAGAAATTGAATTTCCTATAAAAACTCGCGAGATTCGAATTTTTTTGATGAAAGGGCTATTTATTATGAATTATTGAAGTTCAAGTTCAAAATAATTGATTTTTGGGAGTTTTAATTAATTATTTTGAGAATAACGTTTTTTGGTGAGTTGTGAACCTCATTTAACATGTGTGGCTGGTGTTTTTGACCAAAAGGTGGGCTAAGGAAAATTTGTATAATTATATTAATATTATATTAAATTTTACTGCTTTGGTGTTCTAAGCGTTTTCTATAAATAGGGTGCTTAGGTTAGAATTGAAAATCACACCGAAAACTGAAGTTTTCTCTATTTCTCTCTCAATATTTTGGCGTATTCTTGTGAGTATTTTGAGTATACTTTGAGTATTGCTAGATTGGTGCAAGTTCCTTGAAAGACTATATACCTTATTCTAGCTAGAAATCTTGATCTTTCGAGGTAAGGGATATTATTTTTTTTTCGTAATGATATTATTTCTTCAATATCATTATAATTGAAATGTTGATCTGAAGTTTTTATCAAATTTGGAACTTTTTCATGTCGGGTTACTATTCATGGGTTACTATTCATGAGTTACTATTCACGAGTTACTATTCATGATTTACTATTCACGAGTTACTATTCACGAGTACTATTAAGTGAAGCGTGAAGATGTTTTTGTGGAATTTCTATCTTTTGGTGTCTGAGTTACTATTCACGTATCGGCACTATTCACTATACACTATTCACGATTCAAAATAAAAATAAAATTTTTTCTTTTTGTCCAAAATATCTATTCGGATACTAGCTCGATTGTATAAATGTTTTGATCATTCTTGAATTTTACACCACTATGATTATTTTTGAGGTATTTTTGGGCGTGGATAAAACCAAGTACTAATCCTTAATCCTTAATCCTTGTCATTTTGTTTCACCGGATTCGTTTCTTTAAAATATTTTCATCATCCTCGGTCTTAAATGATGATATTATTGAATATCTTTGGCTTTGTAGTGCAAAGATGAACAGTGTTGAGATGAACATGGCCAGATTGATTAATATCTTTGGCTGTAGTGCAAAGATGAGCAGTGTTTAAATGAACATGACCAATGATGAATATCTTTGGCACATGTAGTGCAAAGATGAATATTTGATTCGAGATGTATATTGATTGATGTTACGAGGATAAAATATTGATGATGGATATTAAATTCATAGATTATAGTAGATTTCATTCTCTACGTAACTCTTCTGAATTATTATTTCACTGCGAATATTGATCTCTGAAACTTGTTGTCTATTGTATTCTATCAGATTTTCCTGTTGAAGACTAACGATAATTTGTTGTATATTATCTTAGTCATAATATTCTTTACTGGGCTAGTTGAGCTCACCCTTTTCCTTGTTGTTCCATTTTTCTTCTCAGGAGGCGAGAATGTAGCGAGTACTAGTCGGGGTACGGAATGAAGGTTCTAGAGAGAGTTGTTTAGTAGTCCTCACCATTTTTGTACAATAATGAATCAATAATGTGATGAGGATTTATTTGAGTATAGATATTGTCTAGAAGATAATATTTGTATTCAAACTCACAGTTTTACTGTTGTAATAATAAAGTTGTAGTTGTTTCTGTACCATGTATTTGGCGACTCAGAATGGGTGTTGTGTATACCTATTTTGGGGGCGTCACATCATCTATTTTAGCCTTCTTAGATCGGACTTCTCTTTCTACAATATCAACGCATCGTGCGGCTTTTACCCATGTATCCTCCATTCTCACTCGTTCAGTTGTTTCTTCTTTCAGATGATCTTTGACATTTGCATTCTCAAATTTCAACTCTATTATCATATACTCTGCCAAAGAGAACTTTTGTTCAAGCATCGCATATTGGGTACCAAAATCTTGAATTGTTGCATCCCTTTAATCCACGACCTCCTGCCGTTCTTCACCCTTCTCTTCTAACTCATGAATACAATCTTGCAGTTCAATATTTCGATCATAAAATTCTCCTAATAAATCCTCCTCTGGTTCCTCTTCTTCCACACTATCAGCTGCTACCTCTATAACTAGCTCGGGTACAACTATTAATTCTTCACTCATCACATGGATATCTCTAATTTCTTCTTCGCCTGACATCCTACAATCAAGTTTAATAACTTAATTAGTACTCCCCAATAAAAATCTTTGTTATAACAAGATATTATACTCCAATATTTATTCTTTAAATGAATCTCCTCGATTCATCACTTAAAACTCTATATGAGTTCATCTCTTGATTTTCATATGTCATTCTTAAATACTGCCACAAAACTAGAGTTAGTTAACGAAATTGACATGCCATAAATTATCCCTATATTTCAACCGACCAATTAAATAACAAATAAGCTTATGTATGACACACTAGCGAAGGTTTTACTCGTCTTTCCCCTCCTAGTTTTACCCTCACATCTCCGCTAAAGATCATATCCCTAAGCTCTGATACCAACTGTGACTCACATCCCAAACTTGGATAGCACTTCACATTGATACCTATCAGCTTGCCATCGTTATTCACGGCGTCCCTTACGGAGAGTCTGGCTTCGATGCATCCCACACACAAGGGAGTCACTAGCGAGAGGCTTGGGGCTCTGTACTTTTATTTCTGATACCAACTGTGATGCCCCCAAAATAGGTTCATACAACCCATTCTAAGTCGCCAAATACATGGTACATAATTTAAATACAAACTTCACTTATACAATTATTAACTGTCGTGTAAAATATGACAAAACATAAGCTATGAGTTTTAATATAAATATTGTCTCGTAGACAATATCCAAACTCAAATAAAGTCATCATTACAATTATTATCACACAATTTTATAGAATAGTAAGGACTACTATAGAAATTATCTTGGACCAACACTCCATTCCCCGACTAGTCCCAGCTATATTCTCATTTCCTGAAGAGAACAATGAAAGAAAATGGTGAGCTCAACTAGCTCAGTAAAGAATATTATGACTAAGATAATGCAGAATATATTATCCTTAGTCCTCAACGAAGAGAAATCTAATAGAATACAATAAAAAACAAGTTTTAGATCAACGATTGCAACGGAAATTGTAAGACCTCAAATTTTATGAAATAAAATGTTAGGAATATGCATGTGAATGTTTTTCCTTTATTCGTATAATTTGATGATGAAGATGATGAAGTTAATGAATGAATATGCAAGCATGTCTGTATTGGTAAAATCTATAAAGTCCTTAATAGATGATAGACAATATGGACAAGGTCTTAGATTGATATGATTAAAATTGTTAGGTTAATCTGTGCTTAATGTTTATCATTCTGTAAATGAATGTATAGAAGAAAAGATCAAAGCTGTTAGGTTGATCTATTTTGGAGTGTAATAGATAGGCATGTCTGATCGTAGAGCTTTACACAAGTCATTTAAGTCTGCCAAGAAAACAAAGCAGAATCGTAGACGGTCGAGCCAGTCGAGAGATTGCAGAAGCTAAGGCCAAATCATAGAGTATCAAAGAAGTTGCTTCAGAATCATAGTCTGTCTTGAAAGCCACACTCAGAATCTTGGAGTTAGTCCAAGCATCTGCCCAACCAAGTCAAGAATCATAGTCTGCACTCGAAAACATAAAAGATGTCTGATGAACACCTGTCGAGCTAGAATTATAGAATTGACTCTGAATCGTGAAGTCTACATTTTGTCACCTATCAGAATCACAGTTTACAGAACCAGAGCCAAAGTAATAGTCAGCCAGATGCTTACATAGACAAGGCATAATTGTGGAGCACTCTACGATTCTCTATAGATGCAAACCTGAAGTATATGCATAGATCGTTTTCTCTGGTAAGAACAATCAAGTTTAAGAATGCATTCTACTTGAAGAATATCAAAAGCAGTCTCTGAATGATCTGTAAGCAAGTAGAAGATCAAAGCACCAACTCTATCAGCAAGGCTAATTGAGAAGTGAAAATACATTCATAAGGAATATCCTACAAGTGCTAATCAGAAGACTACGATCGTAGTGCTTACCAAAGAGAATAAGAGCTTGATAAAGGAAATACGAAGATAATGGTAAATATTGACTTGTTTCGGTGTTAACAAAACTGACACACACATGAAAATATACACGGTCAACAAGTAATATAGAGTAAGTCAAGTATCGTTTCAATGGAGAAAAGTAATTATCTCTAATCTATCATGCAACAACTTTGAAGCTATTTCTGGATGCTTAAACGAGTTAGTAAGAAGTGATTTAAAAATTAAAATGATTATCAACTAAAAATAACTAATTAACAAGCGAATGGATTCAAATTGGAAAGATACGGGATCCTAATGTCACTTAATACATCATTCAGATTATACACCTCTTATTAAGCCTAATTAATTACTAGGGATTGCTAGTGGAGAGCATGAAGGTAAAACATGGCTATCTTTTGATATACCATGCCCATATCACATAAAATCCACAAAATAGATATAAATCATATGCACATCAATATTACTTAACTCACTATATTTCTATGCGACTTACAAGTAATATTAATTGAAGTGCAAGCTCTCTCAAATGACTACACATGGTAAGTCGGTATATGTCTATCCGGATTACGAATCACAAAATCTATCACATGTAAATTTTATGAACATATGCTAACATGGCCAAATATGAACTTGTACTTCCTATTTGAATTCTATACAAATTATTAAGGTAGATAGTGATTAAGCATCTGAACTAAACAATAAGCTCCATTAGAATCCCATAATGGTGACTAATTCATTTCTGAATCAAAAACTATTATGGGATTTGATCCAAGCATTGAGATAATACAATGAAAGAAAAGAGAGTTAAGAGAAAAGGAAATTGCAAATCTGATTAATCTATGTCTAAAGTAAACCTCCAAGCTTAGTTCAAATCCATAATCAAACCAAAATAGAACTTCTAATAATCAAAAGCTACTAAGATCTAAAGAAAAAAGCCAAAATAGTAGACTATAGCTAAGAACTCTTTCTAGCTCTTCAAAAGCCTAAAATGGAAATTAAAACTGATTGAATGTATGTCTCGTAACCAGCAAATACAGCATTTTAAGGAAAATACGCTACAAAAGATTTTAAGTGAAAAATTAAACATTGTTAAATCTTATTTGGTGCTTGTGGCATACCCCAGAAGCATTCGGTATTTGGTACCGCTTTAATTTTTTTGTATTCTTCATGGCGTGGGCGTGCGGATTTTGTTCTTAATGCTAGCGCGGCTGTGCGACACTACTTTTTTGGAATCTGCTACTCTTCTTCGCTAGTGCATTGCTGCTTCATTTGTTGTTGCCTTAGCCCTTCATTTGCCTTCAATTCTCACTGACTAGAGGCCATTCCACATCCTCATGCCATGCTCCATCTTCAGTTTACCTCCTGCTCACTATCTTACCAAGTCCAAGCCTTTTCCATGACATTTGAGTTTCCTTAATGCAACCTATAAAACAAAGATAAAAAGCATAAAACGACACTAAAATACTTGAGATTAAGCCATAATTCTAGCAAGTTGATAGACAATAAGTAGGTATAAAACCTACTTATCAAATATCCCCAAACTTGAACTATTGCTTGCCCTTAAGCAATAAACATAAATGCAAACTGCATGCTATGCAACTATACTACTATGGAAATGAATCCCAAAATTTTCAGCCATGTTATGAATTCCAATAAGATGTGCCTCAAAGAAATAACAAGATCTATGAACAAAGCGTCAAACTAGGCTAAAGTCATAAGGACATACAATCCAAAAATCACAACCTATTACTAAGATGTAGTGTGTGTGTTATAATCACAAATAAGCTCAATAAAGGCGAAGATTCCACATGCTATACTTCTAAGGAAGAAAACTAAGGTTTTAAGTCAAGAAATTTGAGCATAAATGAACAAACAACCAATCCAAGACATCAATACAAGCTAAGGTTCAACAAAAGGGTTTATTCTGCTTTTATTCACTCACGATGGCTATTTTTGCACTTTCCCGTGGTTATAATTTTATATTTTTCCCATGGTTGTGCAATGTCTTATTTCCTTAGGCTTTTCAATGCTACCTTAGCAAGCTTTCAACCAACGACTCCCAAATCGTACAGGTTTAAGGGCGCTAGGTGAAAAGACATCCCCTCGGGCGTACTTACTCAAAATAGCAAAGGCCACAAAACGAGACTAGCCACAGTTTTTATTCACCAATTTTTTTTTATAAATATAGCATGCATACTCAATGTGTTCCCCAAACTTGACTCTTTGTGTCTTTACAGTCATTACACATTTTCAACAAAATTCTATCATTAAAATTTTTTTTTCCCCAAAAGACTAACATGTGCTAATCTAACCAACAAGCAAATAATAATAATGTCGTGCCATCCGGTAACATTAAAGAAACAGGCATAGACTACATCCTGTATGGAATTATAACTAAGCTTAAGTTATCAACTGAGTTCAAAAATCTATCACATTTCCATATCATCATCGGCCGTCCTGGAATTCAACAGACTAAAAACATGGGATTATGTTATGTAATGCAACTAAACATATACTAAATAGACAAAACAAAAGAAAACTAAAAAGTTTTCATGCAAAAGTTAACTAATAAATACTAAACATGCAATTAAAACTATATTCAACTAACTACTAATTACACCCCAATACCCACAAACTTAAAATTTTCATCTTAAAATTTTCATTGTCCTCAATAAAGGTAAATGGTAAGGAAACTTCCATATGTATCGGCATGGCCACCCGACTCGGGTGGGGAATCTGGCGGCAGATATGGCATGGTAGAACTGAACACAGACCACTCCATAAGTGTCCCTTGCTGAGCAAAAGCTTCAGCTAGGGCATGAGATAGTCCATTCGCAAAATTTGTGAAGTTGCTATGTAAAGCGTCCATCTTCCTTTCCAATCGCCTCATCCGATGATCATGACTCTCTATAGTGGCAGTAGAAGAACCGGCTGGCACTGCTGGCTGTGGTGAAGGCACTGCTGACGGAGTGGGTAGTATAAATCCATTGCCACGTGGGTGTGCTGTGCCACCAGTCTAATCTTCAAATTTCTTGATAGTGGCGTGAGTGATGACCTCGCTTGGCATCTAGACCTGTTCGTCCTCCCAATCAGCTCCAGCCTGGGCACATAGATGTGTTACAACTGATGCGTGTGGAATACTACCAGTGGCGATGCCCCATATATATCGCATTATGTTCTAATGGAGGAGATGTCCAACATCGATGTACTTCCTAGTAATGATTCCCCACAGAATGATGGCCCTCTCGGCCGGAATGTCATGCTGGTGCGTGGAGGGCATCAAATTGGCGCATATGAAAAGATTCCATGCCTTTGCATATTGGTTCAGTGCCGAGCTGGGAAAATTGGTGGGTGTATTTGTGCCATGCTTATAGTTCCACCGCGTGCCCGGCACGCACAAGTCAGTGATCACCCTGTCTAAATCAGTCTCAAACTGCTCTGCCTCTACCTAGTTTACTCGGTTAGTTGGAGGATTGGGCCAGTGAAACACCTCACGAATTGCCTACGGACGATAATCTACTTGAAATCCCTTGACGAACGAGATGCTATTTTGTGTCTCCTTGGCATTTGCATAAAATTCCCGAACTATGGCCATTAGAGCAATCACAGGTCTTGCTACAACCCTAAGGCAACATCTTTCTCTGATCATTTCCATCATTTGGCCATCCTCTTTGTCAGGTTTCAGCCTCTGCTCCTTCATAAATGTCTTTGCTGCAATCTTATAGTACTCAATTTGTGCCAAAAGGCTAACGAATTTGGTCAAGTCCACATTATCCTCATCCTGGCTACTGTTGGAAGATGATTCTGGGGTGCGTGATCAAGCTCTTCTAGGAGCCATGAGTTTTGTCAAAAAAATCCCCTCGCAAACCCTAACTATTGCACGTTGAACTCCCAAACTGGCCTCTGAGAATGCCCTGTACAAACCCTAGAGAATTGAAACTCAACCCCCAAACTTAATTGATTTGCAGAACTTGTTGGTGAAAATAGAGACGAAAATCTTCTGTATGCTATGAGTGGGAAATTTACAGAAATTGATTTGAAGAGGAGAGGTTGCAGTGTAGTAAGAGAAGGAGTCTGAATATGCTTTCTGTGAATATTCGACAGAGGGAAATAATATATATTGAGTGAGTCAAAAAACATTTTACGACTTTAAAACTGTCCGAATCTAGGCTCTGGCGCGGGGCACCACTTTTGACTGTGGATAAGGCATAGGCACTCGACCTATCTGCCTAATGAGGACTGGCGTGGGCGCACCAAATTTGGTTGTGGTTAAGGCACGGTCGCGTTGCCTTGAGCCCAACAATGATTTTTATTTGCAAAGATGAAGAATGACGATGGCCCGACATGCCTTTTCTTTCCTGCACAAATAACATTGAAAAATGAGATATACTGATTCCAATATCAAAATTGAACTATGTAAAATGCATGTATGTTGGTATCCTCAAAAATGTTATATATGTGAATCTTACCAAAAAGATATATGTAATAAGCTCCTAACTCAAAATTGTTCAAAATTTCCACAACTTTTAGAATTAAACGGGGGGGGGGGGGAATAATAGAGACATGTAACCATAATTAAACAATATGTAGAAATAGAAATATGTAGTTAGAATTAAATAAGAGGGGGAAATAGAAATGATGGGGTGCCTCCCATCGAGCGCTTGTTTATAGTCAATTAGCTCGACTATGATGTCTGCAATGGTTATGTAGTGGAATGGACCGAGGCGACTTTCTGTCGATCGACTTCACCCCCATAGTAGTGCTTCAACCTTTATCCATTCACTTTAAATGGTTTGTCCGGGTATTTGTCAAAAATCTCAATTTCACCATGTGGATACACTATTTTTAATGTGAAAGGTCTCGACCATCGCAATTTTAGTTTTCTAGGAAAGAGTCTAAGATGAGAGTTAAACAACAATACCGCTTTTACCGGCTCAAATTTCCTTTCCATGATTTTGCTATCGTGCCACCTTTTCACTTTCTCCTTGTACAACTTTGAGTTTTCATAAGCCTGCAGTCTGAATTCATCCAGCTCATTTAATTGGAGAAGGCGTTTCTCCCCTGCAGCTTTGAAGTCAAAGTTTAGCTTTTTTTATAGCCCAGTAGGCCTTATGCTCAAGTTCCATGGGAAGGTGACAAACTTCCCATATACTAGCTGATACGGTGATATACCCAGTGGTGTTTTGTACGCAGTCTTGTATGCCCAAACTGCATCATCGAGATTAAGGGACCAACCCTTCCTCATGGGATTTATAATTTTCTCTAAGATCCTTTTCACCTCACGATTGGACACCTCAACTTGGTCATTCGTTTGGGGATGGTAAGTTGTGGCTATACGATGATTCACTCCATACTTGGCTAATAGTGTAGTAAACTGTCGATTGCAGAAATGGGTGCCTTCATCATTTATGATAGCCCGAGGAGTCCCAAATAAAAACCTGCCTAAAATACCTTGGCAGATGTCCTCTCTCCCCTATAGTGTCCTCCATAAACTGATGAATGGAAATCCTGAAGTATACTGCCCGTCTCACTATTTAGAATGCACCTTCTGATCATCCTATCTGCGTACTACTTAAATAGGTAAGGTTCATCCCAAATATACCATTTAACATCATGTAAAAACTTCTTCTTATGCGGTCTAGTCAAATTATAAGGGATAATGTTACTTAGTAAAAAGTTTGCAAAGTTCGCAAACCATGGCATTTCACCTTGCACCACAAACAACTGTTCGTCCGGGAAGGACTATTAATCATCACTTTATCATTTGTATCCTTTCTCGGATTTTCTAATCGGGATAAATGGTTAGCCACTTGGTTCTCGGTCCCCTTTTTGTCTTTGATTTCTAAATCAAACTCTTGTAGAAGAAGAATCCATTGAATGAGAAGGGGCTTTGCATCTTTCTTAGATATCAGGTATCGAATTACAGCATGATCGGTGTATATGACAACTCTTGAGCCAATCAGATAAGAACAAAATTTGTCAAATGCATATACCACCGCTAGAAGCTCCTTCTCAGTGGTAGTGTAATTCAGTTGGGCATCCGTCAGGGTCTTACTGGCATAATAAATGACATGAAAGACTTTGTCCTTGCGTTGCCCCAAGATAACTCCCACAACGAAATCACTTGCATCACACACCAGTTTAAATGGAAGAGATAAGTTAGGAGCTGTAATAATGGTTGTTGTAGTCAATCTCTTCTTTAAGTGCTCAAAAGCAGCTAAGCATTCCTCGTCGAATTTAAACGGGATATCTTTCTCTAGCAAACTACACAACGGCCTGGTGAGCTTTGAGAAGTCCTTTATGAAACGACGATAGAACCCCGCATTGATAAGTAGGTTTATACTTACTTATCCGGTATCTGTTACTTGAATTAGTTGCTTAGACTCATGTTTCTTAGTTACTTTTCATGCATTTTGTATTCATTTTGTAGATTATATGCTTGGGAGCTGTATGAGCCACTATTGGTATGAAAATATAAGAAAAAGTAATTCGGACATCGTTTGGGCTTTCATGTTTATATTTCATGTTCTTGGCTTGGAACTTGGATTACATTGTAGAGCTTCTTCTTAGCTTTTCGGAACATCTTGAATCATTCTAATCGGAGTTCGGATGCAAGAGTTATGACCTTTGTACCAACAGATGTTGAACTTCACTGTTTTTTGGTGGCCATTTACATTGCAGTCACTTCCAACCAAATTTCAACCTTCATCTGTCTGTTATTTCTCAATTGTCAAAGAATGAAACTTGTAGCGCTCGTCGAGATCTTCGATTTGATAGGTGGAAGGCCTAGTAACGCCTCTTGGATCAAGAGTTATGGCCGTTTTACTAGAGGACACTGCAGCAGGAAAAAAACCCCCCCGCAGGGGTGGTCATTTTACATACAAAAGTCCGCCGGGGCGGGGGTACAAGGCAAAAAACAGTAACAACCTCCGCCGGGGCGGGCCTAGCCAATAGAAAAAGTTCGCTAGGGCAGGGGTATGTGCAGAAAAAGTAGTTTTTCTCAGAATTTAAGTTCAAGAAGGATTGGTTCAAGCTGATTGATTCAAGGACTTCCGGGAGGACTTAAAGGCATATAAAGAGGCATATAAAAGGAGGAGAATGGCAAGGATTAGAGAGAGAGGATTCTATTAGATTATATTAGAATAGATTATGACCAAAACCCTAGTTCTTATTAGTTTTGGAGATTGAAGCAACTTGGAGACCATAGAAGATCAAGAGCATGAGCTTAAGGAAGATGTAGATTTGCTGACAACAGATTTATTCTTCACTCTACTCTTATTTTTGTCTTTTAATGTTATTTCAATTGTGGATTCTTGGTTTTAATTCATTAATCATGAACTAAATCTTTTGTTTAAGATTACAATGGATTGTATTGCATAGTTTATTTTAGTATACTTTTCTATTAATTATTGTGATTATTATTGGATTTTCTATTATGATTTGTGATGAATTTCTTAATTTACTAGCTAACAATTACCGTGATAATCTATATGAACTCGAGAGATGAAGTATAGATTTAGATCTGATCATAATAGCATGTGATTGTATTTTCTGCATGGCGTTGGAATACATAATTTATGTCTAGGATAGAGATATACCTATACATCGCATGTAATCTAATAGAGAACTTGAACTTAAAATCCTCTTTAATTGTAATTCACATAGAGATATAGTGAATTAGTTAATTAGGGTGTTCTACTTAATTCTATCAACTGTGGATTTAAGTTGATTTGAGTATGATGTATTGAGAGATGGTCATATTTACGTATATGTTCTTGATTAACAATTCTGAATAGTGAGCATAATTGATAAGAAGTGTATTAATTTGAGTGAAGCAATACGTGAAGTTGTGATCTTAAATCTCCATAATCTGATTTTTAATTAGTGCTAATTAGAATTAGTTTAATTAAATAGTTTAATTCATAATCTTAAATTGATTGTTTAAATAAAATTAGTTTGATTAAAAGTTAGTATTTGGTAATTAGTTTTAATAATTCCTCATGGGAACGATACTCTACTTACACTTTATTACTTGTTGACCACGTAAACTTGCGTGTTGTGCATAATTAGATTTTACCCTACAAGTTTTTGGTGCCGCTGCCGGGGAATTAGTTTAATAATTTTTGCCAATATTAGATTTAATCATATTAGTCTTAATTTAAACATTTTTTTATTTAATTCTCTTCCTATTTTACTCTTTTTTTTCAGGTACCAAGGATGACTTTGCGTATCAATGGTCATACACAAACATGACTCAACCAAGGGAAACAGAGATTGATGGACTTAATACATCCTCCACAATATTAGCACAGATTGAAGAACTTTCGAAGATGTTAGAGGTTATCGCAGCCCAACGGAGTCAAAGGATGGTAGTTACGTGTGATTATTGTGCTGGCAATCATGCAAGTCATCAATGCACTGTCAGTTTTGAACCGGTACCATATAGTGGTGATTACCTCAACAACTACGCTGAGCCTAACTATCACCAAGATTGGGGGTATCACCCAGATTCTTCAGGGAGCTACATTTATGATGACCAATATTACGCTCCAAATCCATCATACATGTAAGACCCCAATTTTTATGAATAAAGATGAATTTTTTTATTGAATCATATTATTAAATATTATGGAGTGAATTTGTAATAATGTTATACTTGTGGGTAATATTTATAAATTTTGCAAAGTATGCAAGTTGTTATAAAATATTCGATTGGTCAGGGAATATTCATTTTAACAGGGAATATTCGTACGACGGCACAATCATTGGTGGAGCCCACAACAGAATTATTGTCAGAGTTAGAAAATGACAGAAATATCTTTTTATGAAAATAACGGCGGAAGTTTTACCGTTAATTGTTGAAATACCCGGTGATAAAAGTATAGTAATACGCGTGGTTGCATAGTAGCACACGGTATTGATTATTAATGCTTACGTGAGAAGTCACGCAGTTTTGTTCAATTATTGCTACAGTAATTGCTACATAGTATCTCACGTTATTTGATTCAATTATTGTTATAATATTTTATATTATTAATCAATAATTGAGATGACAAGTTATTCATATTATTATTTGCATAAGTAACAATGTCTAGAAAGTTCTGTCGAGGAAAGGGGTCTGGTCACCTAATTGCGTGCCAATAGGGAGAAATCCTTATCGAAAAGCCCCCTCTTTCTTGGGAACGATCTGGTTGTTAATATTGCTAGTTATAATAATGATGAATAAATGTTGATAAAAATATTGAGAGAATTTTTATGAAGTATTTGTTGTAAATTTTGATTATTACTTGGACCCCCACTTACTCATTTTTCAAAATAATCGAAAGAAAGTTATAAAGTATATATATATATATATATATATATATATATATATATATATATATATATAGTTAAAAAGTGGTGGTGGTGGAAAAGGAGTGAAAGTAATGTGTGTTTGTGTATGAAATGTGGTGGAGGATGATGAAAGTAATGGTTATATATATTTATATATATATATATATACAACCCCATTCACAAGCATTACTCTAAAAAGTATTACGCTTGTTAAAAGAGCATTTTGTTTTAAAACACCGACTTTTTTAAAACTCTCTCCTCACTCAGCTCTCAAACTAGAAAACCACGATCCACTCCTCGCTCCTCTCTTCTCCAAATCGTCTATAAATCGAAGACGTGGAGACAAAGCTTCTTGCTAGAAAACCACGATCTGCCAAAATCGAACCCTATTGAATTCTGGCTCTGTAAAATCGATGAGAGAAAAAGCGAAGAGAGAAAGCCATCGCAAGCCCTAGAAACTCAGTCATCACGATTGTTGCAAGAGAGAAAGCCAACCCAGCCCTAGAATCGCGATCTCCTTCATCTCGTTAGTTCGATTCGGTAAGGGCTTGTGATTTGGTACTTTTGTAGTTTATTCTACCTAAATTAACTGCTATCAGTCTTGAGAGTTGGAAAGCAGTGGGTTTTGTCTCCTTTAGAGTATTCTATTGCCTACACTTGGAAAAGTACCCTATTTCACTTGCTCTGTGAAAGCCCATATGTATCTCACCATCTTTTCCCCAACTTCTTCCTCCAAGGTTACATTCATACTCTGCTCTCTGCATTTTGTATATGTACAATTTTGAAGTTGAAGATTCGACTGTAATTTAGAATAGAATATGTAGAAGAATTTTGTATGTATTATTAATTTAAATCACTAGACTATATATATATGCAGTGATAAGCTGGAAACATCTTGTATAAGATTAGATTTTAATTTATTGCTTAAGAAAGTGCTTAACTACATATTGATATAAATGGCATTGATATTACTGTGTAATCTTTTTAAATGATATGCCTTGGTTGTTTAATTAAAGCCATCTGCAAATGACAACTTCTAATTTAGGAAGAGTTTCTGAGAGTATTAGTCTGTTTTTGGTTCTAGAGTCTATGAACTATAACTGTTATGCTTCTTTTTCTCTTATGTGTTTTGAGATAATAACAACTTCCTGGAAACAATTGTGATGTATATTTCAAGTGTGTATTCTTTTGTTTGTTCATTTGATTTATTTTGATTATGTTGCATGCACCACATCCCAACACCGGAAAGAGTCAACTTAAATGGCATGATTAACCACTTTATCATTGTCATCGCCATTGCCATTATGTTGATAACTTCTTGGACTGATTTGAATCCTGGTCGTCGATTCTTTGGATGTCAAACTGCATGAGTAAGTAATTTATATTTAATTTCCTTTGATATGAAGTTTGTTCTAAAAAAAATTCCTTTTTGACAGCCTCATGGTTGCGAGTATTTCATGTGGTATGATCCTCCGATGCAGCCGAGAGCTATTCAAGTGATTCCTTGTTTGTTGAGGAAGTTAAGGGCTCTTGAAAATGAAGCTCAAGATGTTAGACGCAAACATAGGATTTACAAGATAATCATATTGGTTTCCTTGATTTGGCTACTTTGGAATTTCTTTGGAACCATCACTGTGCAAGAAGATGCTTAAATCAGTTAAATTTGTAATTAGAATTTGGGAGATAGAAAGTTGTGTGAAGTCCATATTTTAAATGTAATGAATTGATTGTAATGAAGCAAAGTTGATTACTACTAGTTGATTTCATTGCTTGTGTGTCTCTGTCACTGATATGTATTAGTTTAGCCATATTCATAAACTGCAAGTGTACGAATATTATCTGTAAGTCCAAGAATTGTATACAAGTGTCTGGTTGAACCTTACAAAATCCTAAAAGAAAGGCAGTCTATTGACATCAGAAGGAGCTAATGGGTCATGGTGTGAGTCCATAAGGTTCGACACCCCATTAATACAAAGACTGCACATAACAGTAGATTTCTTGCTGACGCAATGTCAAAAAATAGCTTGCTTGCTTAAAGACCAAAACAGCACATATGCCATAAACAATGTCTTAGGATTGCAGTTTATGAATATGGCTACAACTGTTTACATATGCCAATATCAAAACATAACAGCAGCCCTTGACAGCACATAATAGAACATAGCAAGAACCCAACAACATCACATGATCCATACCACATAGCAAAGAACAATATGCCTTTAAACCAGTAAATCGCCAAAAAAAAATGACAACAACGCCCGGGGACCACTGTAGTAAGCCCAATCAGAAACATTCCATAGTAAAAACCTGTTTTTAATATGATGTAAAGAATGAAAACCACAGCAGAAAAATAAAACCTTAATAGTCTTCCCCAAACAACTGTCCCCAGAAATAGACAGCAAAATACTATCCCCCAGCAACAAGTTCAAACAGGTTCAAATTAGAGAGACATAGATCCCACAAACACCTGTTCCAACCAACAACATAGAAGAAAACAAGCAGTTAGAGACATCTATGCATTAGAAGGTTTTGTAACAGAACATAAGTCACAGAACTATTTGTATATAACAAAGCAAAATAAAAAAAAAGTGCAAGAGGCACAACCTCCTGACTTGTAAACTGATACCATAAGTCACTCCCATGATTAGTGTAATTCTGAAGGACCCTCTGTAGAAAACAAATAGCCAATTAATAGAAAGGTATAGATATATAAGTGTTATTATAGCAATCTCAGTTCCACCTGTGGGTGAATCACAATCATCATCGACACTTGGATCCTGAGTAGAATCAACATTTGATTCTCCAAGTCTACATTTAAACAAATAGCTATGTCAAATTGAATCAAATAACAAAGTCAAAATAAGTAAACTTATTTACCGATTATTAAGAACCGGACAATTTCTTTTGTCGTGTGTGACACCAACTTTGCTACATCCATGACAACGTCTCCCCTTGGGGGTTTTTGTTTTCCCCAAAGCCCTTTCTTTGCCACCCTTCAGCCTTTTCCCACACCCTTTTACACGCACTTGGTTTAGCTTAATGTAATTATGTTCACAAGTACCAGCCATGTTAACTGACTTGGATGCACTCATTCCACTAGACTCCATTTCATTGTTCCGTTCGGAACCATTATTCCCAATTATATGCTTGATCTTTTCATATCCAATATCAAAACACTCCTTTAACACATTTGTGGCTTCTTCATTAGTGAGTGCACTATCAATCATCTCTAGAGATTGCTAAATCAATTAACTTCGCGAGAGTAAGTATTGCTTATCATCTTTTATCTCAACACCATTATCATCAACTACACCACTTGATTTTGCTCCTTTTGTCCACCATTTTAAAATGTATTTTGTAGGTAATTTGTCAAGATCATGATACTTATGCAAATAAGCTATCATATGCCGACATAGGATTCCCACACTCTCAAACGTTTTGCAAGTACATGTTGCATAATCCAAAGAGTTATCATACTGAATTTCTCTTACTTTAAACTTGCTGACATTCCTTCGGTAAATCTTATATACACGGTGGTTGACATCCTCCGTCAAAGTTTCAAACCTATAATTCAAGCTCTCACACAACTCTTCTTCAAATTTATAATACATAGAGTGTGTATAAATGTCAACCATTTGAACTAAGAAGTCATGATGATATTTCATTCTAGGCCTCTCAACCAAATCTTTGTTATCCGAAACCAACTCATTGTGTCGTTGATACTGAAGGCCCAGACCAAATTGAATCATAAAATCCACTAACGAATTAATTTTCGAAACAAACTTTTTAAAAAATGCATGACAACTCTCCGCTCTTTGGCTACTTGACATGCCAGCTGAGAAAACATGCTTCACATGTGCGGGTACACATCTACAACGGATGTCATACATTTATTATAGCCATTTATTAGCATTCAACCCACTTTTCTCCATTAACGCTACCCAAGTAGAGTCAAAATCTTCTATAGTCTCCGAATTCCAAATGCAATCTAAAAACTCTTTATAATAAGCACTATATTTTACTGAGTCAATCTTCTCTGAGAATTTGGTTAATATGTGCCAACTACAATACCTATGAAATGTATTAAGAAGCATCTGTGAAATGGCATTTGTCATAGCTGGATCCTGATCGGTGATAATCATCTCAGGTGCATCGCCTGGCATTGCTTCCAAAAAACACTTGAAAAGCCATTCAAAACTAGCTATGGTCTCGTCACTTAAGAAAGCACAACCAAATACAGTAGTTTGACCATGATTATTAACCCCCATTAGTAGTGCAAATATCATTCTGTAACGATTAGTATTGTAGTGGTATTAAAAATGACAACATAACCATAAAATCCATAAGCCCATCTAGAAGTTGCATCAACCCAAAAACAACGAGTGATCCGATTTTCATCATCTGTGTCAATTGTGAAAGTGAATGGAGGATTCTTTTGTTGTTCTAACTTTAAGTACTCATTCAACATATCCCCATCATGTCCCTTCAAGTCATTGAGCTTGTCTCTTTCAAAGTTATATAAATCTCGTTGCGTTCAACCAATATTTTCAAAACCACCCGCCTGCACTGCAAGAAAATTGTATTATTGATATTGTGGTATATTCACTGTGCCAAGTTGATGAGATAAAGATTTTTGGGCAATTGACACATTACGATGCGATCGTAACAAATGCCTTTTATGTGGAGTTGACAATGGATGACAATGACCCTCCTCAATTTTAGTAATTACGAATAAGTCATTTCTCTTTACCACTACAATTTTTGCACCACAGTCTTCTTTTGTAGATCCACGTTTTCTTTTTACAACCACATCGGCTAATAATTTGCCCTTTCCTTGCTTAGAACACACATACTCCTTTCTATAAATCTCATCGCTACCCGCCCTTTTTTTCTTATTAAACTTTCGTACACTAAATCCAGTATGCATTGCATATGTATTGTAAAACGTGTGAATATCATCTAATGTTTGAAATTCTTGACCAATCTTAGGTGTAAACTCATATGCTACTTGAGGATAGTAGACAACAGTATTAGTATTCACATTCAATCCCTCTCCACTCGAGTCATCCCCATCAATTTCTATTTCCAAATTCATTTCTACATTATCCCCGCAACTCCCTACTTTATGGTACATGCCATCCATTATATTTACACCTGGACAAACAAGAATTTACTTGAAATTGTGAAATCAATAATTAAAATTCATTATGCTTGTCCCAAAATCACACTAATCCAAAAAAAGAGACAACATTGAGCGTAACAGATTTCAAATTAAGCTTTCTATTTACAACACAAAAAACCTAAATTTTAAGCTGTGAAACAGGAATGCACTTACTGATTTTCAAGGGTCACTAACTGAGGGCATTTGGAGAAGTTTTGTCGCACGTCACGGCTTCTGAAGACTACTCTGGGCTTCAATTTTCTAGAGGGGATCGCGTTTCACGAGCTTGGCATTCTCTCTTGCATCAATTGAGTTCTAGGGCTTGGGTTGGCTTTCTCTCTTACAACAATCGTGATGGGTTCGATTTCTAGTGCAATGGATATCAAAGGGAATCGATTTGCTGCGCGAAGCTCTACCTTTGTAGCGCGAAGCTCTGTCTTTGTTCTGGGGCAATGGATTTCTAGTGCGATGGCTTTCTATGGAAATTTCCTTCGATTTTGAAACAGTTGGGCGAGAAGGGAATGGAAGTCAGAGAAATCGATTAATCCATTCGTGCTCTCTCTCTTCCCGCGCCTTTATGCCTTTGTTCTAGTTTGAGAGCTGAGTGAGGAGAGAGTTTTAAAAAAGCTGGTGTTTTAAAACAGAATGCTCTTTAAGGGGCAGAATACTCTTTTAGCAGAATGCTTGTGAACGGGGTTGTATATATATATATATATATATTATAGAAATTTGTTTTACTTGAAATTTGGCATCCGTGAATTGCATAACTGTTGCGTCCGTGATTCTAAAAATTCAAATAGTATTCTTTCCATTCTTGTATAAATAGGATGCTTAGTTAGAATTGAAAATCACACCAAAATCAAAGAATTCTTCTTCTATAATATTGAGCGTATTTCTTTAGAGTTTAATGAAGCTTTGAGCGTAGAAAATAGTTCAAGTTTTCTTTAAGAATATCATCGATGTACCAGTTGGAATACTATCTTCTTTAAGGTAAGGGATATTATTTTTGTTTAATATTTGTATAAAATAATATTTTCTTCCATACTCTGTAGTATGTAAGTTGTGAGACCCCGAATTTTATGAAATAAAAGTATTCAATTTTTCTATTTTGGTAAATAGTTAAATTGATAAAAGTTTAAAGTTAAGGGTGATATGTGAAAATTTTTCAAAGTAGACAAGTTGTCATAAAATACTCGGTTACTATTTACTCTAGTATTGTTCACTCGAGTATTTGGGACACTTTTTATGTCGGAGTACTATTCACGAGTTACTATTCATGATTTACTATTCACCTAAATTACTATTCACCCGAATATTATTCACTCGGGTATTTGGGGTATTTTTCGTGTCGGAGTACTATTCACGAGTTACTATTCATCCGATTACTATTCACTTCAGTATTGTTCACTCGGGTATTTGGGACACTTTTTGTGTCGAGGTACTATTCATAGGGTACTATTCCCGAAGTACTATTCATGGGGTACTATTCACCCGAAAAATATATTTCTTTTCGGTCTAAATCATTTTTGGGTACAATATTATTTCATGAGGAGATGTGCTAATTTTTCAGACCGTTGGTTGAAATTATAATAGTAAATCAATATGGATCGTTGGTTTAAAGTTTTAATAGTAAAATCTTTTTATATAAAATAGAATACTTTTATAAAGTTATTCTATAAATAGAATATATTATATTCTATTATGCATAGTGTTTTGCATAGTAAAATCTTTTTATATAAAACAGAATACTTTTATAAAGTTATTCTATAAATAGAATATATTAGATTCTATTATGCATAGTGTTTTGCATAGTAAAATCTTTTTATATAAAATATAATACTTTTATAAAGTTATTCTATAAATAGAATATATTATATTTTATTATGCATAGTGTTGTATAGTGTCTGCATAGTGTTTTGCATAATAAAAGCTTTTTATATAAAACAGAATACTTTTATAAAGTTATTCGTTTTATTAGATTATATATAGAATATATTATATTTTATTTAAAAGATTTTTCTTTAAATATGGACTGTCCGATTAAAAGTAAATCAATCTGGACCGTTCATGAATTAGTTACTATGCAGTCCATTCTTCTATAAATAGAAGCTCATTCCTTTATTATTCCTTACGAATTCACTGAAACTCTAGAGAGAGAATTCTTCTTCTATAATCTTGAGCATATTTCTTTAGAATTTTAAGAAAGCTTTGAGCGTAGTGCAAGTTTTCTTCGAGTATATCCTCGCCCTACCAGTCGGGATACTCTTCTTTCAAAGGTAGGGGATATTATTTGTTGTACTTGTAAGGGGTATTATTTCTTTCTTATTCATGAAGGGACTTTTGTTATTCCATTCTTTATTATTCTATTGGAATAACCTGTATATGCGGGCTACCCTATACTTAGTGAAATTCTTCTGTTATTCCATTCTTTATCATTATTTTGGAATAACCTATTTATCTTGAAGCAATAGCATACATGATGAAATTCTTCTAATATTACATTCTTTATTATTACGTTTAATATCACATGCATAAGGCGTTCTGCCGGACCAAGTTCAATATTTATTATTACATTGGAACATCACATGCGTGCGTTTATGCATGACTGGTTCCATTCTTTATTATTACATCGAGAATATCCTCGGCGGTGCGTATTCGTCTAACTTTGGTTCCATTATTTATTATTACATTGGATAACTTTGTGCATGCGATTACATCACATGCATGGTTATTTACATTGTTATTCCATTCTTTATTATTACATTTGGAATATCACATCCGGTGCGTATTACATGGACACAGTTCCATTATTTATTATTACATTGGGAATAACACATGCATGCGCGATCACGCGCGCGTGGTGAAATTCTTCTATTATTCCATTCTTTATTATTATGTTGGAATAACATGTATATCAAGGTCTGCATACATGGTGAAATTCTTTTATTATTCTATTCTTTATTATTATGTTGGAATAACTTTGTCTACATGCAATCTTGCATACATGGTGAAATTCTTTTATTAGTCCATTCTATATTATTATGTTGGAATAACACATCTGTCATGCAATCTTTACATACATGGTGAAATTCTTTTATTATTCCATTCTTTATTATCTTTGTTGGTTATTGGTTTTACTGATTGTATGTCTTTGGCCTATAGTGCAAAGATGATATGTTGTTGAATATCTTTGGCCTGTAGTGCAAAGATGATCTGTTGTTTGATAGCTTTGACCCATAGTGCGAAGATGGACAGGTGTATGACATGATCATGACCTCTAGTGATACTAACGAATATCTTTGGCCGTAGTGCATGGATAATTCAATGATGTGATTGGCAGGATCATGACCATTAGTTAACAGTTAAATGTCTTTGGTCGTAGTGCACTGACAGGCAATTGATTGGTATGATCATGACCATTGGTTTTATAGTTGAATATATTTGGTCCGTAGTGCAAAGATAGACAACTGATTGGTATGATCATTGTTATTACATTTGAATATCTTCAGCCTTTGGGGTAAGGATATTGAGTAAACGTTCTATTAAGCCTTTGTGGCAAGAAGGAACTGTTAATTCACATTATTATAAATATGAATTATGAATTTAACTAACATCTTTGGTGGTTCAGGTGAAGACAAGTGATGAAAGTTCTATTTGTCTTAAGTATAACAAAGAACTGTTGATGAGTAGTACATGAATAAAATATCAACGATGGACTTTTAATCTAGAAGAGATAGTAGATATTATATTCTACTAGACTATTCTAATGGATTTCTTGTTCCGCTGCAGTTAAACTTGATGTTTGTTATATTGTATCAGTTTAACACTGTTGAAGGCTAATGATAATTTATTCTGCATTATCTTAGTCATAATATTTTTTACTGGGCTAGTTGAGCTCACCCTTTTGCTTTCATTGTTCTCTTCAGGAAATGAGAACGTAGCTGGGACTAGTCGGGGAACCGAGTGATGGTCCTAGATGGTGCATTAGTAGTCCTCACTATTCTGTAAAATAGTGTGACAATAAATGTAATGAGGACCCCATTGGGTGTGGATATTATCTAGATGACAATATTTGTATTAAAACTCACAGCCTATGTTTTGTCTTATTTTACACGACGTTTGTATAATTAAGTTTGTATTTGTATTTAGTAACTTGTATCTGGCGACTCAGGATGGGTGATGTATACCTAATTTTGGGGGCGTCACATAAGTAATATTATTTCATTTCAGATTCCGAATTTTATACTCCTTTTGTTAAGTTTTGGTTTCTATACTCCATGAAATTAGTAGAATATCCTTGATATTTTCGCTTCATCCAGTATCTTTTTATGGAAATAGTATTCTGAGCATTCTTGATAAGTTTTAACCTTTTTATGCCTGAGTACTATTAATGGGGTACTATTCCCGAATTACTATTCACATGATACTATTCACTCGTGTACTATTCACCTGGGGTACTATCCATGAAAAAAAATGATTTCTTTTCGGTCCAAATCATTTTTGATACAATATTATTCATGAATTTTACTCCACAAAGCAGTATCATGTTGATAATTTGGGCATTATTGAATTCTGGATAAATAAATTATAAATATTTAAAAGTTTATCCTTTGCTTTCTTTTAATTGAATTCTTATATCATTGTCATCATCATCATGCTTATATTATGATGAAAGTCATCTTTGACTTACGTGCATAGATGGACTGTTGATTGGTATGATTATGACCAAGGATTATTCGGTATAATCATGACCGTAATATTACAAATGATGTGGTAAAAGTTCCATTAGCCCGTAGTGCATTAATGGACAGTTGTTGGCATGATCATGACCATTGATGAAAACACGAATATCCTTGGCCCGTAGTGCATGGATAATTCGTGGTCGTGATACTAATGAATATCATTGGCCTGTAGTGCAGGGATGATTTGATGATGTGGTTTATTTATTAAGCTGAGTCTCAGCGATAAAATTTATGATAAACTCTTAAATTATAGAAGATAGTAGATTTCATGCTCTACTTGACTCTTATAATGGATTGCTTGTAACACTGTTGAAAGCTAACGATAATTTATTCTGTATTATCTTAGTCATAATATTTCTTACTGGGCTAGTTGAGCTCACCCTTTGCTTTCATTGCTCTCTTCAAGAAATGAGAATATAGTTGGGACTAGTCGGGGAACGGAGTGACGGTCCAGATGTTTGCATTAGTAGTCCTCACTATTCTATGAAATAGTGTGATAATAATTATAATGATAACTTATTTTGAGTTTGAATACTGTCTAGAAGACAATATTGGTATTAAAACTCACAGCTTATGTTTTGTCGTATTGTACATGATATTTAACAGTTGTATATATGAAGTTTGTATTTGAATTATGTACCATGCATTTGGCGACTCAGAATGAGTGATGTATACCTATTTTGGGGGCGTCATAGTTGGTATCAAAGCTTATGGATATGATCCCTGGCTGAGATGTGAGACTACAACTAGGGGGAGAGATGGGGAAATCCATCGCTAGTATGACCTACCTAAGTTTAATTATTATTTAATTGGTTGGTCAGAATATAGGGATAATATGTGGTATGTTAATTAACCCTTTTTGTGGCACTATTTGAAAATGACATCCGAGAATGTTGAGATAAGCAATGGAGCACATGAGAACGTTGAGTCACCAATGATCAATACCCAGGATAATGTGCATCAGCAAGGCAATAATCCTCAGGAAAACAACAACGACCAAATGATGAACGATGGGATGTTCAGAGGCTTTATGCAATTCATGCAACATCAGGTGAGAACGACTCCTGTTCAAAATGTAGGTGGAAACACTGGAAACTCTCGAATGATCACCGCTAAGCAGTTCAAGGAGTTGGGACCACCAGAGTTTTTGGGAGAGCCAAAATCACTTAAGGCGGAGGCGTGGATAAAGCAAATCACCAAGATATTCGATGTCTTGGGATGCTCCGAGGAGCAAAAGGTTCCCTTTGCCACCTTCATGTTACGAGGAGAGGCGATTCTTGGTGGGAATCAGAAGCGTACTCAACTTCTTTGCGGTGAAGATGTCTTGGGAGAAGTTCCAAGAACTGTTCAACGACAAGTACTTTCCTGAAAGTATTCGTCACATGAAGGAGGTAGAGTTCATCAAGTTGGAGCAAAACAATATGTCCGTGTCGCAGTACGAAGCTAAGTTTGCCGAGTTTGCCCAGTTTGCGTCGCACTTGGTTGCTAATGAGGAGAGAATGACGCAGATGTTTCTAAGAGGTTTGAAACCCGAGATACGTCAATACCTAATTTCTCACAAACTTTGCTTGTATTCAGATGTTATGAATAGGGCTCAGTTATTGGAGCGCGATAATGAGTCAACCCAACCAAGAGAGAGCAGCCGAAAAAATGATAATACTAGTGGTAACAGTCATCGAAGCGGTGACAACATACGTGGAGGGAATCAACATGCCAGAAATGGTAACCACTTCGGTGGTAATCATGGCTAAGATAATAAAAGTGAACATTTCAAGAAAAGGAGATTCAACAATGATGGAAAGACGTCAGCACAAGCACCCGTTGTTAAGGAAGGAGAACGACCACCTATCATATGCTTCAAATATGGAGGGGAGAGACACATCAATCCAAATTGCATGCAACAGTCCAAAACGTGTTATAATTGTGGAAGAGAAGGTCACCTAGCTCGATTTTGTCATCAAGTGAAGCTAAGTCCAGCTGGGATGGATGCACCAAAGACCGTCCCAGAGAAGTCAAAACCAGTAGTTTAAGGGAGAGCGTTTGTCGTGACCTCCTAGAAAGCAAGGAACCCAAACGAGGTGATCACGGGTAAGCTAATCATAAACTCTAGCGAAGTCTATACCTTATTTGGTACTGGTTCTACCCATTCTTTTATTTCTCCTACTTGCGCTCAACGTTTAAATTTAACTCCGGTGAAATTAGACTTTGACTTATCTATTTAAACTTCGTTGGGAGAAACCTTCATTACATCCACTATTTATAAGTCTTGTTTGGTTCAAATCGGTACCCTCACATTACCTGTCGAACTTATTTCCTTAAAAATACTTGCATTTGATGTGATTTTAGGAATTGATTGGTTAACTACTCATCATGCTAAAATCGATTGTTTTCGTAAGGTTTTTAGCTTTCATATTCCTAACCAATTTATAATGCGAATTCAAGCAACCAAACCACTAAAGTCAATCACTATCATATCAAGCCATAAAGTTATTCATTTATCAAGCCAGAGCGTGAAATTAAATTTTGTATCGACCTTGAACCCGATACAAAACCCATTTCCAAAATCCCATATCAAATGGCTTCTATTGAACTTCAGGAGTTAAAAACCCAACTGCAGGAGTTTTTAGACATCGTTTTCATTCGTCCTAGTACGTCTCCTTGGGGTGCTCCTGTTCTATTTGTAATGAAGAAAGATGGGAGTATGCAACTTTTTATTGATTATCGGGAGTTGAATCATGTCACCATCAAAAATCAACTATCTCACGTTGATCCCAACATGCATACACACGGGATCGGTCCTCTGCTGAAAGATAGCGAGAAGCTGAACGCTGACCTATTGCCCCCTCGAAAGGATGAAAGTCCTGAAACTGGTCAAACTGCGACATCACGGCCAGCGGGTGATAAGTAGTCACACTCCTCAAACCAGCCAAAGGGAGATAGTCCATGCCCGAAGCATGAGTAATGAAGCTGTATGGTGAGCTAATCCCCGAACACGACAATATGCTGAATGGATCTTTGATATCTGCCAAAAATGTGGAGCAAGACATAGCATCTATACACTCCGATGGCTGAAAGGAGTATGACATAGCTATATCATGGGTGAACCAGTACCCATGCGGTCTAAGAGTGCCAATCGGTCTCAAGTGTGACATAAAACACACATATAGCATGGCCGAGCTACCAGTGAACACTCACATCCGGATAAGTGCGGCGATGAGATCTTGTGCATGAGTCTCTCTGCTACAATCATAGGTATAATGGTGCGACCCTCCCTTAGAGCTCTCACTGCCAAGATGACACGGATGTCTATCTCATCCATGTACCGTGGCATATAGACATACGACAGTACGCATAACAACAGTACATCAACCCTGGCTAAACGCCAATGATCCTCTGATGCGGTGAAATCCCTGGAATGTCGTAAATAGCTATCCTCAGAGCCAAATCTGTCATACAGAAAATGCTGGGATATCACGTGCCCAGATGTCAGCTCATCCTGCACCACTCTGCGCTGCAATCCAGTGAGAGTCATGAACCGTCTACTCGTGTCTCCCAAAGCCATATGCACGCAAGGTATGTCTAATGGAAGCATCGTCAATCGTGAATACTCCTCCAGAGTAGGAGTCAACTCATGGGTCCCGAATTGAAAAACCTACCTATCCGATACCCAATGCTCAAGCATCCCATCCACAAACCCTGCGGGAACCTGAAACATCAATAAGGTCATGGTATGTCTGCGTGAAATGATCTCTGATCACCACATGCGGTGGTGACATGCTATCATACCACGATCGCATACCCATTGCTACCAATGATGGTGGAGTATGATTTATACGGCTAACTGTCGAAGAAGACATCTGTGCTTGGTAGTGTCATAAGACCATCCGAGTCGATCACAATGTATCTCTTGACATACATACATATGCATAACATGATACATGCATAGCAGATAATAGAAGGCAATATGATATAGGGAATGAAAAAAAAACTGTGCATACATTCCTAAGTATATCAACATCTAATACATCATCTTTGTACAACTACAAATACAGGGAAATGGGGCATAGATGCCCTACTACTAACAGAGGCCTATCAAAAGATATAACGAGAAAACACATCAGAAGAAGACCATGGCGTCGATGTCCACATCATCAATCCTGTCCACCTGATATAACTCCTCATGAGTCACTGGATCTCTATCAACAGGGATGTCAGGCCTATATAGAGGAGGATCTGCTAGCAAGCAAAACCCGAATGGGTCATCGAGAGGCCACACACACAGCCGGAAGGATCAAATGAAGCTGCCTCTGCCAGATCTCTGCCCAAATGCCGGATAAATATATATGCCTAGTCCAACTGTCGGGTCAAACTATCAATCTGTTTCATATGAGTTGGATCTCGGACACAAGCTATCTAATCCGTCATCATCACGGATCCTGGAACCATATCACCATAAACTGTGGCGCGGGACTGGGCTCCGATAGTACGAGGGAACCACCAACGCTGGAACTCGTCTTTCTGAGTGAGAGGACCCTCTGATAATGTATAGCCGTCAAACCCCAACAATGGGATATCAGTGATGGGTGACTGTGATACAGGCCAATGACGCCTGACAGGAGGCAAGATCGGCATACGAATCTCCCCTATGGTGCTCCTAATATCACGCTCTCCTATATAGAGCTCCCAGCCTCCATCTGTGAAGAGAGGAACTCTCCTGGTGGAAATCACATACTCGACTCCAGTCGGGTATCCATCCTCAAAGTCGATGGTCAAGTGTTCCCCTGAATAGGGAATCCATGTAATGGTATCAGCTGTCAACAACTCTAGTTGCATACGGAAGTGAGTGAAACCCTCAGCTATAGGGACCTCCGGCAAAATCGAATGATGCCATCGTCGTCCTCGTGGATAGGTGGACCTCCGGCAAAATCGAATGATGCCATCGTTGTCCTCGTGGATAGGTATCTAAACCTAACACACTCACAGGACGCAAGCATGGGAGCCTCTCATAGGCCCAAAGCTGCCAACACAATGGCAAAACATCTGCTATCAGTAAACATTCTTAACCTATAAATAGGAAATGACAAGAGCAATACTCACCAGCAAAAATGGGTAGAACCCTAGCCAAGCCTCGGTCAAACCCTATGAGCGCATACGCATGCCCCGGAGGAAATGGACAAAGGTGTTGAAACCCCAATCATACTCTCCAATACGGTCCATATGACGCATGGCGCTGATCAAAGCGAATGACACCGTAGAAGAGTTAGTTGATATGAAGCATCCTTTAATGATCATCAGGAACAATTGCCGAAGAATGCGATCCCTGATTCTGACATCATCAGGCATGGGCTCACTCAAAAGCCTGCTCGTAGCATCTACGCTCAAAAACACCGAGCAGACGGTCCACGTCCCGATGGCGCCTCACTTTGAACTCCTAACAAGGATCGGCGGCGAGGGGTAATATTCGCCGTGCAAGGCACCGGCTCCCCTCCAAACACCATACCTGTAATAAATCGCCAATCCATCGGCGTCATCATCACCTCACAATCCAGCAGATGGAGTGACTGAGTCTGATGAAACCATCGCTAAAACAATGCCCAGAGGTAACCCCAGGGACAACGACGGGGAAGGATGGAAAAGAATGCCCCGAATCCCCAATCATGCACTACAGCTCTATAATCAGGATGAAGAGCCTGATACATGGAGTGTATACTAAACCAATTCCCTCGAGGATGTGTGAAGCCAGGAACCTGCATGAAATGCCGATCAACATCAGAACCCTTTAATCCTCATCAATAGGAAAGAAGGAAGATCAAAGTCTAACGCCATACCTCGTTAGCATGCAAGTACATCGAGGGATGTCTGCTCAAATCACCCAGAAGCTCTAGGTTTGCCACCTGAATACAAGGTAGCTCCCTACGGGGAACATGTGCAGCAGGAGCGAGATCCTCAATCGGAATATCCTCCTCCTCGTCCTCAACGTCTGGCACGTCTTCCCGGACTGGATGAATCATGGCCTCCACCAATCGACGAGGCTGTCTGATAGAACGGGGTCGAGGCACTTCAGAAGCCCTCCTCCGTATACCAAGAGTGGTCCTACGGGAACTACTCAACTGATCCGGATCCATAATATCTTGACAACAAGTCTCCAAATCACCTTAGGAAGGGTGTGGTATTTCCTTACCTGGAGCTTTCTAGAATGCATTTTATGACTATATGCATGCATGCATTTACTTTAACATACAATAGAGTTAAAATGCATGACTATCCAATGCCTACATTTTAAAAAATTTTGCCATAGTCCCCTTTGAAAATAGGACTATCCACATGCACATAGGCATGTCTAGGTTGCCATTCAGTAGCACATCTGCCCCAAAGACATATACATAATATATGCATTAAAAATCAAAATCATCCATGCATAAGATTAACCTCAATATCAGGAGTACTTTTCATTTCTACCTTTTGCTCATTGGACCTCAAATAGGACAAAAAATAGCAGAAAAAGGTGCCAATTTGACTGTCTCAAAAGTCAAATTTTTTCGCATCATTATGTTCAGCATGGTTTAATACTAACATTTACTATGCTGAATATTTTTTATCAAGTCATTTATGCATACATAATCACTACTATATGTTTAGATGCATTTCATGCGATAACTTAAAATCCAAAGGATAAAAACTGGAAAAAATACATGCATACGTTACCAGGATAGTGTAGAACACTTGTACGGCGACAAAATTTGCAAAAAATAGCCCGAACTCAGCAGATCTGAAGGAGGCTCACGAATTTCTCTTAGCAAATCAAGTTGAAAATGACTTGTGAGACCAACCTGATGGATTATATCATCCACGGTCGGCTGCAGGCTCATCTGCGGCTGCAGCAGGTGTACCTACGGCTCGGTCTAGTTCGAGTTACAAAGGAGTTCTTGCGGACTAGAAAGGTCAAATCGGGAATAAAAATGCCACAAGATTGAGCAAAATAACATGCAATCCTGGTCTTCTCAGATGAAACTTTGAGTCTGTACATCGCTCATTGGTAGTCACCCGAACATGAGGTATACCTTGCCAATGATCTCATTTGTCACAAATCACATCCGGTAATACCTTCTACAGGTCCGATGCCGCCAACTCCGGGTAATTACCCTTAAAGATCAACGTAGATCCCCGACGGGGGTTACAACGTAGATCCCCGACGGGGGTTACAACGTGAAGCCCCGACAGGGGATTACAACGCGGATTCAAGCCGTTGACACACATATCAATGAAGGTTAATCAACCTTGACGTTATCTCAGCCAATGGCGATTAAATCTATTGGAGCTCTAGAGCTATTCGAGGATTTCATGCTCGATTACTCATATTCCCCAGCGGATCCCCGGCGGGGGTCACAATGCAATGTTCCGTTGATTCACATGTCAGCGAAGGTCAAGCAACCTTGACAATCTATCCATAGAATATCAACCGTTGATTCACACATCAGAGAAGGTCAAGCAACCTTGACCGTATATCCCATAGGATTTTTCAGCCGTTGATTCACATGTCGGTGAAGTACACGTCAATGAAGGTCAGACATCCCTGACAACATTTGTTGTTGGCAGTATGTCCAACAGAATCTTGACATGTTCTGGCGATACCAACCAGGAAAGGTCAACGTTATCAAGGAGGATCGATGATGGAATATGTTATACACATCCTCAAACAGACCAAGCTTTATCCCCACAGATCTCTTACCCATAAGAGGTGCATCTTCAGGATCAAGTCGTTATCAAGGACACAAGAATTTGGTGATAACTCCAACATCAACATCCTAACAGATTCAGATTACACATCAAAACTGGTCATCATTGCCAATCCCCAGTTGAAGCAACAGGGAGCCAGCAATCATCCCTAGCATGTTGGGCTACAACCCCGTACACATGCATCGTACATTTGGATCATGTTGCTATACATAGTACCATGTTTTTCTTGTTGCATTTCAAGTATCTAGGATTCTTTATCTTACCCATACATCGCCATGCATGAGTATGATAAAGAGGGGCATCTGTAGACACTTGAAAATTTCATCTTCTTGTCACTAACATTGCGGGAGGATGATTAAATCTTTCAAGAGGGAACCTTGAAAGACAATCCATATCTATTCTGGATACTACCGGAAGTTCAGCATCAACCCCGGAACACACTCTGGGAGTAACGATTCCAACCTCGGATATAACCCCGAGACGTACAGATCCAATACCGGAACACACACCGGAGAAGATCGATTAATCTCGAAGATAACCCCGAGGTATTCAGTCTCAGTCCCAACCATGGGAATAGCCACCAACCTTGGTGATAACCCCAAGGAATGCAGTTTCGGCGATAACCCCAGAAATTCTTGTTTCAAATGCAACCAACTTCAATCTTGACGCTTACAACGAGATACTCCGTACCAACCCGGAGATAACACCGGGAGGACAAGCACACCTCAAAGATGACAATAAGGACCTTCAACAATTGCAGCAGTCCAATCTCAACAAAGCCCTGAGCAACGTCTGCTTTATCAGCCCAAACCGGCGATAACACCAGTGAGGGGCAACATCATCATCTCGCCAACACGATGCCACGCCATGTCATCTCAACATTTTATACACATCTTTACGTAATGATATCCCACAAGAATCAAGGATAATCAATCCCGAGTGACTATTGTGCGAGGTAACGGATAGAATTTGAAGCTTGAAGACCGGAGGGCATCGTCTCATCTTCAATGACTTCGTATAAACTCTAATCCTATGCCATCGTACAACTCTCGACAACGGTGGTCCGAAATAGGTCCTGTATACCTCAATCAGATGCTCAGATTGCACTTCTGAAAGTTCGAGTGGACATTACAATGCCCGAGTGCACGTACTACGAGACGACCCGACACGAGAAACCCGGGCCCACCCGGGTTGCCTCTGGTACACCTGCGGTTCCACCCTCTATAAATAGAGGGCTTGGGGTGGCCATTTTGCATGAGAAAACGGCGAGGAAGCCACCTTGAATTTCTCTCAAGACTCACACCATATAGTGTACTTTTCATTTTTAACACAGCATGAGCTCATATATAGCTTCTTTTGTACCTACAAAAGCCAGTGTTTACCAACTTTAAAGATATAGAAGTCTTCTTTGGCAGCCCACTGTAAGCTTTCTCACACACTTTAGAGTCTTTCTCTTCATCTTTGGACACACCCTTCTTCACGTTGAGAGTCGTGTTGCGCGTGTTTGCCCGAACTTCGATCCGTGGTTTTATTTCAGTTTGTATATACATATATATTATATATATATTTATATATATGGACTAACATTATCGAGTTATGCCTCGATTGAGCCTAGACTTCTATCTGAAGCGTTTATTTGCTTTATATATATATATATATATATATATATATATATATACTTTGTTCGATGAGCCTAGCTTGATGCAGGCGTTCTTGCTTTAATATATATATGTAAGACCCCAACTTATTATAAATAAAATTGAATTTCTTTTAGTTATTATTTTGAAATAGTAAGGGTTAACTGGATTAATGTGATTAGTTATGGGTAAAATGCGTAAATATTTTAAAATAAGCAGGTGGTTATAAAATATTCATTATTGTCGGGGAATATTCGTTTGGTCGTGGAATATTCTTTAACATCGGGGAATATTAAATGCGGCCGGCCCTTGCGATCTTTTGTGGGCCCCGTAATGAATGGAAAACGATTGGATGAAGAAAATGACAAGTATAAGTTGTTTATAAATAACGGCGTAGTTATTCTGAGTTATCTTGTTGGAATACCCGATGGTTTAAAACACGATGTCTGGCGTTATTGCACGATAACACACGGTGTTGCACCAATTATTGATTCTTACGTGAAGGCACTACTCGATAATTGTTATAGTAATTCTTTATTCGATATTTTATTCTATTGATTCAATAATTGCTACGTTGATATTTTATATTATTATTGTTTCAATAATTGTCACTACACAATATTTTCCATTATCGAAGCCATAATTCATATTATCTGAATAATATTATTAGATAATATTATTGGCAATGTCTAGAAAGTTACATCTGAGGAGAGGTTTGGTCACCTAATTGCGCTGACAAGATGAGGAGAAATCCTTATTGAAAGCCCCTCTTCCTAAAACCGCTTGGTTGTCAGTATTGTGATTCTGTAATATTATTTGTGAATAATTAATTATTGATTTATATGATGAGAAAAATATTCATTTTATGTGGATATAGATGGAGAAAATTTTTAAAGTGACAATTGTTAAAAATCGATATTTTATCTTTTCTGATAAAATAATATTTTATTATATTATTATAATATAATAATGGTGATATTTTTACAATGAATGTGGGATATATGAGTATATGAGGAGGAAGAGTATTTTTGTTGCAAAAGTTGTTTAAAACATGTTTGTGACGCCCCCAAAATAGGTCCATTCCATCCAACCCATTTTGAGTCACCAAATACATGGTACAAAAATAACTACAACTTCATTAATACAATTGTCGTGCAAAATACGACAACACATAAATTGTGAGTTTAAATACAAATATTGTCTTCTAGACAATATCCACACTCAAATAAGTCCTCATTACAATTATTGATACACTATTTTATAAAATAGTGAGGACTACTAAAATAACTATCTAGAACCATCATTCCACACCCCGACTAGTACTCGTTACATTCTCGCCTCCGGAGAAGAAAAATGGAACAACAAGGAAAAGGGTGAAATATCAATTTTTTAACAATATTATTTTATTATAATAATATAATAAAATATTATTTTATCAGAAAAGATAAAATATCAATTTTTTAACAATTGTCACTTTAAAAATTTTCTCGATCTCAGTATCCACATAAAATCAATATTTTTCTCATCATATAAATCAATAATTAATTATTCACAAATAATATTACGTAATCACAATCTTCTTGCAAACCGTGTCGTTCCTAGGAAAGATGGGCTTTCCAATAAGAATTTCTCCTTAATGGCGCGCAATTAATTGACCAAACCTCTCCTTAGACAGAACTTTCTAGACATTGCAATTAATGTTATCTAATAATATTATTCAGATAATATGAATTATTGCTCCGATAATGGAAAATACTGTGTAGTGATAATTATTGAAACAACAGTAATATAAAATATCAACGTAGAAATTATTGAATCAATAAAATAAAATACTAAACAGTAATTACTGTAACAATTATTGAGTAGTGCCTTCTTACGTAAGAATCAATAATTGGTGCAATACCGTGTGCTACTGTGCAACAACGCGTATTACTGTGTTTTAACCATCGGGTATTCCAACAGTATTAACGGTAACAACTACGCCGTTATTTATAAACAACTTATACTTGTCGTTTTCTTCATCCAATCGCTTTCTGTTATGGGGCCCACACAAGGTTTATACGTCATAAATGCGAATATTCCCCGACAGTAAGAATATTCTACGACCAAACGAATATTCCCCGACAACAATGAATATTTTATAACCAGTTGCTTATTTAAAATATTTGCGCATTTTACCCATAACTAACCACATTAATCAAATCAACCCTTACTATTTCAAAATGATAAATAGAGGAAATTATATTTCATTTATTAATAATTTGGGGTCTTACAACCTCCCCTCCTTATGAAATTTTGTCCTTGAAATTGACGTACGTACCTGGTGTTTTGAAAAGATGAGGATACCTCGCTTTTATTTTCGTTTCCAACTCCCAGGTCATTTTCTCAAAAGCATGGTTTCTCCATAAAACTTTAACTTGTGGTATGACCTTCGTGCGTAGGACATGCTCTTTCCTATCCAAGATATTGACATGTACCTCCTCATACGTTAAATCTTCTGCTATCTCGTCTGGTTCTAACTCAATAATGTGGTTCGGGTCGTCCACATATTTACGTAACATCGATACGTGAAAAACATTATGAACACGCGTCATACTTGGCGGTAAAACGAGTCTATAGGCCACAGTTCCTATTCGATCGAGGATTTCAAATGAACTAATAAATCAAAGGTTTGAGCTTTCCTCACATCGCCGATTCTCACTTTTGGAATAACAACTTCTTGCATCTTCTTCTTCATATTCATCAACTCCAAGTCTGTAGCTTGAGCAACTTTAAATTTATCGATTAAAGTCGATTCTAATCGTATATTCGTTATCTTCACGCAGCTTCTTGGAATCTTTAACTCTATCTCCATCTTCTGTAAGTCATACGAAATAGGTCTTTGCGTTAACAATATCGCACTCGTAAATGCATACGATATTTTACTCAACGCGTCAGCTACTGTTAATTTTTTTTTTCAGGATGGTATGGTTAGAACAGGTGCCAAAATGAGTCTCCTCTTGAGTTCTTCGAAGCTCTTCCCACATTCTTTGCTCCATTCGAATTTTGTATCTCTACAAGTCAGCTGAGTTAATGGAGTAGCAATTCGAGAAAATCTTTCCACGAATCTCCGATAATAACCAAGCCTAGAAAGCTACGTATTTCGATTACTAACTTAGGTTGCTCTCAACTATGACTCATATCCCAATCTTGGATAGCACATCACAATGGTACCTATCAGTTTACTATCACACAAATATGGCGTCCCCTACGGAGAGTCTGGTTTCGGTGCATTCCACAAAGGAAGTCATCAGATAAAGGCTCGGGTACAAACTTCTACAGTTGAATTTTTAACGCTTGAAGTTCAATAGGAGCCATGAGATTTTAGAAATGGGTTTTGTACCGGGTTCAAAGTTGATACAAAATTCAATATCACACTTTGGGAGTAAGCCAAGAAATTCTTCAGGAAATACATCAGGAAATTTACTAACAATAGAAATATCATTCAAATCTGACATATTTTTGTTCAAGTCCATAACATGGGCTAAGAAAACTTGACATCCATTTTTCAATAAACGAATGACATTATGCCTTGATATGAAAGTGTTTGACTTCAATGGTTTGGTTGCTTGAATTCGAATAATAGGTTGCTTAGGAATATGAAAACTAACAACCTTATGAAAATAATCAATTTTAGCATGATGATTGGTTGACCAATCAATCCCTAAGGTCACATCAAATATAAGAATTTTTAAAGATATAAGATCAACAGGTAGGGTGAGGGAACCGATTTGGATCAAACAAGATTTATAAACAGTGGATGTAACGAAAGTTTCTCCTAACGGAGTTTCAACAGATAAGTCAAAGTCTAATTTTCTCCGGAGTCAAGTTTAAACGTTGAGTACAAGCAGGAGATATAAATGAATGGGTAGAACCGGTATCTAATAAGGTATAACTTCACAAAAATTTATAATTAACTAACCCGTGCTAAATTCGTTCGGGTTACTCGCTTTTTGAGAAGTCACGAAAAAACGCTCTTCCAAGAACCGATGACTTTGACTTGTCCGGGACAGCCTTTTGAGTCACCATCCCCGCTGGACTTGGTTTCGCTACAGTACAATCTTGAGCGATATGTCCTTCCTTTCCGTAATTATAACATACCTTGAAAGGCTGTGAACAGTTTGGACTTATATGTCCCTCCTTTCCGCATCTGTAGCATCTAACTGGTGCTCTTTCTCCTCCTCTAAAATTTGTTGTTGGTGTTGGTGCTGACGTCTTCCCATCATTGTTAAATCTTCTCTTCTTGAAATTTCAACTTGAGTTATTTCTTCTATTATCTTGGCCATGATTACCACCGAAGTGGTTACCATTTTTGGCATGATAATTTCCTCCACGATTGTTATCATTGTTCCGATGACCGTCGCCACCGGTACGATTATCATCGAGTTGTTGGTCATTATTCTTCAGTTGAGCCGACTCATTATCGCGCTCCAATAACTAAGCCCTATTCACAACATCTGAATATAAACAAAGTTTGTGAGAAATGAGGTATTGACGTATTTTGGGTTTCAAACCTCGCAGAAACATTCGTGTCATTCTCTCCTCATTATCAACCAAATGGGATGCAAATCGAGACAACTCGGCAAACTTAGCTTCGTCTTTGCGACATCGTTCATATTGTTTTGCTCGACTTGATGAACTCTACCTCCTTCATGTGACGAATACTTTGGGAAAGTACTTGTCGTTGAACAATTCTTGGAACTTCTCCCAAGACATCTTCGGTCATGGTAAATTTGAGTACGCTTTTACTGATTCCCACCAATAATCGCCTCTCCTCGTAACATGAAAGTGGCGAAAGGAACCTTTTTCTTATCTGAGCATCCCAAGATATCAAATATCTTAGTGATCTGCTTTATCCACGTCTCTGCCGTAAGTGTTTTGGCTTTCCCAAAAACTCGGCGATCTAACTCTTTAAGCCTTAGCGGTGACCATTAAATGAGTTGCCGGTGTTTCCATCTCAATTTTGAACAGTAGTCTTTCTCGTTTGGTTTTGCATGAATTCCAGAAAGTTCCTAAACATACCATCGTTCATCATCTTCTCAGTGGTGTTGTTCACAGGAGGAACATTGCCAGCTTGTTGCACGTTCTCCTCGTTGGTGAGCTAAGGTGTCTCCACGGTCTCATTTACTCCACTGTTAACATTCTCAGTCGACATTCTTAAATAGTGACATAAAACAAGGGATAATTAAATAAATTAACAAATCACATAATACCCCTATATTATGACCGGCCAACAAATAAGCTTAGGTAGGACACACTAGCGAAGGATTTACTCGTCTCTCCCCTCCTAGTTCTATTCCCCGATCTCCGCCAGAGACCATATCCCTAAGCTCTGATACCAACTGTGACGCCCCCAAAATAGGTCCATTCCATCCAACCCATTTTGAGTCGCCAAATACATGGTACAAAAACAACTACAACTTCATTAATACAATTGTCGTGCAAAATACGATAACACATAAACTGTGAGTTTAAATACAAATATTGTCTTCTAGACAATATCCACACTCAAATAAGTCCTCATTACAATTATTGATTCACTATTTTACAAAATAGTGAGGACTACTAAAATAACTGTCTAGAACCATCATTCCACACCCCGACTAGTACTCGTTACATTCTCGCCTCCTGAGAAGAAAAATGGAACAACAAGGAAAATGATGAGCTCAACTAGCCCAGTAAAGAACATTATGACTAAGATAATATAGAACAAATTATCGTTAGTCCTCAACAGGAAAAAATCTAATAGAATACTGATAGACAACCGGTTTTAAATCAATCTTGGCGAAAATAATAATTCATTAGAAGAGTTAAGTAGAGAATGCAAACTACTATCTTCTATATATGAATTTAAAAGTTCATCGTCGATATTTTATCCTGTAACATCAATCAATATATATCCGGAATCAAATATTCATCTTTGCACTACGAGCCCAAAGATATTCATCGATTAATCATGTTTCATCTAAACACTGTTCATCTTTGCATTACGAGCGCCAAAGATATTAATCGATCGATCATATTCATCTCGAAGACTGTTCATCTTTGCACTCTGGGCCAAAGATATTCGATAATATCATCATTTAGGGTGAGGATGATGAAAAATATTTTAAAGAAAAGCGAATCCGGTGAAACAAAAGAACAAGTATTAAGGATTCGTACTTTAAATAATCCAATTCAAAAATACTTGCATAAATAACCAGATTGGAGTAAAATTCAAGAATGAAGATCAAAACATAGATCCAATCAAAGATAGGAATCATAACGAGATAATCTTGGACACGAGAAAAGAAAATTTAATTTTTACGTGAATAGTGTCGATGATAATAAATAATTATAAGTATCGTGAATAGTCTTTGTATCGTGAATAGTAACTCCGACACTAAAAGATAGAAATTTCACAAAAAAATCATCATGCTTCGTGAATAGTACTCGTGAATAGTAACTCGTGAATAGTAACTCGTGAATAGTAACTTGTGAATAGTAACTCATGAATAGTAACTCATGAATAGTAACCCCGACATGAAAAAGTTCCAAATTTGATAAAAAGTTCCAACCAATATTTCAGCATAATGATATTGAAGAAATAATATCACTTACGAAGAAAATAACACCCCTTACCTCGCAAAAACAGTACTTCTAACTGGAATACTGGATATAGTGCTGAAGAAACTTGCACCGTATAGCAACACTCAAAGTACCAAAATACTCACAAATACGCTCGATATCATAGAGAGAGAAATCTTTAGTTTCTGGTGTGATTTTCAATTCTAACCTAAGCACCCTATTTATAGGAAAATGCTTAGAACACCAAAGCAGAAAATTTAATATAATATTAATATAATTACAAAATATTCAAGCCCACCTCTAGATACTTGAATTTAGCCATTAACATGTGTAAGTGAGGGCCACCAAAGTACAAAAAATGTTTTTCTAACAAAAATCATTCAAACTCCAAAAATCAATTCACACCCGATATACCGAATCTTCAATAATTCACAATAAATAGCCCTTTTATCCGAAAATTCGAATCTCGGGAGTTTTTATAGGATATTCAATTCTCTACAACTTTGCAGAAGAAAGTTTTTCCAAATTCCAAACAGAAATTGACCGAAATCCACATACGGACGATTTTACAAGCTATAATCAAATTTCAGTCAAGAAATGGGGTCCACCGACACACAAAACCTGTGTTAATAATTTAATGGAACAAAAATACTCTTCCTCCTCATATACTCATATATCCCATGTTCATTATAAAAAATATCATTATTATATTATAATAATATAATAAAATATTATTTTATCAGAAAAGATAAAATATCAACTTTTTAACAATTGTCACTTTAAAAATTTTCTCCATCTATATCCACATAAAATCAATATTTTTCTCATCATATAAATAATTAATTAATTATTCACAAATAATATTACTGTAATCACATGATTGGTAACGGTAGCTCCTGGAAAGAGGGCTTTCCAATAAGAATTTCTCCTTACTGACGCGCAATTAAGTGACCAAACCTCTCCTTAGACAGAACTTTCTAGACATTGCCAATAATGTTATCTAATAATATTATTCAGATAATATGAATTATTTCTCCGATCATGGAAAATATTGTTTAGTGACAATTATTGAAACAACAGTAATATAAAATATCAATGTAGAAATTATTGAATCAATAAAATAAAATACTAAACAGTAATTACTGTAACAATTATTGAGTAGTGCCTTCTTACGTAAGAATCAATAATTGGTGCAATCTGCAGTGTAACTCTTGTGCAACAACGCCAGACATCGTGTTTTTAACCATAGGGTATTCCAACAAGATTAACAGTAATAACTACGCCAGTTATTTATAAACAACTTATACTTGTCGTTTTCTTCATCCAATCGCTTTCCGTTATGGGGCCCACACAAGGCTGCGCTGTCGTACAAATATTCCCCGACAGTAAGAATATTCTACGACCAAACGAATATTTCCTGACAACAATGAATATTTTATAACTAGTTGCTTATTTAAAATATTTGCGCATTTTACCCATAACTAACCGCATTAATCAAATCAACCCTTACTATTTCAAAATGATAAATAGAGGAAATTAAATTTCATTTATTAATAATTTGGGGTCTTACAATGTTAAACATGTTGGTGGACCCATTTCTTGATTGAAATTTGATTATAGCCTGTAGAATCGCCCGTTTGTGGATTTCGGTCAATTTATTTTTGGAATTTGGAAAAACTTTCTTCTGCAAAGTTGTATATAATCAAATTTCCTATGAAAAAGACATGTGGTTCGAATTTTTGTAACAAAAGAGCTATTTATTATGAATTATTGAAGTTCTGAAATTCTGGAATAATTGATTTTTGGAAGTTTTAATTGTTTTAATTAACAAAAACATTTTTGTTGTCTTTGGAACATGTGTGGCTTATTTGTTGACTAAAGAAGAGGATGCGTAGGAATTTAATATATATATATATATATATATATATATATATATATATATATATAATATGATATTAAATTTTACTCGCTTTGGTGTTCTAAGCATTTTCCTATAAATAGGGTGCTTAGGTTAGAATTGAAAATCACACTAGAAAATAAAGATTTCTCTTTCTCTCTAATAATATCGGCGTATTTTTTTGTGAGTATTTTAGTACTTGAGTATTGCTATACGGTGCAAGTTCTTTCAAGAGACTATATCCAAATTCCAAATCGAAATACTATCCTTTTGAGGTAAGGGTGTTATTTTCTTCATAAATGATATTATTTCTTCAATATCATTATCTTAAAATATTGGTTGGAATTTTTATCAAATTTGGAACTTTTTATGTCGGAGTTACTATTCATGAGTTACTATTCACGAGTTACTATTCATGAGTTACAATTTATGAGTTACTATTCACGAGTACTATTCACGAAGCATGATGATTTTTTTGTGAAATTTCTATCTTTTAGTGTCGGAGTTACTATTCACGTATACGGCACTATTCACGAATACGGCACTATTCACCGAAAAATGAAATTTTCTTCTTTTTGTCCAAAATATCTATTCTGGATACTAGCTTTGATTGTATCCATGTTTTGATCATTCCTGAATTTTACTCCACTATAATTATTTATGAGGTATTGTTGGACATGGAACAGCTAAAATACGAATCCTTAATATTTATTCTTTTGTTTCACTGGATTCATTTTGTTTAAAATATTTTTCATCATCCTCAGTCCTAAATGATGATATAATTGAATATCTTTGGCCTATAGTGCAAAGATGAATGATTTCTGATGAATATCTTTGGCCAGTAGTGCAAAGATGAACATGTGTTTAGATGAACATGACCAACTGATGAATATCTTTGGCCCGTAGTGCAAAGATGAATATTTGATTCCAGATATATATAGATTGATGTTACAGTGATAAAAGATAGACGATGAACTTTTATATTCATATATAGAAGATAGTAGATTTCATTCTCTACTTAACTCTTCTAATGAATTATTATTTCTGCTGCGAATATTGATTTAAAAGTTGTTGTCTATTGTATTCTATTAGATTTTTTTCCCTGTTAAGGACTAACGATAATTTGTTCTATATTATCTTAGTAATAATGTTCTTTACTGGGCTAGTTGAGCTCACCTTTTTCCTTGTTGTTACATTTTTCTTCTCAGGAAGCGAGAATATAGCGAGTACTAGTCGGGGTGTGGAATGATGGTTCTAGAAGTTATTCTAGTAGTCCTCACTATTCTGTAAAATAGTGTATTAATAATTGTAATGAGGACTTATTTGAGTGTGTATATTGTCTAGATGACAATATTTGTATTTAAACTCATAGTTTAAGTGTTGTCATATTTTGCACGGCAATTGTATTAATAATGTTGTAGTTGTTTCTGTACCATGTATTTGGCGACTCATAATGGGTGTTGTATACCTATTTTGGGGTCGTCACAATTGGTATCAGAGCTTAGGGATATGGTCTCTGGCGGAGATCGGGGAATAGTACTAGGAGGGGAGAGACGAGTAATCCTTCGCTAGTGTGTCATACCTAAGCTTATTTGTTGGTTAGTCGAAGCATATGGTTAATATGTGATATGATAATTTGTTTAATTAACCCTTGTTTTATGGCAGTATTTAAGAATGGCAGCTGAGAATATTAACGGTGGAGTTAATGAGACCGTGGAAACACCTTTAATCACCGCCCAGGGGAACGTGCAACAGGAAGGCAATATTCCTCCTGTAAACAACACCATTGAGTAGACAATGAACGACGGGATGTTTAGGAGCTTTTTGCAGTTCATGCAAAACCAGACGAGGGAGACTTGTGCACAGAATTTGGGTGGAAATGCTAGCAATGCGCGGCTTGTCATAGCCAAGCAGTTTAAAGAGTTGGGACCACCAGAATTTAAGGGAAAGCCAGATCCGATCATGGCAGAAACGTGGGTCAAGCAAATTACCAAGATATTCGATGTTTTGGGATGCACAGAGGAACAGAAGGTTCCATTCGCCACCTTTATATTCCGTGGCGAGGCAGACTACTGGTTGGAGTCTGTGAAACGAACCCAGCCTGCCGCACTCAGCATGTCTTAGGAAACGTTTCAGAAACTTTTCAACAAAAAATACTTTCCTGAAAGTATTCACCATATGAAGGAGGTAGAGTTTATTAGACTAGAACAAAACAACATGAAGGTTTCCCAATACGAAGCGAAGTTCGCAGAGTTATCCAGGTTTGCACCTCATTTGGTAGAGAATGAGGAACGAATGACGAGGATGTGTCTGAGAGGTTTAAAACCCGAGATTCGGCAATATCTTATCTCTCATAAATTTTCTTTATATTTAGATGTTGTCAACAGGGCTCAATTATTAGAGCGAGATAGCGAGTACGTTCAACCAAGGGACCGCAACCAGGGTCATACCGGTGGAAGCAGTTATCGGAGCAATGAAAACCAGCGGGGAGTAAAACATTTAGATAAAAGTGGTAACCACTCTGGTGGTAATCGTGGCCATAAAAATAGAAGAAGCGAGTCGGGGGGAGATTTTTAAAAGAGGAGATTCAACAATGACAATACGAAGATGTCAGAACCATCAGCAACTGGTTTTAAGGGAGGAAAACGACCACCAGTCGTATGCAATAAATGTGGAAAAGAGGGACATATCAGCCCAAACTGTCCACAACAGTTCAAGGTATGCTATAATTGTGGAAAGGAAGGACATATCGCTCGAGATTATGCGGTGTGAAACCAAGTCCGATGGGGATGGTGACTCAAAAGGTCATCCCGAAAAGTCAAAGTCAATGGTTCTGGAAGAGCATTTGTCGTGGTCGGTCAAAGTCAGGAACCCAAACGAGGTGATCACGGGTAAGCTAATCATAAATTCATGCGAAGTTTATACCTTACTAGATACCAGTGCTACCCATTCATTTATTTCTCCTGCTTGTGCTCAACGTTTAAATTTGACTCCGGAGAAATTAGACTTTGATTTATCTGTGGAGACTCCATTAGGAGAAACTTTCATCACATCCACTGTTTATAAATCTTGCTTGATTCAAGTTGGAACCATCACCTTACCTGTTGACCTTATCTCTTTAAAGATACTTGCATTTGACGTGATTTTAGGGATTGATTGGTTAACTACTCATCATGCCAAAATTGATTGTTTTCATAAGGTTGTTAGTTTTCATATTCCTAACCAACCTGTTGTGCGGATTCAAGCAACTAAGCCATTAAAATCAATCACTGTTATATCAAGTCATAAAGCTATTCGTTTATTGAAAAACGGATGTCAAGCTTTCTTAGCCTATGTTATGGATTTGAATAAAGACACGTCATATTTGAATAATATTCCTGTTGTTATTGACTTTCCTGACGTATTTCCTGAAGAACTTCCCGGTCTACCCCCAGAATGTGAAGTTGAATTTTTTATTGATCTTGAACCTGGTACAAAGTCCATTTCTAAAACACCATATCGAATGGCTCCTATTGAACTTCAGGAGTTAAAGGTCCAACTACAGGAGTTGTTGGACATCGGTTTCATTCGTCCTAGTACATCTCCTTGGGGTGCTCCTATTTTATTTGTAAAGAAGAAAGACGGGAGTATGCGACTTTGTATTGACTATCGAGAATTAAACCATGTCACTATAGAGAATAGGTATCTGCTACCTCGTATTGATGACATGTTTGACCAGTTACAAGGAGTGCAATTCTTTTCAAAGATCGATCTTCATTCTGGATATCATCAGCTGAAGGTTAGAACTGAGGATATTCTAAAGACTGCTTTCAGAACTCGGTACGGGCATTATGAATTCTTAGTCATGTCTTTTGGATTGACTAATGCTCCTACTGCTTTCATGGATATGATGAACCGAGTATTCAAGAAATATTTGGATCAGTTTGTTGTTGTCTTTATTGATGACATCCTCATCTATTCCAAAAGCCGTGAAGATCATGAGCACCATTTGAAGCTAGTATTGCAAAGGCTTCGTGGTAACAAGCTATATGCCAAGCTGAAGAAATGCGAGTTCTGGCTTGAGGAAGTAGCATTCCTTGGGCACATGGTGTCAAAACATGGAGTGTATGTTGACCCGGCGAAGATTAAAGCAATACAAAGTTGGGAACAACCGAAGACGGTGACTGAAGTACGTAGCTTTCTGGGTTTAGCTGGTTATTATCAGAGATTCGTGGAAGGGTTTTCTCTAATCGCTACCCCTATTAACTCAGCTGACTCGGAAGGATACAAAATTCTTATGGAGCAAGGAATGCGAGAAGAGTTTCCAAGAGCTTAAGAGAAGACTCATTTCGGCACCTGTTCTGACAATACCATCTGGTTCGGATGGATTTGTTATCTACAACGATGCTTCAGGCAAAGGGTTAGGATGTGTTCTCATGCAACGTGGGAAAGTCATAGCCTATGCCTCGCAACAACTTAAAGAATATGAGAGGAATTATCCTACTCATGATCTAGAGTTAGCGGCCCGATCGTTTTTCGCTAAAGATCCGGAGGCACTATCTATATGGGGAGAAAGTGGAGATATATTAGGACCATAAAAGCCTCAAGTATTTCTTCACCCCAAAAGAACTCAACATGCGGCAACGACGTTGGCTCGAGCTGTTGAAAGACTACGACCATACCATTCAATACCATCCTGGAAAAGCGAACGTGGTAGCCGACGCATTAAGTAGAAGATCTTATGCAGGAACAAGTGCGATGTTGTCAACACAAAGGCCCATTTTGTGTGATTTAAAAAAGTTGAAGATAGAATTCAAGACTCTGGGGACCCATGCGATGATGTCAAGTATACGCATAGAACCAACTTTAATCGATAAAATTAAAGTTGCTCAAGCTACAGATCCGGAGCTGATGTGTATGAAGAAGAAAGTACAAGAAGGTACTATTCCAGAAGCAAGAATCGATGAAGAAGGAATACTTCGAGTCCACTCCAGACTTTGTGTTCCTAACGATTCTGACTTGAAGCATAGAATCATGATGGAGGCACACAACACACTATTTGCAATCCATCCCGGGAGTACCAAAATGTATCATGATCTTCGACATACATTTTGGTGGAACAATATGAAGAGAGAGATCGCGAAGTTTATCTCAAGGTGTTTAACTTGTCAACATGTAAAGGCGGAGCATCAAGTACCAAAGGGTCCATTGCAACCACTTGAGATTTTGAAATGGAAGTGGGAACACATTACTATGGATTTCGTTATGGGTCTTCCCAAGGTTTCTCAAGGCATTGATGCGATTTGGGTTATTGTTAATAGATTAACCAAGTCTGCCCATTTCTTGCCGAGATGGGAGACTTATTCCCTTGAACGTCTTGCTCGTATATACGTAGATGAGATTATGAGATTGCATGGCATGCCAGTATCCATAGTTTCAGATCGTGACCCAAGATTCACTTCAAGATTTTGGGTTAGCTTGCAAAAAGCTATGGGCACAGATTTATGATTTAGTTCGGCATACCATCCTTAAACAGACGGACAATCAGAGAGGACTATTCAAACTCTTGAAGATCTATTAATACTTTGTGTCCTAGATTTTAAAGGGAGTTGGGATAAGTACCTACCATTGGTGCAATTCTCCTACAACAACAGTTATCAAGCAAATATAGGTGTGGCTCCATTTGAAGCATTGTATGGGTGAAAGTGTCGCTCTCCAATATGCTGGGATGAGGTGGGAGAAGCAACGTTGTTGGGACCAGAGTTGGTGCGAATGACTACAGAGAAGATCCAAACGATTCGACAACGTATACAAATGGCACAGGATCGACAAAAGAGTTATGCGGATCTTCATCGAAAAGACGTGGAGTTTAGTATTGGGGATCATGTATTGTTGCGTGTGGCTCCATGGAAGGGAGTTACAAGATTCGGGAAGAGAGGAAAGCTCAATCCATGATTTATTAGTCCATTTCAGATTCTTGACCGAGTAGGAAATGTGGCCTATAGACTCGCATTACTTCCAAGTATGTCTCGTGTTCATAATATTTTTCACGTATCCGTGCTTCGTAAATATGTAAAAGACCCGAACCACATTATTGAGTTAGAACCAGACGAGATAGCCGAAGATTTAACGTACGAGGAGATACTTGTCAAGATCTTAGATAGGAAAGAACATGTCCTACGCACAAAGGTTATACCACAAGTAAAGGTTTTGTAGAGGAGCCATGCTATTAAAGAAATGACTTGGGAGTTGGAAACGGAAATGAAAGCGAGGTATCCTCAACACCAGGTACGTACGTCAATTTTGAGGTCGAAATTATATAAGGAGGGGAGGTTGTAAGACCCCAACTTATTATAAATAAAATTGAATTTCTTTTATTTATTATTTTGAAATAGTAAGGGTTAATTGGATTAATGTGGTTAGTTATGGGTAAAATGCGCAAATATTTTAAAATAAGCAGGTGGTTATAAAATATTCATTATTGTCGGGGAATATTCGTTTGGTCGTGGAATATTCTTGCTGTCGAGGAATATTCGTACGATGGCGCAGTCTTTTATGGGCCCCATAACGGAAAGCGATTGGATGAAGAAAATGACAAGTATAAGTTGTTTATAAATAACAACGTAGTTATTCTGATTATCTTGTTGGAATACCCTGGTTAAAACACGATGTCTACGTTGTTGTTGCAAAGATAGCATACCAGTATTGCACTAATTATTGATTCTTACGTGAAGGCACTACTCAATAATTGTTATAGTAATTATTGCTTTACGATTATTTTATTTTATTGATTCAATAATTGCTACGTTGATATTTTATATTATTATTGTTTCAATAATTGTCACTACACAGTATTTTCCATTATCGAAGCAATAATTCAGATTATCTGAATAATATTATTAGATAACATTATTAGCAATGTCTAGAAAGTTATGTCTAAGGAGAGGTTTGGTCACCTAATTGCGCGCCAGTAAGGAGAAATCCTTATTGGAAAGCCCCCTCTTTCCTGAAAACTGTCTGGTTGTCAGTATTGTGATTCTGTAATATTATTTGTTAATAATTAATTATTAATTTATATGATGAGGAAAATATTCATTTTATTTGGATATAGATGGAGAAAATTTTTAAAGTGACAATTGTTGAAAATCGATATTTTATCTTTTATGATAAAATAATATTTTATTATATTATTATAATATAATAATGGTGATATTTTTATAATGAATGTGGGATATATGAGTATATGAGGAGGAAGATTATTTTTGTTGCAAAAGTTGTTTAAAACATGTTAAACATGTTGGTGGACCCATTTCTTGACTGAAATTTAATTATAGCCTGTAGAATCGCCCGTTTGTGGATTTCGTTAATTTATGTTTGGAATTTGAAAAAACTTTCTTCTGCAAAGTTGTAGCTAATAAAATTTCCTATGAAAAAGACATGTGGTTCAAATTTTTCTGACAAAAGAGCTATTTATTATGAATTATTGAAGTTCTGAAATTCTGGAATAATTGATTTTTGGAAGTTTTAATTGTTTTAATTAACAAAAACGTTTTTGTTGTCTTTGGAACATGTGTGGCTGATTTGTTGACCAAAGAAGAGGGAGCGTAGGAATTTAATATATATATATATATATATATATATATTAATATTATATTAAATTTTCTGCTTTGGTGTTATAAGCATTTTCCTATAAATAGGGTGCTTAGGTTATAATTGAAAATCACACCACAAACTAAAGATTTCTCCCTCTTTCTCTCTCTATAATATCGAGCGTATTTTTGTGAGTATTTTAGTACTTGAGTATTGCTATACGGTGTAAGTTCTTTTAGCACTATATCCAGTATTCCAGTCAGAAATACTATCATTTTGAGGTAAGGGGTGTTATTTTCTTCATAAATGATATTATTTCATCAATATCATTATACTAAAATATTGGTTGGAATTTTTATCAAATTTGGAACTTTTCATGTCAGAGTTACTATTCATGAGTTACTATTCACGAGTTACTATTCAGGAGTTACTATTCACGAGTACTATTCACGACGCATGATGATTTTTTTGTGAAATTTCTATCTTTTAGTGTCGAAGTTACTATTCATGTATACGACACTATTCACGTATACGACACTATTCACGAATACGACACAATTCACCGAAAAATGAAATTTTCTTCTTTTTGTCCAAAATATCTATTCTTGATACTAGCTTTTATTGTATCCATGTTTTGATCATTCCTGAATTTTACTCCACTATGATTATTTATGAGGTATTGTTGGACATGGAATAGCTGAAATACGAATCCTTAATATTTATTCTTTTGTTTCACTAGATTCATTTTCTTTAAAATATTTTTCATCATCCTCAGTCCTAAATGATGATATAACTGAATATCTTTGGCCTGTAGTGCAAAGATGAATGATTTCTGATGAATATCTTTGGCCAGTAGTGTTTAGATGAACATGACCAACTGATGAATATCTTTGGCCTGTAGTGCAAAGATGAATATTTGATTCTAGATATATATTGATTGATGTTACAGGGATAAAAGATAGATGATGAACTTTTATATTCATATATAGAAGATAGTAGATTTCATTCTCTACTTAACTCTTCTAATGAATTATTATTTCCGCTGCGAATATTGATTTAAAACTTGTTGTCTATTGTATTCTATTAGATTTTTTTCCCTGTTGAGGACTAACGATAATTTGATCTATATTATCTTAGTAATAATGTTCTTTACTGGGCTAGTTGAGCTCACCCTTTTCCTTGTTGTTCCATTTTTCTTCTCAGGAGGCGAGAATGTAGCGAGTACTAGTCGGGGTGTGGAATGATGGTTCTAGAAGTTATTCTAGTAGTCCTCACTATTCTGTAAAATAGTGTATTAATAATTGTAATGAGGACTTATTTGAGTGTGTATATTGTCTAGATGACAATATTTGTATTTAAACTCACAGTTTAAGTATTGTCGTATTTTGCACGACAATTGTATTAATAATGTTGTAGTTGTTTCTGTACCATGTATTTGGCGACTCAGAATGGGTGTTGTATACCTATTTTGGGGTCGTCACAATATATATACAATTATATATATTAACGTGTGTGGGACTGCATTACGATGAGCACAGATTTTACATCCGCCATGCGATTACTCGCTTATATATATATATATATATATATATATATATATATATATATACACTTATATATATATATGAATCTGTTGTCGAACTACATTCGATGATCCTGAATTTTATATCCTGTGTGTTTATTGCTTTTATATATATATATATATATATATATATATATATCATCCCACAGAGTTCACTTTGTGGTGGTTGATCGCTTTTACAGCTTTCTTTACATTTTGTCCTTTTTGAGTTTACTTAATTGGCGATTGATTGCTTTGTACAAATTTATTTACATTTTGTCCCTTTGAGTTCCCTCTCATGGCGATTGGCCGTATATTCTGACTTTATTTACGTTTACGTCCCCGCTTTGGAGTTTCCTCCGTGGCGGTTGATAGCTTTTACAGCTTTATTTACATTTCTGATCCCCCATGGAGGTGCTTCGTGGTTGGTGATCATGTCTGTATATATATATATTTACAGCTTTTATATATATATTTGCTTACTGCTTTCATACAAATTGCGGTATCTTGTTCGCCTAGGAATCATGTGATCACAGATTCAGCCCATTGGATCTAGATTCGGTTCCCGTGATGGACATTTTCAGCTGTAAGCAGCTTGTAAATTATTCTGTGGTGTCTGAATTTCCTTAGATGGTTTCCATACCCACGAGGAAGTCGGCATTATTTTGTATATTATTTTCGTACGGATGCCTCACAACTGTAAAATAAAATCAATCAAGCCGAACATTTAATAAAATGGGAGTGTAAAAGGTCTCAATTACTATTGAGCATCAGGGTTTGAAAAACCTCTTTTATAAAACATCACTGCCATATCTTGCTTAAAATTGAATTTTTACATAAATTCAAACCCTGTGTATATAGGTACGAACAAGGCCTCGCACTACTTCCAAATAACAGCACATTGACCCACACACACACACATATTCAGATAATAGTTTCTTGAAAAGAGGCGGTCACCGTGGTAACACGGATGTCGGGGGGTGCCTAACACCTTCCCTCCGCATAACCAAGTCCCCGGACCCTAATGAATCTCGGTTTCACCGACCTGTTTAGCAGTGTCACATCACTGGGTCAATGTCCAAACCTTTTTTCGGTTGTGTTGGTGCAACCATTTAAAAAACCAACTTGCAACTCTTAATAGTCCCATCGTTGACATTATACATGTCGGACCTTTTTCACTTGTTTTTTCAAACAAATCTCACCTAAAATGAGAACACCAAAGAACAAGTAACGGAAAGGGACAATTAAAAATCCTGATATCGACAGTCAATTCTCAATCTTGTTCATTAACCATTTTTGTCTTTACATCATATTCGATGTTATATTTAATAAGATGCGAGATAATTAAAACATTTACGAATTCTTTATTCATTTCCCTGGATCACAACCTTCATCACTTACATATCTCTGAATCAAATTTATTCTATGCTTCGATTCATCAGAGTTACATTATAAAATTTACATCTTAATTCGATGTTCGTTATGTGTTGCATAGAACAATTTTACAACCCCACAAGAGTTAAACAACTATTAAGTGCATCATCTAAAACCTAAAACAGGGTTCAAGATTTTAACTTCAGGTAACAAAACAATCTTCTTGTGATACTATTGAACTCTATCAATCAAGTAGCACGTAACTTTACCGTGAGTCCTTAACCTGCAAAAGTGGTTATTTGCAAGGGTGAGCTCGACAACCCAATAATTCTAACAGTTTTTATGCATCACAAAGCACAAAATATCATGCACCGTTGATACAATCATAAGCATTTAAACTCAGTACGCATGTTGCTTCTGACATAACAAGTATATAGATTATCTTCTAAAACACATAGTTATAGATTTACTTTCAATCTCATACATATCTCATAGACATTTCCACGGTCCATGGCATAGCATAAATCAATCAACAATTATCAACATTATGGAGCAAATAGAAACTGAAAGACTTGTCTGGCTCGTAGATTATCAACTACAACTTAACTACTTATCATTATCTGCACTCGTGTATCCCTACACAATTGTATAATAATGGAATCATACCCATCAGTCATACATTTCCTTACATTATCAATGTAATAACAATTGTTACATTATTTTCTAACTCGGTTCTTAAAACCTTCGTTTCACATTCTTATCATACTTTTAGGATAGTTATGTATGTATAAGTATACCGTAGCCACACTTACTTGACATCAACATTCATAAACCTTTATCACACACTTGACTAACTATATGCTCGTTACACATTTAAAACTCATATATGCATGATTCACATTTATTCTTGCATTTTGCAAACCTTAATATAATTTAACAAATTTGGGTTTTATATAACCATTATGTGCTCATATACTTAAAACATCACTTAAGTCAAGCATCGAAGCTTAAGACGTTCATACACCTATGCTTAAAGGTTCATATTACAATTTAAATATTAAAAACATCGGCTGCGGCTACAATTCTTTCTGATATAGCTTTAGGATGGGCACAGCTTGCTTCGGCCCCCACCAAACCAGATTGAAAACTTTATTTCCCAGTTTACACCTCATTACTTACCATGCTAACACATAACACATACACACGTTAAGAGGTCTTGGTCCAAGTTTAGTACCTCTTGTGTTTACTTCAAGTTATTTTTTTTACACTTTATAGCTTTATTGCCATTTATTTCACGGCTAAGCGAGTTCATGCAACAAGGGTCTAATTATGTAACCAATAACGATGTTAAACAACTTTCAATACGCATGCTCACATATATTCATCTTGTCTACATATGACTAACATAGTTTATCATTTGAACACATACTTTTAAAACATGCTCGAATGACTTTCATTGTGTCAAACTAGGTGAGTGCACTTATAGGCCATGTTTAATGACATAAATAGTACTAGAATACCATCCTACAAGTTCAGAGGGTAGGAAACACCATGCTCATGAATATTGGTTTCCCAAAACTTGAATTTCTCTTTAAAAACATATATTATCCAAGTTATGAAAGTTATCACATGCAAGGCGACTTAAAATAACATTTCATGCTCATGCGACTCAACCACATATATATATATATATATATATATATATATATATATATATATATATATATATATATATGCTACAACATCAAAACATAGATGACACAAAGTTCGTCAACATTTGTTTTCAACATCTTCACGTTTAGAAAGCATACATTAAAGTAAGTAGAGCCACTCATGATATGCAAGGGAACTCTAGACTATATGTCATACTCATTTGTACATGTTTCTATACATGCTTACAAGGTCAAAATATAACCACTCCATGTTTGAAATCATTTTTAAAACCAAATCAAAGCAATATAACACATACGAAACAACTTGAATCTTATATCATGTATAGCTAGACTTCGTACCCAATGCAATATGTCATACCTATTTGTACGCATGACTAAGCCATTTACACAAGCTACAAATATCAGAATTCAAAAGTCTCAAGGTTAGTCTAGATTTGTTTTCAAAATCTTCAAGTCTCTTTTAGAACTATACTAAATCATGCTAATGCAAATTCGTTATAAGTAAGACAACCTTAAACCATATGTAATATTTATTGTTATTTATAACCAAGTTAAACCATCATGCTTGGAATAACAAAAAGTTAGTATTTCTTTCTAGTGCATAGCGCAACTACGCTATATTATACTATGGGAGCTGCGTAGTCATACGCTTATAACATTCTCGAATCGCATCCAAAGACAAATTTACTGTTGGAATAACTCTACTGAATGGTAGCAATTGCGCCTTCCTGTATACGATTCAAGGAATGACTCTACTTCTACAGAATCCAAACCCAAATGCAACATTCTTTAATTATCATGCTTAAAATCAACTAAATTACTTTCATACATGTATATAATACTCAACTAACATGCTAGCAATTCTCAAATCACAAAAATAACCAATTTGGAAACTTAAATTCAAGTTCATGCTATTTTTCCATCTTTTAACATATTTAGCGAATTTCATCACAACAGATTTTTTTCTAAACCAAATTGATCCATTTAACTTTCGGTGTTTTTGTATTTAACTGTATTAATGATATCTTACAACAATCCTTAGCCATCAATTTTTGACTCAAAAACAAGTATTACTTGACATTAATAAGAAATTGCAAATCATAAAAATCAAGAGCATATATGTTATCATTATTACCTCTTGAATGCTTGCAATTATTAACTATAGCTCCTCAATTCTCCAATTGCTTCTCAATTCTCCAATTCTACTAACTCTCTATAGCAAATGCTCAGACACTTAACAAACGGGAATGAAGAGGAGAAGTCTCTATTTATAGAGAAAGTGTTGCCCAATTTTGGGTCTTGCATATTGGATTAAACTAAGGGGAAGAAGAAGAACCCAGTGGATTAAGAGGAGTTGATAACCTACTCCATCTTCTCCATCCATCAAGCCTTCATCGGTTTTAAATTTTCAGCAACATAGAGGAGTAGACCATTGGCCTATTGCACGGCTGATATTTATTTGGGACACAGAAAATGGGACACGCTATAATACTTCCTTACTTACTAGTAAAATGATCCCCATTCTACTAAAGTTAATTCCTTTTGGGATTATTAAATCAATTATAATGACTTAACATTAGAACATTAAATTAAGTTATGGGCACATATACACACATTTATATGTACACCCACATATAGGAAGTATACTTATATTTTAAATAAATACCAATATATAATCTTATATCCCATGTACATTGGGCTAGTCCAAATAATATTTTAATTGGGCTAAGTATAATTCGCATGGGTACTTCCAACCCATTATTTCCTATCATACCTAAATATCACAATGATTAATTAATATCAATCATTTATTCCTTTACCATTAATTCTCTTTTAATAATTCCAATTAAACATTTCGTCTGGTTTAACTTTAATACTCATGCCACATAAGGTTCATTTATCCCACTTACTAGAGTTATATAACTCCAGCTCATAATATCAATAATAAAAATATTAGGAGTCTAGCCCACGTTTGGCTTTTCCCTAATTCCACATTATTTCTATATTCATTTAACATAAAAAATTTGTGACACACTTTACCTTAATGCTAAATTATTTTAGCTTACTTTAAATAATTGCACACTTATAATATGTAGAACTATTATACTAGGCTTTATAAATTTTATACTCATAACACTTTTATTTAAGATAACCATTTCCTTAGAATAATTAGTATGTAAAAAACTAATTCTTATACCATAATTCTTTAATTCCTTTTCTTCCATAAATCGTCCCAACACATTTTCAGTTAGCCATAACTTAAATATTAACTTAATGCATAAATCTCTAACCAATATTTATTTCTAATTATATTGGTTCTCTTCCTTTATTAATCACTTATCTTTCAAATATTAACCCTTTTTATATATTACAATACTATGTAATATATTTAAAATATCAAATTTTAATCAACATATTCCTTTCATCTTCTTATGTAAAACACATATATTAATTCACCGTCTTATTTAAGCGAATTGTCGACGTCGGGATTTTTGGATGTCTCTTTCCGTTACTTGTTCTTTGGTGTTCTCATTTAGGTGAGATTTGTTTGAAAAAACAAGTGAAAAAGGTTCGACATGTATGATGTCGACGATGGGACTGTTAGGAGTCGCCAGTTGGTTTTTCAAATGGTTGTACCAACACAACCGAGAAAAGGTTTGCACATTGATCCAGTGGTGTGACACTGATATACGGGTCGGTGAAACCGAGATTCATTTAGGGTCTGGGGACATGGTTATGCGGGGGGAAGATGTTAGGCACCCCCCGACATCCGTGTTACCACGATGACCGCCTCTTTTCAAAAAACTATTATCTAAGTGTGTGTGTGTGTGTGGGTCAATGTGCTGTTATATGGAAGTTGTGCGAGGCCTCGTTCGAACCTATATACAAAAGGTTTGAATTTATGTAAAAATTCAGTTTTTAGCAAGATATGGCAGTGATGTTTTATAAAAGTGGTTTTTCAAACCCTGATGCTCAATAGGAATTGAGACCTTTTACACTCCCATTTTATTAAGTGATGGGCTTGATTGATTTTATTTGACGGATGCGAGGCATCCGTACGAAAATAATATACAAAAATAATGCCGACTTCTTCGTGGGTATGGAAACCATCTGAGAAAATTCAGACACCGCCGAATAATTTATAAGCTGCTTACAGCTGAAAATGTCCATCATGGGAACCGAATCTAGATCCAATGGGATGAATCTGTGATCACATGATTCATAAAGCATGTAATCTTTGCAATTTGTATGAAAGCGATATAGTGATATATATATATATATATATATATATATATATATATATATATATATATATATATATATATATATATATATATATACAAACATGATCACCAACCATGAAGCACCTCCATGAGGGATCGAAAATGTAAATAAAGCCTCAAGAGCGATCAACTGCCACGAAGGAAATCTAGGCAGGACGAAAATAAATATATATATATATATATAAGTATTAAACGCACCAGATATAAAATCCAAGCTCATCGAACAGAGTTTGACCACAGTTCATATATATATATATAAGTATAAATATATATATAAAAGCGAATAAATGCACCAAATATAAAATCCAGGCTCATCGAACAGAGTTCGACACACAGTTAATATATATAATATATATATATTAAAGCAGTAAACACTCCAGACCGAAGTCTAGGCTCATCGAACAAAGTTCGACACACAGTTCATATATATAAATATATATATATATATATATATATATATATAAAAAGCAAATAAACGCCTGCATCAAGTTCAGGCTCAATCGAGGCATAACTCGATAATGTTAGTCAATATATATATAAATATATATATATATATATATATATATATATATATATATATATATATATATATATATAAACAGATTGGAATGAAACCACGGACCGAAGTCTGGGCAAAAGCAAGTAACACGACTCTCAACGTGTAGAAGGGTGTGTGCAAAGATGAAGAGAAAAACTCTAAAGTGTGTAAGAAGGCTTACTGCTGACTGCTAAAAAAGGCTTCTATATCTTTAGAGTTGGTAAACACTGGCTTTTGTGGGTACAAAAGAGGCTATATATGAGCTCGCAGGTGTTTAAAAGTGGGAAAATACACTGTATGGGCGAGTGCAGAGCGAATTGTGCAGGGTTTCCCCGTCTTTTTTCCTTCTAAAATCAGTATCCCTAGCCCTCTATTTATAGGCCTTTTAGCCGCAGGTGTACCTACAGCTGAGCCGCAGGTGTACCAGAGGCAACCCGGGTTGGCCCGGGTTTTTCGGGTCGGGTCGTCTCGAAGTACGTGCACTCAGGCATTGTAATGTCTACTCGAACTTTTAGAAGTACAATCCGGGCATCCGTTTGAGGTATACAGGACAAATTTCAGACCGCCGTTGTCAAGAATTGTACGATGGCATGGGATTAGAGTTTGTACGAAGTCATTGAAGATGGGACGATGCCCTCCGGTCTTCAAGCTTCAACATTCATCCGTTACCCCGCACAATAGTCACTCGGGATTGGTTAGTCTTCTGGGACATTGTTGTGTAGAGACGTGACGTGGCATCGTGTTAACGAGATGACGATGTAGCCCCTCAGCGGTGTTATCACCTGATTGGACTGATAAAGTAGACGTTGCTAAAGCTTCGCTGAGATTGGACTGCTGCAATTGTTGAAGGTCCTCATTATCATATTTGAAGTGTGCCTGTCTTCCCGATGTTGTCGCCGGGTTGGTATAGTGGATCTCGTTGTGAGCACCAAGATTGAAGCTTGTCGCATTTGAAACAAGCATTTCTGGGGTTATCTCCGAAATTGCATTCCTTGGGGTCATCACCAAGGTTGGTGGCTTTTCCCATGGTTGGGACTGAGACTGGATACCTCGGGGTCATCTCCGAGATTAATCGGTCTTCTCTGGTGTGTGTTCCAGTATTGTATCTGCAGGTCTCTGGGTTATCTCCAAGGTTGGATTTGGTTACTCCCAAACTGCGATGCGGGGTTTGATGCTGAACATCCGGTAGTATTCGTTATGGATTTGGATTGTCTTTCAAGGTTCCCTCTTAAAAGACGAATCTGTCCTCCAGAAATGTTAGTAACAATAGTACAGAAAATTTCGAGTGTCTACAGATGCCCCTCTTTATCATACTCATGCATGGCGATGCATGGGTAGGATAAAGAATCCTAGACACTTGAAACGTAACAAGACAAACATGGTACTATGGATAGCAACATGATGCCAATGTCTGATGCATGTGTATGGGGTTGTAGCCTAACACGCTGGGGATGATTACTGATTTCCTGTTGCTTCAACTGGGGATTGGCGATGATGACCAGATTTGATGTATAATCTAAATCTGTTAGGATGTTGATGTTGGAGTTATCACCAAATTCCTGTGTCTTTGATAACGATTTGATCTTGAAGATGTACCTCTTATGTGTAAGAGATCTGTGGGGATAAAGCTTGATCTGTTTGAGGATGATATTCCATCATCTATCCTCTTTGATATCATTAACCTTTTCTGGTTGGTAACGCCAGAACATGTCAAGATCCTGCTAGATTTACTGCCAACAGCAAATGTTGTCAGGGGTGCCTTACCTTCGTTGACGTGTACTTCACCGACGTGTGAATCAACGGTTGAAAAATCATGTGGGATATACTGTCAAGGCTGCTTGACCTTCGTTGACGTGTAGATCAATGGAGCATTGCGTTGTGACCCCTGCCAGGGATATGCTAGTTACGAGCAGTCGGGTGTAAAAACCTCGGATAGCACTAGAGCTGTGATAGGTTTAATCGCTATCGACTAAAAAAATGTCAAGGCTGCTTGACCTCAATTGATATGTGTGTCAATGGCTTGAATGTACGTTGTAATCCCCTGCCGCGATTTCATCAGTAAATTTCTGGTCGAGGATCTCTTCGGGACTTATGAGTGAGTACGCAATAATCGCACAGCCCTCAATGCTTAGATGGGTTTACTTGCCATCGGCTTAGATAACGTCAAGGTTGCTTGACCCTCGTTGATAGGTGTGTCAACGGCTGAGCACGCATTATTACTCCCGCCAGAGATATACGTTGTAACCCCCGTTGGGGAGCTACGTAGGGTAACGACCCGGAGTCTGCGGCATCGGACCAGTACAAGGTATTGTCATATGTGACTTGTGACAACTAGGATCATTGGTAGGGTATACCTTGTACTTAAGTGACTACCAATGAGTGTTGTACAAATTCAAAGTCTCATCTGAGAAGACCAGGATTGTATGCAGTTTTGCTCAATTGCGTGGCATTTTTATTCTAGATTTGACCTTTTTAGTCCATAAGAACTCTGTTTCAACTCAATCTGGACCGAGCCGGAGGGGTGGGACCCCCATAGGGGAGCCGCAGGTGCACCTGCTATAGCCGCAGGTGGGCCTGGCCACCTGCAGCCAGGCGCGGATCATAAATCTTGCAAGCTGGTCTTCACAAGTCATTTTCAACTTGCTTCGCATAGAGAAAATCGCGAGCCATCTTCAGATCTGCTGAGTTCAGGCTGCTTTCTGCAAATTCTGTCACCGTACAAGTGTTCTACACTATCCTGGTAACGTATGCATGTATTTTTTCCAGTTTCTATCCGTTGGATTGTGAGTTATCGCACGAAATGCATCTAAACACATAGTAGTGATTATGTATGCACAAATGACTTGATAAAAAATATTCAACATAGTAAATGTTAGTATTAAACCATGTTGAACATAATGATGTGAAAAAATTTGATTTTTGAGACAGTCAAATTAGCACCTTTTCTGCTATTTTTTTGTCCTGTTTGAGGTCCAATGAGCAAAAAGTAGAAAGGCAAAGTACTCCTAGCATTGAGGTTGGCCTTGTGCATGATGATTTTAATTTTTAATGCATATATTATGTATATGACTTTGTGGCAGGTGTGCTACTGAATGGCCACCTAGACATGCCTATGTGCATGTGGATAGTCCTATTTTCAAAGGGGACTATGGCAAAAATTTTCCAAATGTAGGCATTGTGTAGTCATGCACTTTAACTCTATTATATGCTAAAGTAAATGCATGCATGCATATAGTCATAAAATGCATTTTAGAAAGCTCAAGGTAAGGAAATACCACACTATTTCTGAGGTGATTTGGAGACTTGTTGTCCAGATATTATGGATCCGGATTAGCCGAGCAGTTCTTACAAGACCGCTTCTGGCATACGGCGGAGGGCTTCTGAAGTGCCTCGTCCTCGTTCTGTCAAACAGCCTCGCCGGTTGGTGGAGGCCATGATATGTCCTGTCCAGGTAGATGTTCTAGACGTTGAGGATGAGGAGGCGGATATTCTGATTGAGGATCCCGCTCCTGCTGCACATGTCCCTCACAGGGAGCTTCCGAGCATTCAGGTGGTGAACCCAGAGTTGCTGGGTGATTTGGGCAGACATCCATCGATGTATTTGTATGCTAACGAGGTATAGCATTAGACTTTGATCTTTCTTCTTTCCTATTGATGAGGATTAAAGGGTTTTGATGTTGATCTGCATTTCATGTAGGTTCCTAGTTTTACACAGCCTCGAGGGAACTGGTTCAGCATTCACTCCATGTACCAGGCGCTTCATCCTGACTATAGAGCGGTAGTGCATGAGTGGGGATTTGGGGCATTTTTCTCCATCCTTCCCCGTCGTTGTCCCTATGGTTACCTCGGGGATTTGTCTGAGCGATGGTTTCATCAGACTCAGTCACTCCATCTGCTAGATTGCGAGGTGATGATGACGCTTATGGATTGGCGATTTATCACAGGTATGGAGTTTGGAGGGGAGCCAGTGCCTTGCATGGTGAATATTGCCTCTACTGCCGTCAGATCCTTATTAGGAGTTCCGGCGGAGGTGCTCAAAGGCAGGACTATCCGTCCAGGTTCTTTGAGCGTAGATGCTATGAGCGGGCTATTGAGTGAGCCTATGCTTGATGATGTCAGGATCAGGGATCGCGTTTTTGATGATCATTCGAGGCTGCTTCATAGCAGATAACTCTTCTACAGTATCTTTTACTTTGGTTAGCACCACACGCGATGTGGACGGTATAGAGAGTATGACTGGGGCTCTTACACCTTTGCCTATTTCCTCCGGGGCATGCGCATGCGCTCACAGGGTTTGACCGAGGCTTGGTTAGGATTTTACCCATTTCTGCTGGTGAGTATTTCTCTTGTTTTATCCCATTCATAGGTTAAGAGTGTTTACTGATAGCAGATGTTTTGCCATTGTGTTGGCAGTTTTGGGCCTATGAGAGGCTCTCATGCTTGCGTCCTGTGAGTGTTTTAGGTTTAGATACCTATCCACGAGGTCGACGATGGCACCACTCTATTTTGCCGGAGGTCCCTGTAGTTGAGGGCTTCACTCATTCCCGTATGCAGTTGGAGTTGCTGACGGCTGATGCCATCACATGGATTCCCTACTCAGGGGAACATTTGACTATCGGCTTTGGGGATGGACACCCGACTGGAGTCGAGTATTTAATTTCCACCACGAGAGTTCCTCTCTTCACAGATGGAGGCTGGGAGATCTATCTAGGCGAGCGTGCTATTAGAAGCACCACAGGGGAGATCCGTATACCGATCTTACCTCCTGCTAGGCGTCATTGGCCCATATCACAGACACCCGTCACTGATATTCCATTGTTGAGAGTTGACGGTTTTGCATTATCAGAGGGTCCATGTACTCAGGAGATATTCCAACGTTGGTGGTTCCCTCGCACTATTGGGGCCCAGTCCCGCGCTACACAGTTTATGGGGGACATGGTTCCAGGATCTTTGATGATGACGGATTGGGTAGCTTCTGTCCAAGCTCCGACTCATATGACCTAGATTGATAGTTTGACCTGGCAGTTGGACCAAGCACATGTATTTATTCGGCATTTGGGCAGAGATCCAGCAGAGGCGGAGTCATTTATTCCTTCCAGCTTAGGTGCTGGCCCCTCAGACGACCCATTTGGTTTTGCTGACGCAGATCCTCCTCTTTATAGGCCTGATATCCCTGTTGATAGAGATCTAGTGACTCAGGAGGAGTTACATCAGGTGGACAGGATTGAGGACGTGGACATCGAGACAATGGTCTTCTTCTGATGTATATTCTCATTATATCTTTTGATAGGCCTCTGTTAGATATTGGGTGGCTGTTCCCCATTCTCGCTATATCTTTTGATAGGCTTCTGTTAGTAGTAGGGCGGTTATACCCCATTTCCCTATATTTGTAGCTGTACAAAGCTGATGTATTAGATGATGATATATTTAGGAATGTATGCACCGTCTTTTCATTCCCTATATCATATTGCCATCCATTATCTGTTATGCATGTATCATGTTATGCATATGTATGTATGTCTAGAGATATTCGGCATTGACCCCTGGATGGTCTTATGACACGGCTCGCACATATGTCTTCTTCGATAGTTAGCCGTATAGATCATACCCCACCGTCAGTGGTGGCATTGGGTATGCGATTGTGGTACGATAGTATGTCACCGCTTGATTGTGGTGATCAGAGATCTGTTCTTCTGCAAAGATACCATGACCCTTTTGGCATTTCAGGTTCCCGCAGGATTTGTGGACGGGATGATAGAGCATTGGTTACCGGATAGGCAGGTATCCTGATTCGGCACCCATGAGTTGACTCCTACCCTAGAGGAGTATGCACGATTGACGATCTTGCCGCTTTAGACGACCTTGCGTGCGTGCATATGGCTTTGGGAGACATGAGTGAGACGGTTCATGACTCTCACAGGATTGCGGCGCAGAGTAGTGCAAGATGAGCTGACATCTGGCCACGTGATATCCCAGCATTTTCTATATGACAGATTTGGCGCGGAGGATAGCTATTCACGACATTCCGGGGATTTCACCGCGTCGGAGGATCATTGGCGTTTGGCCAGAGTTAATGTACTGATGCTATGTGTACTGTCATATGTGTATATGCCGCGGTATATGGATGAGATAGATATAGGCGTTATCATGGTCGTGAGAGCTCTCAGGGAGGGTCGTACCATTGTGCCTATGATAGTAGCAGAGACTCTGTGCTCAGCATCCTACTACTGTACTTACCCGTCAGGAGTGTTCACTGGGAGTTCGGTCATGCTGTATGTGTGGTTTATGTCACACTTGCGACCGGTTGGTACCCTTAGACGGCAAGGGTATTGTTTTACCCATGATGTAGCTATGTCATACTCCTTTCAAATTGGTCCGAGTGTCTGAGATGCTCTGTCTTGGTCCACATTTTTTGGCAGATATCAGAGATCCATTTATCATATTGCTGTGCTCGGGGCTTTGATCACCATACAGCTTCATTACTCACGCTCCGAGCATAGATTTCCTCCCTCTGGCTGGCTTGAGGGGCGTGACTACTTATCACCCACTGGCCGTGATGTCGCAGTTCGACCAGTTCCAGGATTTTCATCCTTTCGAGGGGGGCGGCAGTCAGCGTTCAGCTTCTCGATACCTCTCAGCAGAGGACCGATCTCGTGTATATGCTTACTGGGATCAGCGTGAGATAGCTATTTTTTCTGTCAGTCATCCTGATTATTCTGCAGAGTACTCCGCATGGATGGAGAAGGAGATTTTATCTACGCAGCAGATTTTGCGATCTGGGAGAGCGAGTTAGGCGATGTAGAGCCTATGGAGGACATTGATACCACATCGAGGAGGAGCCCATTTCTTTGGGTTGCCAACATTTCTTCCGGATTCTCCTAGTACCAAGATCTTGTTGTGATTCAAAGACTCGACAATACTTAGAGCAGAGTCTTCATCTGATGACCTTTGAGAGAGATCAGATTCGATCTATAATGTCGACTGCTCTTGATGTGATGGACGCCGCTCTATTAGAGAGAGACGAGGCATTGGCTCGTAGAGATGCCGCCGTCGCTAAGCGTGATGAGGCCAAGTCAGCCTATAGAGGAAAATTACATATCTGGGCCAACCTATGGGGGAAATCCTTCAGATGCTAATCAATGAAGGAAGGATCACTTCCCTTCTACCTCCAATTAATCCCCATTTAGGACGGTTCAATTCTGATGGAGTATGCCAATATCACACCCATTCTCGCGATCACAGTACAGAAGAATGCTGGGCACTCCGCCACCTTATCCAGAATCTAATTGATAGCGGTGTCCTGCAACTAGCAGACAATGATATTGTGCTACGTGAGAGTGAGAATACCTGTCTCACTAAGTGGAAGGGATTGGTAGCAGTCATATCCGCTGAGGCTGATGGCACCGTCAGACCACTCACAATACCAGTAATTCAACTCACAGGAATTGACAATCCTTTGAAAGTGGCTACTCCAGAGCCAATCAATTTACCATTCAGACCACAGTATCCTATTGTCAGTTTGAAAAAAGTTCCATGGAATTATAGAGAAGCTGAAGGATCCACCTCTCATACAACTGCAGCTCTGTCAAAGGAAAATCCACTGTATCTTCCCCAACGGGTGATGAAGTCTACCATCAAATCAAAGGGGAAAATACCCATGGAGAAGATTGAAAAATTCCTCCGCACTATGGGTCATAACGAAGCCAATGTGGTTTTAAGCTTAAGAGAAGCTCCACACCAAATTTCAATCTTGGACTTGGTTTTAACATCTGAGGATCATCGGAAGATCTTACTAAAGGTTTTGGAAGAAGCCTATCTACCAAAATCAGTGGATGTGGAAAAATTTCAACATTTGGTTGATCACATTTTTAACAACAATGTGACATCCTTCACTGATGATGATATACCGCCCGAAGGGACAGGTCATTGCAAGCCGTTACACATTGCGGTCTTGTCCTCCGGGTATATAATAGCTGGAGTCTTGATAGATGGAGGTTCATCTCTAAATATCTGTCCTTACGCTACATTCTTGAAGATGAATGTCAATCTCAACCGAATCCGGAGCAACCATACAGTTATCAAAGCTTTTGATGGAGCCCGCCAGAATTCGGTAGGAGTAATAGAGATGCCAATCGAAATTGGTCCCCACACATTTTGCGTATATTTCCACGTGCTAAAGATAGATTTAGGATACAACCTACTCTTGGGAAGACCATGGATTCATATGGCCGGGGCAGTCCCCTCCACCCTTCATCATCAACTAAAATACATTATCAACAATAGCTTAGTCACAGTCAACACTGAACCGGAGTGTCCTCAACATGGTGACGTACCATGCATCAGTATCAATTCAGATGTTGAACCAGTCAGTTTTCATACCTTGGAAGTGAGCGACACTCAATACCATGCTATTGGAAGGCCATTTCCCGTACCCAAGATTTCTCCCGAAGTAATGTCGGCTACTCAAGAAATGATGTCATTGGGTCATTAGCCGGGACAAGGGCTGGGTAAAGATCACCAGGGTATCAAGCGCCCCATTCATGTAGCCAGTCAAACTAGAACAGCTGGACTAGGCTATTCTGCCAGTTCTAGTCACAGGAATCCTCATAAGCATCAGCAGATTCCTTCTGCTTCAGCCACACAACGGTTATCTTCATCTTAAAATTCTGAGTCCGCACAACCTCCGGTAAAGGTGCCAGCCAATGTAATGCCTATGTTACTTTCGAAGCCGGTACCGGTGAAGTAGAATGAAGTCTTTGTTCCAGACCCCAGAGTGGAAGAGGAAGAACGAAGAATCAAACAAGATATCATCAGAATGATGTCAGGCATACGCATCATCGTTTATGATGAACATACAAACAGATACACTCCAGACGATGATTGCCTAGACATAATGGTCATCATTCGGGATAAGGAGGACGATAATTGGCCCTCCATCACTGTGGTCCAACCGGACTTTGCCCTTGCCAATTGGAGCAGCACTCCTTGCATTGGTCGACAAGGGTAAAACGGGCAGGAACTCTTTTTGCCTTGTAGATATCATAACTGCTTACTTTTTCGTATAATATTAGCAGTCGTGTTTCCAGTACATGCTAACACTTTGTATGATCAAACCATTTCATATATACTAAGTGAAAGCATATTTTGTTTCAGGACCCTGAATTTAGATGTTCTTATACTTGCTGATACGGTGCCTCTTCTCCACAGAGATTGTAACTTTGATGTAGAGATGAATTCAGCCTTGATGGAAATACATGAGGACATTGAGGTGCCTCTAGAAATTCAAGAATGGGTCAAAGACAAACCTAAACCAAACCTTGATCAAACCACTTCCTTCAATCTCGGAACCTTAGAAAGCCATAAGTTAATCCAGATTGGTTCAGACCTTACCCCAAACCAGAGGAATGGCATGGTTACGCTACTAACCTAAATCCAGGATGTGTTTGCATGGTCTCATGAAGACATGGTGGGTTTGTCCACTGACATTTTCCTTCATCGCCTTCCCATTAAAGAGGGAATCAAGCCAATCAAGCAGAAGCTCAAGCGATTGAAACTTGAGTGGAGTTTAAAGGTGAAAGAAGAAATTGTGAAACAGTTTCAAGCTGGCATCATTATGGTGTCCACATATCCTGAGTGGATATCCAACATTGTACCAGTGCCTAAACTTGGAGGAAAGGTGTGAGTTTGCGTGGATTACCAGGATCTAAACAAAGCTTGCCTGAAAGATAGCTTTCCCGTGCCATTCATCCAGATTCTCATTGACAATACTGCTCAATACAGCATGTACTCCTTTGCTGATTACTTTGCGGGGTACCATCATATCATGGTTGCTGAGGAAGATCATAAGAAAACTGTTTTCATCACACCTTGGGGAACCTTTTGCTATAGACAGTTATCATTTGGACTCATCAATGCCGGATCCACCTATCAACGAGCTATGATGGCTCTCTTCCATGAATTAATGCACAAAGAGATAGAGATCTACGTGGATGACATCATTGTCAAGTCCCAGAAGAAGGAATACCACTTAGACCAGCTCAAAAAGCTCTTCAACAGGTTGCGTAAATACAACTTGAAGTTGAATCCAACCAAGTGCGCCTTTGGCGTTAAATCAGGCAAGTTGCTAGGATTTCTAGTCAGCCACAAGGGGATTGAGCTGGATCACACCAAAATCCAAGCCATCATGAAAATGCCCATTTCTCAGACAAAGAAGAAAATACGGGGATTTCTGGGAAGAATCAACTTCATTAACAGATTCATTTCTCAACTCACAGCAACCTGTGAGCCCATCTTCAAGTTGTTAAGGAAGAACTCCTCTATGAAATGGAATGATGATTGTCAGAAGGCCTTGCTTACAATCAAAGAACAACTAGTCAAACCTCCCATTTTGGCACCACCTAGGGATGATGTTCCCCTGTTCATGTACCTGTCCATAAGTGACAATGCCATGGGTTGCATGCTGGGACAGAAAGACGATAGAGGCCAAGAGCGAACTATCTATTACCTCAGCAAAAGATTCAGCAGCAGTGAACACAAGTACACTCTGATTGAGAGGACTTGTTGCACTTTAGCATGGGCTTCCATGAGGTTACAACATTACCTCCATGGTCACACAACCCATCTCATATCCCGCATGGATCCTCTCAAATACGTGTTCAACAAACCCATGTTAAATTGTCGACTGTCCAGATGGCAGTTGATCCTACAACAATTTGACATCGTCTACGTGACTCAAAAGTTTACCAAAGGTCAAGGAATTGCGGATCAACTAGCCACCGCACCTTCAGGGGACTTTAAACCCTTGGAGACATACTTCCCCGATGAAGGGGTAATGATAGTTCAGCAACATCATCAATATGATACATGCCAATCATGGAAGATGTATTTCGATGGAGCTGTTAATATGGAAGGTTTTGGAGCTGGAGAAATTCTAGTATCCGGTACGGAGGAGCAGTATCCCGTTGCCGTCAAATTGCAGTTTGTTAGCACCAACAGCACAGCTGAGTATAAAGGCTATCTCATGGGGCTAAAACTTACTCGTTCAATGGGCATCAAGCGGTTAACTGTCTTTGGAGATTCGGAGTTAGTGGTCAGACAATCCACGAGAATCTATCAAACCAAAGAGCTACATTTGTTGTCTTACCATCGGTAAGTTTTACAGATGGTTTTGGAGTTCGAAGAAATATCCTTTCTACACATTCCTCGTAATAGGAATGACTTTGCAGACGCATTAACAACTTTGGCCTCCTTGATCCACATACCTAACAAGGGACATTTGCCAAGAGTCACAATTGCCCAGCACAAGGCACTAACCTATAAGAACTACGTTGGAGAAGTATCGAATGAGCTACCTCCCATCTAGCATCCTTGGTATCAGCATATCAAGGAGTACTTACGAGATGGATCTACACCCGCTGAGGCGAGCCCGACTGAGAAGAGGTGGATCCATCGACTTGCCTTGAAATTTTACCTGAGCGGAGATGCACTCTATAAAAGAAATGCAGGACAAGGTCTCCTCAGATGTCTAGACAAAGACCAAGCTCAGAGACACACGGATGAGATCAATGGTGGAGTCTGTGGCCCACACATGAGTGGCCCTCTCCTTGTTAAGAAGATCCTCAAGACAAGATATTACTGGTTATCTCTCAAAACTGGATATAATGACCACGTCAGGAGATGTTATCAATGCCAAATTCATCGGAATGTTATCCATGCCCCTCCACGGGAACTCCACAATATGAGTTCACCTTGGCCCTTCTCAATGTGGGGAATGAATGTGATCGGGCCCATCGAGCCTAAAGCCAGTAATGGACATTGATTTTTTTTTCACAATGATCGACTACTTCACTAAGTGGGTAGAAGCAGCCTCCTTCCCCAGGGTTACCAAAGAAGTCATCATTGCTTTTATCAGAAACAATGTCATTTGTCGATATGGACAACCCGAGGTGGTTGTATCAGACAATGCTAAGAACCTCAACAACAAGATGATGGGGGAGTTATGCATTAAATTCAATATCAAACACCTTAACTCTGTCATCTATCGTCCAAAGATGAATGGTGTTGTTAAAGCGGCTAACAAAAACATCAAGAAGATCATGCAAAAGATGTCCGCCAATCACAAAGGATGGCCTGACTTATTGCCTCTTACTCTGTTAGCCTACAGAACATCAATGCGCACTTCCACTGGGGCAACTCCCTACGCATTAACCTATGGGATTGAAGCAGTGCTCCCTATAAAAATTGAAATGGAATCCCTCAGAGTGTTGATGGACGCTCAACTGGAGGAGGACCAATGGGTACAAGACATGTATCCCTAATTGTCTCTAATAAACGAAAGGCGAACTGCAGCTATATTCCATGGTCAGTTATATCAGCAAAGGATTGCCAGATCCTACAACAAAAAAGTCCAGCTACGGTAGTTTAAACAACATGACTTTGTTTTGAAGAAGATCATTGACAACCAAGATCAGTCTAAGGGGAAGGCCCGTTTGTTGTCAAGGAAGTATTGATAGGAGGCGCTCTCAAATTGCAAGAGATGGACGACGATGAATTTCCACAACTCATCAACTCAGACACCGTGAAACGGTACTATGTCTGAAGTTACCATCAAGCAAACATCCTGGTGTTGGATCATCAGATCACCAGTCATTCCAGTTCTTTAACCCTTTACCACATACAACTCTTTTCCACACTTTGCCCCTCAGGGAAACATACTTTTCCAGTCAGCAGCCTGGCTTCACTTTGCTCATACAACTTCGGTCATCCCACTAGGGATTGAACCTTTCGTGATTGCAGTTTATCCCCCCACACATCGGATCAAACTTTTCACACATGCAGTTTATCCTCAACCTAAGATAAAACTTTCTCTTCCCCACAGTCTGACCTGCACATGGGATCACACTTTTCCACTCATCCTGAGGGGCGAACTACGCCGACCTGATCTCCTCTTCAATAAGAGTACGTAGGCAACCATTTCATATGGCCCGGTTGCAATAAAACAAAAACAACAAAAACATTTCTACCCCCTTCTCCTTACAAAAAAAATAACAAAAACATTCCTACACCTTTTCTGCCACAAACAACGTTGAACCTCTTACACCAGGTTCGAACTACGCAGACCTGATCTCCTCTTCAATTGGAATACATAGGTAGCCATTCATGGTTCAGTCTCACCCCCTACCAAAATACAAACCCTTGTCAACGGTATTGGGATCATCCACTACATTTCATTGGCTTCAGACCAAAGGGATGGAATTACCTGAACTCCTCCCAAATAGGAGATTCGGCGACCATCTAAGCTGCGGTTGTACCTTGAAGAGCAACACCAATCCATAAGAGGTGGAATTAACTAGGCTCCTCCTAAATAGGGGTACAGGTGACCATCTGTTGTGCGGTCAATCTCAGAGAGGAAAGCCACACTCCTCTCCATATTTCCATACATAAACCAGTCCCAAGACACCAAAGATAGTAGGGATACACAATGATTAATGATGCATTCTGAACTGTCCAGAGATAACTCAATGGCCATCCATCAAGGAGGAATTCAGAATACATCAAGATCACAAGCCATGAAGAAGCAGACAAAATATCAAGCAAATATCAGAGCATATCTAAAAGGGAAGTGTTCAAAAATATATTTCCCTGCTATATATAATGTTGTTTGATATAAACAATGTAAATTGTACATGACAAAATGGCTATGCTAGTTTGTGCAAGTAAATACAAGCCTATCTACAAATCAGTGTATATGCGAGCTAACAAGCCCAACATGGCATCCCTCTCAGAAGAAGGAGGCAAAACTGTGGTCTCCTGTACGAGGATATCCACATGACCCAACAGATCTGCAGCCATCTGCATGGTGACCATATGCTCATCAATGTAAGTTCTCATCTCTGCAATCATGCCAGTGGTAAGGGACCTCACTACAGTACTATCTGTGATGGCTACATTCCGAGTAGATATGGCACTATCCCGCTTAACTATCACTACATCTCTGGCTGATCTGGCCTCATCCCGCTCAACAACAGCGGCGTCTCTACGAGCTAATGCATCGTCTCTCTCTAATAGAGCTGCGTCTCTCCCGTCAAGGATAGTCAACATCAAGGACCTAGAATGATCTCTCTCAAAGGTCATCAGATGAAGACTCTGCTCAAAGTACTATGCTGAATGTTGAATCACAACAGTACTAGTACTGGGAGAATCTAAAGGAGATGCTGACAACCCGATAACTAACTCCTCCTCGATGTGGTAATCGATGTCCTCCATGGGCTCTACATCGTCTGAATCAGTACTCGGCACTGTGGATACTGCCACAGTCGATGAAGTCTTTGCCTCCATCCACGCAGAATACTCTGGCAAACATCCTGGATGGCTAATAGAAAAGGCAGCTATCTCACGCTGATCCCAATAAGCATACACACGGGATCGGTCCTCTGCTGAAAGATAGCGAGAAGCTAAACGCTGACCTAGCACCCCCTCGGAAGGATGAAAGTCCTAAAATTGGTCAAACTGCGACATCACAGCCAGCGGGTGGTAGGTAGTCATGCCCCTTAAACCAGCAAGAGGAAGGCAATACATGCCCGGAGCATGAGTAATAAAGCTGTAAGGTGAACTGAGCCCTGAGCACTATAGTATACCAAATGGATCTCTGATGTCCGCCAAGAGCATAGACTAAGACATAGCGTCTGTACACTCCGCAGGCTGAAAGGAGTATGACATGGCTATGTCATGGGTGAAATAAGACCCATGTCATCTAAAAGTATCAATCGGTCTCAAGTGTGATATGAACCACACGTATAGCATGACCGAGCTGCCCATAAACACTCTTGTCGGATAAGTACAGCAGTATGTAGCTGACCTCAGAGTCTCTGCTATGATCATCGGTATGATGGTACGACCCTCCCTGAGAGCTCTCACTGCTATGATAACTCATATGTCCAACTCATCCATATACCGTGGCATATAGACATATGACAGTACACATAATAGCAGTACATCCACCCTGGCCAGACGCCAATGATCCTCTGGTGTGGGGAAATTATCGGAATGTCGTGTATAACTATCCTTAGAGCCAGATCTTTAAAACAAAAAATGTTGGGATATAACATGGCCAGATGTAAGCTCATCCTCCACCACCCTACGCCTTAAGCCATATGCAAACAAGGTATGTCCAGTGGCAGCATCATCAACCGTGCATACTCCTCAAGAGAGGGAGTCAATTCCTGGGTCCCAAATCAGAAAACCTGCCTCTCTGATACCCAATGCTCCAGCATGCCATCCACAAATCTTGTGGGAACCTAAAACATCAACAGGGTCATAGTATGCTGCAAAAAATGATCTACGGTCACCCTATCTGATGGTGATATGCTATCATACCACGATCGCATACCAGATGCTGCTAATTCAGGGTCGCCACCCTAAGTTTTCAATCAGATCCTCGGCGGGGGCATCACGCAGTCTCAAGAAGAGATCCCTGGTGGGGGCATCACGCGTTGTACAGAACAAATCCCCGGCTGAGGGCATCACGCGTTTACATGTGTCGAAGTACATATCCCATGCGGGGGTATCACGCAATGACATCCATTGACACACACGTCGTTGAAATACACGTCAACGAAGGTCATGCAACCCTGACAGCATATATTGTTGGCAGTAAATCCCACAAAACATTGACATATCCTGGTGATACAAACCAGGAAATTCTCAAACAGATAAAGCTTTGATGATGAAATATGTTATACACATCCTCAAATAGATAAAGCTTTATCCCCACAGATCTCTTACACATAAGAGGCACCTCTTCGGAATCAAGTCTGTATCAAGGATTAAAGACTTTGGTCATAGCCCCAAGGTCAACATCCTAAAGGATTTGGATCACACATCCAATCTGGTCATCATTGCTAATCCCCGGTAGAAGCTACAAGGAGCCGACGATCATCCCCAGCATATTGGGCAACAACCCCGCGCACATGCATCATACATTTTCATCATGTTGCTACACATAGCATCATGTTTATCTTGTTGCATTTCAAGTGTCTAGGATTCTTTATCCTACCCATGCATTTTATTGCATGAATATGATAAAGAGGGGAATCTATAGACACTCAAAATTTTCTGCACACATGTCACTGACTTTGCATGATGGTAGATTCGTCTTTCAGAGATAACACTGGAATACAGTTCACGTCAAGTCCGGATACTACAGAAAGTTCAGTCTCAACCCCGGAACACACACCGGGAGTAACAGTTCCAACCTCAGAGATAACCTCAAGGCATGCAGTTGTAGTTCTGGAGATAACCCTAGAAATTCTTGTTTCAAATTATTGCAATCAGCTTCAATCTCGGCGGTCACACCGAGACACTCAGTACCATCCCAGACGTAACCCCGGGAGGACAGGCACACCTCAAAGATGACACTGAGGACCTTCAAACACTTGCAGTAGTCCAATCTCAGCGATAACCTTGAGTAACGTCTGCTTTATCAGCCCAAACAGGAGATAACCCCGGTGAGGGGCAAAGTTATCATCTTGCCACCTTGATGCCACGCCGTACCATCTCAACATTCCATACACACATTTCTACATAGCAATGTCCTACAAGAATAAAGGAAAAACAATCCCGAGTGACTATTACGAAGGGTAATGGATAGAATTTGAAGCTTGAAGACCGGAGGGCATCATCCCATCTTCCTGACTTCGTACAACCTCTAATCCCATGTCATTGCATAACTCTCGACAACGGCGGTCCAAAATAGGTCTTACATACCTCAATCGGATGCCCGAATTGTAATTCTGAAAGTTCGAGCGGACATCAAAGGCGAGGAAGCCCTGCCAAATTTGCTTTGTACTCACCCTATACTGAGTGTTTTCTCATTTTAAATACTTGTGAGCTCATATATAGCTACTTTTGTACCGACGGGAGCCGAATATTCATCCACTTCAAGTTATAGAAGTCTTCTTTGGCAGCCCACTGTAAGTCTTCTCACACTCTTTAAAGTCTTTCTCTTCATCTGTGCACACACCCTTCTTCACGTTGAGAGTCGTGTTGCGTATATTTGCCCGGACTTCAGTCCGTGGTTTTATTTCAGTTTGTATATACAAATACATTTATATATATATATATATATATATATATATATTTATATATATGGACTAACATTATCGAGTTATGACTCGATTGAGCCTGAACTTGATGCGAGCGTTTATTTGCTTATATATATATATATATATATATATATATATATATATATATATATATATTTACGACTTTTATATCAATTGCGACATCATGTGAGCCTAGGAATCATGTGATCACAGATTCAGTTTACTAAATCTAGATTCGATTCCCGTGATGGACTTTTTCAACTGTAAGCAGCTTGTAAATTTACGTGCGATGTCTGGATTTCCTCAGATGGTTTTCATACCCACGAGGAATTCGACATTACTATTAAGCACAAGGGTTTGAAAAACCTTTTTTCTAAAACATCATTGCTATATCTTGCTTAAAATTGAATTTTTACATAAATTCAAACCTCGTGTATATAGGTGCGAACGAGGCCTCACACTACTTCCAAATAACAGCACATTGACCCACACACACACACATTCATATAACAGTTTCTTGAAAAGTGGTGGTAACCGTGGTAACATGGATGTCGGGGGGTGCCTAACACCTTCCCTCCGCATAATCAAGTCCCCGGACCCTAATGAATCTCGATTTCACCAACCCGTTTAATAGTGTCACATCACTGGGTCAATATGCAAACCTTTTTTCTGTTGTGTTTGTACAACCATATAAAAAACCAACTGGCGACTCTTAACAGTCCATCGTCGACATTATACATGTCGGACCTTTTTCTCTTGTTTTTTCAAACAAATCTCACCTAATATGAGAACACTAAAGAATAAGTAATGAAAAGGGACAACTAAAAATCCCGACGTCGATAACATCCCTCTCTTTTCAAACCCTAAATCCTCTTCAAAGACAAAATCCATTAAACCTCGAGCTCCACCCAAATTTCCTTCAAATATCTCTTGTAAGATCCCTTAAATAGAATACCCACACACTTCAAACTCTCAAAATGGTAAATTAGCGAGTTATCACTAGAATTCAACTCGGCTCTAAGAAGTTCGAAAGATCAGAAAAGAAGTTCAAAGATATTCTTGAGTTTGTAAAGAATGCTGGGTTTTCAAAGTTCTTGAAAGCTAACACTCCAGTTTATACCAATTTGGTGAAGGAACGTTATTCAAATGCAACGATAGATTATGGGCTTCTATCTACAAAAATTAAATGAGTAAATTTGAAGATAAGAGCATCAGATATCAACCAATGTCTAGGGTTTCCTAACCAAGGTCTGATAAATCTCGAGGACGTCGACATTGAAGAAGGCAAGAAGTTAATGCGCTACAAGAGAAATGCAAATCTGAAAGATATGAAGAAGAAGGAGTTTCCTGAGAAGTTTGAATTCTTAGCTGAGATTGCAGGAAAATGTATCTTATGCAAAGACATTGAACACGAAAATATTAGCGATCTGTAACTGCGAGTCATGACTACAATCGTCATGAAGCAACAGATAAATTTCGGGGCCCTACTGATTGATTGGTTGTCCAATAGGCTAGAAAAGGCCGAGAAGAAGAAGTCTACAGATAAACCCCTCACAAAAAAAAATTCATGGAAGACTCTTGAGCATTATTCTGAAGAAGAAACTAAAGAGAAAAATAAGGGATAATGAGGGAGAACCCCTTAATGTTCAAAAATTCATGTCTCCAAAAATGTTTGACAATTGGAAGAAAAACCCCATGGAGAATAAGAGGCTAAAGACATCTAGCAGCAGCAACAAGGGTACTATTAAGAAGAGGAAGACAAGAGTAATGGAAAGTGAGTAATCTCAATCTGATGATTCTGCATCTCCAGTGGCTACTCTAGTAAAGCCAACCAAGAATAAAGTTAAGTTTGTGAAGAAGTCAAAAGAGGTTCCACCAAGCAGTCTCTCTATTAATTAAAAGGGATCTGAATCAGGAAAGGAAAAAGCACCTACTTCTGCACCCCCAAGGAGAAGAAAGAGTAACCGGGTACTTCTAAGAACAAACTAGAAGAAAGAAGGAGGCTCTTTATCAAAAGTGATTGACCTCAGTGGTGATGATGAAGATGATAAACTTGAGTCTATAAGAGAAGACTTCAAAGGCAAAAAGAGGATGATTTCTGACAGCTCCAGCAGTGAGAGTAAAGAGACTGCAACTGCAAATGAACCCAAGTCAAAAGAAGAAGATGAAGGTGAAACGGAAGAGATTTTAAAGACTGAAGATCAAGTAGACAGTTCTGAAAAGGATACTACAGAAGGAACAAGTGATGAAAAACAGTTAGAAGGATCCACTGATGAATCAGTTCAAATGACCCTGCATGATTCAAGCTCAAAGTCAAAAAAGGAAGAGATGGAGACTGACTCCAACTCTGTAGATTAGGAATCAGCAGATTATAATATTATGTTTCCAGCAACAGCTCGAAGAAGAATAGTGGTGGAAGTTAGTAATAAACCATGAAATATGATACCAAGAAGATGGATAGATCATGGGAATGAACGACTCAAAGTAGTGATGATTTCTACAGAAAAACTATTTAATAATTTTCAAGACATGGATTTAGATCGTACTACAATATTGTACAATCTTGACAATCTTCTGATAAAATGGTTCTACCCAAGGATGCCCTGGCTAAAGGCTTATACTGCTAGAGATGAGAGTTACATCAGGTGGTGTTATTCATACTTTCCTAATTTGGAGTTGGTCTCTCAGAACTTTCGAAGGCTCAAGATATTTCACATAAAGCTGATCACGAATTTCCCTCATTAAGGAATCTACCTTCATTTTGATAATGTTTATATTCCCTACTGTCTCTTAGAAAATCAAGATAGTAGAAAGGCTACACCAAAACCCACAATCGTAGAGGTCTCATACTCTGTGATTGCAAGTAATCAAGCTCATCCTAATACCCAAACATCAAACCCCACTCTCAGTACAACAAGCTTATATCCTAGTATACCTTCTTATATTCCCTCTTCATTTAACAATGATTTCTTTAACATTTTCACTACCTTTGAAAACATTTACAAAAATGAGAAACTTAAACAAACGACCAAATCTCTCAAGAGTCTGAGTTATTGAAAAACTTTAAAGAATTGGCTAAAAAAATTTCCTATATTACTAAGGAAGCAAAGAGCCTGTCAGAAGGAGAGGACATTGAGTTCCACAAGAAGCTTCAAGCAATTATCTCTGATATATCCAATAGGCTTCATCAGAGAGATCAGATTTATTTGGAATCTATCGAGCAACAGAGGAAATAATCCCTGCTACTTCAGAAGAAAAATGAAGAATCTATTGTGTCTCTCTCCGAGAAAATAGATACCCTCAACTAATCTCATTCCCAACAACTAGAGCTCAGCCAGCAGGAGCTAAAAATTGAAGTTGGAAATTCATCCTTGTAGACACTCGAAATTTTCTGCACACCTTTCACTAACGTTGCAGGAGGGCAGATTCGTCTTTCAGAGATAACCCTAGAAGACAATGTAGTTCAAATACCAGAAATTTTACCAAAGAGGACATGTCTGTCTAGGAGATAACCCCGAGATGATCCATTCCAGTCCCGAAAACAACACCGGGAATAACAGTACTAACCTTGGAGATAACCCCAAGGAGTGCAGTTGCAGTTCCCGAGATAACTCCGTAAATGCTTGTTTCAAATGCATGCAGTCAGCTTCAACCTTGGAACTCACACCAAGGCACTCAGTACAAGACCTGGAGATAACATCGGGAAGACAGGCATACCTCAGAGATAACCCTGAGGACCTTCAGTACTTGCAGTAGTCCAATCTCAGAGATAACCCTGAGCAACGTCTGCTATATCAGCCCAAACTAGAGATAACCCCGGTGAGGGGTAAAATCATCATTTTTCCACCTCAACCCTACATTGCACCATCTCAACATCTTATATAGACATTTCTACATAGCAATGTCCCACAAGAACCAAGGAAGTCCAATCCCGAGTGACTACTGCATAAGATAGCACATTAGATAGAATTTGAAGCTTGAAGACATAGGGCATGGTCCCATCTTCGTGACTTTGTACAACCTCTAATCCCTTGTCATTGTGTATCTCTCGACAACGACGGTTCGAAATAGGTCTTATACACCTCAATCGGATGCCCGGATTGAAGTTCTAAAAGTTCGAACGGACATCACGTTACATGCGTGCACGTACTTTGAGACAGCAGGACCCGCGGAGCCTGGGGCACTCCGGGTAGCCGTAGGTACACCTACGGCTCCCCCCTCTATAAATAGAGGGCTTGGGGTGGCCATTTTAAGAAAGAGAAGAGACGAGGAAGCCTTGTCCAATTTACTCTGTATACACTATAAACTGAGTGCTTTCTTATTTTAAACACTTGTGAGCTTATATATTGATATATTTTTACCGGCGGGAGCCGAGTGTTCATCCCTTTAAAGTCATTAAAGTCTTCTTTGGCAGTCCAATGTAAGCCTCCTTACACACTTTAAAGTCCTTCTCTTCATCTTTGCACACACCGCCCTTCACGTTGAGAGTCGTGTTACGTGTGTATGCCTAGACTTCGGTCCGTAGTTTTATTTCAGTTTGTGTATATATTGTGACACCCCCAAATCCAGGTACTTCATTTCCTCAAGATTTAGTGTTCACTTAATCAAAACATTCATTTCTAACTACCTAATTATAATAAATTGAATAATAAAAACCTACCCATACAGGATAAAACTTAAATAAAATCTCCCAGATTATCTAACCTTTAACAACAATCATTCAAATGCGGAAATTTAAATAAACTTCATTATAATCTTTAAATCAAAGTCTGAAAGTAAACTATCAAACTATTACAAGTCTTCAGTATTTATTCATCTTTCCTTTTCCCTTACTAGTGCTAGATCGTCACCGTTTCAACTTTAGTCAGAAGAAATTTTACGGGCAAGAGTGAGCAAACAAGGCCCACTTGAAATAACAATAAATAAATCTTTAAACTTTTACATCAATTGCCAATATTAGGCTCAATAGAACTGAATAATATATTCTATTAACTTTCTGAAAATTATAACATTCACTGAGGGTCTAATGACCACGAATCATGTCCACAGTTATAAGTAATCTTTCAACTTTAACTTTAACAGTCATAAGACTATAAGGACTCCACATACTTAGGGGGATCAACCCTTCGTACAATGTATTGTGCACAACCATTTCAACGCTAAGCGTAAACCTCTATTAAAAGAGTTGTTCATCTCAGTATTTAGAATACAAGTCCGCACCAAAGTAAGTTTGGTTTGGATAAACTTTCAAGGTAATTGAGAATTCAACGAACATCAACTAAGGGACTAGTTGAATAAAATCAATAACATTATATTATAGAATAATCGTGATTGAATCAATCATAGTAACTAAAATCATGTTTTAGGAATAATCTAATAGCATACAATTTTAATAACTATAGCATACCTTGCTTGAACAATACTAAGCCAATGTTAATTAGAATTGAATATTAAACATGCATAACAATTTAGTTATGCATGCTAATCAATAATTGAAATACAAGAATAACTTGTTCAACATCAAACCAAAGTTTAGACAACTTGCATCATTATAAGGTAATCGAATTGAAAACAATAATTAGCTCAATAAGACAAAGGATTAGATTACTTGCTCAATTATAAAATAGAGTTAAAAAACTTGCCTTGCTCATAGGCTAAACCGAATCAATTTGAATCACAATATCCTATATGCATATGTCATCGTGACATAGTTAGTCATTATCAAATAACTAATACATTCATCATGTAGGTTTGATTATTTAATCACATAATCAACTTATAACATAAGTTAATCCTTAATAACATAATTATTCATATTATAGAAATACTAAAAATCAATATTTTACAGTCCTACTATCATCACATAGTGTTTCTTAAAATTTTGTGTACAAAAAGTACACTGTCAGACCATTTTGCTAACTCGCGCTGTGGCTCCACAATTTACACTGTGGTTACATTTTGTGACGCTGAGTTAAGCATCATGACTCAGTCACGTGAGGCCATTGGTTGGCAACTTCATGATGTGTGGCCAATTTATGTATAGCGCTATATTTATACTATCTCAGTAGAAAATAAGCGCCAGACTCCAGAATTTGGTGACTAAGCTCGACAACAGTATGAATAAAAGCCAAATTGGCCTAAAAGCTCGAATCTAATAGACTGATTAACATGTAATACACATATATACTTCATATAAACATATCGTCAAGACTTCTAACATGTTTCTACTAATAAAATAACATAAACATCAAATTTACAACACTCAATTTTAATGTTTTTGGCATAAACTCTATTGTTGACATTTTTAATGAAAATCAACACTGTGATTTTATTTTTCAATCAAAACAGAAATATCAAAACATCATAGTTATGATTATACATACTCTATCAATTTCCATAATCAATTTATCAATTTAACAGCTAATTAAACCTTAATTTCTATTTTGAATTAAGCCATACTCATATATTTTTTTCATATGAACACTCTATAATATATTTTCTTCACAAATTCCATACATACATGACTTAATTTCTCTATAATCACATACAAATTCATGAAATAACCTTTTACAAACAATTATTATACTAAACTATATACATATCAACAATTCCTCATTTACAAATATTTTACAGAGACTTTTTGGGAAGAGGAAAACTAAACTTTTAAAGAAAGAGATTGAGCTCCTACCTTTGATTAAGAAGATGATATCCTAGAGTTAGATTATCCTTTTGATTATCAAGCTTCTTCTTCTTCAATCTCTAGCCTTTCTTCCCCTCTTCTCTTCTTCTTCTCTTATTCTTCTCTTCTTCTTCCTCTGAGTTTTTCTTTTCTTCTCTCTAACCTCTCTCCTCTATTCTTATGTCTTATGATATAACGTATAAGATATAATATATATTTATTATATGATATAAATATAAAACTTATAACTGATATCAGTTATTTGAGTTTTGAAAATCAAAAGCCATAAGGCTTGTTTGGCTAACCACTAAAAATATAACCAATTAATCCTTATGCCTTGTTTGGTAAAACACAATTATATAAAAGACTTAATAGGCATTAGGCCTTGTTTGGTAAAATTGAATTAAACTCCCTTAATTTATTTTAATAACTCATTTATAGCAAGGTTATTAGTCACACTATTATTTAATTAAATAATCAATTAAAATATTAATCTATTAAATTACTTTATACGTAATTTAATATCACATAGCTATAATTTCTTTTATAATTGTAATTTTATTCAACCGACTAATATTTTAAATTATAATTTCCCATTTACAATATTATAATTTGTTTAAATCACTATAAGCTCTCTAGCCTACTTATTAAATTAAATTGGTATATAATCTCGTAATAATAAATTTTTTAGCTCCTTAATTATTTATTCAATAAATAATTAACTAAACCACATCAACTCAAATTGCCATTAAATACTTGTATAATTCAATAAATATTTAATATTGTAAATAAATATTTAATAGTTAATATTTAATTATTTATTCACAAATAATTAACTAAACCATATCAACTCAAATTGAACAATTATTTATTCAACAATAAACATATCCCTTAAAAACATATATAATTCAATAAATATTTAATATTACACTTTAAAATTCTGGAATGTTACATCATTCCCTCCTTACAAGGATTCTCATCTCTAATCACAACTCAAACAAATCATTACGTTACATTCTTTTCTACTTACAAAGATTACATCCCCTAATCGAAGACTCATATTAAACAAATAACTCAGGGTACACTTTCATCATTTTCTCTTCGAGTTCCCACGTAGCTTCTTCAGCGTTGTGGTTCCTCCATATCACCTTCACAGAAGGTATCACTTTATTCCTGAGCACTTATTCTTTCCTGTCGACTATCTGGAAAGGAACCTCTTCATAAGACAAATCTTTCTCAAACTATAACGGTTCATACTCGATCACATGTTTGTAGTCGGGTTTATATGGTCGTAACACCGATATTTGAAAAATATTATGAATGTTTTCCAACTCTGGAGGTAGAGCTACCTCGTAAGCCTCTTCTCCCACTCTTCGCAGCACTTCAAAGGGTCCAATAAACCTCGGGCTTAGCTTTCCCTTTTTATCGAAACGAATTCTCCCCTTCTAGGGAGAAACTTTTAGGAATACAAAAGTTCCTACGTCGAATGCACGATCTTATCTCATGTTGATCAAAGATACTTTTTCTGCTCTATCTTGGTCGCTACTAATCTTGTCTGATGAGTTTGACAACGCCGTTGAGTTTGTTGCACTAGTTCCGGTCCTAGCAGGTTGGCGTTCACCGACTTCATCCCAAAGACATGGAGTTCTCGCACTTTCTGCCGTCTGATACCTCGTAAAGGTGGCATCTTGGATGCTCGCGTGTGATAACTGTTGTTGTAAGAAAATTCCACCAACGGTAATTGTTCTTCCCAGCTTCCTTTAAAGTCCATGACACATGCTCTCAGCATATCTTCCAATGTCTGAATTGTTCATTTGCTTTGGCCATCTGTTTGTGGATGATAAGCCGTACTCATTCGCAACTGTGTCCCCATGCATTCTTGTAGTCTCTTCCAGAAATTCGATGTGAATCGCAAATCTCTATCGGACACAATTGATACTGGCACTCCGTGCCTCGAAATGATCTCCTTAATGTACAATCTTGCCAACTGATCAAGATTGAATCTAATCTTTATTGGTAAAAAGTGCATTGACTTCGTCAGTCTGTCCACTATCACCCAAATTGCATCGCATCCTTTCTGAGTAGTTGGATGACCCACCACAAAATCCATCGTGATGTGTTCCCACTTCTATTCTGGTATTTCCAACGGTTGGAGTAATCCGCTGGGTCTTTGATGTTCGGCTTTTACTCTCTGACATGTCAAGCATTTCTCTACGCATTCAGCAACATCCCTTTTTGTGCTTCCTGGATGAATCGAATATCTTGTGATGTGTGTTTCGATTAAGATTTCATCTTTCAGTTCTAGCACTGCTGGAACCCAAATTATTCCCTCGAACCGTAGTAATCCTTCAGTATCAACCTTGTATTTTACATTACCGCCTTCAACGAAATTCTCTTTGATTTTCCCACTCTTCAACTTGTAGTTGAGCATTCTTTACTTTGTCCACTAAAGTTGGACCCGCTTCTATCTGGAATAGTTGTTCGTCAGATTCTTTTGGAAATTTAATTTCCAACTCCAGTTTTGTCATTGCTGAAATGAGCTCCTCCTAAGTTGTTATCAACATCAACTTCTCTCTCGACATTTCACCTTAAAGCATCTCGCAACCACATTAAGCTTTGCGGGATGATAAAAGATCTCACAATCGTAATCTTTTATTAGTTCCATCCATCTTCTTTGACGCATGTTCAAATCCTTCTAAGTGAAAATATACTTCAGAGTTTTGTGGTCTGTGTAGATCTCACATTTCTCTCCATAAAGGTAGTGTCTCCATATCTTCAGAGCAAATACAACTGCAGCCAATTCCAAATCATTAGTCGGATACCCTTTCTCATAATCCTTCAGTTGTCTTGATGCATAGGCAATAACTTTGCCGTTCTGCATAAGAACACAACCCAACCCTTTATGTGAGGCATCACTATACACCATAAAATTTCCTGTATTATCTGGTAACGTCAACACAGGTGCCACACTTAACTTTTTCTTTAAATCTTGGAAACTCTCTTCACACTTCTCCGTCCAAACAAATTTAACAGCTTTCCTTGTCAAATTTGTTAGCGAAGTGGCCATCTTAGAAAAATCTTAAATAAATCTTCTATAATAACCGGCCAGTCCCAAGAAGCTCCTCACTTCTGTCGATGTTCTTGGTTGTTCCCAATTGATTACAGCTTCCACTTTTGATGGATCCACTAAAATCCCATCCTTGTCAATAACATGACCCAAAAATTTTACACAGTCGAGCCAAAATTCGCACGTAGAGAATTTTGCGTACAGCTTTTCCTTCCTTAGTGTTTCCAATGTACAACGTAAATGTTCCACGTGTTCTTCTTGAGTTTTGGAATACACCAGAATGTCATCAATAAATACCACTACAAACTTGTCTAAGAATGGTTTAAACACCCTGTTCATCAAATCCATGAACGTAACAGGGGTATTTGTTAAACTAAAAGACATCACCAAAAACTCATAATGTCCGTACCGAGTTCTGAATGCCGTTCTAGGTATATCCTCCTTCCTTACTTTCAATTGGTGATACCCACTTCTCAAATCTATTTTCGAGAAATATTTAGCACCCTTCAGCTGATCAAACAAGTCATCTATTCTAGGAAACGGATACCTATTCTTAATAGTGACTTTGTTTAACTCTCTATAATCAATGCAAAGACACATTGATCCATCCTTCTTCTTAACGAATAAAACTGGCACTCCCCACGGTGATACGCTTGGTTGAATATATTTCTTGTCCAGCAACTCTTGTAACTGTACCATCAGTTGCTTCATTTCTACTGAACCCATTCTGTACGGGGCCTTCGATATCGGTGTTGTTCCCGGCACTAAGTCGATCACGAACTCAATTTCTCTGTCAGGCGAAAGTCTTGACAAATCTTCTGGAAACACGTCTTCAAATTCTCTCACTACCGGTATTTCTTCTAGTTTCACACCCTTCTTCTGAGTATCGACTATGTAAGCTAAATATCCCATACAACTTTGACTCAACAATTTCTTGGCCTGCATAGTCGTCAGACATTTCATTTGTCTAGGCGACTTGCTACCATAAAATACTACCTTTGACGAAGTCATAAGGTTAACACACTTCTTGTGACAATCGATTACTGCTCCATATTTGAACAGCAGATCCATCCCCAAAATAACATCAAATTTACCGAGTCTAATCGGAATCAGATCTACCAACAAGATATTCTCCTTAATGTTCACACTATAGTTCTTGTATACGAATCTAACAAGGATTACTTCCTTATTCGCAATTTCTATGTTCAAAGGAAAATTCAATTCTTCTCTAGGCAATTCTAACCTCTTAGTAAATTCATCAGATATAAACGAACAAGTAGCACCCGAATCAAATAATACATAAGCATTTATATCATTGATTGGGATAATACCTAACACTACATCTTTTGATTGCACAACATCTTGCACAGTAATGTTGAAGGTTCTGGCTGTGGGTTTGTTTGATGCTGCAGGTCCTGCAATGGCCCATGTACTTCCATTGCTACCTCCATTGCTTCTGTTTGTCACTCATTCCCTCTTCTTAGGGCATTCATGAGCAAAGTGATCCTTGGATCCACACGTGAAGCATACATTCTTCTTTGGTTGAGTGCAGTTTGGGGCGATGTGACCCTCCTGGCCACAATTGAAGCAAACTCGTTTCCTCATCAAGCACACACCCTTGTGAAATTTCCCACATGTCGCACATGCTTCAAACTTTTTTTTTTGCTGGTTACCCTGATGGTTTCCAGCACCCATGTTCCCATTCCACTTCCTCTTCAGGTTGTTGTTGTTGTTGTTGTTTCCACCGCTACCACTTCCATTCTTAATCTCATTCTCATTCTTCTTCTTCTTTTGTTCCTAATTGAACTTTGTCACTGCCTCACCTCCACCTTCAAATAGTAATCGCTTTTCCATCATCGTTCCAAATGTCTTTAATCGAACAGGATACCCTCTTTATCAGATAGCTGTGGCTTCAAATCCTGTTCAAATCTCTTCGCCTTACGCGCTGCGTCAGGTCTTAATTTAATATAAATGCAAACCTCGCCAATTCATTGAATTTTGCGGCATACTCGGATACCGTCATCGTCCATTGTTTTGGTTCCAGAAATTGCACTTCTAGCTGACTCTTCGAACTCTCCGGAAAATAGGTCTCGAAAAACAACTCCTTGAACCTATCCCAGGTCATCACTCCTGGCCCTTCACGAGTTTTATTGGCCTGTCACCAATAAACTCAGGGTACACTTTCATCATTTTCTCTTCGAGTTCCCACGTAGCTTCTTAAGCGTTGTGGTTCCTCCATATCACCTTCACAGAAGGTATAACTTTATTCCTGAGCACTTGTTCTTTCCTGTCGACTATCTGGATAGGAACCTCTTCATAAGACAAATCTTTCTCAAACTATAACGGTTCATACTCGATCACAAGTTTGTAGTCGGGTTTATATGGTCGTAACACCGATATTTAAAAAATATTATGAATGTTTTCCAACTCTGGAGGTAGAGCTACCTCGTAAGCCACTTCTCCCACTCTTTGCAGCACTTCAAAGGGTCCAATAAACCTCGGGCTTAGCTTTCCCTTTTTATCGAAACGAATTTTCCCCTTCTATGGAGAAACTTTTAGGAATTCAAAAGTTCCTACGTCGAATGCACGATCTTATCTGTGTTGATCAGCATACTTTTTCTGTCTATCTTGGGCTGCTACTAATCTTGTCCTGATGAGTTTGACAACGTCAGCAGTTTGTTGCACTAGTTCCGGTCCTAGCGAATGGCGTTCATGACTTCATCCCAACACACGGTGGAGTTCTGCTACTTTCTACGCCGATACCTCGTAAGGTGGCATGCCGATGCTTCGTGATAACTTGTTGTTGTAAGCAAATTCCACCAACGGTAATTGTTCTTCCCACTTCCTTTAAAGTCCATGACACGTGCTCTCGTAGATATCTTCCAATGTCTCGAATTGTTCGTTCGCTTTGGCCATCTGTTTGTGGATGATAAGCCGTACTCATTCGCAACTGTGTCCCCATGCATTCTTGTAGTCTCTTCCAAAAATTCGATGTGAATCGCAGATCTCTATCGGACACAATTGATACTGGCACTCCGTGCCTCGAAATGATCTCCTTAATGTACAATCTTGCCAACTGATCAAGATTGAATCTAATCTTTATTGGTAAAAAGTGCGTTGACTTCGTCAGTCTGTCCACTATCACCCAAATTGCATCGCATCCTTTCTGAGTAGTTGGATGACCCACCATAAAATCCATCGTGATGTGTTCCCACTTCTATTCTGGTATTTCCAACGGTTGGAGTAATCCACTGGGTCTTTGATGTTCGGCTTTTACTCTCTGACATGTCAAGCATTTCTCTACGTATTCAGCAACATCCCTTTTTGTGCTTCCTGGATGAATCGAATATCTTGTGTTGTGTGCTTCGATTAAGATTTCGTCTTTCAGTTCTAGCACTGCTGGAACCCAAATTATTCCCTCGAACCGTAGTAATCCTTCAGTATCGACCTTGTATTTTACATTACCGCCTTCAACGAAATTCTCTTTGATTTTCCCACCCTTCAACTTGTAGTTGAGCATTCTTTACTTTGTCCACTAAAGTTGGACCCGCTTCTATCTGGAATAGTTGTTCGTCAGATTCTTTTGGAAATTTAATTTCCAACTCCAGTTTTGTCATTGCTGAAATGAGCTCCTCCTAAGTTGTTATCAACATCAACTTCTCTCGACATTTCCTGCTTAAAGCATCTGCAACCACATTCGCTTTGCCCGGATGATAAAAGATCTCACAATCGTAATCTTTTATTAGTTCTATCCATCTTCTTTGACGCATGTTCAAATCCTTCTAAGTGAAAATATACTTCAGAGTTTTGTGGTCTGTGTAGATCTCACATTTCTCTCCATAAAGATAGTGTCTCCATATCTTCAGAGCAAATACAACTGCAGCCAATTCCAAATCATTAGTCAGATACCCTTTCTCATAATCCTTCAGTTGTCTTGATGCATAGGCAATAACTTTGCCGTTCTGCATAAGAACACAACCCAACCCTTTATGTGAGGCATCACTATACACCATAAAATTTCCTGTATTATCTGGTAACGTCAACACAGGTGCCACACTTAACTTTTTCTTTAAATCTTGGAAACTCTCTTCACACTTCTCCGTCCAAACAAATTTAACAGCTTTTCTTGTCAAATTTGTTAGCGAAGTGGCCATCTTAGAAAAATCTTAAATAAATCTTCTATAATAACCGGCCAGTCCCAAGAAGCTCCTCACTTCTGTCGATGTTCTTGTTTGTTCCCAATTGATTACAGCTTCCACTTTTGATGGATCCACTAAAATCCCATCCTTGTCAATAACATGACCCAAAAATTTTACACAGTCGAGCCAAAATTCGCACGTAGAGAATTTTGTGTACAGCTTTTCCTTCCTTAGTGTTTTCAATGTACAACGTAAATGTTCCACGTGTTCTTCTTGAGTTTTGGAATACACCAGAATGTCATCAATAAATACCACTACAAACTTGTCTAAGAATGGTTTAAACACCCTGTTCATCAAATCCATGAACGCAACAGGGGCATTTGTTAAACCAAAAGACATCACCAGAAACTCATAATGTCCGTACCGAGTTCTGAATGCCGTTCTAGGTATATCATCCTTCCTTACTTTCAATTGGTGATACCCACTTCTCAAATCTATTTTCGAGAAATATTTAGCACCCTTCAGCTGATCAAACAAGTCATCTATTCTAGGCAACGGATACCTATTCTTAATAGTGACTTTGTTTAACTCTCTATAATCAATGCAAAGACACATTGATCCATCCTTCTTCTTAACGAATAAAACTGGCGCTCCCCACGGTGATACGCTTGGTTGAATATATTTCTTGTCCAGCAACTCTTGTAACTGTACCATCAGTTGCTTCATTTCTACTGAACCCATTCTGTACGGGGCCTTCGATATCGGTGTTGTTCCCGGCGCTAAGTCGATCACGAACTCAATTTCTCTGTCAGGCGAAAGTCCTGACAAATCTTCTGGAAACACGTCTTCAAATTCTCTCACTACCGGTATTTCTTCTAGTTTCACACCCTTCTTCTGAGTATCGACTATGTAAGCTAAATATCCCATACAACCTTGACTCAATAATTTCTTGGCCTGCATAGTCGACAGACATTTCATTTGTCTAGGCGACTTGCTACCATAAAATACTACCTTTGACGAAGTCATAAGGTTTACACACTTCTTGTGACAATCGATTACTGCTCCATATTTGAACAGCAGATCCATCCCCAAAATTACATCAAATTTACCGAGTCTAATTGGAATCAGATCTACCAACAAGATATTCTCCTTAATGTTCACACTATAGTTCTTGTATACGAATCTAACAAGGATTACTTCCTTATTCGCAATTTCTATGTTCAAAGGAAAATTTAATTCTTCTCTAGGCAATTCTAACCTCTTAGTAAATTCATCAGATATAAACGAACAAGTAGCACCCGAATCAAATAATACATAAGCATTTATATCATTGATTGGGATAATACCTAACACTACATCTTTTGATTGCACAACATCTTGCACAGTAATGTTGAAGGTTCTGGCTGTGGGTTTGTTTGATGCTGCAGGTCCTGTAATGGCCCATGTACTTCCATTGCTACCTCTATTGCTTCTGTTTGTCACTCATTCCCTCTTCTTAGGGCATTCATGAGCAAAGTGATCCTTGGATCCACACGTGAAGCATACATTCTTCTTTGGTTGAGTGCAGTTTGGGGCGATGTGACCCTCCTGGCCACAATTGAAGCAAACTCGTTTCCTCATCAAGCACACACCCTTGTGAAATTTCCCACATGTCGCACATGCTTCAAACTTTTTTTTTTTGCTGGTTACCCTGATGGTTTCCAGCACCCATGTTCCCATTCCACTTCCTCTTCAGGTTGTTGTTGTTGTTGTTGTTTCCACCGCTACCACTTCCATTCTTAATCTCATTCTCATTCTTCTTCTTCTTTTGTTCCTAATTGAACTTTGTCACTGCCTCACCTCCACCTTCAGCGAGTATTGCTTTTTCCATCACTGTTCCAAATGTCTTTAATCGGAACAGGATACCCTCTCAGATAGCTGTGGCTTCAGTCCTGTTCAAATCTCTTAAACTTTACGCTTCGTCTGTCTTTGACCTAATATGGCGCAAACCTTGCCAATTCATTGAATTTTGCGGCATACTCGGATACCGTCATCGTCCATTGTTTTGGTTCCAGAAACTGCACTTCTAGCTGACTCTTCGAACTCTCCGGAAAATAGGTCTCGAAAAACAACTCCTTGAACCTATCCCAGGTCATCACTTCTGGCCCTTCACGAGTTTTTTTTGCCTGCCACCAATAACTAGCTTCTTCTTTTAACATGAATGTTGCGAAAGCAGTCTTCTGGTCATCCCCTACCCTAGCGACATCGAATACTTTTTCTATCTCCATAATCCAGGTTTGTGCTTCGACTGGATTCATAAACCCACGGAATTCAGGTGGTCCAACCGCCTTGAAATCCTTAAACGTTGTACCATGGTTTTGTGGTTGATTCTGCAACACTCCTGTCAGTAGTGTCACTAGTTGTTGAACGGGGTTACCGTCAACATTGTCGTTATTGGTAGTTCTCTCATTGTTTCTCTGTCGGGGTGGTTCACATCTGGGAGGCATTTTCTGTTAAAACAAAACATCTATTAGACTATTACTCAGCTTTTTTAAGTATTTTCTAATTAACTTGCCTCCATAAAAGAAATAACCACATAACACATAACACTTTGAATAAAGTAACAACTTTTATTTATTCAAAACCTTTTTGGAAAACATAAAACAATAGCATCACTGCTATCTACATTACTTTCCTGAACTACAAAAGTTTCAGGACATCATCATCATTCTCTTATCCCATGGTTACTTAACACTAGGGATTTACACATTATTTAACCTTCCACTCATCGTACTACGATGTTCTATTAAGATACTTCTTAGCCCTATCACATTCTTCTTCCCTGACCCAAAACATTGTTCTGCGATCTAATACATATGATGGCAGTGTCTCGAACTGAATCGGATATCCCATGACCCGATCTTGAGCTCGATTAATTGCGGTGTCAAATACTTTATCCATCTCTTCCATCTTCATCCTTTTAGCTTGTGAGTTCCTTACTGCTCTTCCAGTTCGTTGATAAGCTTCCACGTATGTATCTTCAGCTCTTTCCCTCTTAGCAGCTTCTTCTCTCAGCTTGTTCTTCAGTTCGGCCACAATCTCAATCAATTATTCTTTCTCTCCTTCAGTCTGTACTAGTTTCTCCTCGACATTTGTCAGTCGTTCCTCACGATCCTGGATCTCGCCGTCTTTTTGTGTCATTGCAGTCTATTGTTCAGCTACTATCTCCTGCAACTCCTCAACTGTATCCTGAAGTTCCACATTACGGTCATGAACCTAATCGTATATACGGCCAGCTATCGAGTTAAGTGGAATCCTTTCCTCCTCGTCCTCGTCATCCTCATCCTCCTGTGGTAACTCAATAGGATCCTCCTCGTCTGTCTCCACATCATCATCCTCATCCTCAACTACTGTGACCAACGGGGCTGACTCCCGTGGCAGTAGTTGTTCCCATACCACCTGAATGTCGCGAGGCTCCTCCTCTATAGGCATTTGAGGTCCCTCCTCCCTAGCCTGACTGGATTCTCCGACATTAGTCATCCTAACAACAAAGTTTTTAAAGTTTTAATTATTAATCATTACTATTCGACACTCACGAGTACATAATTTAAAATCACATAAACACATAAGTGTTTTATTACTTCTTTCTTAAAACTCGATAAGAGTTATCTCCACTATCTTTTCAAAGGTTACTTCCTAAGGCTTCCCCCCCCCCCACCTAAGGTTCATAACCTGCGACACCCCCAAATCCAGGAACTTCATTTCCTCAAGATTTGGTGTTCACTTAATCAAAACATTCATTTCTAACTACCCAATTATAATAAATTGAATACTAAAAACCTGCCAATACAGGATAAAACTTAAATAAAATCTCCCAGGTTATCTAGCCTTTAACAACAATCATTCAAATGCGAAAATTTAAATAAACTTCATTATAATCTTTAAATCAAAGTCTGAAAGTAAACTATCAAACTATTACAAGTCTTCAGTATTTATTCATCTTTCCTTTTCCCTTACTGGTGCTAGGTATGTCAACCGTTTCAACTTTATCTGTAAGAAATTTTACAGGTAAGAGTGAACAAACAAGGCCCCCTTGAAATAACAATAAATAAATCTTTAAACTTTTACATCAATTGCCAATATTAGGCTCAATAGAACTGAACAATATATTCTATTAACTTTCTGAAAATTATAACATTTCTTGAGGGTCTAATGACCACGAATCATGTCCACGGTTATAAGTAATCTTTCAACTTTAACTTTAACAGTCATAAGACTATAAGGACTCCACGTACTTAGGGGGATCAACCCTTCGTACAATGTATTATGCACAACCATTTCAACGCTAAGCGTAAACCTCTATTAAAAGAGTTGTTCATCTCAGTATTTAGAATACAAGTCTGCACCAAAGTAAGTTTGGTTTGGATAAGCTTTCAAGGTAATTGAGAATTCAATGAACATAAACTAAGGGACTAGTTGAATAAAATCAATAACATTATTTTATAGAATAATCGTGATTGAATCAATTATAGTAACTAAAATCATGCTTTAGGAATAATCTAATAGCATACAATTTGAATAACTATAGCATACCTTGCTTGAACAATACTAAGCCAAGGTTAATTAGAATTGAATACTAAACATGCATAGCAATTTAGTTATGCATGTTAATCAACAAGTGAAATACAAGAATAACTTGTTCAACATCAAACCAAAGTTTAGACAGCTTGCATTATTATAAGTTAATCGAATTGAAACAATAATTAGTTCAATAAGATAAAGGATTAGAAAACTTGCTCAATTATAAAATAGAGTTAGAAAACTTGCCTTGTTCATAGGCTAAACCGAATCAATTTGAATCACTATATCCTATATACATATGTCATCGTGACATAGTTAGTCATTATCACATAACTAATACATTCATCATGTAGGTTTGATTACTTAATCACATAATCAACTTATAACACAAGTTAATCCTTAATAACATAATTATTCATATTATAGAAATACTAAAAATCAATATTTTACAGTCCTACTATCATCACATAGTGTTTCTTAAAATTTCGTGTACAAAAGTACAATTGTCGTAACCATTCTCGCTTAACTTTCATATACAAGTTATTTCTACAGGTTACACTATGGTTCGTATTTGCTACAATGAGTTAAGTCAAGGCCGCTCCGGTCACAAGCCATTGGTTAAGAAAACTAAACTTTTTGGGAAGAGGAAAACTAAACTTTTAAAGAAAGAGATTGAGCAGGAACCTTTGATTAAGAAGATGATATCCTAGAGTTCGATTATCCTTTTGATTATCAAGCTTCTTCTTCTTCAATCTCTAGCCTTTCTTCCTCTCTTCTCTTCTTCTTCTCTTCTTATTCTCTTCTTCTTCCTCTGAGTTTTTCTTTTCTTCTCTCTAACATCTCTCCTCTATTCTTACGTCTTATGATATAACGTATAAGATATAATATATATTTATTATATGATATAAATATAAAACTTATAACTGATATCAGTTATTTGAGTTTTGAAAATCAAAAACCATAAGGCTTGTTTCGCTAACCACTAAAAATATAACCAATTAATCCTTATGCCTTGTTTGGTAAAACACAATTATATAAAAGACTTAATAGGTATTAGACCTTGTTTGGCAAAACTGAATTAAACTCCTTTAATTTATTTTAATAACTCCTTTACAGCAAGGTTATTAGTCCCACTTTTATTTAATTAAATAATCAATTAAAATATTAATCTATTAAATTACTTTAGTACATAATTTAATATCACATAGCTATAATTTCTTTTATAATTGTAATTTTATTCGACCAACTAATATTTTAAATTACAATTTCCCATTTACAATATTATAATTTGTTTAAATCACTATAAGCTCTCTAGCTTACTTATTAAATTAAATTGGTATATAATCTCATAACAATTAATTTTCTTAGCTCCTTAATTATTTATTCAACAAATAATTAACTAAACCATATCAACTCAAATTGGCATTAAATACTTATATAATTCAATAAATATTTAATATTGCAAATAAATATTTAATATTTAATTATTTATTCACAAATAATTAACTAAACCATATCAACTCAAATTGAACAATTATTTATTCAACAATAAACATATCCATTAAATACTTATATAATTCAATAAATATTTAATATTACACTTTAAAATTTTGGAATGTTACATATATATACTTATATATATATATATATACTTATATATATATATATATATATATATATATATGGACTAACATTATCGAGTTATGCCTCGATTGAGCCTGAGACTCACGTCCGAGCATTTATTTGTTTATATATATATATATATATATATATATATATATATATAAACAATTATCAAACTTTGTTCGATGAGCCTGGATTTTACATCCAGAGCGTTCACTTGCTTTTTTTTATATATATGAACTGTTGTCGAACTATGTTCGATGAGCCTGGATTTTACATCCGGTGCGTTTAACCCTTATATATATATATATATATATATATATATATATATATATATCTACATTTCATCTCGCCTGGAGTTTACTTCGTGGTGGTTGATTGCTTTTACAGCTTCATTTACATTTCCGATCCCCCATGGAGGTGCTTTGTGGTGGTTGATCATGTCTATATATATATTTACAACTTATATATATATATATAACTGCTTACTGCTTTCATATAAATCGCGGCGTCATGTGAGCCTAGGAATCATTTCATCATAGATTCAGTCTACTGAATCTAGATTCGGTTCCCGTGATGGACATTTTTAGCTGTAAGCAGCTTGTAAATTTATTCACGGTGTTTGGATTTCCTCAAATGGTTTTCATACCCATGAGGAGTTCGGCACTGCTTTGTACATTATTTTTCTCGAAGATGCTTCGCATCTCGAAAAGTAAAAGCAATCCAGCCGAATATTTAATAAAATGGACGTGTAAAAGGTCTCAATTACTATTGAGCATAAGGGCTTGAAAAACTTCTTTTATAAAACATCAATGCCATATCTTGTTTAAAACTGAATTTGTATACAAATTCAAACCCTGTGTATATAGGTACGAACGAGGCCTCGCACTACTTCCAAATAACTTCACATTGACCCCCCCCCCCCCACACACACATTCATATAACAGTTTCTTGAAAAGTGGCGGTCACCGTGGTAACACGGATGTCAGGGGGTGCCTAACACCTTCCCTCCGCATAACCAAGCCCCCGGACCCTAATGAATCTCAGTTTCACAGACCCGTTTAGTAGTGTCACATCACTGGATCAATGTGCAAACCTTTTCTCGGTTGTGTTGGTACAACCATATAAAAAACCAACTGGTGACTCTTATACTCAAATCGTCGACATATCAATGTCGGACCTTTTTACAACATATTTTTCAAACAAATCTCACCTAACATGAGAACACCAAAGAACAAGAACAGAAAAGGGATAAATAAAAATCTCGACGTCGACAGGTGGCGACTCTGCCGGGGACTCCAGTAAGAGGGCTTAAGCCGCTATTACAAGCTTTTCAAAACTGTTATATGCTTGTGTGTGGATGTTGCATTTACATTTATGATGAATGTGTACGAATGCATTTACTTACGGTTTAACATTATATCTGCTTGTGATATTAGTGCTTCACACATGTCATCATTTTCATAAACGGTGAGACACGTTGTATGTGAATGTATGTTGTGTGGTTCCTTCTTCAGGAGGCTATCCTGTCGGTGTTTGATTACTGGACTCATAGGAAGACTAATTCCAATGAGGCTCAGGAAAGCCACCACCCAAATTCGCTCTAGTTGAAAGACCGGATTAACTCCCCGTTTAGTAAATTGCGATGATTTGGGAACCTTCATGCCAAAAAGCTGCGAGACTAACCTAAGATAGGCCAGACGCTGATAATCCAGATGCAAAGGAAAGTCTCTTCATACTTTCTCATTTCAAATTACTCATAAAATCAATTACTTGTAATTTCAATCCATATTCATCTCCATGTAATGAGAAATATGAAGAAATATGTGTGCACGCATATTTACATGTTATCCTGTGTTACAAACAGCTAACATTCATTTTGCAGGATAATATTGTTAGAGTTTATGCCCTAGAGGCCAATTATTTGATATAATTGCTTAACGTTTTAATATTATATTTGATTGAATAAATTAATGATTTTATTATGGTTTTATTTACTGCTTTATATAAATGTTAACATAATAAAAATCCTTAGAATATTGATAGAAATTATATAGTTTCAAGTATGTGACTTGAACATGAGATTATATATTTATAATTAGTATCATTATTCTTAAATGTCCCTAGTCGAGTATCATTGTTGATGGGACAACAATAATGAATTAAGACTAGTATGTGGATTGATTGATGACCAAATCTCATTGGTCATAAATGTGACGCTACGAAATCCAAATTTACTTTCGCATCTTGGGACTCATGTATCACTATTCCATTTCCTTCCAAACATACTTCATTATATAGCTAAATATAATGACATATGTGACAACCCGAAAATTTGGACAATTTTATAAAATCTTAAAAGATTGAATAAAGGTTAAATAATAAACCTAGGCATAAAATAAGTGTATGGATTTGACGTTTTTGTAAAGAAATTTTAAGGATTTCAAAATTTTTGGAGAAGAACTTGAATGATTTGATAGACTATAAGTGATAATCTGACAATGAGGTATATGTTTAGTGTATGAGTTCATAAGATTATGTGTATGTGGTTCTAGTATTTTAATTATATACTAGTGACCTAATCTAAGAGTTGTGGACCATGTCTCAATTTATTAAATTATTTTGTATGAATATGTGAGTAAGTGAATTAAGAATTAAGTTATGTAACCTAATATATATGTATTAGGTGGGATAACTAAATAACCTAAGAGGTTATAATATGGGAGAATATTAGTATATAAATACATATACTAATTCTAAGAGATTTAATTTTTATATCTCAACTAATTAATTTTATAACCTAATTAAAACAAGTTTAATTGGGTTAAGGAAATAAATGTGCATGAGTAAGGATTTATGTTATAATGGAGGAAATGAGAACCCTAATTAAATAATTAGGGAATGGTAAAATAAGAAGTGTTGGAAGATGTTAGTTGTAAGACCCCGAAATTTTTAAATAAAAAGGAATTTCCTTTATTTTGAAATAGTAAGGGTTGATTTGATTAATGTGGATAGTTAAGGGTTAAATACGCAAATATTTCAAAATTAGCAAGTGGTTATAAAATATTCATTATCGTCGGGAATATTCGTTTTGGTCGTGGAATATTCGTGATCGTCGTGAATATTCGTATTTACTGACACGACCATGTGTGGGCCCCATAACTTGAAAAGTGATTGATGAAGAAAACGACAAATATAAGTTGTTTTTAAATAATCAGGAAGTAGTTATTACAGATTATCTTCATTGGAATACCCGGGGTGGTTAAAACACACTAATACGCGTTGTTGAACAAGAAGATACCAGTATTGCACCAATTATTGATTCTTACGTAAGAAGGCACTACTCAATAATGGTTACGAATAATTACCGCTCAATATTTTATCGAGTTAATAATTGTTTGCGTTGATATTTTATATTCTTTGTTGTTTCAATAATTGTCATTACACAAGATCTTTCATTATCGGCAATAATTCATATTATCTGAATAATATTATTAGATAACATTATTGGCAATGTCTAGAAAGTTCTCGCATAAGGAGAGGTTTGTCATCTAATCATGGCGCCAAGAAGAAGAAATTCTTATTGAAAGCCCCTCTTTCCGAGAACCGCTCGGTTGTCAATATTGTGATTCTCATAATATTATTTGTGAATAATTAATTATTGATTTATATGATGAGGAAAATATTGATTTTATGTGGATATAGATGGAGAAAATTTTTAAAATGACAATTGTTGAAAATTAATATTTTATCTTTTTCGATAAAATAATTCATTTAAATATATTATTTTAATAATATATTAACTGTGATATTTTTACAATGAATGTGGGATATATGAGTATATGAGGAGGAAGAGTATTTTTTGTGGCATTAAATGTTTAACACATGTTTTGTGTGTTGGTGGACACAATTATCGAATCCAAATTTGATTATAACAGTAAAAAATCGCCTGCTTGTGGATTTCGGTCGATTTTTGTTTGGAATTTGGAAAAACTTTCTTCTGCAAAGTTGTAGAGAATTGAATTTCCTATAAAAACTCAAGAGATTCGAATTTTTTGATGAAAGGGCTATTTATTATGAATTATTGAAGTTCCGAAGTTCCGAAATAATTGATTTTTGGGAGTTTTAATTAATTATTTTGAGAAAAACGTTTTTGGTGAGTTGTGAACCTCATTTAACATGTGTGGCTGGTGTTTTTGACCAAAAGGTGGGCTAAGGAAAATTTGTATAATTATATTAATATTATATTAAATTTTCTGCTTTGGTGTTCTAAGCATTTTCCTATAAATAGGTGCTTAGGTTAGAATTAAAAATCACACCGTAAACTCAAGTTTTCTCTATTTCTCTCTCGATATTTTGAGCGTATTCTTGTGAGTATTTTGAGTATACTTTGAGTATTGCTAGATTTGTGCAAGTTCCTTCAAAGACTATACCCTTTATTCTAAGCTGTAAGTACTTGATCTTTCGAGGTAAGGATATTATTTTTTTTTCAGTAATGATATTATTTCTTCAATATCATTATAATTGAAATGTTGATCTCAAGTTTTTATCAAATTTGGAACTTTTTCATGTCGGGTTACTATTCATGGGTTACTATTCATGAGTTACTATTCACGAGTTACTATTCACGAGTTACTATTCACGAGTTACTTATTCACAGAGTACTATTCACGAAGCGTGAAGATGTTTTTGTGGAATTTCTATCTTTTGGTGTCTGAGTTACTATTCACGATACTCTGCAGACTATTCACGATACTGACACTATTCAATCAAAAATAAATTTTTTTCTTTTTGTCCAAAATATCTATTCTGGATACTAGCTCTGATTGTATAAATGTTTTGATCATTCTTGAATTTTACACCACTATGATTATTTTTGAGGTATTTTTGGGCGTGGATAAAACCAAGTACGAATCCTTAATCCTTAATCCTTGTCATTTTGTTTCACTGGATTCGCTTTCTTTAAAAATATTTTTCATCATCCTCGATTAAATGATGATATTATTGAATATCTTTGAACAAAGATGAATTTCAAGAAAGATGAGCAGTGTTGAGATGAACATGACCGATTGATTAATATCTTTGGCCTGTAGTGCAAAGATGAACAGGTGTTTAAATGAACATGACCAACTGATGAATATCTTTGGCCTGTAGTGCAAAGATGAATATTTGATTCCAGATGTATATTGATTGATGTTACAGGGATAAAATATTGATGATGGACTGTTAAATTCATAGATTATAGTAGATTTCATTCTCTACGTAACTCTTCTATGAATTATTATTTCACCATGAATATTGATCCGAAACTTGTTGTCTATTGTATTCTATCGATTTTTCCTCGTGAAGACTAACGATAATTTGTTGTATATTATCTTAGTCATAATATTCTTTACCGGGCTAGTTGAGCTCACCCTTTTCCTTGTTGTTCTATTTTTCTTCTCGGGAGGCGAGAATGTAATGAGTACTAGTCGGGGTATGGAATGAAGATTCTAGAGAGAGTTGTTTAGTAGTCCTCACCATTTTGTAAAATAATGAATCAATAATGTGATGAGGATTTATTTGAGTATAGATATTGTCTAGAAGATAATATTTGTATTCAAACTCACGCTTTCTTGTTGTAATAATAAAGTTGTAGTTGTTTCGCATGCCATGTATTTGGCGACTCGTAATGGGTGTTGTGTATACCTATTTTGGGGGCGCCATAGTTGGTATCGAGCTTAGGATATGATCTCCATGGAGATCGGGGAATAGAACTAGGAGGAGAGAGACGAGTAAATCCTTCGCTAGTGTGTCCTACCTAAGCTTATTTGTTAGTTAGTCAATCAATATAGGGATATTATGTGATATATTGATTTCCTTAATTAACCCTTGTTTTATGACACTATTTGAGAATGTCGAACGAGAATATTAACAAAGGGAGTAAATGAGACCGTGGAGATGCTCAGACTCACCAACGAGGAGAACGTGCAACAGTCGGCAATGTTCCTCCCGTGAACAACACCACCGAAAGCGTATGATGAACGAGGGATGTTTAGAAGCTTTTTGCGCTTCATGCAAAATCGCATTTAGGAGACTCGTGTTCAAAATACAGGAGGAAATGATAGCAATTCACGAGTGGTCACAAATGCAAGCAGCTTCAAAGAGTTGGGACCACCGAATGCAGGAAAAGCCGGATCCGATTAAAGCGAGACGTGGGTCAAACAAATTACCAAGATATTCGATGTCTTGGGATGCACGGAGGAATAGAAAGTTCCATTCGCCACCTTTATGTTCCGTGGCGGGCGGCAGACATCGGTGGGAATCAGGAAGCGTACCCATCCAAATTTCTCAAAGATGTCATGGGAGACGCTTTGAGAAGCAGCTCAATGACAAGTACTTCCCCGAAAGTATTCGTCTATATGAAGGAAGTGGAGTTTATTAGACTAGAGCGAGAATAACATGACGGTGTCCCAAAGACGAGGCGAAGTTCATGAGTTATCCAGTTTTGCACCTCATTTGGTGGAGAATGAGGAACGATGACGCGGATGTTTCGAGAGGTTTGAAACCCGATATACGCCAAGATCTCATTTCTCATAAATTTTCTCTCTATTCGGATGTTGTCAATGTGGCTCGGTTGTTAGAGCGAGATAACGAGTACGCTCAACCGAGGGACCATAACCGAGATCATACCAAGATAGCGGTCATCGTAATAACGATAACCAATGGAGAAAGAAGAATACGTGACAAAGGCGGTAACCACTCCGGTGGTAATCGTGGCCATGAAAATAGAAGAAGCGAGTCGGGAGGAGATTTTAAAAGAGGAGATTCAACAACGACCATGTGAAGACGCCGGCACTTATATAGCAACTAGTTTTAAGGAGGAGAACGACCACCTATCGTATGTTACAAATGCGGAAAGAGGGACATATCATTTCAAACCGCCTACAACAGTTTAAGGTATGCTATAGTTGTGGAAAGGAAGGACATATCGCTTTCGAGATTATGCGGTAGCGAAACCTAGTTCAGTTGGGGACGGTGACTCAAAAGATCGTCTTCGTAAAAGTCAAAGTCAACGATTTCTTGGAAGAGCGTTTGTCGTGACCCCATTAAAAAATGCAAGGAACCCGAATGAAGTTAGCACTCGGGTTAGTTAATTATAAATTCTTGCGAAGTTTATACCTTACTAGATACTGGTTCTACCCATTCTTTATCTCTCTTACTTGCGCCAACGCTTAAACTTGACTCGGGAGAAATTAGACTTTGACCTATCTGTGGAAACTCCGTTAGGAGAAACTTTCATTACATCCGTTGTTTAAAAATCTTGCTTGATTCAAGTTGGCACTATCACATTACCTGTTAACCTTATTTCTATAGAGATATTTGCTTTTGATGTGATTTTAAGGTTAACTACTCATCATGCCAAATTGATTGCTTTTGTAAGGTTGTTAGTTTTCATATTCCTAAGCAACCTCGTTATTCAATTCAAGCAATCAAACCATTGTAGTCAAAACATTTTCATATCAAGCCATGAAGTCATTCGTTTATTACGGATGTCAAATTTTCTTAGTCCATGTTATGGATTTGAATAAAGACACGTCAGATTTGAATAATATTCCTGTTGTTATTGATTTTTCCTGACGTATTTTCTGAAGAATTTCTTGGCTTACTCCCAAAGCCTGATATTAAATTTTGTATCGACTTTGAACCCGGTACAAAACTCATTTCTAAAATCTCATATCGAATGGCTCCTATTGAACTTCAGGAGTTAAAAATTCAACTATAGAATTTGGTACCTGAGCCTTTATCTTGTGACTTCCTTTGTGGAATTCACCTGCCGAATTCTCTGTAGGGGGACGCCATATTCGCGTGCGATAGTAAATCGATAGGTGTCATTGTGACGTCTTATCCAAGATTGGGATATGAGTCACGCTTGAGAGCAACCTAAGTCGATTATCGAAATACGTAGCTTTCAGGCTTAGTTGGTTATTATCGAGATTCGTTGAAGGATATTCTCGAATCGCTATTCCGTTAACTTAGTTGACTCGAAAAGATACAAAATTACATGGGAGCGAGGAATGCGAGAAGATTTTCCAAGAGCTCAAGAGGCGACTCATTTCGCACATATTCTAACCATACCATCTTGAAAAAGCGAACGTGGTAGTGACGCGTTGAGTAGAAAGATCATATCTGGAACGAAAAGCGATGATGTCAAGTATACGACAGAGCCAACTTTAATAGAAAAAGTTAAGGTTGCTCAAGCCACCGAATCCTTGAAATGATGCGTAAGAAAGTACAAGAAGGAGCTATTCCTAAGCGAGAATTGATGAAGAAGGAATACTTGAGTCCACTCTAGACTTTGTGTTCCTAACGACTTTCGATTTGAAGAACAAGATTATGATGGAGGCACACAATACGCCATTTGCAATCCATCCTCGGAAGTACTAAAATGTATCGTGATCTTCGACATACATTTTGGTGGAGCAATATGAAGAGAGAGATTGCAAAGTTTATCTCGATGTGTTTAACTTGCTAACGTGTAAAGGCGAGCATCTTGTACCTAAGGGTCCGCTGCAACCACTTGAGATTTTGAAATGGAAGTGGGAACACATTACCTCGAATTTCATTACTAATCTTCCTACGGTTTCTCAAGGCATCAATGCTATTTGGGTTATTGTTGATAGATTAACCAAAGGTCGCTTATTTCTTACCGATACGAGAGACTTATTCCTTGAACGCCTTTCTCGTATGACGTAAATGAAATGAGATTGTGAGATCGCATGGCATGCCAAGATCCATAGTTTTAGATCGTGACCCAAGATTCACTTCATGATTTTGGGTTAGTTTGTAAAAGCTATGGGCACGAATTTACTATTCGGTTTGGCATACCATCCTCAAAACGGATGGGCAATCGAAAAGGACTACTCAAACTCTTGAAGATATATTAAAACTCGTGTCCTAGATTTCAAAGGAAGTTGGGATAAGTACTTGCCATTGGTGGAATTCTCATACAACAATAGTTATTAAACAAATATAGGCATGGTTCCATTCAAGCATTATATGGACAAAATGTCGCTTCTCAATATGTTGGGATGAGGTGGGTGAAGCAACATTGTTGGGACCCGAAAGTTAGTACGCATGATGACTAATGATTCGACAACGTATACAAAATGGTACAAGATCGACAAAAGAGTTATGCGAATCTTCATCGAAAGGACGGGAATTTAGTGTGGGGATCATGTATTGTTGCGAGTTGCTCCATGGAAGGGAGTTACAAGATTTGGGAAGAGAGGAAAGCTCAATCCACGATTTATCTGGTCCATTTCAAATTCTTGACCGAGTAGGAAATGTAGCCTATAGACTTGCGTTACCTCAAGTATGTCTCGTGTTCATAATGTGTTTCACATATCTGTATTTCAGAAATATGTGAAAGACCCAACCACGTTATTGAAGTTAGAACCCACGAGATAGCCAAAGACTTAACGTATGAGGAGGTACTTTTGTCAAGATTTTGGATAGGAAGGAGCATGTCCCACGCAAGAAAGGTTATACCACAAGTTAAAGTTTTGTGGAGGAATCATGCTATAGAGGAAATGACCGGGAATTGGAAACGAAAATGAAAGCGAGGTATCCTCACCTTTTCAAAACACTGTGTATGCGTGACGTCAATTTCGAGGACGAAATTTCATAAGGAGGGAGGTTGTAAGACCCCGAAATTTTTAAATAAAAAGGAATTTCCTTTATTTTGAAATAGTAAGGGTTGATTTGATTAATGTGGATAGTTAAGGGTTAAATACGCAAATATTTCAAAATTAGCAAGTGGTTATAAAATATTCATTATCGCTTGGAATATTCGTTTGGTCGTGGAATATTCGTATCGTCAGTGAATATTCGTTTACGACGAAGACAAACCATGTGTGGGCCCCATAACGGAAAGTGATTGGATGAAGAAAACGATAAATATAAGTTGTTTTTAAATAACGGCGTAGTTGTTACTGAATTAATACTATTGGAATACCCGGTGGTTAAAACACACTAATACGCCGTTGTTGAACAAGAAGACACCAGTATTGCACCAATTATTGATTCTTACGTAAGAAGGCACTACTCAATAATGGTTACAATGAATTACTTGCTCAATATTTTATCGAGTTAATAATTGTCATATTGATATTTTATATTCATTGTTGTTTCAATAATTGTCATTACACAAGATCTTTCATTATCGGCAATAATTCATATTATCTGAATAATATTATTAGATAACATTATTGGCAATGTCTAGAAAGTTCGCCTAAGGAGAGGTTTGGTCATCTAATCAAGGCCAAAAGAAGAAGAAATTCTTATTGAAAGCCCCTCTTTCTGAGAACCGCACTGTTGTCATCAATATTGTGATTCTCAGTAATATTATTTGTGAATAATTAATTATTGATTTATATGATGAGGAAAATATTGATTTTATGTGGATATAGATGGAGAAAATTTTTAAATGACAATTGTTGAAAATTAATATTTTATCTTTTTTACGATAAAATAATTCATTTAAATATATTATTTTAATAATATATTAACGGTGATATTTATACAATGAATGTGGGATATATGAGTATATGAGGAGGAAGAGTATTTTTGTGGCATTAAATGTTTAACACATGTTTTGTGTGTTGGTGGACACAATTATCGAATCAAATTTGATTATAACTTTAAAAAATCGCCCGTTTGTGGATTTCGGTCGATTTTTGTTTGGAATTTGGAAAAACTTTCTTCTGCAAAGTTGTAGAGAATTGAATTTCCTATAAAAACTCGCGAGATTCGAATTTTTTGATGAAAGGGCTATTTATTATGAATTATTGAAGTTCCGAAGTTCCGAAATAATTGATTTTTGGGAGTTTTAATTAATTATTTTGAGAAAAACGTTTTTGGTGAGTTGTGAACCTCATTTAACATGTGTGGCTGGTGTTTTTGACCAAAAGGTGGGCTAAGGAAAATTTGTATAATTATATTAATATTATATTAAATTTTCTGCTTTGGTGTTCTAAGCATTTTCCTATAAATAGGGTGCTTAGGTTAGAATTGAAAATCACACCAGAAACTGAAGTTTTCTCTCTATTTCTCTCTCGATATTTTGAGCGTATTCTTGTGAGTATTTTGAGTATACTTTGAGTATTGCTAGACGGTTGCAAGTTCCTTCAAAGACTATACCCTTTTATTCTAAATAAAGTCTTGATCTTTCGAGGTAAGGGATATTATTTTTTTTCCGTAATGATATTATTTCTTCAATATCATTATACTGAAATGTTGATCTGAAGTTTTTATCAAATTTGGAACTTTTTCATGTCGGGGTTACTATTCATGGGTTACTATTCACGAGTTACTATTCACGAGTTACTATTCATGAGTTACTATTCACGAGTTACTATTCACGAGTACTATTCATGAAGCGTGAAGATGTTTTTGTGGAATTTCTATCTTTTGGTGTCGGAGTTACTATTCACGTATACGGCACTATTCACGATATCTGACTATTCAATTCAAAAATAAATTTTTTTTTCTTTTTGTCCAAAATATCTATTCGGATACTAGCTCGATTGTATAAATGTTTTGATCATTCTTGAATTTTACACCACTATGATTATTTTTTTGAGGTATTTTTTGGGTGTGGATAAAACCAAGTACTGAATCCTTAATCCTTAATCCTTGTCATTTTGTTTCATTTGGATTCGCTTCTTTAAAAATATTTTCATCATCCTCGATCTTAAATGATGATATTATTGAATATCTTTGGCACAGAGTAGTCAAAGATGAACAGTGTTGAGATGAACATGATGATTGATTAATATCTTTGGCTCAGTAGTGCAAAGATGAATGTGTGTTTAAATGAACATGACCAATCGATGAATATCTTTGGCAGTAGTGCAAAGATGAATATTTGATTCCGTATGTATATTGATTGATGTTACAGGGATAAAATATTGATGATGGACCGTTAAATTCATAGATTATAGTAGATTTCATTCTCTACGTAACTCTTCTATGAATTATTATTTCATTGCGAATATTGATCCAAAACTTGTTGTCTATTGTATTCTATCGATTTTTTCCTGTTGAAGACTAACGATAATTTGTTGTATATTATCTTAGTCATAATATTCTTTACCGGGCTAGTTGAGCTCACCCTTTTCCTTGTTGTTCTATTTTTCTTCTCGTGAGGCGAGAATGTAAACAGTACTAGCTTCGGGTATGGAATGAAGATTCTAGAGAGAGTTGTTTAGTAGTCCTCACCATTTTGTAAAATAATGAATCAATAATGTGATGAGGATTTATTTGAGTATAGATATTGTCTGAAAGATAATATTTGTATTCAAACTCACAGTTTTACTGTTGTAATAATAAAGTTGTAGTTGTTTCTGTACCATGTATTCGGCGACTCAGAATGGGTGTTGTGTATACCTATTTTGGGGGCGTCACATTAGTTGTTGTAGCCAAACATGTTAAGTAGAAAGCCCAAAAGATAAAATTGGAAGCCCAAATCAAATGTTGGATTGCCCAATTTTTAGCCCAAGTAGGAGATGACTTGTTGGACATTTAGCAAATCAAATAAAGTATAAAGGAAAGCCAAAAATTGGGACAAACTAAGGCCACATGGCCGGATAAGAGGAGAAGGAGAGAAAGGGAGATGAATGTGATGATTGTTTACTATAGTTGGTGACCAATTCATTCCATGTGTCACTTGTTTATTGCACCAACACTTAGGTTTATTCTTGCAAGCAACCTTATTATGATGAAGAAAGAGAAAGAGAGAGTGAATGGGGGAAATGAATATTAGATATACAATTATATCTATGCATTTTTTTTTACCAAATCACAAAAGTCATTTCATTTCTCTTTTATCTCTTTTATTATTCTAACAAGAACTAAAGAGAGAGAGAGAGAGAATAGAAGAGCAATTCGGCAGCTATGGAGGAGAAAAGGAAGAGGGGAGGCAGCCCAAGAGAGAGAGAAGAGAGGAGATTTTGATTTTTATACAACCAAGATCCATCTCATATTTTAGAAGAAGGAAGGAAATCAAGCAAAGGTATAAAACTTTATTTAGTTTATAGAATTTTATTTTGATTACTCATAATCAAACCTTGAATCTATGTTTCTAAACTCAAAAACTATGGGTATCCATGTTGATGAGTATTTTATATTTAGATCTACCCATATTGGGTGTTGATTTGGTTGGAATCAAAAGGAATAGAAAATTAGAATTTTCCGGAAAGCTTAAACTTGAAAGTGTGATCTAGCTTTTGATTTTTGAAATCTATGATGGATATTTGTGATTTATCTTTTTGGGATGCTATATCTATCTATAAAGGATAAAATCCCTTTGGAATCAATTAATTAGGTTGAAAAATGAGCAAGTTATGGAAGTTATCCCAAACTACTCAAAGCTAAGAAAACTGTTAGAACAACAGTTTTTACCAGCCACTTCCGGGATAATTTCCGGGAGCTGAACATGTCCAAATATGGATTGTGATAGATGAAAATTGTATATCGGAAAGATACGAATCCAATAAAATTAACGGATCGTTAATTGAAGTTATAGATCTCATTTTATTTAAGTTTTAGCAAAGGACTCCAAAACTGCAAATTTCAAAAGTAAACTGCCAAAGCTTTTAAAAGGGCTTTTTCGGCAACTTAATTTGTGAGAAACATTCTGGACTTTTGGGACATGAAAATATATGGTATTAAGTACCTCCTATCCAAAAATGAGCTCATTCCGACTTAAAATGACCAAGTTATGACCATTTCAATTTCTGTAATTTTCTGACAAAAATGGCTATAACCGGAGTTCTATAACTCCGATGGCCGCAAAATTTAAACTGGAGTGTCACGTTAACACGTATAAGATTGTGTCAAAAGATGGGAATTTCTGGAGTTAAGTGTGATGGGGCTAATTTCTTAAGGAATTAACTAAAAGTGATTTTTGAAAAATACCAAAGGAAGTTGGAAAATTTTGGAAAAATACTTTTTGCGTATGGAATTTATGTATATGTGTTTGGTCAAAGGATAGAAAAATAATAAGTTGTTTTAGTATTTTCGTAAAAAGGATATGGAATCCAGCTTGCTGGATTTGAAAATCTGATGAATCCAGCGTGCTGGATTGAAAAGAAGTTTACTTAATTGAAAATTTGTTTGATTTAGCTTGCTGGATTGCAATCTAGTTGCTGGATATGGAATCCAGTTTGCTGGATTGCAGTTGGGTTTAGGGGATTGACCATCTAGGTTACTGGATTTGGAATCCAGTTTTTTGGAATCCAGTTTGCTGGATTTGAAATGCAAGTTACTGGTTTGATATTTGACTTATTAAAGTATTAAATCATAATGTATATGATATAGTGATTAAAGAATTATCTAATGATGATAATAATACTAATGTTGTAAGGTGTTATCTAATATTTGATTAAGTGTTAGATAATCTATGTATAAAGTAATAGTATTATGAGCTAACAGGTATGTTATGCTAATTAAAAGATCAATCTTATAATTGATAGGTCTTTCATTAGAGATTGCATTATATTGCTTAGCGATAATCAGCAGTTCAGGCAAGTTTCCTTAACTCAAACTCGAGTTATATTTCAAAGCATGTTAGTGAATGATTATTGATGATTATTCACGTCTAAACTGATTATTGATTCGCACTTAGTGCATGTTGCATATGTTCATCAGGTATGAAAGGCTGATCACCTTCATTACCCTAAGGTTCAGATAAAGTTATTTCTAGTCCTTGTGGACTTTAAACATTATTGATTCAGTCATGAAATTATTGAAACTTGATTCATGTTATTTCACAATTATTGTATTGTTGAAAACTTGAAAGCTCATTCTTTCTTTTCAATCATGATATATCCTCAAATAAATTTAAACTTGTTGGGAAAATTTGTTGCTCACCCTTGCTATATCATGATAAAATTTTCTGATTTAGAGGAAAGCTCGAATAAAGACAGAAGTAAAGGCAAAGTGCAAGACTAAATTATGGTGCTGTTAGATTTATTAAATCTTAAGACGAAAATAGCATTGTAAACCTTTTTAGGTAATGAAGATATGTATTAAGTTAAGGTTGTAGACCTTGGGAATGTTCTGTAAAAGTTTAATGTATAAACAATTTATGTTTATATCTTTCGCAATAATTATAGAATTAGTATACCAGATTCGTGGTAAAAAGTACCCGGATTTGGGGATTCTACAACATACATTCTCAAATCCCAGGTTCTCGAAACCTTATAACCTCTTCCATTACAAATAATGATAATTACATTAGTCTTTTCATACTACACGAGTGACTTTCATCCGCCATCAAGGATACATAACTGTTCATTAAACTAGTCTATAGTTTAATTCTATCATTCTATATTACAAGTCTTCACTTGCACTTCACGCACATTCATATACTGAATGGCACTTCGTCTGGATACCGATCAACTTGATCTTTACGGGATCCTTAAGTTCTTTCTAACATCGTTCGCTGAAAATGTTTTTCATTTAAAGCAAGTGTGAGCATTCAATTGCCCAATAAGTCATAACAGTTGAAAAATCAACTTCAAGAGTTTAAACATTTTTCAGAACTTCGATAATCGAACAAAGGTTATGAAACAGCTTGAATAATAGGAATAGTCTCGATTCCTATCATCTTAAAACATTCATAACATACTCTTTACACTACTTTCATTCTTCTACCTTTTTCCATACATATCCTGTCTGGCTAAAATCATTAGCACAGACTTAACAATAACGGTTCATGTATAAACCAAGCATACTTGTATTGAACAGCTCAATCATAGAATAGTTCATCTCAAAGAAACACCAAAATGTTCAAATTGTGGCACAAGGCCTCATACGTTCTACCACCTTGTACAAATATTATACATTCACACATAGACATAACTTCTCAAGTCCAACATCTGAGAAGTTTAAGAAACTAGCATTCATATAGTATGAATGAAGTTAGAAAACTTGCCTTACGCACAGCTACAGCTTACGCTGAACTGCTCATTCCAAATCCCTATATAACACACAAGCAAATAACACGTACACCAATTAGTCATATACTTGACTTACACATTGGTTTACTTAACTTTACTTCCTAAGGTTCGCACTCTTGTAAAATAAGTTTACGCGAATAACTTCCATTACTGGTTCACGGCTTCATGACATACGGAGATGTCTTACTCAAAACATTCATCATCTTTGATGATTTGCATTCTTATCTTCTTCTTATAACTTCTATAGGACACAGCGTACATCGCTTCTCTGCTAGTAATCCATATGGTACTCTGAGTGGTTTCCCACAAACAACCAACAAACAAATTCTCGTCTCGTCTATACTGCCCACACAGTGAGTTAGATCGGTTGCCAGTTTTGTATATACATTCGCTCTCTGAAGGAATTGTTTAGCCCAACTCCCATATGTCAAGTATGAAAGTTACGATTGTACCACAACCTAACTTATCTTAACTTATACGAACCATTAAACTATAATGTTCGTTAAGACAACTTCTTATTCCTTACGGCTTTCTGGCAACTAAATGCCATACCTCAGGATTCATTCTTTATCGTCCAAGTCATACACTCTTTTGTATACTCAGAACGATCATTCAATGTTAATACTATGAGGTCATAGCGTTAAACATTTCATATTAACTTATTCATACCTTACAACGTATGGTTCATTTAACTCGGAACGTTGTCCAAGTTATACTTATTAACTCGGCTTCTTAACGTTATACGTTATTGTCTTCAATTTAGTTTCTTCACTGTTCATGATTAAACAACATTCTTCATTACATTACGGTCAAACCATACACGGAGTGTAGGTTCTGCACATTTAATAATCGTGTACACTCAACCCTTATGTTGGCTTAAGTGTCTAATGCTTACATTCATTCTAACATTTTCTATTCGACTCACCCTCGAACTTTTATTAATCTCATTATCATTCTCTACGACTTTCCTTGATACCATTCATATCTTACTTACTACTTTCGTCAACGTCCAAGTCATACAACCATTGTACACTTCGAACGTTCATCCGACGCAACTATGATTCACGAGGATCGTTTACGTATTCGACATTCATGTTGCTCGTCTCTTAATCTCTTACTCAACCTTTACTCAAGGTTTCAATTCCATTCATCGTTATCCATCAAATGAACCCCATGTTCATTATTCTTTCTTAATGTCAAAGCCATCGGTCCGTTGTATGCAAAGACCGATCGTTAATCGCAACAACATTGCGTTCATAGCGTCTATACGCTTTACACTTATCTCTCATTACCATGACATAACATCGGAATGTTATTCATTACCTTCGTCACTCAACCTCTAAGGAATCACAATCACAATAATCCCTCACGTTCATTTATCACGACTACGGTCCCTGGCTATCGGTTACGTAATCTAGCGTTTACATTCTCTATCTTTTAACCTCGTTAAATCTTTCCATTCAACCTTCACTAAACGTTTAACACACTTACTTAAGTGTTACATTATGTGAACTACATTTTCATACTTCTTTCTTGCACATCCTAGTACTTGAGAAATAAAAATCTCATTTCTGGGCATTGCCCTGCACCGGCGCTGCGGCGCCATGCCCCTTCCTCTCTCTCGCGATGTGGCACGACCTACTTCTCTCTCCTCTCTTCCCAGGCTGGCGCTGCGGCGCCAAGTCCTTTGTTATCTCTTGTGCTACGGCGCCACTCTCCAAATGATTATGGTCGAGCTCGCGCTGGGGCACCACTTCTCATAGTCTATCCGTCGCTGCGGTGCCGAGACAAAACCCTAGAAATTTTTCTATGTCTTGCATCAAGTTTGAGACGTGTACTTTACGATCTCATAACTTCTTCGTTATAACTTAAAACGAGGTCGTTCCAAAGCTATTCTCTTCCTTATCTTACGTACTTCAATATGCCTCAAACAGAACTTCATTCTGAATCCGTTAACATGCCATTCAATTGGCTTAATCTTAACCCTTCGTTCATTTTTACGCTTTTAACGTTCTTCGCTCGCTCGTCCGTAATTCGGTCATCCGAACTCGGAACTCGTTCGTTCTTGAGTCCATGACTCACTTTTTCTACATTATCTTACTTTCTTATGAAACCCTACACGTTCGGGTTCATTTAATAACTTTCTAATTCTCGTTCGTCTTTTACAAAAATTTCGCCATAACTTCGTTATAGCTAAGTTTTAACCCGTTCTTCATGAACGTTTCTACCGTTCCTAACCAAGCAATATGCAACTAACTTATACACGATGGTTTTAAACTTGTCCATCAACAACAATTAACCTACGATGGTTTTAAATTTGTCCATCAACAACATTCTTCGTGTTCTTCGCGTGTTCTTCGCGTTCTTCGTTTGTTCTTCATTTTAATCGATATTTTGGATTACGATTCTACTTTTTCTTGGAATTTGATGTTATAGAACATCATTCCTTACTTATTTCACCTACTCGTTCATATAATTCATTCGGATCGCTCAAAATCCTTAAGAATCTTATACTTCCTTAAGAAATTTACAAACTAAACTTCTAATTCTTATTTCTTTGTTTTCTCATGATTTCAACCATATGAAATCATTCTTAACTTCATCTACTTCTTATCTTCATTAAGTTATGTTTTAAACATATTAAACTTAAAGAAAATATTAGAAGAAATTAGGGTTCGGATTACCGTTCTTCTTTAATCCTTTTCCGTTATACAAAGCCAGCTATTTGCAAGCTTTTCTATTTCACGGTCACTTTTGATCCGAGCATTCATGCTCAAATTCTTCCTTCTCCCTCTTCATCCGAGCTCTCTCTCTCTCTCTCTCTCTCTCAGTGTAGGATTTTTCAAAATCTCAAAATAATGAAATCTAGCTTCCTATTTATAGAAAACCAAAGCTAGAGCAATTTAGTCGTTTCGCCCCCTTAACCTCCTTACTATTAAAAACTTAGCCACCAAGTTTACTTGGCCACCACCCTTACTTGGTGGCCAAGTGGTCGACCCTCATGCCCATGGGTTGCCCCATTGGTTCTTACCCATCGGTTCGATCCGCGGTTAATCTTCTTGGTTTGGACTTTAACCCTAATTCTTATTGGGCATATCTTGGGCTTGATTTCACAAATCATTGGGCTTGACATAATCCAAGTCCAATCGGATTCTACAAAGTCTATGAACACAAAGTCCATTAAGACTAATCGTATTCTACGCATTCCATTCTCGTATTCTCGTAATCTCTTCGTATTTAGCTCGTACGATATTTGTATTGTATGCCGTACTATTCTTCTTTCTATACTCGTATAATAACTCGTATCATACTCGTATTTCTCACGCATAATAACCCTAGTTATTATACGTACTCATTACACTCTCTGAACTCACTTTTCCTAACCCTTAGGTTTTGAGTCCGCAGCTAAAAACTTCGTTTTGCCATAACCGAAATATTATTGAATATTCCATCACATCTCAACATTTTACGTAATCAATAACTTCTCGGAATTTCAAAATAAATCTCCGAGCAGAAACGAATGAATAGTGCCTATTTTGTCTTTTTCCCCGAAAAATATTTTGTTCCCGGAAAACTTTCATTTTCGCCTTTGAAAATTTTTACTCGTTAAATCTAGCTCGTGGCGTAATCCTCCCGACTTATAATCATCCTAGGATATAGAACGATTAATAAACACATAGCACAGAATAGTATTAATAAAAATTCATTTTATTAATAACTAATTTTTTAAACCTAAATTCTGGATAATCCAAAATTCCGGGTTGTTACAATAAATATATGAGATATTAAGTCAATGCATAGGTGCATGTTAGAGAACGATGTACTGGACAGACCCACCATGAGAATTCTATGTGGAGCATTATGCGAAGTGTCATTAGCAATTCTCATAGTGACAATGATGTAATGGTCCTTCGACCTGAAATCACCATATTTCTTCACGGGAATTTATGTACTTTGATATCATCAAATGTCACCTTTAATAGGGTGGACTATAAAGGTGATTATTGGGTACATCATGAATCGTGTGAGGAATATGAGTGATCTAGATGGAATTTAACCCTCCTATGTATTAGGGGTGATATCCATAGGCCTCTTAATTGAGTAGGACTAGGAAATGCATGGCCATGCTCAAATAGTGAATTATTTCATATAGTCTACTCGTTGATCAAGAAAAACTCAGATTAAATTATGAAGAGTATGACACATTCCATGACTCGAGTTTAATCTAGGATATTAAGGTTAAAAGGATTAAATTACATTGAAACACTGGTCACTAAAAGGTTGCATCGAATCATTGATCTTATTATTACTTGGGTAGCAGTGATGCATTACTAGATGTCGCTCACTGTTTATAATTTTATAATATGATTTTAAAATTATTGTCAACGCAATAATAACCTATAGGGTCACACACATAGAACATAATTAAAAGGGAATTAATTTAAATTATAAAGATTTAAATATGTCAATATGATTGATAGTATTAAAATTACGAATTTAAATTAATAGGATAATTTATATATAGGTATATTAATTAAAAAAGACTTAATTAAGATATATATATATATATATATATATATATAAATTTGGATTTTATTAAATTAGGTTTTGAATAATTCCTTTTAATTGCTATATATATGACATGTAGCATCCATTTTAGGGATTATTCATTAACCAAAACCCTAGCCGCTCTTAGAGAGAGGCTAGAGAGAAAACAGCTTCAGAAAAATCCTCATCCTTGGTGGCTAGTACTGCGTTTCCATCTTCTGCAGATCGTAGGACGATTCGCGTGGAGCGTTTGTGTGGATACCATAGAGACGCAGTCCGTTTGAATTGCGTTGGTGATTCGACCGCATCGATTCTAGCTTTAACAATCGGTATAATTTCTAACCTCTAAATTAATTGATTTTTTTGCATGGATCCTGTTTTAGGGTTTCAGAATTGCCTTTAATTGGTTTATTTCCGCTGCGTTTCTATGCCAAAACCCAACTAATATTCCTAAAACGGATACATCACATAACATGTAAACATTTACACATTCCCTAAAGGCTAAACTATGCAAGTCTTCCGCAGGGAAACAATCGGACATATTACCCATTCAAAGTCCGAAAAAGGCCACGAGCCTACAACCAATCATGTCTTCATCTGACCAGTCTAATCCAGTTTTTCGCAAAGAATTTGACGGATTATGTAAACAGATTACAGATTTGGTTGTTCTACTTAAAGAACTACATCAGTCTACTCAGGGCTAAAAAATGCCCACACATACCGAATCCTCTGCACATGGAGGAATCCAAGGTTCGGATAAAACAAATCCGGAATTTCAAGTGATTACAACAGACAAAAACGCTGAAAACACCCATCTAAAGGAGATCTAGACACCGGTGACATTAGGAAGAAAGTCCTTTAAATGGAAGAAACCCTTCGTTCTATCAAAGGAATTGGAGCACATGGGAGTGTCTCATATGATGACCTTTGTATATTCCCTGGTGTTCATTACCTAGAGAAGTTCAAAACTCCTGACTTTGAACAGTATGACGGGTTAGGAGATCCTTACACATATTTGAAGGTGTTTATTGGAGAACTTGGATCTTATGCAGAGGATGAGAAGCTCAGAATGCAGCTGTTCCAAAAGAGTCTGACTGGAGAAGCCCATTCGTGGTATACCAGATTAGACAACTCAAAGATCCATAGCTCGGAAGAACTAGCTCATGCCTTCCTCACTCAATACAGCTTCCAGTCTCAGATGGCTCCTGACCGGTACCAGATTACCAAGGTCAAGAAACAATCCAATGACACTACAAAAAAAAGAGCCATTTGCGACCAATGATATCAGCGACCGCCCTATCCGGTCGCTGATAATAATAATAGCGACTGCTATTTGCGATTGCGAAGGAATCTAGTCGCTAGTTAATATCAGCGACCGTATGCGGTCACTGATAAGAATTTCCCTCCCATAAATTGGTGCGAAACTTTGGTGTGACGACCAACCTATATCACTGACCGCTAGCCGTCGCTGATATGTCCACATCATTAAAAATTAGTGACCGCATGCAGTCGCTGATAGCGGTCGCTGATTCTCACAAACTTAATTTGATTCAGGTTCTCTCGATCAGAACAGAAAAGAAAGAAAAGAGGGACAGACGAGGGAGTAGGGGGGAAGAAAAGAAAGAAAAGAGGGAGATACAGACGAGGGAGGGAGACTACCGACCACTGCATGACCACTGCACCACCGCTTTACCACTGTCGCACCACCGGTAACCCCCAATTAACCCCTAATTGAGCTTAATGTTTCATTTTTAGCTTTCTAAATTACTAGTCTTTCTTGAAATTGATGTTTCCTGTGTAATATTACTGTATTTGAACTGCATTGACTTACATACTGCTCTAGGTTTTTTTTTTGTTGTTCCAAGTTTTATATGCAGAGAGCACTTGTTTATTTTTGCCCAGACTTGATATGTAGCTGCTTTGGTCTGAAACTTAGTGATTTAGAAGATATTTGTATGTAAATTATTTTTGTGAAGTTGTCCTTTCATAATACCTATATATATTTTCTTGTAACATGCTTAGCAAGTAAAAGACAAGTTTCTTCTTCCATTTCGGTACAATTTCTCGTTGTTATTACATTCGTTGTTGTGACGCCCCCAAAATAGGTATACATCACCCATTCTGAGTTGTCAATACATGGTACAGAAACAACTACAACTTTATTATTACAACAAGAAAAACTATGAGTTTGAATACAAATATTATCTTCTGATAATATCTATACTCAAATAAATCCTCATCACATTTATTGATACATTATTTTACAAAAATGGTGAGGACTACTAAACAATTCTTTCTAAAACCTTCATTCCATACCCCGACTCAGCACTCGCTATATTCTCGCCTCCCGAGAAGAAAAATGGAACAAAAAGGAAAAGGGTGAGCTCAACTAGCCCAAAGAAAAAGAATATTATGACTAGGATAATATACAACAAATTACCGTTAGTCTTCAACAGGAAAAATCTAATAGAATACAATAGACAACAAATTTTAAATCAATATTCGCAATGAAATAATAATTCATTAGAAGAGTTAAGTAGAGAATGCAAACTACTATCTTCTATGTATGAATTTAAAAGTTCATCGCTCATCTTTTATCCCTCGTAACATCAATCAATATACATCCTGAATCAAATATTCATCTTTTGCACTACAGCCAAAAGATATTCATCATTGGTCATGTTCATCTAAACACTGCAGAAATCTTTGCACTACTACCAAAGATATTCTTCAGAATCATTCATCTTTGCACTACAAAGCCAAAGATATTCAATAATCGTCATCATTTAAGACCGAGGATGATGAAAATATTTTTAAAGAAACGAATCCAAAGGAAACAAAATGACAAGGATTAAGGATTAAGGATTCGTACTTTGTTTTATCCATGTTCAAAAATACCTCAAAAATAATCATAGTGGTGTAAAATTCAAGAATGATCAAAACATGGATACAATCAAAGCTAGTATCCGTATTAGATATTTTGGACAAAAAGAAGAAATTTTATTTTTCTAAATATAATGCAGATATCGTGAATAGTCAGATACGTGAATAGTAACTCAGACACCAAAAGATAGAAATTTCCCAAAAAAACATCTTCACGCTTCATGAATAGTACTTTTGAATAGTAACTCGTGAATAAGAACTCATGAATAGTAACTCGTGAATAGTAACTCATGAATAGTAACTCATGAATACTAACCCCGACATGGAAAAAGTTCCAAATTTGATAAAAAGTTTCAACTAATATTTCAAAGATAATGATATTGAAGAAATAATATCATTTGAGAAGAAAATAACATCCCTTACCTCGAAAGATTAGTACTTCTAGTTGAATACCGGGTATAGTCTCTGAAGGGAACTTGCACCGTCTAACAATACTCAAAGTATACTCACAAGAATACGCTTAATATATCGAGAGAGAAATAGAGAGAAACTTCAGTTTCTGGTGTGGTTTTCAATTCTAACCTAAGCACCCTATTTATAGGAAAATGCTTAGAACACCAAAGTAGAAAATTGAATATAATATTAATATATTTTTCACATTTTCTTTAGCCCACCTTAGACAACTGATTTCAGCCCATTTGAATCACATGTGAGGCCAACTTAGTTGCAAAAAAATGTTTTTCTCAAAATAATTAACTAAAACTCCCAAAATTAATTATTTTAAACTTCTAACTTCAATAATTCATAATAAATAGCCCTTTTATCGTAAAAATTCAAATCTCGCTAGTTTTATAGGAAATTCAATTTCTCTACAACTTTGCGTAAGAAAGTTTTTTTTCGAATTCCAAACAAAAATTGACCGAATTCCACAAACCAAGCGATTTTACGTGCTATAATCAAATTTCATCAATAAATGGGGTCCACCGACATGTTTTAACATGTTTTAAATATTTATAGCAACAAAAATACTCTTCCTCCTCAGATACTCATATATCCCACATTCGTTGTAAAATATCACCATTATTATATTATTAAAACATAATAATATATTTAAATGAATTATTTTATCGTAAAAGATAAAATTTCAATTTTCAACAATTGTCACATTAAAAATTTTCTCCATCTATATCCACATAAAATCAATATTTTCCTTATCATATGAATCAATAATTAATTATTCATAAATAATATTACAAAATCACAATATCGACAACCAGTGCGCTTCTCGTGAAAGAGGGGCTTTCCAAAGAATTTCTCCTTCATCGCCAAGCAATTATGGTGACCAAACCTCTCCTGTATGTAACTTTCTAGACATCGCCAATAATGTTATCTAATAATATTATTCAGATAATATGAATTATTGCTTCGATAATCAAAAATATTGTAAAATGACAATTATCAAATAACAACAATATAAAATATCAACGCAACAATTATTAAATCAATAAAATATCGAATAAAGAATTATCGTAACCATTATCGAGTAAAGGCCTTCTTACGTAAGAATCAATAATTGGTGCAATACCGTGCTACATCGTGTTTTAACCACCGAGTATTTTAACAAAGATTAATTGCAGAATAACTACACCGTTATTTTAAAAAACTTATATTTGTTGCTTTCTTCATCCAATCGCTTTCACATGGGGCCCACAAATGGCTACGCCATGGTGCATTTAATATTCCCCGACAAAGACGAATATTCCACGACCAAACGAATATTCCCCACAACAATAAATATTTTATAACCACTTGCTTATTTTGAAATATTTTGCATTTTACCCCTAACTATCCACATTAATCAAATCAACCCTTACTATTTCAAAATAATAAATAGAGAAAATTAAATTTCATTAATAATAAGTTGGGGTCTTACAACCTCCCTTCTTATGAAATTTCGCCCCTCGAATCGACGACGTACGACTGTGTTTCAAAAAGGTGAGGATACCTCGCTTTCATTTCCGCTTCCAATTCCTGTGTCATTTTCTCTATAAAGATGATTCCTCCACAAAACTTTAACTTGTGGTATGACCTTTCATGCCAGTAGGGGACATGCTCCTTCCTATCCAAGATCTTGACAGTACCTCCTCATACGTTAAGTCTTCTGGCTATCTCGTCCGGTTCTAACTCTATAACGTGGTTCGGTCTTTCACATATTTACTTAAGTACGAGATATGTGAAACACATTATGAACACGAGACATACTTTGAGGTAACGCGAGTCTATAGGCTACATTTCCTACTCTGGCCAAGAATTTGAAATGGACCAATAAATCGTGAATTAAGCTTTCCTCTCTTCCCAAATCTTGTAACTCCCTTCCATGGAGCAACTCGCAACAATAATACATGATCCCCTACACTAAATTCCACGCCCTTTCGATGAAGATCCGATAACTCTTTTGTCGATCTTGTGTCGCTTTGTATACGCTGTCGTCGAATCATTTGGATCTTTTCCGTAGTCATACGTATCAACTCGGGTCCCAACAAAGGTTGCTTCACCCACCTCGTCCCCAACATACCTGGAGAGCGACACTTTCGCCCATATAATGCTTCAAATGGAGCCACACCTATACTTGCTCGATAACTCGTTGTTGTAGGAGAATTCCACCAATGGTAAATACTTATCCCAACCGCCTTGAAGTCTAGGACACAGTAGTCTTAATAAATCTTCAAGAGTTTGAATAGTCCTTTCGATTGTCCGTCTGCTTGAGGATGGTATCCCCGAATCAATCGTAAATCCGTGCCCATAGCTTTTTGCAAGCTAACCCAAAATCTTGAAGTGAATCTTGGGTCACGATCCAAAACTATAGATACAGTGCATGCCATGCAACCTCACAATCTCATTCACGCATATACTAGCAAGACGCTCAAGTGAATAAGTCTCCCGACGGCAAGAAATGAGCAGACTTGGTTAATCTATCAACAATAACCCAAATAGCATTGATGCCTCGAGAAACCGTAGGAAGACCCGTAATTAAATCCATGGTAATGTGTTCCCACTTCCATTTCTAATCTCAAGTGGTTGCAACGGACCCTTAGGTACCGGATGCTCGCCTTTACACGCTGACAAGTTAAACACATCGAGATAAACTTTGCAATCTCTCTCTTCATATTGTTCCACCAAAATGTATGTCAAGATCACGATACATTTTAGTACTTCCAGATGGATTGCAAATGGTGTATTGTGTGCCTCCATCATAATCTTGACTTCAAATCGTAGTCGTTAGGAACACAAAGTTCAGAGTGGACTCAAGTATTCCTTCTTCATCAATTCTCGCTTCCTAATAGCTCCTTCTTGTACTTTCTTCTTCATACGCATCACCTCCGGTCGGGGCTTGAGCAACCTTAACTTTTTCTATTAAAGTTGGCTCTATACGATACTTGACATCATCACACTCTCATTCTCGATATGATCTTCTACTCAACGCGTCGCCACGCTCGCTTTACCGTGATGGTATCAATAATGTGGTCGTAGTCTTTCAATAGCTCGAGCCAACGTCATTGCCGCATGTTGAGTTCTTTTTTTAGTGAAGAAATATTTAAGGCTTTTATGGTCCGAATATCCACTTTCTCCCCATATAGATAGTGCCTCCATATCTTTAGCGTGAAAACGACTGCTGCCAACTCTAGATCATGAGTAGGATAATTCCTCTCATACTCTTTAAGTTGTCGCGAGGCATATGCTATGACGTTCCCACGTTGCATGAGAACACATCCTAACCCTTTGCCTGAAGCATCGCTATAGATAACAAATCCATCCGAACCAAATGGTATTGTTAACAGCCAAATAAATAAGTCTCCTCTTAAGCTCTTGAAACTTTTCTCGCATTCTTCGCTCCAAACGAATTTTGTATCCTTCCGAGTTAGCTGAAGTTAATGGAGTAGCGATTCGAGAAAACCCTTCCACGAATCTCCGATAATAACCAAATAAGCCCAAAAGCTACGTGATTTCAATACACCGACTTCGCTTGCTCTAACTTTGTATTACTTCAATCTTCACGGATCAACAGATACTCCATGTTTCGACACCACGTGCCCAAGGAATGCTACTTCCTCGCCGAACTCGTATTTCTTCAAATTGGCATATAGTTTATTTTCACGAAGCCTTTGAGTACTAGCTTCAAATGGTGCTCATGATCTTCACGACTTTTGGAATATATGAGGATGTCATCCATAAAACAACAACGAATCGATCCAAATATTCCTTGAATACTTGGCTCATCATATCCATGAAAGCCAGCAGGAGCATTAGTCAATCCGAAAGACATGACTAAGAATTCATAATGCCCATACCGAGTTCTAAAGGCGCCTTTGAATATCCTCGCCTTCTAATCTTCAAATGATGATATCCGTAATCTAAGATTGATTTTTGAAAAGAATTGTGCCCTTAATCAAATCGGTCAAACAAGTCATCAATACGAGGTAGAGGATACCTATTCTTGATGGTGACATGGTTCAATTCCGATAGTCAATACAAAAAGTCGCATACTCCCGCCTTTCTTCTTTCTTTAATAATAAAACAGAGCACCCCAAGGAGATGTACTAGGACGAATGAAACCGATGTCCAATAATTCCTCGTAGTTGTACCTTTAACTCCCAAGTTCAATAGAGCCATTCGATATAGGGTTTTAGAAATGGGCTTTGTACCAAGTTCAAGATCAATAAAGAATTCAACTTCACGCCTGGGGTAGACCGGAAGTTCTTCGTGAAATACGCCGAAAGTCAATAACAACAGAATATTATTCAAATTTGACGTGTCTTTATTCAAATCCATAACATGGGCTAAGAAAGCTTGACATCCGCTTTTCAATAAACGAATAGCTTTATGATTAGATATGACAAAGATTGATTTTAATGGTTTAGTTGCTTGAATTGCATAACAAAGTTGGTTAGGAATATGAAAACTAACAACCTTACGAAAACAATCAATTTTGGCATGATGAGTAGTTAACCAATCAATCCCTAAAATCACATCAAAAGCAAGTATCTTTAAAGAGATAAGGTCAATGTGTAAGGTAATGGTGCAAACTTGAATCAAACAAGATTTATAAACAAAGGGATGTGATGAAAGTTTCTCCTAACGGAGTTTCCACAGATAGGTCAAAGTCTAATTTCTCCGAGTCAAGTTTAAACGCTGAGCACAAGCAGGAGAGATAAATGAATGGGTAGCACCGATCAAGTAAGGTATAAACTTCAAGAAGAATTTATAAATAGCTTACCCGTGATCACCTCGCTTGGGTTCCTCGATTTTGACCAAATACAACAAACGCTTCTTCCCTAATCGCTGACTTTGACTTTTCTCGACATTTTTTGAGTCACCGTCCCCATTGAACTAGGTTTCGCTATCAGTATAATCTCGAAGCGATATGTCCTTCCTTTCCACAATTATAACATACCTTGAACTGCTTGTGGATAGTTTGGACCGATATGTCCTCTTTCCCACATTTATAGCATATGACCGGTGGTCGCTTCTCTCCCCTAGAACCATTCTTGTCACGCAGACCGCTATCTTCACACGGTCGTTGTTAAATCTCCTCTTTTTAAATCTCCTCCCGACTCGCTTTTTTTTATTTTCACGGCTATGATTACCACCGTAGTGGTTACCATTTTTGTCCGTCTCGCTTTTTTCTCCGCCCGGTTATCATTATTCTGCTGATCGCTATCTCCGTACGATCCTCGTTATGGTCCTCAATGACCGTATTTCAAGTTATCTCGCTTCTAATAATTGAGCCTGCTTACAACATCCGAATAGAGAGAAAGTTTATGAGAAATGAGATATCGACGTATGCCGGTTTCAAACCTCTAAGAAACATCCGCCATCATACGCTCCTCATTCTCCACCAAATGAGGTGCAAACTCGATAACTCGCAAACTTTGCCTCGCATCGAGACACCGCCATGTTGTTTTGCTCTAATCTGATGAACTCCACTTCCTTCATATGATGAACACTTTCGTGAAAGTATTTGTCATTAAATAGTTTTTGAAACGCTTCCCAAGACATGCCGAAAAGCGGCCGGATGGGTACGCTTCACGCATCTCCCACCAAGAGTCCGCCTCGCCACGGAACATAAAGGTGGCGAATGGAACCTTCTGTTCCTCCGCATCCCAAGACATCGAATATCTTGGTAATTTGCTTGACCCATGTTTCCGCCATGATCGGATCTCGCTTTCCCTTAAATTCGTGGTCCCAACTCTTTGAACTACTTGGGTGATAACCCGTGAATTGCTATCATTTCCTCCTCGTATTTTAAACACGAGTCTCCCTCGCGTCGATTTTGCATGAATCGTAAAAAGCTTCTAAACATCCCCTCGCTCATCATCTCGCAGCAGGTGTTGTTCATAGGAGGAACATTGCCACCACAGCACGCTCTCCTCGCTTGGTGAGTACAAAGCGTCTACTCGGTCTCATTTCCATTGTTAATATTCTCAATCGACATTCTCAAATACCGCCATAAAACAAGGGTTAATTAAGGAAATCAATATATCACATAATATCCTTATATACCGACTAACTAAAAAAATAAGCTTAGTAGGACACACTAACGAAGGATTCACTCGCCTCCCTCCTAGTTCTATTCCCCGATCCTCGCCAGAGATCATATCCCTAAGCTCGATACCAACCGTGACGCCCCCAAAATAGGTATACATCACCCATTCCGAAAGTTGTCAATACATGGTACGTAAACAACTACAACTTTATTATTACAACAAGAAAAGCTGTGAGTTTGAATACAAATATTATCTTCTAGACAATATCTATACTCAAATAAATCCTCATCACATTTATTGATACATTATTTTACAAAATGGTGAGGACTACTAAACAATTCTTTCTAAAACCTTCATTCCATACCCCCACTGCACTCGCTATATTCTCGCCTCCCGAGAAGAAAAATGGAACAAAAAGGAAAAGGTGAGCTCAACTAGCCCAAAGAAAGAATATTATGACTAGGATAATATACAACAAATTACCGTTAGTCTTCAACAGGAAAAATCTAATAGAATACAATAGACAACAAATTTTAAATCAATATTCGCAATGAAATAATAATTCATTAGAAGAGTTAAGTAGAGAATGCAAACTACTATCTTCTATGTATGAATTTAAAAGTTCATCGCTCATCTTTTATCCCCGTAACATCAATCAATATACATCCGAATCAAATATTCATCTTTGCACTACAGCCAAAGATATTCATCACTTGGTCATGTTCATCTAAACACTGCTCATCTTTGCACTACTACCAAAGATATTCTTCAGAATCATTCATCTTTACACTGTGCCAAAGATATTCAATAATATCATCATTTAAGATCGAGGATGATGAAAAATATTTTTAAAGAAACGAATCCAAAGAAACAAAATGACAAGGATTAAGGATTAAGGATTCGTACTTTGTTTTATCCATGTTCAAAAATACCTCAAAAATAATCATAGTGGTGTAAAATTCAAGAATGATCAAAACATGGATACAATCAAAGCTAGTATCCGTAATAGATATTTTGGACAAAAAGAAGAAATTTTATTTTTCTAGAATAGTGCCAGATATCGTGAATAGTGCCGATATCGTGAATAGTAACTCACACCAAAAGATAGAAATTTCCCAAAAAACATCTTCACGCTTCATGAATAGTACTTCGTGAATAAGAACTCGTGAATAAGAACTCATGAATAGTAACTCGTGAATAATAACTCATGAATAGTAACTCATGAATACTAACCCCGACATGGAAAAGTTCCAAATTTGATAAAAAGTTTCAACTAATATTTCAAAGATAATGATATTGAAGAAATAATATCATTTGAGAAGAAAATAACATCCCTTACCTCGAAAGATTAGTACTTTTAATGAATAATGTATAGTCTTTGTCAAGGAACTTGCACCGCCTAACAATACTCAAAGTATACTCACAAGAATACGCTTAATATATCGAGAGAGAAATAGAGAGAAACTTCAGTTTCTGGTGTGATTTTCAATTCTAACCTAAGCACCCTATTTATAGAAAAATGCTTAGAACACCAAAGTAGAAAATTGAATATAATATTAATATATTTTTCACATTTTCTTTAGCCCACCTTAGACAACTGATCTCAGCCCATTTGAATCACATGTGAGGCCAACTTAGTTGCAAAAAACGTTTTTCTCAAAATAATTAACTAAAACTCCCAAAAATTAATTATTTCGGAACTTCAGAACTTCAATAATTCATAATAAATAGCCCTTTTATCAGAAAATTGAAATCTCGCGAGTTTTTATAGGAAATTCAATTCTCTACAACTTTACAGAAGAAAGTTTTTCTGAATTCCAAACAGAAATTGATCGAATTCCACAAACGGGCGATTTTACAGGCTATAATCAAATTTCAGTCAATAAATGGGGTCCACCGACATGTTTAACATGTTTTAAATATTTATAGCAACAAAAATACTCTTCCTCCTCGTATACTCATATATCCCACATTCGTTGTAAAAATATCACCATTATTATATTATTAAAACATAATAATATATTTAAATGAATTATTTTATCAGAAAAAGATAAAATTTCAATTTTCAACAATTGTCACATTAAAAATTTTCTCCATCTATATCCACATAAAATCAATATTTTCCTTATCATATGAATCAATAATTAATTATTCACAAATAATATTACAAAATCACAATATCGACAACCGTGCGCTTCCCGAAGAAAAGGGGGGCTTTCAATAAGAATTTCTCCTTCTCGGGCGCCGCAATTAGGTGACCAAACCTCTCCTTATGTAACTTTCTAGACATTGCCAATAATGTTATCTAATAATATTATTCAGATAATATGAATTATTGCTTCGATAATGAAAAATACTGTGTAATGACAATTATTGAAACAACAGCAATATAAAATATCAACGCAATGCAATTATTAAATTAATAAAATACCGAACAGTAATTACTGTAACCATTATTGAGTAGTGCCTTCTTACGTAAGAATCAATAATTGGTGCAATACCGCAAAGCTATCGTGTTTTAACCACCGAGTATTTTAACAAAGATTAATCTGTAATAACTACAATCAAGTTATTTTTAAACAACTTATATTTGTCGCTTTCTTCATCCAATCGCTTTCCATGGGGCCCACACATGGTCATACCTTGTAAGCCGCATTTAAATATTCCCGATATAGTATGAATATTCCACGACTAAACGAATATTCCCCGACAACAATGAATATTTTATAACCACTTTCTTATTTTGAAATATTTACGTATTTTACCCCTAACTATCCACATTAATCAAATCAACCCTTACTATTTCAAATAATAAATAGAGAAAATTAAATTTCATTAATAATAAGTTGGGGTCTTACAGTTGTGTTCTAATTGCTAACAGTATCACTTTCGGTACTTAGAGTGCAATTCTTTTTGATTGAGGTTGGGATCCGTTTGTATTGCATACTATTTTTTTTGCTGAAGTTTTTGTTTGTAGTCTTTGAATTAGTTATACTCAACTATTCACATCTTAAATAGAAACTGAAGATCCATACGAAAGTAATTTCTGGATTCAATGGCATGACGAAAGAAACTATGAAAAATACTTGTGTTAATAAGTATTCAAGAAAATTTAGTAATAGTGTAATGGAGGGAATTTCAGTTTGACAGACAGAATTAGAGATAGAACCTGAAAGTATTTTTTTGTTGTTGTAACCTACCATGGTAACATATCGAAGAGATATGGGATTTCAAGTATGCATGCCCTCTTGCATGTGGATAGTCCATATTATAGGGGAGACTCTGCCAAAAAAATTTCGCTAGTCGGGTAATTTAGACTTGTCCCAATGCATATGCAGACCATGCATGATGTAATGATTCATATTCTACCCTAGGAATCTATTGGCTTTAGGTTGGTGTCAGTTAATATATGTAGGATGACATAAGACCATACCTCATTCTAATTTAAGATCCATAACAATATACCATGCCTTTGGGTAGTCGATCTCAAGCTGTGTAAATTTGTTTTGACATGTATCCTTGTTCAATTCCCGAATAATCATATATGATGCACACTCATGTTATATATGTACATATACATCTATATGTATTTATAAGCATCATAAATGGCATTGAGCTGAATTGTAAATCTCTAACAAGGGAATGCAATAATTCTTGTCAACATAGGTACCGTGGTATTATGGACCTTTATTCAGACCGTAGTTGGATGAGAAGATGAAAGTCAAGTGCCTAGATAGGTGCTATAGCAGAATTTAGAGGTGGTTGCCAAGTATTTCTAGATTATGTGTATAGTCACCCGAAATGTGTTAATGGTTAGAACAAGATAAGATGTCCTTGTTTGAAGTGTAAGAATGTAAATTATATGGACAGAGACATAGTAAACTATCATTTACTTGTTTCTGGGTTCATGAACAATTACGAAGAATGTTGGTGGGCACATGGGCAGAGAAGAGATAGTGGCAACGCACAAGTACACAATCCAGGCAGCAGTACCCATCGTATGAATGACATGGTTTATGATATTGCAGGGCCGGATTTTGATTGGGAATAAGGCAGAGAGCAACCTATGAATTCTGATGCCAAAGCATTCTTTAAGTTGTTAGACGAGGGTAGCGAGCCATTGTGGAATGGTTGCACCAAACATGTGAAGCCCCCAAAATAGCTATACAACACCCATTCTGAGTCGCCAAATACATGGTACAGAAACAACTACAACTTTATTAATACAATTGTCGTGCAAAATACGATAACACTTAAACTGTGAGTTTAAATACAAATATTGTCGTCTAGACAATATTCACACTCAAATAAGTCCTCATTACAATTATTGATACTCTATTTTACAAAATAGTGAGGACTACTAAAACAACTTCTAGAACCATCATTCCACACCCCGACTAGTATTCGCTACATTCTCGCCTCCTTAGAAGAAAAATGGAACAAAAAGGAAAAGGGTGAGCTCAACTAGCCCAGTAAAGAACATTATGACTAAGATAGCATAGAACAAATTATCGTTAGTCCTCAACAGGGAAAAATCTAATAGAATACAATAGACAACCAGTTTTAAATCAATATTCGCAGTGGAAATAATAATTCATTAGAAGAGTTAAGTAGAGAATGAAATCTACTATCTTCTATATATGAATTTAAAAGTTCATCGTCGATATTTTATCCTCAGTAACATCAATCAATATATAACCGGAATCAAATATTCATCTTTGCACTACGCATCAAAGATATTCATCGATTGGTCATGTTCATCTAAACACTGCTCATCTTTGCACTACGGGCCAAAGATATTCATCGAAATCATTCATCTTTGCACTACAGGGCCAAAGATATTCAAAGAATATCATCATTTAGGACCGAGGATGATGAAAAATATTTTAAAGAAAAAAACGAATCCAAAGGAAACAAAATAACAAATATTAAGGATTCATATTTCGGTTTATCCATGTCCAAAAATACCTCATAAGTAATCATAGTGGAGTAAAATTCAAGAATGATCAAAACATGGATACAATCAAAGCTAGTATCCATAATAGTTATTTTGGAGGAAAAACAAAAATTTAATTTTTCTGTGAATAGTGTCGTATACGTGAATAGTGTCGTATACGTGAATAGTAACCCCTACACTAAAAGACAAGAATTTCACAAGAAAAATCTTACCAATATTCCGGCATAATGATATTGAAAGAAATAATATCATTTTAAAAAAATAATATCCCTTACCTCGAAAAGACAGTACTTTTGACTAGAATACTGAATATAGTGCTGAAGGGAACTCGCACCGTATAGCAACACTCAAAGTATCAAAATACTCACAAGAATACGCTCGATAATATAGAGAGAGAAAGAGAAACTTGAAACTTCACGGTGTGATTTTCAATTCTAACCTAAGCACCCTATTTATAGGAAAATGCTTAGACCACCAAAGCAGAAAATTTAATAAAATAATAATATATTTATATAAATTTCCTACGTACACCAAGAATCTAAATTCAGCAACTTAACACATGTTTAATGAGGCCCAAAAATGTAAAAAACGTTTTTATTAAAAAAAATAATTAAAACTTCCAAAAATCAATTATTTCGGAACTTCGGAACTTCAATAATTCATAATAAATGGCCCTTTTGTCAGAAAAATTTGAACCTTATGTCTTTTCCATAGGAAATTCCATTATCTACAACTTTACAGAAGAAAGTTTTTCCAAATTCCAAATAGAAATTGACCGAAATCCATAAACGGGCGATTCTGCAGGCTATAATCAAATTTCAGTCAAGAAATGGGCCCACAGACATGTTTAACATATTTTAAACAAATTTTGCAACAAAATACTCTTCCTCCTCATATACTCATATATCCCACATTCATTGTAAAAAATATTCCCATTATTATATTATTAAAATATAATAATATATTTAAATGAATTATTTTATCAGAAAAAGATAAAATATTAATTTTCAACAATTGTCACATTAAAAAATTTCTCCATCTATATCCACATAAAATGAATATTTTCCTTATCATATAAATCAATAATTAATTATTCACAAATAATATTACGTAATCACAATCTTTGGCAATCAAAGCCATTCCTAGGAAAGAGGGGCTTTCCAATAAGAATTTCGCTTCTTGGCCTTGATTAGGTGACCAAACCTCTCCTCGAGACGTAACTTTCTAGACATTGCCAATAATGTTATCTAATGATATTATTCAGATAATATGAATTATTGCTCCGATAATGAAAAATACTGTGTAGTGAGAATTATTAAAACAACAGTAATATAAAATATCAACGTAGCAATTATTGAATCAATAAAATAAAATATTAAATAGTAATTACTGTAAAAACTATTGAGTAGTGCCTTCTTACATAAGAATCAATAAATGGTGCAATACCGTGTGCTACTGTGCAACAACGCGTATTACTGTGTTTTAACCACCGGGTATTCCAATAGTGTTAACGGTAACAACTACGCCGTTATTTATAAACAACTTATACTTGTTGTTTTCTTCATCTAATCGCTTTCCGTTATAGGGCCCACACAAGGCTGCACTGTTGTACGAATATGACCCGACAGTAAGAATATTCCACGACCAAACGAATATTCTCCGATAAAAATGAATATTTTATAACCACTTGCTTATTTAAAATATTTGCGCATTTTACCCATGTGACGCCCCCAAAATTAGGTATACATGGTACAAAATTTAAATACAACTTGTTAATACAACTGTCGTGTACAATACGACAAAACATAACTGTGAGTTTGAATACAATTATTGTCTACTAGAGATTATAAAAACTCAAAAGGAGTCCTCATTACAATTATTAACACACTATTTCACGAATAGTGAGGACTACTAATGCTATCCTGCGGACCGTCACTCAGTTTCCCAGACTAGTCCTTGTTATGTTCTCATTTCACGAAGAGAACGGTGAAAGAAAGGGTGAGCTCAACTAGCGCGAGTAAGAAATATTATGACTAAGATAATGCGAAATAAATTATCATTAGTCTCCAACAATATTAAACGATAAAATATAATAGACATCAAGTTTAAGCTGCGGTGAACAAAACAATCCATTAAAAGAGTCAAGTAGAAAATAAAATCTACTATCTTTTATGATTAAAAGGTTTTTCATCATCACTTGTTATCGCTGAGACTCGACAATAAATATTCCACATCATCGAATCACCCACACTTTTCTGACGAGGATATTCTTTAGTATCACGACCACAATTATCCATGCACTACGGGCCAAGAATATTTGTGTATTCATTAATGGTTATGATCATGCCAACAATTGTCCATCAATGCACTTTCTACGGGCCAATGAGAACTTTTACCACATCATTTGTAACATTACGGTCATGATTACAAGAATAATCCTGGTCATAATCATACCAAGTCCATCTATGCACTCTGAGGCCACGAGATGACTTTCAACAAAATATAAACATGAGGATGATGACAATGATATAAGAATTCAATAAAACAAGTTCAAATTATTTTATCCGAGGAATTATTAACGTCCAAATTGTCAACATGATCTTTGTTTTGTAGAGTAAAATTCAAGAATGATCGGAAGAATATTTCCATGAAAAGATCTTTGGATGAAGCGCAAATATCGAGGATATTCTACTAATTTCATGGAGTATAGAAGTCAAAACTTTAACCAATGAGTATAATAAAGAATGGAATAACAAAAGAAATCACCATGCATGCGATACTTAGCATAGGCGAGTTATTCAACGAGAATAATAATAAACGGAACCGAGTCGAGGCAAAATTTGCAAGCAAGCGGGATGTTCCAAAGAATAATAAAGATGGAACCGAGTCGGTGTAAAACACACGAACATGATGTTCTAACAAAATAATAATAAGATGGAACGAGTCCGGTGTAAAACACACGCAGCGGGATGTTCCAACGGAATAATAATAAAAAGAGCGAAACCGAGTCCTGTAAAAAACACAAACGGGATGTTCCAATAGAATAATAGAAGAATGTCACCAAGTATAGGGTGAGCCCAGCGTATCGAGTTATTCCAACGAGAATAATAAGAAATGGAATAACAACAGTTCTCTTCATGAATAAGAAAGAATAACAACACCCACTACTAGTAAAAGAAATATAAAATATAAAAGTAGTTAAGTAGTAGAATACTTTTCTTCTATCTCTCTATAGTCTCTCTCTATAGTTTCTCTCTCTCAGAGTTCGGTGAATTAAATAAGAAAATAATGAAGGAATGAGCTTATTTATAGGAAAATAGAATGCATAGTAACTAATCCATGAGCGGTCCGAGATTGATTTACTTTAATCGGCGGGTCCATATTTAAAAGCAAAATCTTTTAAATAAAATATAATATATTCTTTATAATCTAATAAAAAATAACTTTATAAAATTTTATAAAACTATTTTACTATATGCAAAACTATATATAAATAAAATATAATATATTCTAATTATTGTAATAAAAGCGGATAGCTTTATAAAAGTATTTTGTTTTATATATAAAAAAGTTTTACTATGAAAACACTTATCTGAGACACTTATGCGACACTATGCGTAATAGAATATAATATATTCTATTTATAGAATAACTTTATAAAAGTATTATGTTTTATATAAAAGATTTTATATTAAATTACCATTAATAATACCAACAATTGAGTGACTTATCACGTAAGCATCAATAATCAATCTAGTATGCTTCTTATCTGACCACGCGTATTCTTTGTACTTTTAACAACAAGGGTGTTTCAACGATTAATGGTAAAACTTCCGTAGTTATTTTCATAAAAAATATTTTTGTCGTTTTCTCAATCAAATGATAATAAGTTGTAGGGGTCCACCAATGATTGTGTTGGTTGTACTAATATTCCTGTTAAAAGCGAATATTCCTTGACCAATCGAATATTATATAACAACTTGCTTACTTTGCAAAATTTATAAATATTACCCACAACTATTATATCAATTTCACTCCATAATATTCAAAATTAATATTTATAGAAAATTCATCTTTATTCAAAAAGTTGGGGTTTTACAATCTCCCATTCTGATGAAATTTTGCCCTCGAAATTAGAGTGCGTTACACGGTATGTCGAAGAGGTAAGGATACCTTGATTTCATTTCAGATTCTAACTCCCAAGTCATTTCCTCAACATCGTGGTTTCTCCACAAAACTTTGACTTGAGGTAAAACCTTGGTGCGTAGAATATGTTCCTTCTTATCCAAGATTTGAACAGGAACCTCTTCATACGTCAAATCTTCCGCTATTTCATCCGGTTCTAACTCAATAATGTGGTTCGGGTCTTCCACATATTTACGTAACATGGATATGGGAAAAACGGTATGAACACGAGACATACTTGGCGGTAAAGCGAGTCTATAGGACATAGTTCCTACTCGATCAAGGATTAAAAATAGGCCGATGAATCGAGGATTGAGCTTTCCTCTCTTTCCAAATCTCGTATCTCCTTTCCATGGAGCAACACGTAACAACACATGATCTCTATATCGAATTCCACGTCCTTTCGATGAAGATCGGCATAACTCTTTTATCGATCTTGTGAGGTTTTTATCGTTCTTGGATCGTTTGAATCTTTTCGTAGTCATACGTACCAACTCTTGTCCCAACAACGTTGCTTCACCCACCTCATCCCAGCATCTTTGAGAACGACACTTTCTTCCATACTGGCGCTTGAATGGAGCCATGCGATACTTGCTTGATAAGCTTTGTTGTTGTAGGAAAACTCCACGATGGTAAGAACTTGTCCCAACTTCCTTGAAATCAAGACCACGAGTCTTAATAGATCTTGAAGAGTTTGAATAGTCCTCTCCATTTGTCCGTCCATCTACGAGGATGATATCTTTGAGCTAAATCGTAAATCATGCCCATAGCTTTTGCAAACTAACCCAAAATCGTGAAGTGAATCTTGGGTCTCGATCGAAAACTATGGATCTTGGCATACCATGCAATCTTACAACCTCGTTTATGTACATACGAGCAAGGCGTTCAAGTGTATAAGTTTCTCGTATCGATAAAAAATGAAGCGGAACTTGGTCGATCTATCAATAATGACCCAAATCGCATCTATGCCTTGAGAAACTTTGGGAAGACCGATGCTTGAAATCCATGGTAATGTTCTCCCACTTCCATTACGGAATTTCAAGTGGTTCTGAATGGACCTTTTGGTACTTGATGCTCCTTGACTTCGTTGACATGTTAGACACCTTGAGATAAACAGTATTATCTCTCTCTTCATATTGCCCCACCAAAATGTATGTGAAGATCATGATACATTTGGTACTCCCGAGATGGATTGCAAGCGGTGTGTTGTGCGCCTCCATCATGATTTTATACTTTAAATCGAGGTCGTTAAGAACATGAAAGTGCGGAGTTGACTCAAAGTATTCCTTCTTCATTGATTCTTGCTTAAGCATCGCACCTTCTTGCACTTTCTTCCTCATACGCGCCGACTCCGGATCGTAACTTGAAGACTTTAATTTTATCAATTAAAGTCGGTTCTACTCGTATATTTTCCATCATCACGTGGGTCCTTGGGTCTTTATCTCTATCTCCATCCTTTGCAAGTCATACAAAATGGGCCTTTGCGTTGATAATATTGCACTTTTCGTACCGCATATGATCTTACTACTCGATCGTCGACTACCACGTTAACTTTTCGAGGATGGTATTGGATAGTATGATCATAATCTTTCAATAGTTCAAGCCAACGTCGTTTATGCATGTTGAGTTCCTTTTGAGTGAAGAAATATTTGAGGCTTTTATGATCCGTAAAGATCTCCACTTTCTCCCCATACAAGTAATGCCTCCAATCTTTTAGTGCGAAGACAACAATTTACTAACTCTAGATCATGAGTAGGATAATTCCTCTCATATTCTTTGAGTTATCGTGAGGCATAGGCTATGACTTTCCCATGTTGCATGAGAACACATCCTAACCCTTTGCCCGAAGCATCACTGTAGATGACAAATCCCTCCGAACCAGATGGTATTGTCGAAGCAGGTGCTGAAATGAGTCTCCTCTTGAGTTCTTGAAAACTCTTCTCACATTCCTCGCTCCAACCGAACTTTGTATCTTTTCAAGAGTCGGTGAGTTAGTGGAGTAGCGATTAGAAAACCCTTCTACGAATCTCAGATAATAACCAAAGCTAAGCAGAAAGCTACGTGCTTGATCATTTGATTTAGGTTGCTCCCAGCTTTGAATAGCTTCAATCTTTGCTGGGTCAATAGATATTCCATGACTTGATACCACGTGCCCAAGGAATGCTACTTCCTCAAGCCAGAACTCGCATTTCTTCAGCATGGCATAAAGCTTATATTCACGAAGCTTTTGGAGTATCAGCCTCAAGTGTTGCTCATGATCTTCACGGGTTTTGGAATATATGAGGATGTCATCAATAAAGCGACCACAAAGTGATCCAAATATTCCTTGAATACTCGGTTCATCATATCCATGAAAGGCGGCGGGAACATTAGTCGATCGAAAAGACATGACTAGGAATTCATAATGCCGTCTGGGGATTCGAAAGCCGTCTTTGGAATGTCATCCGGTTCTAATCTTCAATTGGTGATATCCGGACGAAAGATCATTCTTTGAAAAGAATTTGGCTCCTTACATTGGTCAAACAGGTCATCAATACGTGGCAATGGGTACCTATTTTTGATGGTGACATGATTCACTCCAGATAATCAATACAAAATCGCATACTCCCATCTTTCTTCTTCACGAATAGAGCAGGAGCACCCCAGGAGAAGTACTAGGGCGAATAAAGCCAATGTCTAACAATTCCTGCGGTTGAGTTTTTAACTCACGAAGTTCATAGGAGCCATTCGATATGGGGATTTAGAAATGGGTTTTGTCTTTGGGTTCAAGTCGATACAAAATTCAATTTCACGCTCTGGGGTAGGCGGGAAGTTCTTGAGGGAATACGTCGGAAATTCATTAACAATAGAAATATTATTCAAAAGCGGCGTATTTTTGTTTAGATCATGACATGAGCTAAGAAAGCTTGACATCCGTTTTTCAATAAATGAATAGCTTTATGGCTTGAGATGACGATGATTGATTTTAATGGTTTGGTTGCTTGAATTAGCATAATAGGTTGATTAGGAATATGAAAGCTAACAACCTTACGAAAATAATCAATTTTTGCATGATGAGTAGTTAACCAATCAATCCTAGAATTACATCAAATCTAAGTATTTTTAATGCAATAAGATCGACGAATTAATGTGTGGTACCAACTTGAACTAAACAAGACTTATAAGCGAGTGGATGTAATGAAGGTTTCTCCCAATGGAGTTTCCACGAGATAAGTCAAAGTCTAATTTCTCAGAAGTCAAATTTAATCGTTGGCGCAAGTAGGAGAAATAAAAGAATGGGTAGAACCAGGTATCAAATAAAGTGTAGACTTAGCTAGAGTTTATGATAAGCTTACCCGTGATGACCTCATTCGGGTTCCTTGCTTTTGGGAGGTCACAACAAACGCTCTCCCTTGCACTACTGACTTTGACTTTTACGGGGATGACCTTTGGTGCCTCCATCTAGCTGAATTTATCTTGATGAGCGACAAAATCGGGCTAAGTGACCTTCTCTTCCACAATTATAACATGCTTTGGATGGCATCGCGTAATTTGGGTGATGTGTCCCTCCCTCGCATTTGAAGCATATGATAGGTGGTCTTTCTCCTTCCTTAACAATGGTTCTTTGGTCTTGACGTCTTTCCATCATTGTTGAATCTCCTTTTCTTGAAATGTCCATTCTTATTGTTTTGGCCACGATTACCACCAAAGTGGTTACCATTTACGGCTTGTTGATTCCCTCCATGCTTGTTGTCAACTTGATGGCTGCTCTCTTGGTATTATCATTTTTTTAAATTTGCTCTCTTTTTGGTTGCGTTGACTCGTTATCGTGCTCCACCAAGCTGAGCCTTATTTACAACATCCTGAATACAAACACGGTTTATGAGAAATAAGATGTTGACGTATCTCTCGCTTCAAACCTCTTAAAAACATTAGCGTCATTCTCTCTTTTATCCACCAGTGGGATGCAAACCCGGGATAACTCATAAATTTTGCCTCGTGTTGCGACACGGTCATATTGTTTTGCTCGAATTTGATAAACTCCACCTCCTTCGTGTGGCGAATACTTTCGGGAAAGTATTTGTCGTTGAATAACTCTTGGAACTTCTCCCAAGACATCTTGATCTGGCGGGTTGAGTCGTTTCTGGATTCCCACGATGTCTGCCTCTCTCCGTAACATAAAAGGTGGCAAAGGAACCTTTTGCTCCTCGGAGCATCCCAAGACATCAAATATCTTGGTGATCTACTTTATCCATGCTTTACGCCATAAGTGGTTTTGGCTCTCCTTAAACTCACGGTGGTCTCAACTCCTTGAAGCTGTTTAGCGGTGACCATGCAGAGAGTTTCGGTGTTTCCACCTACATTTTGGACGAGGAGCCGCTCTCGCTTTCTTTGTTGCATGAATTGCATAAAGCCTCTGAACAATCCATCATTCATCATTTGGTCGGTGTTGTTGTTTGCATGATTATCGCCTTCTGATGCATTGATTATTGATATGTGGAGACTCAGCGGTCTCTTGTGCTCCATTGCTATTCTCAACATTTTGGATGTCATTTTGAGATCTTTGCCACAAAACAAAGGTTAATTGACATGTAACATAATATCTCTAAACTCGACCAACCAATTTAAATACAAAATAAATTTAAGTAGGTCCTACTAGCGAAGAATTCCGTCTCTCCCTCCTAGTTCTAGTCTCACATCTTGGCAGGATCATATCCTAGCTTTGATACCAAGCTTGTGGCGCCCCCAAAATTAGGTATACATCACCCATCTTGGGTGCGTCGGATACATGGTACAAAATTCAAATCTAACTTCTTAATACAATAATATGTAAGTATACAATCGACAAAACATAATTGTGAGTTTGAATACAATTATTGTCTACTAGAGATTATACAAACTCGAAAGGTCCTCATTATAATTATTAACACACTATTTCACGAGAATAGTGAGGACTACTAATGCTATCCTCTGGACCGTCACTCTCGGTTCCCCAGACTAGTCCCTGCTATGTTCTCATTTCTGAAGAAACAAGTGAAAAAGAAAGGTGAGCTCAACTAGCCCGATGAAAATATTATGACTAAGATAATGCGAGAATAAATTATCATTAGTCTCCAACAATATTAAGCGATAAAATATAATAGACATCAAGTTTAAGCTGCGGTGAAACAAGCAATCCATTAAAAGAGTCAAGTAGAAAATAAAATCTACTATCTTTTATGATTAAAAGGTTTTCATCACTTTTATCATTGAGACTCGACAATAAATATTCCACATCATCGAATCACCCTGCTTTTCTGATCGAGGATATTCTTTAGTATCACGACCACAATTATCCATGCACTTCTGGGCCCAAGAATATTTGTGTATTCATTAATGGTAATAATCATGCCAACAAGCGTCCATCAATGCACTCTGGGCCAATGAGAACTTTTACCACATCATTTGTAACATTACGGTCGTGATTACATAATCCATAATCCACAGTCAGCTAATCATACCAAGTCCATCATGCACTCTACGGACCCACGGATGACTTTCAACAAAATATAAACATGAGGATGATGATAATGATATAAGAATTCAATAAAACAAGTTCAAGAATTATTTTATCCGAGGAATTATTAATGTCCAAATTATCGACATGATCTTTGTTTTGTAGAGTAAAATTCAAGAATGATCGGAAGAATATTTTCATGAAAAGATCTTGGATGAAGCGCTTGAATATCGAGGATATTCTACTAATTTCATGGAGTATAGAAGTCAAAACTTTAACCAAGCGAGTATAATAAAGAATGGAATAACAAAAGAAATCACCATTCATGCGGTACTTTGCATAGACGAGGTTATTCAACGAATAATAATAATAACGGAACCGGTCGGTGAAAATTTTGCAAGCGAGGATGTTCCAGCCGAAATCCATAGAATAATAAAGCGAAATCGACGAGGTCCGGTGTAAAAACACAGAATAGGAGATGTTCCAATAGAATAATAATAATAAGAACGGATTTAGGTCCGATGTAAAACACATGACAAGATGTTCCAGCGGAATAATAATAAAAAGCGGAACCGGTCGGTGTAAAAACACAGAGACATGATGTTCAAACGAATAATAGAAGAATGTCACCAAGTATAGGGTGAGCCAGCGTATACGAGTTATTCCAACAGAATAATAAGAAATGGAATAACAATGAGTTCTCTTCATGAATAAGAAATAATAACACCCTTACTTAAAAGAAATGAATATAAAAGTAGTTAAGTAGTAAAATACTTTTCTTCTATCTCTCTATAGTCTCTCTCATAGTTTCTCTCTCTAGAGTTCAAGGTGAATTAAAAGAAAATAATGAAGGAATGAGCTTATTTATAGGAAAATGGAATGTATAATAACTAATTCATGAGCGGTCAGTTGATTTACCTTAATCGGCGATCCATATTTTAAAGCAAAATCTTTTAAATAAAATATAATATATTCTATTTATAATCTAATAAAACGAATAACTTTATAAAAGATTTTACTATCTGACAAACACTATCACGAACACTATGCAAACACTATGCATAATAAAATATAATATATTCTAATTATTGTCAAATAAAATGTATAGCTTTATAAAAGTATTACATTTTATATAAAAGATTTTACTATGCAAAATACTATGCGAGACACTTATGCAACACTATGCATAATAGAATATAATATATTCTATTTATAGAATAACTTTATAAAAGTATTACATTTTATATAAAAAGATTTTACGTATTATTACATTAATAATACCAACAAAAGCGAGTAACTTATCACGTAAACATCAATAATCAATATCGTATTACTACTTTTATGCAACCCACGCAGCGTATTACTATACTTTTAACACCAGTATATTACTTATATAATAGTTGTGGGTAATATTTATAAATTTTGCAAAGTATGCAGTGGTTATATTATATTCGATTGTTTGGAATATTCTTACATTTAGCGAGGAATATTCGCATAACTACTCAATCATTGGTGGACCCCACAATGTAATTATTGTCGGATTGAGAAAACGACAAAAATATTTTATTGAAATAACGACGGAAATTTTACCGTTGATCTTGTTGAACTACTCAGGTAGTAAAAATACGATGTACGTGTGGTTGCATAGTAGCACACCAGTATTGATTATTGATGCTTATGTGAGAAGTCACTCGGTTTGATTCCATTATGGTCGATTAATAATATGAATTATTATATTGCGATAATGGACGTTTTGTTTTATTCAGTATTATTAACGTAATAAAATGCGAAACATCTTTTATATAAAATGTAATACTTTATTAAAGTTATTCTATAAATAAAATATATTATATTTTATTATGCATAGTGTTTTTATAGTGTTGCATAGTGTTTTGCATAGTAAAATGTTTTATATAAATAGAATATATTATATTTTATTTAAAAGATTTTGCTTTAAATATGGACCGTCAGATTAAAGTAAATCAATCTGGACCGTTCATGAATTAATTACTATGCATTCTATTTTCCTATAAATAGAAGCTCATTCCTTCATTATTTTCTTATGAATTCACCAAACTCTAGAGAGAGAAACTATAGAGAGAAAAAGAAAAAAGTATTCTCGCTACTTCACATTGTAAATATTCATTCTTCTAAGGTAGGGAATATTATTTGTTGTACCGTAAGGGGTGTTATTCTTTTGTATTCATGAAGAGAACTTCTTTTGTTATTCCATTCTTATTTATTACATTGGAATAACTTTGTATCTGTGCTTAATCCCCTATACTTGGTGATCTTCTTCTTTTATTCCATTCTTCTATTATTCTTTGGAACATCACATGCATGTGTTTTTACAATCGGACTGGTTCCGTCTTTTTATTATTATTACATTGGAACATCCATGCATGTGTTTACACCGGACTGGTTCCGCCTTTATTATTCTGTTGGAACATCCTGTCTTATGTGTTTTACACCGACACAGTTCCGTCTTTATCATTCTGTTGGAATATCCTATCATGTGTGTTTTACCGGATCCGTTTCCATCTTTATTATTACATTGGAACATCCTGTTGCGTGTGAATTTCACGATCTGGTTCCGTTATTATTATTACATTGGAATAACTTTTATCTATCTGCAATATACGCATGCATAGTGATTTCTTTTGTTATTCCATTCTTTATTATACCCAGGTTGGTTAAAACAGACTTCTATACTCCATGAAATTAGTAGAATATCCTTGATATTTGCGTTTCATCCAGTATCTTTTCATGGAAATATTCTTCTGATCATTCTTGAATTTTACTCTACAAAGCAGTATCATGTTGACAGTTTGGATGTTATTAGTTCCTGAATAACTTAATTCTTGAACTTGTTTTATTGAATTCTTATATCATTGTCATCATCCTCATGTTTATATTTTTTTTTAAAAGTCATCTGTGGCCTGTAGAGCATGGATGGACTTGGTATGATTATGACCAGGGATTATTCGGTGTAATCATGATAATAATGTTACAAATGACGTGGTAAAAGTCCTCGTTGGTAGTAGTGCATTGATGGACAGTTGTTGGCATGATCATGACCATTAATGAATACACAACTATTCTTGGCCCATAGTGCAGGAATAATTGTGGTCGTGATACTAAAGAATATCCTTGGTCGTAGTGCAGGGGTGATTCGATGATGTGGATTATTTATTAAAGCTGAGTCTCAGCTATAACAGTGATGAAAAACCTTTTAAATCATAAAAGATAGTAGATTTTATTTTCTACTTGACTCTTTTAATGGATTGCTTGTTCATTGCAGCTTAAACTTGATGTTTATTATATTTTATCGGTTTAACAATGTTGAAGGCTATTGATAATTTATTACGCATTATCTTAGTCATAATATTTCTTCTTGGGCTAGTTGAGCTCACCTTTTTCTTTAACTTGTTCTCTTGAGAAATGAGAACATAATTTGGACGAGTCGGGAACCGAGTAATGGTCCGTGAGGATAACATTAGTAGTCCTCACTATTACGTGAAATAATGTGATAATAATTGTAATGAGGACTCCTTTTGAGTTTGTATAATATCTAGTGGACAATATTTGTATTCAAACTCATGATTTATGTCGTATTGTACACGCACGCTTATATTAGTAAGTTGAATTTAAATTACATGCCATGTATCGACTACCCAAGATGGGTGATGTATACCTAATTTTGGGGTCGTCACGGTTGGTATCGAGCTTGAGGGATATGATCCTGGCTAAGATGTGAGAATAGTACTAGGAGGGAGAGACGGGAATACCTTCGTTAGTATGACCTACCTAAGTTTATGTGCTATTTTATTGGTTGGTCGAATGTAAAGATAATTGTTACATGTCAATTAATCTTTTGTTTTGTGGCGATGATTCAAAATGACATCCGAGAATGTTGAGAATAGCAATGGAGCACAAAGCGATCGTTGATTCACCACATATCAATAATCGAGGATAATGTGCATCGAAGAGGCGACAATCCTCATGCAAACAATAACACCGACCAAATGATGAATGATCAAATGTTCGGAGGCTTTATGCAATTTATGCAACAAAGAAAGCGAGAGCGACTCTGTCCAAAACGTAGGTGGAAACACGAGAAAACTCTCGGGCGGTCACCGCTAAACAATTCAAGGAGCTGGGACCACTTGGAGTTTAAGGGAGAGCCAAAACCTTAAAGGCGGAAGCATGGATAAAGCAGATACCAAGATATTTGATGTCTTGGGATGCTCAGAGAGCAAAGGTTCCCTTTACCGCCTTTATGTTGCGTGGAGAGGCGGATTCTTGGTGGGAATCGGTAAACGTACTCAACTGACTTGTCTTCAAGATATCTTGGGAGAAGTTCCAGAGTCATTCAACGACAAATACTTTCCTGAAAGTATTCGCCACATGAAGGAGGTGGAGTTTATCAAGTTGGAACAAAACAATATGGCCGTGTGTCGTAATCTGAGGCAAAATTTACGGAGTTATCACGGTTTCGCGTCCCACTTGGTGGATAATGAAGAGAATGACACGAATGTTTTTAAGAGGTTTGAAGTTGGAGATACGTCAACATCTTATTTCTCATAAACTGTGTTTGTATTCAGATGTTGTAAATAGGGCTCAGTTAGTGGAGCGTGATAACGAGTCAACGCACCTAAAGAGAGAGCAAATAACAAAATTATAATACCAGCGAGAGTAGTCATCAAAGCGGTGACAACAAGCGTGGAGGGAATCAACAGGCCAAATACGGTAACCACTTCGGTGGTAATTAGGGCCAAAACAATAAGAATGGACATTTCAAGAAACGGAGATTCAACAATGATGGAAAGACGTCAAACTGAAAGACCGTTGTTAAGGAAGGAGAAAGACCACCTATCATATGCTTCAAATGCGGAGAAAGAGACACATCATTCGAATCTGCCATAATGTCATCAAAGCATGTTATAATTGTGGAAGAGAAGGTCACTTAGCTCGATTTTGTCGTTTACCGAAGACAAATTCAACTAGGATGGAGGCACCAAAGGCCGTCCCAGAAAAGTCAAAACCGGTAGTGCAAGGGAGAGTGTTTGTTGTGACCTCCCAGAGAGCAAGGAACCCGAATGAGGTCATCACGGGTAAGCTTATCATAAACTATAATGAAGTCTATACTTTATTTGATACCGGTTCTACCCATTCTTTTATTTCTCCTACTTGCGCTCATCGATTAAATTTGACTCCGGAGAAATTAGACTTTGACTTATCTGTGGAAACTCCGTTGGGAGAAACATTCATTACATCCACTGTTTATAAGTCTTGTTTGGTTCAAATCGGTACCCTCACATTACCTGTCGATCTTATTTCATTAAAAATACTTGCATTTGACGTGATTCTAGGGATTGATTGGTTAACTACTTATCATGCAAAAATTGATTATTTTAAATAAGGTTGTTAGCTTTCATATTCCTAATCAACCTATTATGTGAATTCAAACGACCAAACCATTAAAATCAATCACGGTCATCTCAAGCCATAAAGCTATTCGTTTATTGAAAAATGGATGTCAAGCTTTCTTAGCTCATGTCACAGATTTAAACAAAAATACGTCAGTTTTGAACGATATTTCTATTGTTAATAAATTTCCTGACGTATTCCCGAAGAACTTCCCCGGCCTACCCCGGGCGTGAAATTGAATTTTGTATCGACCTTGAACCCTAAGACAAAACCTATTTCCAAAGCCCCATATCGAATAGCTCTATTGAACTTCGAGGAGTTAAAGACTCAACCGCAGGAATTGTTAGACATTGGCTTTATTCGTCCCTAGTACTTCTCCTTGGGGTGCTCTGTTCTATTCGTGAAGAAGAAAGATGGGAGTATCGCGACTTTGTATTGATTATCGGGAGTTGAATCATGTCACCATCAAAATAGGTATCCATTGCCACGTATTGATGACCTATTTTGACCAAATTGCAAGAGTCAAATTCTTTTCAAAGATTGATCTTCGTTCCGGATATCACCAATTGAAGATTAGAATCACGACATTCCAAAGACGACTTCGAACTCTAGATGCGGGCATTATGAATTCTAGTCATGTCCTTTGGATTGACTAATGCTCCTCTGCCTTCATGGATATGATGAACCGAGTATTCAAGGAATATTTAGATCACTTTGTGGTCGTCTTTATTGATAACATCCTTATTTATTCCAAAAGCCGTGAAGATCATGAGCAACACTTGAGGCTGACACTCCAAAAGCTTCGTGAATATAAGCTTTATGCCAAGTTGAAGAAATGCGAGTTCTGGCTTGAAGAAGTAGCATTCCTTGGGCACGTGGTATCAAGTCATGGAATATCTGTTGACCCAACAAAGATTGAAGCTATTCAAAGCTGGGAACAACCTAAATCGATGATCGAAATCGTAGCTTTCTCGGTTTAGTTTGGTTATTATCGGAGATCGATGGAAGGATTTTCTCGAATCGCTACTCCATTGACTCAAATGACTCTAAAAAGATACAAAGTTCGGTTGGAGCCGAAGAATATGAGAAGAGTTTTCAAGAACTCAAGAGGAGACTTATTTCAAAGACCGTTACGACAATACCATTTGGCTCGGAGGATTTGTCATCTATGATGCTTCGAAAGGGTTGGGATGTGTTCTCATGCAACATGGAAAAGTTATAGCTTTATGCCTCGCGACAACAACTCAAAGAATATGAGAGGAATTATCCTACTCATGATCCTGGAGTTAGCGGTGTTGTCTTTTGCACTTAAAATTTGGAGGCATTACTTGTATGAGGAGAAAGTGGAAATCTTTACGGATCATAAAAGCCTCAAATATTTCTTCACTCAAAAGGAACTCAACATGCGACAACGACGTTGGCTTGAACTATTGAAAGATTATGATCATACCATCCAATACCATCCTGGAAGCGAACGTGGTAGCCGACGATGAGTGAGTAGAAGATCATACGCAAGTCACGAAAGCATTATTGTCAACGCAAAGGCCCATTTTGTGTGACTTGCAAAGGATGGAGATAGAGTTAAAGACTCTGGGGCGCATGTGATGATAGCGAATATCTGAGTAGAACCGACTTTAATCGATAAAGTTAAAGTCGCTCAAGCTACTGAGACTGGAGTGATGCGTATGAGGAAGAAAGTGCAAGAGGGTGCTATCTCTTTGGAAGCAAGAATCGATGAAGAAGGAATACTTGAGTCAACTCACAGACTTTGTGTTCGTAATGACCACGATTTAAAGTATAATATCATGATGGAGGCGCACAACACACCATTTGCAATCCATCCTGGGAGTACCAAAATGTATCATGATATTCGTCATACATTTTGGTGGAGCAATATGAAGAGAGAGATAGCGCTGTTTATCTCAAGGTGTCTAACTTGTCAACGAGTTAAAGCGAAGCATCAAGTACCAAAAGGTCCATTGCGTACCACTTGAAATTCCGAATGGAAGTGGGAGCACATTACCATGGATTTCGTTACTGGTCTTCCTAAGGTTTCTCAAGGCATTGATGCGATTTGGGTCATTGTTGATAGATTGACCAAGTCTGCTCATTTCTTACCGATACGAGAAACTTATACACTTGAACGTCTTGCTCGTATGTACATAAACGAGATTGTAAGATCGCATGGTATCTTGCAGATCCATAGTTTCCGATTGAGACCCAAGATTCACTTCACGATTTTGGGTTAGTTTGCAAAAAGCTATGGGCACAGACTTACGATTTAGCTTCGGCATATCATCCTCGCATCGACGACGGACAATCGGAGAGGACTATTCAAACTCTTGAAGATCTATTAAGACTCTGTGTCCTTGATTTCACGAGGAGTTGGGACAAGTTCTTACCATTGGTGGAGTTTTCCTACAACAACAAGTTATCAAGCAAGTATTGGCATGGCTCCATTCAAGCGTTGTATGGAAGAAAGTGTCGTTCTCGAAGATCTTTGGGATGAGGTGGGTGAAGCAACGTTGTTGGGACCGGAGTTGATACGTATGACTACGGAAAAGATTCAAACGATCCGACAACGTATAAAAACCTCACAAAATCGACAAAAGAGTTATCTTGATCTTCATCGAAAGGACGTGGAATTCGATATAGAGATCATGTGTCTTTAAGAGTTGCTCCATGGAAAAGAGTTACAAGATTTGGAAAGAGAGGAAAACTTAATCCTCGATTCATCGGTCCATTTTAATCGTCGATCGAGTAGGAACCGTGGCCTATAGACTCGCTTTTACCGCCAAATATGTCTCGTGTTCATAACGCTTTTCACATATCCATGTTACGTAAATATGTGAAAGACCCGAACCATATTATTGAGTTAGAATCGGATGAAATAAGCGGAAGATTTGACGTATGAAGAGGTTCTGTTCAAATTTTGGATAAGAAGGAACATATTCTACGCTCCAAGGTTATACCTCAAGTCAAAGTTTTGTGGAGGAACCACGATGTTGAGGAAATGACTTGGGAGTTAGAATCTAAAATGAAATCAAGGTATCCTTACCTCTTCGACATACCATGTACGTACCCTAATTTCGAGGGCGAAATTTCATAAGAAGGGGAAGTTGTAAGACCCCACCTTTTATAAATAAAGATGAATTTTCTATAAATATTATTTTTGAATATTATGGAATAATTTGATATAATGTTATAGTTGTGGGTAATATTTATAAATTTTGCAAAGTATACAAGTGGTTATATTATATTCGATTGGTTAGGGAATATTAGGTTTAGCGAGGGAATATTAAATAACTGACTCAATCATTGGTGGACCCTACAATGTAATTATTGTTGGATTGAGAAAATGACAAAAATATTTTATTGAAATAACGGCGGAAGTTTTACTTGTTGATCTTGTTGAACTACTCGGTAGTAAAAAAATACGATGTCGTATGTGGTTGCATAAGTAGCACCACGGTATTGATTATTGATGCTTATGTGAGAAGTCACTCAGGTTTGATTCCATTATGGTCGATTAATAATATGAATTATTATAGCGATAATGATGTTTTGTTTTATTCATATTATTAACGTAATAAAAGCGAAACATCTTTTATATAAAATGTAATACTTTATTAAAGTTATTCTATAAATAAAATATATTTTATTTTATTATGCATAGTGTTTTGCATAGTATTTTTTTATAGTGTTGCATAGTGTTTGCATAGTAAAATGTTTTTATATAAATAGAATATATTATATTTTATTTAAAAGATTTTGCTTTAAATATGGACCGTCAGATTAAAGTAAATCAATCTGGACCGCTTCATGGATTAATTACTATGCATTCTATTTTCCTATAAATAGAAGCTCATTCCTTCATTATTTTCTTACGAATTCACCGAAACTCTGTAGAGAGAAAACTATAGAGAGAAAGAAGAAAAGTATTACTGCTACTTCACATTGTAAATATTCAGTTCTTCTAAGGTAGGGAATATTATTTGTTGTACCCGTAAGGGTGTTATTCTTTTGTATTCATGAAGAGAACTTCTTTTGTTATTCCATTCTTATTTATTACATTGGAATAACTTTTGTATCTGTGAATCCCCTATACTTGGTGATCTTCTTCTTTTATTCCATTCTTCTATTATTCTCACTGGAAATCATCCTGTGCATGTGTTTTACAGGACTGGTTCCGCCTCTTTATTATTATTACATTGGAACATCACATGCATGTGTTTTTTACACCCACTGGTTCCGCCTTTATTATTCTCGTTGGAACATCCATCGCTATGTGTTTTACACCGACTGGTTCCGTCTTTATCATTCTCGTTGGAATATCCTATCATGTGTTTTACACACCGGATCGGGTTCCATCTTTATTATTCTGTTGGAACATCCCGCTTGTGAATTTCACGATCTGGTTCCGTTATTATTATTACTGTTGGAATAACTTTGTCTATCGGCAATACCGCATGCATAGTGATTTCTTTTGTTATTCCATTCTTTATTATACCCAGTTGGTTAAAACAGACTTCTATACTCCATGAAATTAGCGAAATATCCTTGATATTTGCGTTTCATCCAAATCTTTTCATGGAAATATTCTTCCGATCATTCTTGAATTTTACTCTACAAAGCGATATCATGTTGTGCTTTGGATGTTATTAGTTCTGAATAACTTAATTCTTGAACTTGTTTTATTGAATTCTTATATCATTGTCATTATCCTCATGTTTATATTTTTTAAAGTCATCTCATGGCTTTAGAGCATGGATGGACTTGGTATGATTATGACCGAGGATTATTCGATTGTAATCATGACCAGTAATGTTACAAATGATGTGGTAAAAGTCCTCGATTGGTAGTAGTGCATTGATGGACGATTGTTGGCATGATCATGACCATTAATGAATACACAACTATTCTTGGCCGTGTAGTGCGAGAATAATTGTGGTTGTGATACTAAAGAATATCCTTGGTAGTAGTGCGGGGGTGATTCGATGATGTGGATTATTTATTAAAGTCGAGTCTCATTTATAACAAATGATGAAAAACCTTTTAAATCATAAAAGATAGTAGATTTTATTTTCTACTTGACTCTTTTAATGGATTGCTTGTTCATTGCAGCTTAAACTTGATGTTTATTATATTTTATCGGTTTAACAATGTTGAAGGCTATTGATAATTTATTCGCATTATCTTAGTCATAATATTTCTTCTTTGGGCTAGTTGAGCTCACCCTTTCTTTCACGTTGTTCTCTTCAGGAAATGAGAACATAGCTGGGACGAGTCGGGGAACGGAGTAATGGTCCAGAGGATAGCATTAGTAGTCCTCACTATTCGGGGAAATAGTGTGATAATAATTGTAATGAGGACTCCTTTTGAGTTTGTATAATATCTAGTAGACAATATTTGTATTCAAACTCACAGTTTATGTCGTATTGTACACGACAGTTATATTAGTAAGTTGTATTTAAATTCTGTACCATGTATCTGACTACCCAAGATGGGTGATGTATACCTAATTTTGGGGTCGTCACAAAGAGTATGTTGCCTGACGGTGAGAAATTACCTAGTAACTATTACTTTTGTAAGAAAATGGTAAAGAAGTTGGGTTTTGGATACCAAAAGATGGATGCATGTCCCAACAATTGCATGTTGTTTTATAAGGAAAATGAATATATGACAAGGTGCACGTTTTACAGTCATGATCGATTTAAGCCTAATAAAGAGGGTGTCACAATAAAAAATATCAAGTATACTGTTTAAGATTGTAAGGTATTTTCCAATAACACATCGGCTAAAAAGATTGTACATGTCTTCAAGAACAGCTGAACATATGACTTGACATGCAAATCTCCATCCAAAGATGGAGAACTGAACCATCCCGCAGATGGGCAGGCTTGGAAAGATTTCAACTTATCACATCCTGGGTTTGTATTGGAACCTAGAAATGTGAGGTTTGGATTGTCCACTGATGGTTTTAACTTGGTTCAAGAACTCAAATTGTTCGCATCTCTCTGTTGGCCGGTGATTGTTACTTCGTACAACTTGCCTCCTTGGATGTTTATGAAACAGCCATACTTGTTTCTTTCACTCGTGATTCCTGGTCCCAAGAGTCTTGGAAATAACCTAGATGTTTACTTGAGACCTCTTATAGACGAGTTGAAGGTATTGTGGGAGTATGGAGTACAGACTTGGGATGTTTCCACGAAAACAAATTTCAACCTTAGGGCAGCGGTTATGTGGACTATAAGTGGCTTTCCTGCTTATGGTATGTTATCTGGATGGAGTACACATGGGAAGTTGGTTTGTCAATATTGTATGGATCGTACAAAGTCTTTTAATCTATCAAATGGTCGAAAGCCATGCTGGTTTGATTATCATCGTCGTTTCTTGCCGGTAGATAACCCGTTTCGAAGAAATAGAGAAAACTTCAGGAAAAGGAAAGCAGATCATGATATACCAGCGCCGCGACTGTGAGATCCCAGATTTTATGAATAAAGATTTAATTTTCTTGAAATATTTTTTTAATATTACGTTGTGGATTTGAGATAATGTTATAGTTGTGGGTAGTATTTATAAATTTTGCAAAGTATGCAAGTTGTCATATTATATTCGATTGGTCGGGAATATTTGTTTTATTAGGGAATATTCGTGCAATGACACAATCATTAGTGGACCCCTCAACGGAATTATTGTCGATTTGAGAAAAACGACAAAAATATTTTATGAAAATAACTATGGAAGTTTTACTGATTAATCTTGTTGAACTACTCATAGTAAAAGTATGCGATGTCTGGCGTGGTTGCATAGTAACACTACGGTATTAATTATTGATGTTTACGTGATAATTCACTCGGTTTTGTTGGTATTATTAATGTAATAATACATAAAATCTTTTATATAAAACATAATATTTTTATAAAGTTATTCTACAAATAGAATATATTATATTCTATTATGCATAGTGTTTTATAATTATGCATAGTATTTTTGCATAGTAAAATCTTTTATATAAAAATAAAATACTTTTATAAAGTTATCATGCTTTATTAGACAATAATTAAAATATATTATATTTTATTATGCATAGTGTTTATGTAGAGTTTTTGCATAGTAAAATCTTTTTATATAAAATGAATACTTTTATAAAGTTATCTATTTTATTAGATAATAATTAGAATATATTATATTTTATTATGCATAGTGTTTGCATAGTGCCTGCATAGTGTTTGCATAGTAAAATCATTTCTAAAGTTATTTGTTTTATTAGATTATAAATAGAATATATTATATTTTTATTTAAAAGATTTTGCTTTAAATATGGACCGTTAGATTAAAGTAAATCAATCTGACCGTTCATGAGTTAGTTACTATATGCGTCCATTTTCTATAAATAAAAGCTCATTCCTTCATTATTTTCTTTTAATTCAATTGAAACTCTAGAGAGATAAACTATAGAGAGAAAGAAGAAAGTATTCTGCTACTTCACTACTTCTATATCCAGTACTCTTCTTTCTAAGGTAGGGAATATTATTTGTTGTATTCATAAGGGGTATTCTTTCTTTCTTATTCATGAAGAAAACTTTTGTTATTCCATTCTTTATTAGTCTATTGGAATAACCTGTATACGCGGGATACCCTATACTTGGTGAAATTCTTCTGTTATTCCATTCTTTATTATTCTGTTGGAATATACTATCTGTGCATTTTACGCCGGACCTGGTTCCGTCTTTATTATTATTCTGTTGGAATATCCTGTCTGTGCATTTTACGCCGGACCTGGTTCCGTCTTTATTAGTATTCTGTTGGAATAACCTGTCTATGTGAAGTACCACATGAATGGTGATTTCTGTTGTTATTCCATTCTTTATTATTCTGTTGGAACATCCTGTCCATGTGATTTTTGCCTGACCTGGTTCCGTTAATTATTATTCGCTGGAATAACTTTGTCTATGCAAGTCTGCATGCATGGTGATTTCTTTTGTTATTCCATTCTTTATTATACTCAGTTGGTTAAAGTTTTGACTTCTATACTCCATGAAATTAGTGAAATATCCTTGATATTTGCGCTTCATCCAGTATCTTTTCATAGAAATATTCTTCTGAGCATTCTTGAATTTTACTCTACAAAGAAGTATCATGTTGACAATTTGGACGTTATTAGTTCCTGGATAAATTAATTCTTGAACTTGTTTTATTGAATTATTATGTCATTGTCATCATTCTCACGTTTATATTATGTTGAAAGTCATCTGTGGCCTATAGTGCATAGATGGACTTGGTATGATTATGACAAGGGATTATTCAGTATAATCAAGACCGTAATGTTACAAATGATGTTGAAAAAGTCCTCATTGGCCCGTGGTGTATTGATGGACAATTTTTGGTATGATTATGGCTATGGATTCTCTTTGGTCGTAGTGCAAAGATGAATTGTTTTATGGCATGATCAGGACCGTTGATGAACACATGATTATTCTTGGCCCGTAGTGCATGGATAATTGTGGTCGTGATACTAAAAAATATCCTTGGCCGTAGTGCATGTGACGCCCCCAAATTCAGGTGCTTGAAACCCGAACTTAGTGCTTCACGATACCATTTCTTTGAGCGGAATAATAATAATAATGTCATAAATATCAAACTTAATTTACATATCAGAGTTGTCTAAATCCCAGTTACGCTACCTTAAAACATTTCATTACATGATAGATAATAAATATTGTCAATTTATTTAAGTCTAACTATTACATAAGATAACACAAACTTAATCTGATAGCTTTCCTTTCCCTTTGTTCTTGCCTGAACCTTCAGGTCGATCATACGTAGCTGAAAACATTTAAATTAAGCAAGAATGAGCATTTAAGTGCCCAGCAAGTAATAACAATTATTAATATTAGCTGAAAGGATTAAATGTTTTCTTTGAACGACTCTTCAACAACGAAGCAATAGTTGTGAAGTACTGAAGCAACACTAAACAATATAATAATTCTTATTTCAAATTTTGAAACTACGTATTGACCATAAATGGAGAGCAGTCGATAGACTATGAACATAGTTTTCAGTTTTCAAAGAGGTCAAACAAAACTTCATCTGCAAACCGTCATAACTTACAGGCACGGGGGGTGATCAGCCCGTTATGCCCTGTATTGATCAATACTACATACCAGAACGATATTCTCGTTCATCATATCCGCCTCAGGCGCACAAAAGTTTTTCCCAGATTAGGGATGTTCATACTTAGTCGGGATTCCGAACCAAAACAATTTGATTGGATACAAGAAGGTTTTATCATATTCAACGATATTCTAAATCTGTGTCTAGCTGATCAAATAGCTTAGACGACTATATATATATATATCAACATGTATTTGACTATAATGATTATCCAAGTAAGGACACTTGTATAATCATATTTCGAAATTAACAAAATGAATATATATATGAGTTATATGATATAATATCATGTTGATAAACAATGATCGGATATAATATATACGACAATATGGTTAATAATCTAGTACAATAATAATATAAATCTGAAACTTTCTTACTCGTGCCCATTGCATAAAGAAAATGCATACGTAAAGATACTTGCTTACGATATCCGTTGAATAAGGTAAAACAAGATTTTAGGATACTTGCACAACGTAAATGATAGTTTAGATACTTACTCAAATAAAACAGAAAGAGTTAAGAAACTTGCCTGGTCTACTGCTTACACAACTTAATTATATCTTTAATTCAACGACCTATCATTTATAAGATTGTTCTATTGATTAGAATAACATATAACACATAGTATTGTTATTTGCAGTCAACACATATCCTAATCACATTGTCTCATAATTATATTAGTCATTAAGACATAAACAAATACTTATACAATCAAACTATACAGTTTCGGATCAATTTTGGTAGCATTTTGATTATCTGAAACGACTTTATCGGGTAATTATCGAGTTTAAAACTCTCTCATGCGAGCTTCAATATTATCCTGGATATTTTAAATACCAAATATATTATTTTTTTATATGACTTATAATAATTTCAAATAATTATTATAATTTATCTTGATTTTCAAACTCTAGAATCATTTTTAAATGATTTAAATATTAGATAATTCTATTATCATTAATATTTAAATAATATTATAATATTAATGCAACCATTGCCAAAATATCAAAGTTATTTTTAATAACTCAAAATATTTTTGAAGTATTATTAATACCCTTAAATGATTTTTAAAACATTCAAAATCATTTTTAAACAATTACCAAAAATATTAAAATATTAAGGTATTATTCATTAAATATTAAAAGTCACTTATAATTACTTAAAATATGTTTAAACCATTTATATCCTTTTTAAATCAATAAAATCATTTTTAATCTATTTATTTAATATAATTATTCAATAAATCTAATATCATTAATATTAAATAATTAATGAAATTTACTTTAAAATATTGAAAGTTACATTTTATAACTTAAAATATTATTAAATACCTTATTATCATTTAAATTGATTTTAATATAATCAAATCATTTTAGTTAATTTATTTAGTGCATTTATCAAATAAATAATATTCAAATAATTACTAATATTTATGGAAAATATGCCAAATTATTAAAAGTTAATGTTCAGGACTTAAAATAATTTTTAAAACTGATTTCATAATTTTCGGAATTTATTTACTATTTTTAAATGATTTTTAGAATTTATTTCTATTTTTAAATCATTTTTTGGAAATTAGAAAATAAAAATAATAGGAACCGTCGCTATAGGCTATAGCGACACTTGTCTGTCGCTGTTGGTGTTCTTGAGCTCAAGAACACTAACAGCCGACTTTGCTAGGGTCGTACTTTGACCGTTCATAGCTCTCAATGCATTGTGTTTCTGGGCTCGTTTAAACATTAGTTGTGCAGTAGGTATGTAACACTAACATTATCAATCATAACCTAGGTCATAACACATCAAAGCATGAAGATCTGGCCTTGACAAGTCATTGTCAGAGCTTTCTAGGTTTTCCAAAAACCCAGACAGCTTCAAGGGTCCATTTTGAGGCTTAAATATCTATAGGTTCTGGTCATTGTTTATGTGTTTGAATGGTTCAGGGTCGTAGTCCACATGTCCTAGTACATATATCAACCAACAAATTGGCTTAACTACATCATATACATATTATATCATTCGGTCAAGCATTGTCAGAAAACATGCTCTTTACGCTTTACGGGTTTTCCGAAATCAGAATCAAATGAACGATCGCCTAGTTTGACCATTAATTACAAAGTGATATAAGAGCATGAATCCGTAGTACACATACAAGAGTACAATCTAAATACAATAACACAAGCAAAAATATCAAACACATGCAAGATCTATGGCTTAGAACAAATTGTCAGAAAGCCGTTCTTCACGATTTCTGGGTTTCCCAGATTTTGTGAAAGGCAGTTGGTCAACGGTGGTTTGACCACTTATATATATGATTCTATAAATGATATGGGTGATATAATGACATAATTGTGTAGTCCTTATGTCAGACTACAATATTAAAACAATAACATGGCTTAACTAACAAAGATCGGCAAGATATAGGGATTGCAAAACGTTGTCAGATTTTCTGGGCAAATCAATTTGCCAAACTGTTCATACGATCGATCAGCGTCGATTTGACCTTTAATAACTTTCAATATGTAGCAGATATGGACCTGATTCAAGTACCATATTACAGAATGCATGACATACTACAAGTCTAAACACTTAAACAACCAAAACCATAACCAGGAAAAGATCTACAAGGACTGACATTAGGCTGCCAGACACAAATTTCCAGATTTTTCAAGATTTCTAAAATCATCAATTTTGTGCATCTAAGTGTTATGGATCTGAGTTATAACAACCCAGATCACTAAATGACACCTTCTAACATAACTTTAAACATTTAGACATAACATCTAACATGAATTCAAAAATCAAAATTTAGGTTTAGGGTTTTACCTTTCTTGAACACAATCTGATTTTTGGCTACTGATTTTTTTGGTGTGTTTTTCGGTAATGGGTTTTGTAGACCGGCAAATGAAGGGAAATTCGTGGCTTTTGGTGAGAGGAGCTCTTGGATAAGTGTTTGAGCAAAATGGGCTAACAAGTGACCTCTTCCTCTCTCTAATCCTATATATAAAGGGTTTAATGCTATGGCTGATCATGTGATCAGCCTTTTGATTGATTAAAGGCTATACTAGGCCACATGGCTAGTTGGGGTTGGCCACCAACCACCTTATTAGGGTTAGATCTACAGTTCACCTTATTAAAATAATCAAAAGGGTAGTTTGGTCATTAGGTGTTTACTTTTAGTGGCAATGTTGACATTTCCTCTCACCCATTAGGGTTTAATCCTAGAGCTCCAAAAATCCAAGTTCTAGGATTTTGAGATTAGGGCTAAAATGAAAATCTTAGTTGCTAAAAATGTGAATTAAGGTTCTCTAATTAAATTAGGTTTACTAATTACCTAGGATTTATAAATTAGTCTTTATATAATATATTAATTACTATTAACTTTGCTAAATTAATACCTAGGGTTTATAACTTAGCAATTAGGGTTCTAATTTAGTAATTAGGGTTACTAAATACTAATTAGGGTTTACCTAATTAACATTAAATATAATAGTTTCCATAAATTGCATTTCACAATAACTTAATAAATTTTATAGTCGTAATTGACTTATATACTATAATTTATCAGTAACACTAGGGTTTGCACTTCTTTACTAAAATTGTTCCACACATTAACATTACACACATATAAAGCATGTTTATATTACTGAAATATAATTGATATTACATTAATATTCTCGATTCCTTATTCAAAGTCCAAAGATTAGGATTTTGAATCCATATCCCACATAACATTCATATATACCATTATTAATTAAGTTAAAATGATTAACTTAACTAATATAATAAAATACAAATCATAATAATCCTTATAATCATATCATATATATAATAATCATATTTTCATGGAAAATAAATAATAGATATTTTTATTACAAAATTAATTTATAATAAGAATATAACCTATAATGATCAATAATTCTTAAAAGAATTTATTTATAATTATTCACATAATAAATAGGTTTTATCATCACATAAATACCTATACTTTTCTTTTATAATCCCACCTTTATATATATAAAAAAAAATTAAATACAAAATTTATTATTTAATTATTTTGAAAATACTGAGGTATTACGGTCAGGGGTGATTCGATGATGTGGATTATTTATTAAAATTGAGTCCCAAAATGATAAAAGTGATGAAAAACCTTTTAAATCATAAAAGATAGTAGATTTTATTCTCTACTTGACTCTTTTAATGGATTGCTTGTTCCGCAAAGAGCTAAACTTGATGTTTGTTATATTGTATCGGTTTAACATTGTTTAAGGCTAATGATAATTTATTCTCGCATTATCTTAGTCATAATATTTCTTCTTGGGCTAGTTGAGCTCACCTTTTCTTTCACCGTTCTCTTGAAAAATGAGAACGAAATGGGACTAGTCGGGAACAGAGTGATGATCCTAGATGTTTGCATTAGTAGTCCTCACTATTCTGTGAAATAGTGTGATAATAATTGTAATGAGGACTCCTTTTGAGTTTGTATACTCTCTAGTAGATAATATTTGTATTCAAACTAACAGTTTATGTTTTGTCGTATTTTACACGACTATTGTATAATTAAGTTGTATTTGAATTATGTACCATGTATCTGGCAACTCAAGATGGGTGATGTATACCTAATTTTGGGGGCGTTACAGCGACTGTCGGGGATGGAGATTCGTGACCATGTGATGAGATTGTCGATTAAGCCATTCGATAAGATTGTTGCCTCAGACATCATCGATGGGTTTTGCGTGTTTCATAATTTGGTTCAGAGAAGCATCTTTTGGGAACTGCCATATTGGTCTACAAATTTGATTCATCATAATCTAGACGTGATGCATATTGAGAAGAATGTGTTTGACAATGAGTTTAAAACCGTGATGGGTGTTGCGGGCAAGACAAAAGATAATGATAAGGCACGGTTGGACATGAAAGATATTTGTAAGCGTACTGGATTAGAACTTTATGAATCTACTAATGGTAAGATGGTCAAGCCGCATGCAAGGTACACATAGACATATAAGAAGCTCCTTTCTATGGAGACGCCTTGCTGCTCAAGTTATTCCTTCTATGACAGAGTCAGAAATGGTGATGACCTTCATAAACATACAAGAAGCTCCTTTCTATGAGAGAGTTTTAGTTGGTATAGGTAAACCATTTTCTGAAATGATCAAACATGGAGAGATGGCAGAAATGGGGTTGAAGTCAGGAAAGATTCAAGACCTAGCCGCTCGTAAAGTAGTTGCTGAACACATCCAGTCCAAAAATTATGGAAACAACCCCCGGAGGGTCCATAAAAAGAAAGAGGATGATGTTTTCTTGATACTACAAGGTCAAAAAGGCAATCAGAATATGCCTATCTAGAGGAGAAATTACATTCCCTTTCAAGAACAGTCTTCAAACCCTCCATTGCCTAAAGGTGGAGAAGTCAAACGCCCTTGAGTGTTCACACCCTTAGGGGACTCACTCGAGAATATTCTCAATCTTCTGACCATTCAGAAGAAAATCACGCATCTTCTTCCACCAGCCAACCCGAATGGGAAGAGTTTCAATGCTACTCGAAAATGTGCTTATCATGCCGAGTCACCTGGACATGATACTCAGGATTGTTGGGCCTTGAAACACAAGATCCAAGATTTAATAGACAACGGTGAGATCGTGGTCACCAAGCCAGATCAACCTCACGTGCAAGACAACCTTCTTCTTCAACACAAAGAGGAAGAGGTCAACAAGATTAATTAGAGCAGTGGACAGAGTTCCAATTTTAATGGTGAACCATCCCAAACCATCAAAGATGGTGTTGACAAATGGGATTATGCAAAGTTCCAGTTTATGATGGAACGAAAGATGAAAGCTCTGTGTAAGCAGATTGAGCAATTGGCAGAACTGGTGACCCATCAGCATCAAGTCACACGCCAATTAGTCAGCCAGGAGCATGCTAGTCTCCTCCCTTTTTTTATAAATACTCCATCATCACCTTTAAAAAAATGAAACATTGGAAGACAAAGTTGCGAAGAGAGCAATGGCCAAAACCCGTCAGGATTTTTCTAATAGAAGGGAATTTACATACCTGGGCCAACCTATGGAAGAGATATTTCAGATGATGATCACTGAAGGAAGGATCACTTCCCTTCTACCTCCAATTAATCCCCATTCAGGATGGTTCAATTCTGATGGAGTATGTCAGTATCACTCCCATTCTCGCGGTTACGACACAGAAGAATGTTGGGCACTCCGCCACCTTATTCAGAATTTAATTGACAGCGATGTCCTGCAACTTACAGACTACGATACTGTGCTATTTGATAGTGAAAATACATATTATACTAAATAGAAGGGATTAGTAGCAGTTATATCCGCTTAGACTGATGGGACTATCACACAATTCACAATACAAGCAATTTAACTTAAAGGAGTTGACAATCATTTGAAAGTGGCTGCTCCAGAGCCAATCAACTTACCATTCAGACCACAGTATCCTGTTATCAACTTACAAAAAGTCCCATGGAATTATGGAGAAGCTGAAGGATCCACCTCTCATACAACTGCTGCAGTGTTGAAGGAGAATCCACTGTATCTTCCCCAACGGGTGATGAAACCTGCCATCAAGTCAAAAGGAAAGATTCCCACGGAGAAAGTGGAAGAATTTCTCTGTACTATGGGCCATAATGAAGCCAAAGTGGTTTTAAGCTTAAGAGAAGCTCCACATCAAATTTCAATAATGGACTTGGTTTTCTCTTCTGAGGATCACAGAAAGATCTTACTGAAGGTTTTGGAAGAAGCCTACTTGCCGAAATCAGCGAATGTTGAAAAATTTCAACATTTGGTTGATTATATTTTTAACAACAATGTGATATCTTTCACTGATGATGACATAGCGCCCGAAGGGACCGGTCATTGCAAGTCATTACACATTGCGGTTTTGTCCTCCGGATACATGCTAGCTGGAGTCTTGATAGATGGAGGTTGGTCTTTGAATATCTGTCCTTATGCCACTTTGGTGAAGATGAATGTCAATCTCAAACGGATAAGAAGCAGCCATATGGTTATTAAAGCTTTTAACGGATCCCGCCAGAATTCAGTCTAAGAAATTGAGCTGCCAATTGAGATTGGTCCCCATACATTCTGTGTATCTTTTCACATGCTCAAGATAGATTCATGATACAACTTGTTATTGGGAAGACCGTGGATTCATATGGTTGGGGCCATCCCCTCCACTTTTCATCAGCAACTTAAATACATTATCAACTATAGCCTAGTCACGGTCAATGCTGAACCAGAATGTCCTAAACATGGTGACATACCACTCATCAACTTCAATTCAGAAGTTGAGCCGGTCAGTTTTGATTTCCAATACCCAAGATTTCTGCCGAAGTGATGGCAGCTACTCAAGAAATGATATTATTTGGTCACCAGCCTGGACAAAGGTTGGGCAAAGACAGTTAGGGCATCAAGAGCCCAATTCAAGTGCCCATTCAAACAAGGATAGCTGGACTAGGCTACTGCTAGTTTCAGTTGTAGGAATCCTCATAAGCATAATCAGATTCCTCCAACTGCAGCCACACAGAGATTATCTCCACCTATAAATCTTGAGTACGCATAATCTCCAGTAAAGGTGCCAGCCAATGTAATGGCTATGTTATTTCCTAAACCGATACCGGTGAAGGAGAAAGAAGTCCTAGTTCCAGATCCCGCAGTAGAAGAAGAGGAATGAAGAATTAAACAAGATATCGTCAGGATGATGTCCAACATACGCATCATTGTCCATGATGAACATACAAATAGATACACCCAGATGATGATTGCCCAGACATAATGGTCATCATTCGGGAAAAGGAGGACGACGATGTTTCATCCATCATCATCACTGCGGTCCATTCCGCATTTTGCCCTCGACAATTGGAGCAAAGACTCCTTGATCGGGTCGACAAGTAGTAAAATGGGCGTAAACTCTTCTCGCCTCAGAGATATCATTAATTACTTACTTTCTGTACAGTATTAGCAGTTGTTTTGTCAGTACATGCTAACACTTTTGTATGATTAAATGGTTTCATATATATTAAGTGAAAGCATATTTTGATTCAGGACTCTGAATTTAGATGTGCATGTACTTGCTGATAAGATGCCTCTTCTCCACAAGGATTGTAACTTTGATGAATAGTTGGACTCAGACTTGATGGGAATACAAGAGGACATTGAGATACCTCTGGAGATCAAAGAATGGGTCGAAGACAAACATAAACCCAACCTTGATCAAACAACTTCCTTCAATCTCGAAACCTTAGAAAGCCCTAAGTTAATCCAGATTGGTTCAGACCTCACTCCAAAACAAAGAAATGACATGGTTACACTACTAACCTAACTCCAGGATGTGTTTGCATGGTCTCATGAAGACATGGTGGGTTTGTCCACTAACATTGTCCTTCATCGCCTTCCCATTAAAGAGGGATTCAAGCCAGTCAGGCAGAGGCTCAGGTGATTGAAACCTGAGTGGAGTTTAAATGTTAAAGAAGAAATTGTGAAACAATTTCAAGCTGGCAATATCATGGTATCCATATATCCTGAATGGATATCCAACATCGTTCCCGTGCCTAAACCTAGAGGAAAGGTGGGAGTTTGTGTGGATTACCGAGATCTAAATAAAGCTTGCCTTAAAGATAGCTTTCCCTGGCCATTTATCCACATTCTCATTGACAATACTGCTCAATACGGTATGTACTCCTTTGCTAATTGCTTTGCGGGGTACAACTAGATTATGGTTGCTTAGGAGGATCGTGAGAAAACTGCTTTCATCATGCCTTGGGGAACCTTTTGTTATAGATAATTGTCTTTCAGCCTCATCAATGTCAGAGCTACCTATTAGCGAGCTATGATGGCTCTTTTCCATGACTTAATGCACAAAGAGATAGAGATCTACGTGGATGACATCATTGTCAAGTCCCAAAGGGAGGAAGACCACTTAGACCATCTCAAGAAGCTCTTCAACAGGTTGCGTAAGTACAACATGAAGTTGAATCTAGCCAAGTGCACCTTTGACGCTAAATCAGGTAAGTTGCTAGGATTCCTAGTCAGCCACAAAGGGATTGAGCATGATCCTACCAAAATCCAGGCCATTACGGAAATGCCCATTCATCAGACAGAGAAGGAAATACAGGGATTTTTGGGAAGAATCAACTTCATTATCAGGTTCATTTCTCAACTCACAGCAACCTGTGAGCCTATCTTCAAACTGTTAAGGAAGGACTCCTCAATGAAATGGAATGATGAATGCCAGAAGGCCTTCCTTACAATCAAGGAACAGCTAGTCAAAGCTCATGTGTTGGTACCACCCAGGGATAATGTTTCCCTATTCATGTACCTCTCCATAAGTGACAATGCCGTGGGATGCATGCTGGGATAGAAGACGATAGAGACCAAGAGCGAGCTATCTACTACCTCAGAAAATGATTCAGTAGCAGTGAACACAAGTACACTTTAATTGAGAAGACTTGTTGTTCTTTAGTGTGGGCTTCCATGAGGTTATAGCATTACATCCATGGTCACACAACCCATCTCATATCCCGAGTGGATCCTCTCAAGTACGTGTTTAGTAAACCCATATTAAATTGTAGGCTGTCCAGATGGCAGTTGATCCTACAATAATTTGACATCGTCTACATGACGCAAAAGTCCATCAAAGGTCAAGGAATTGCGGATCAACTGGCCGTCGCAGCTTCAAGGGACTTCAAACCCTTGGAAACATACTTCCCCGATGAAGGGGTAATGGCAGTTCAGCAACACCATCAGTACAATACATGACATACATGGAAAATATATTTCGATGGAGCTGTTAATATTGAAGGTGTTGGAGCTGGAGCAGTTCTAATATCCGCTACTGGGGACCAGTGTCCCGTCGTCGTCAAATTGTAGTTTGTCAAAGACCAACAACACAAATTGAGTATGAAGGTCAGATTATCATGGTTAAAACTTGCCCATTCAATGGGCATCAGGTGGTTAACTGTCTTTGGGGATTGGGAGTTGGTAGTCAAATAATCCACGAGAATCTATAGAACCAAAGAGCTACATTTGCTGCCATACCATCGACAAGTTTTATAGATGGTTTTGTAGTTCGAAAAGATCTCCTTTCTACACATTCCTCGTAATAGGAATGACTTTTCAAATGCGTTAGCAACTTTGGCATCCTTGATTCACATATCTGACAAGGAACACATGCTAAGCATCATATTTGCCCTATAAAAGGCTCCAGCCTATGGGAACTATGTTGGAGAAGTATCGAATGAGCTACCTCCCATCCAGCATCCTTGGTATCAGCACATCAAGGAGTACTTACGAGATGGATCTACACCCGCTGAGGCGAGCCCGATTGAGAAAAAGCGGATCCATCGACTTGCTATGAAATTCTACCTTAGCAGAGATGCAATTTACAAAAGAGATGCAGGATTAGGTCTCCTCAGATGCCTGGACAAGGACCAAGCTCAGAGGCTCATGGATGAGATCCATGGTGGAGTATGTGGCCCACACATGAGCGGCCCTCTACTTGTAAAGAAAATCCTCATAACAAGGCATTACGGGCTCTCTCTCAAAGTTGACTGTGATGATCACGTCAAGAGATGTTAACAATGCCAAATTCATGGGAATGCTATCCATGCCCCTCCACGGGAGATCCACAATATGAGTTCGCATTGGCCCTTCTTAATGTGGGGAATGGACATGATCAGGCCCATCGAGCCCAAAACCAGAATGGGCATCGGTTTATCTTCACCATGGTCGACTACTTCACCAAGTGGTTAGAAGCAGCCTCCTTCCCCAGGGTTACCAAAGAAGGCATCATTGCTTTCATCAGAAAAAATGTCATTTGTCGATATGGACAACCAGAGGTAATTGTATCAGACAATGCTAAGAACCTCAACAACAGAATGATGGAGTAGTTGTACAGTAAATTCCACATCAAACATCTCAACTCCATCATTTACCATCCAAAGATGAATGGTGATGTTGAAGCGGCTAACAAAAACATCAAGAAGATCATGCAAAAGATGGCTGCCAATCACAAAGGATGGCCTAACTTATTGCCTCTGACTCTGTTAGCCAATAGAACATCAATGTGCACTTCCACTGGGGCAAACCCTTACGCATTAACCTATGGGATGGAAGCAGTGATCCCCATAGAAGTGGAAATGGAATCCCTCAGAGTGTTGATAGACACTCAGCTGGATGAAGACCAATGGGTACAAGATAGGTATCACCAATTGTCTCTAATAGATGAAAGGCGTGTCGCTGCTATCTTCCACGGTCAGTTATATCAAAAAAGGATCGCCAGGTCCTACAACAGAAAAGTTTGGCTACGGCAGTTTAAATAACATGACTTGGTTTTGAAGAAGATCATTGACAACCAAGATCAGTCTAAGGGAAAATTCCCCCCTAACTAGGAAGGCCCGTTTATTGTCAAGGAGGTTTTGATAGTAGGTGCTCTCAGATTGTAGGAAATGGACGACGATGAATTTTCGCAACTCATCAATTCGAACACCGTGAAATGGTACTATGTCTGAGGTTACCATCAAGCAAACATCCTGGTTTTGGATCATCAGATCACTAGTCCTTTCAGGTTTTTTAACCCTTCACCACATACAACTTCTCTTCACACTTATTTGCCCCATTAGGGACAAACACATTTTTTAACTAGCAGCCTAGTTTCGGATCGCCAGATCCTTTTCTCTCCACTTGGTTTTTTAACCCTTACTTAACTCCGGTTATTCCACCAAGGATTGAACCTTTCACACATAAAGTTTTACCCCACTAGGGATAAGACTTTTCACACCCGCAGTTTATCCTATACATGGGATTAAACTTTCTCACCCGTAGTTTGTCCTGAACTTAGGATAAAACTTTTCATTGGCTGCAAATCATCCCAAATGGGGCGAACTATGCTGACCTGAGCTCATTGATACACGGGAGTACGTAGGCAACCATTTTATATGACCCGGTCGCAATAAAACAAAAACAACAAAAACATTTCTACACCGTTCTCATTACAAAAACAAAAACAACGAAAACATTCCTACACCCTTTCTGCCACATAAAGCGTTGAACCTCTTACACCAGGTTTTTACTACTCAGACCTGATCTCCTCTTCAATAGGAGTATGTAGGCAGCCATTCATGGTTCGGTCTAACCCCTACCAAAACACAAACACTTGTCAATGGTACTGGGATCAAACTTCAATCCACTACATTTCATTAGCTTCAAACCAAAGAGATGGAATTACCTGACCTCCCCATGTAACCGGGAGACTCGGCGACCATCTAAGCTGCGATTGTGCCTCAAAGAGCAACATCAATTCATAAGAGATGGAATTAACTAGGCTCCTCCTAAATAGGAGTACTTGCGACCATCTGTGGTGTGGTCAATATCAGAGAGGAAAGCCACACTCCTCTCCACATTTCCATACATAAACCAATCCCAAGACACCAAAGATGGTAAGGATACACACAGATCAATGTACCATTCTGAACTATCCAGAGATAACTCAATGTCCATCCATCAAGGAGGAATTCAGAATACATCAAGATCACAAGCCCTAAAGAAGTAGGCAATGTATCAAGCAAGTATCACGGCATATATAAAAGGGAAGTGATCAAAAATATATTTCCCTGCTATATATAATGTTGTTTGACATTCACAATGTAAACTGTACATGACAAAATGGCTAAGCTTAGTCATCAGACAGAAAAAAGCAGCCCATCTACAAATCGCCAGTATATGCGAGCTATCAAGCCCAACATGGCATCCCTCTCAGAAGAAGGAGGTAGCATTTTGGTCTCCTGTACAAGGGTATCCACACGAGCTAACAGATCTACAGCCATCTGCATGGTGACCCTATGCTCATCAATGTACATGCTTATCTCTTCAATCATGCCAGTAGTAAAGGACCTCACTGTAGTAATATCTGTGACGGCTACATCCCAGGCAGATATGGCGATATCCCTCTCGACTGTCACGACAACTCTGGTTGATCTGGCCTCATCCTCCTCAACAACAGCGGCATCTCTATGGGCTAATGCCTCGTCTCTCTCTAACAGAGCCGCGTCTCTCCTATCAAGGGCTGTCAACATCAAAGCTCTAGATTGATCTCTCTCGAAGATCATCAGATGAAGACTCGCCGAAATCAGGTCTTTGAATGCTAGATCACAACAAGATTACTACTACTTTGGAGAATCTAAAAGAGTCATTGGCAACCATGTAAATGGCTCCTCCTCGGTTGGAGAATCAATGTCCTCCATGGGCTCTCCATCATCCAAATTAATACTTGGCACTGTGGATACTTCCGCAGCTGATGAAGTCTCTGTCTCCATCCACGCAGAATACTCTGGCGAACATCCCGGATGGCTAACAGAAAAAATAGCTATCTCACGTTGATCCCAACAAGCATGCACCCAGGATCGGTCCTCTCCTATTAGATGGCAGGAAGTTAAACGCTGACCTAATGCCCCATCAAAAGGATGGAAGTCCTGGAACTGGTCAAATTGTGACATCACAGCCAGAGTATGGTAGGTAGTCATGCCCCTTAAACCAGCCAGAGGGAGGTAATCCATGCCTGGAGCATGAGAAATAAAGCTATAGGGTCAGCTGAGCCCTGTGTACGGCATGATGCCAAACGGATCTCTGATATCCGCCAGTAATATCGACTAAGACATAGCATCTATACACTCCGATGGCTGAAAGGAGTAGGACATAACTATATCATGGGTAAAGCAGTACCCGTGTCGGCGGAAAGTACCAATTGGTCTCAAATGTGACATAAATCACACGTACAACATGACCGAACCGCATGTGAATACCCCTATAGGGTAGGTGCTACAAAATGTGGCCGACCTCAGCGTCTCTGCCATAATCATCGAATGATAGTATGACCCTCCCTGACAGCTCTCACTTCCATGATAACATCGATGTCCATATACCATGGCATATACACATACGCCACTATGCACATAACGAATACATCCACTATGGCCAAACCACTACAAGAAAAAGGGCCATCTGCGACCAATGATATCAGCGACCATCCTATCTGGTCGCTGATAATAGTATTAGCGACCGCTATCTGCGACCGAAAAGAAATCTAGTCGCTAGTAGATATCGTGACGACAAGATGCATTATTTGATCGGTCGATGAGAAGAATTTCCCCCCAAAAAATTGGTGCGAAACTTTGGCGCGGCAACCAATCTATATCAGCGAGCACTAGCGGTCGCTAATATGTCCACATCATTAAAAACTAGCGACCGCATGCGATCATTGATGTGATCGGCCGATTCTTATAACTGAATCGATTAGGGCATTCGTTCGAACCAAATCGACAAACATTCGGTAGAAACTTGGGCGAGAAACCACCAACATTCGACCACCAACACCAACATTCACCAACATTTCGTACCAACAACACTCATAATTTACTCACCAACACCTTCACCATCAACATTCACCATAATACAACATTCTACGACGCCTTCACCAACACCAACATTCGATGACGCCTTTCACCATCACCGTACCACCGCTATCGGTAACCCCTTTAATCTTCCTTTCATAATTTATTGTATATTACAATCTTCCTTTCATAATTTTTTACTTTCTTCGTTCCAAAATTATGGGTAAGCGATATGAAGACCGATTTACTTTATTGTATGTTATGGGTATATTAGTTTCCAAAATTATGGGTATATTATGGGTAGCTTTCGTATTTTGTTGGAGGCCGATTTTGTTGGAGAAGTTCATATTTCCTTATGAATAGGAAGAAATTCATATTTTGTTAATGTGACTTTGGGTAGCTATATGAAGAAATTCTTATTTTGATAATGGCGATTTTGTTGGAGAAGTTCATATATACTTCCAATTAAAATTTGTTTTGAGTATACTAGTTTAATTTGCATTATTATATTGAGAATTTGTATATTTCTCTTGGTTTGTGTCTTGGGTGCCTAGAAATGACTTTATATACATCTTGTGTCGTGCATGTGGCTAGTCCATATTATAGGGGAGACTCGGCGAATTTTTTTATTAGTCGGGTAGTTGCGAACATTTATACTATTAACGAGCTATTGTTGATCCACTAGAGCCTATTAAGGGGCTATTGGAGTTGATCCACTTAGCCAAGAGCCTCACGAGGCCAAGCCAAGCTTTGTTGTTATCATGGTAAGCTATTGAAATTTATTAAGCCAAAATAAGCGATCTTGAGGAACTGTTAGTGCAACAGAGAGAAGGTAACTAGACACACATGGTCAATAAAGAGACATTTATCTTTTTAACAAGGGTATTTAACACTTATGTATATAAGAATAAAGCTACAAAATGTTATAGAAGTTATAAATTGCTCAACCAAGTTATGCATGCTTACAAGTATGCTCAAGTCATATATGTTACAAGTATGCTCAAGTCATATGTTAATTAACATTTATAATGTTATGCGTAGTAGAGTGCAGGTGGAATCATGGACCTCTATTCGGGCCAAGTAGTTGGATGGCACGACGAAAGTCAAGTGCCCGTATAAATCTTCTGATTGAATTTAGAATTTGGTTGCCAAGTGTTTTTGGAGTATCGTATAGTCACCCGAATGTATGAATGGTAAATCGCTTGAAATCGATGTCCATGTTTAAAGTGTAAGAATGTAAATTATATGGGCGGAGACATGGTAAACTATCATTTACTTGTTTACGGGTTCATGAGAAATTACGAAGAATCTTTGGTGGGCACATGGGCGAGAAATAGATGGTGGCATCACACAAGTAGTACACAATTGAGGCGATAGTACTCATCGTATGAATGAAATGGTCCATGATATTGCGGGGCGAGATTTTGATTGGGAAGCAAGGCGAGAAACCTATGAATTACGATGCCAAAGACTTCTTTAAGTTGTTAGGCGAGGGTATGAAGCCATTGTGGCATGGTTGCACCAAACACACTACATTATCTGCTGCGATGGCGACATTACTTAACATCAAGGTGATCACAACATGAGCCATGAGTGTTTTGAGTCACTCTTGAAGGTAATTAAGAGTATGTTGCTGACGGTGAAAAATTACACAGTAACTATTACTTTTGTAAGAAAATGGTGAAGAAGTTGGGTCTTGGATACCAAAAGATCGATGCATGTCCCAACGATTGCATGTTGTTTTATAAGGAAAATGAGCAGATGACAAGGTGCACGTTTTGCGGTCATGATCGGTTTAGGCCTAATAAAGAGGTGTGACTACAAAAAAATCAAGTATCTGGTTTAAGATTCTAAGGTATTTTCTAATAACACATCGACTAAAAAGATTGTACATGTCTTGAGATCAATTTGAACATATGAGTTGGCATCACGAAATCTCCACTAAAGATGGAGAACTAAATCATCCATGATGGGCGGGGCTTGGAAAGATTTCAACTTAGCACATCCACGAATTTGCATTGGAACCTAGAAATGTGAGGCTTGGATTGTCCACCGATGGTTTCAATCCGTTTGGCCACTCAAATTGTTCCAGTACTCATGTTGGCTGTGATTGTTACTCACGTACAACTTGCCTCCTTGGATGTGTATGAAACGACCGTACTTATTTCTTTCACTCATGATTCACGGTCCTAAGAGTCTGGAAAGAACTTAGATGTTTACTTGAGACCTCTTATAGACGCGAGTTAAAGGTATTGTGGGAGGATGGAGTACAGAGACTTGGGATGTTGCAATGAAAACAAATTTCAACCTTAGAGGCGGCGGTTATGTGGACTATAAGTGACTTCCCGACTTATGGTATGTTAGGCTGGATGGAGTACCTACAGGGAAGTTGGCTTGTCCGTATTGTATGGAGCATACTGAAAGTCGTTTAATCTATCAAAAGGTTGAAAGCCTTGTTGGTTTGATTGTCATCGTCGGTTCTTCTGGGTAGATCACCGTTTGAAGAAATAGAGAACACTTTAGGAAAGGAAAGTAGATAATGATATGCACCTTGCCGCGATTGTCGGGAACGGAGATGCGAGATCGTGTGATGAGATTCTTGGTTATCCCATTTTGTAAGGTTGATCGACAAACATAATCAATGGGTTTGGTGAATCTCATAACCGGGTTCGGAGAAGCATCTTTTGGGAATTGCCTTATTGGTCTACAAATTTGATTCGTCATAATCTAGATGTGATGCATATTGAGAAGAATGTGTTTGACAATGTGTTTAACATCTTGTGATGAATGTTACGGGGAAAACAAAAGATAACTTGATAAAGGCACGCGTTTGGACATGAAAGATATTTGTAAGCGTCCTGGATTAGAACTTTATGAATCTCCTAATGGTAAGATTGTCAAACCGCATACAAGGTACACATTGTCCAAAAAGCAAGTTGAAGATGTGTGCACATGGGTTAAGTCTCTGAAACTACCGGATGGATATCGTCGAACATTGCAAGGTGTATTACGGGTGGGAAATTGCAAGGATGAAGAGTCATGACCGTCGTGTGTTCATGGAGAGACTACGTACTATAGCATTTCGGGATCTGCTTGATAAACCAATATGGGATGCTTTGGCGGATCTTAGTCGTTTCTTGAAAGACTTGTGTTCAAAATCATTGAATGAGAAGGACATGTTTGTACTTGAGAAGAACATCATAGAGATCACGTGTAAACTGGAAAAATATTCCCACTGGTTTTTTGACTCCATGGAGCATTTGCAAATCCATCTTACCTATGAAGCTCGTGTTGGGGGTCCAGATTCAATATAGATGGATGTACCCTTTCGAGAGGGTGATGGGAAACCTTAAGAGGAAGGTGAAGAATAGAGCTTATGTCGAGGGGTTCGATATGTGAGGCATCTGATTTTGATGAGATATCTACGTTTGTCTCGGACTATTTTCCTGGACGAAGTCTTGACAAAGCCAATCGAGTATCGAGACATGATGATGGGGAAATGTTGAACTAAATGGTGGGCTCTTTGTATTTGGTCTATCGGTTGCGCTTATGGAAAAGGGAAGCGCGTATTCCTCTCTGAGCAAGAATTACATGCCGCATACTTACATTCTTCTCGATTGTGAGGAGATTGGCGAATTTGTGAGGTACACATGTAAACTTGATATTTTATCTTTTAAGTTAAAAATTTATTCTAATATGTTAATGTTTATAACATGGTATAGATTGTGCGATGTGAGTTAAAAGTGAAGCATCTTGAGCATAAGCGATAAAGATATTCAAATCAATCGGGATAAAAACTTTGCACTTTGGCTAAAGGACAAAGTAAGTTCAATTTTAAAAGCACGTAGTGTATATATATATATATATATATACTCCATATATTAACTATGACTTCATTTAATAAGATGGAGTTTTTGTAGGCTTTGACTAAGGGATCAACGATTAAATTTAGTGTACAAGTCCTAGCTATGGGACGAGACAAGGATCAAGTCACCATAATGGTTACAAAATAAATGGTTGTGAATTTCACACAAAGGCATATAGGCGCGGTAAAAACAACAACGAACTACGGAGTGTGTGTCGAGGAGATTATTCTGATGAGCTTGGTCGTGCTTTTTATGGGGAGTTGGAGGAAATCGTAGGGTTGTCGTCAAGGCGCGTCGGGGTCATATTCACTTGTTCAAGTGCTTGGTTGGTTTGATTCGAGAAAAAGGGATCGTGTTGTGCGGACATGGAATCGTCGATATTGACCTCCATAGGTCTGCGTACTCCAACGAACCGTTTGTTTTACCAACTCAAATAGTACAAGTATACTACACTCCTAGTCTGTTAGGAAAAGGATAGACCGCCTTCTGATTGGCAAGTTGTAATTTGTACTCCGCGGCGTAGTCGTGTAGAATTAGTTGATGGGGAGATTTACGAAGAGAAGATGCTTCATCGTAGTCGAGACTATAATAAATGTGGAGGACGACAATGAAGTAATCCAGTTAGATGGTGGAGATGAACCACATGAATTAGATCTGAGTCAATACTTGTGTCGGATGACATTGATCTTTGAGGAGGAAGAGTTATTGGTGAATCGACCGACAGAATCTGAAGCGGATGATGGTTATGAATCTGCAACACGTATATCTGAGATGATTACGAATCGGACATTGACACTTGAACTCATGAAATGTATGTTTAGCAATACATATTTTTATATCATTGTCATGTTTATGTACTAAACTATTTAAATGCAACTTTTGTTTATTGTCATTTTATATTCATATATATACATGTTTATATCAACATCGTGTTTATGTACTAAACTATTTTATTATTTTGTTAATTACGGGGTGATCGAGGAGGGATGGCGCTTGACATAACCTTGTACTTGTATATTCATTATTTGGATGTTTGTATATATATTACTTAAACAAGTTTTGAAATGTTATTATATTTATTCAAATCATATTGGTTTTAAAGGTTTATATACTAGTTTGGTGTATGTGTTGGTGGACAATGGATGTTTATATTGTTTTGTATATTGTTTATCTTGGTGTGTATGTATGTTGGGATAAAGCGGTGAAAAGCAGTGCATGTTTTTAGGAATTACGCAAAATAGCAAAAATCTGGTGTAATTTTTTTTCATATCACCAACTGCATGCGATCATTTGAAAGTTATTAGCGACGGCATAGTATCGTCAATGACCGCGTCGCGATCGGCTAATAATATCGTCGCCGACACGTGGACCACGTCGACTTTGGCCTGGACCATCTTGACTCACATTTCAGCGATCGCATTTGTCATTTCGATTAAGCTCATGGCGATCATGAGATATAGCGATCGCTAATAGAGGTCCCCGATGTGCATCCCAGACGACCAGATTTTATCGTGACTATCGGCGACCGCTTTTCGATCATGAGATAATATCTGCTGACCAAAGTCTGCGGTCATTGATAGGCCTTTTTGTTGTAGTGAAACGCCACTGGTCCTCTTGTGTGGTGAAATCCCCAGAATGCCGGGAGTAGCTGTCCAATATGCCAAACCTATTTATCACGAAACGCTGGGATAATACATGACCGGATGTAATCTCATCCTCTACTACTCTACGCCATAACTCAGTGAGGGTCATGAACTACGGGCACATATCTCCGACAGCCATATGAGCGCAAGGTCTGTCCAAGGGCAGAGCCATCAACCGCTCGTACTCCTCTAATGTAGGAGTCAACTCCTGGGTACCAAACTGGAAAACCTGTCTCTTCCCGGTATCCAATGCTCCAACATACCCTCTACAAAGCCTGCGGGAACCTAAAACATCAAGAGGGTCATAGAATGTTGTAATAGATGGTCTACAGTCACCCTATCTGGGGGTGACATACTATCATACCGAAATCTCAGACGGGATGCCACCAATATTTGTCGGGTGTGATCTATGCGACTGACTGTCGAAGAAGACATTTGTGTAGGCCGTATCATAAGACCATCCATGGGTCAATGCTGAATATCTCTTGACATATATACATATGCATAACAAGATACATGCATTACAGATAATAGATGGCAATATGATGTACAGAATAGAAAATCGGTATATACATTCCTAAGTACATCATCATCTACATACATCATCTCTGTACAGCTAAAAATACATGGAAATGGGGCACAGATGCCCTACTACTAACAGAGGACTATCAAAATATATAGCAAGAATGGGGCACAGCCACCCAATATCTAACAGAGGCCTATCAAAAGAGATAACGAGAATACACATCAAAAGAAGACAATGGTGTCAATACCTACATCATCAATCATGTCCACCTGATGTAACTCCTCCTGAGTCACTGGATCTCTATCAACAGGGATATCAGGCCAATTCAAAGGAAGATCTACGCCGACAAAGCCAAATGGGTCATTTGAGGGGCCAGCGCCTACGCTGGAAGAATCAAATGAATCTGCCTCTGCCGGATCTCTGCCCAAATACCGGATAACAAAATGTGCCCAGTCTAGTCACTGGGTTAAACTGTTAATCTGTGTCAAATGAGTCAGATCTAGGACACAGGCTAGCCAATCCGTCATCATCATGGATTTTGGAACCATATCCTCCATGAACTGAGTGGTGCGGGTCTGGGTTCCAATGGTATGAGGAGACCACCAATGCTAGAATATCTCCTGAGTGCAGGGACCCTCTGAGAGTGCAAAACCGTCAACACCCAACAATGGGATATCAGTGACGGGTGACTGTAACACAGGCCAATAATGGGATATCGGTATACAGATCTCTCCTGTGGTGCCCCTAATAGCATGCTCTCCTAAATAGAACTCTCATCCTCCATCAGTAAAGAGAGGAACCCTACGGGTGGAAATCACATACTCGACACCAGTCGGGTACCCATCCTCAAATCCAATGACCAAGTGCTCCCCAAAATAGGGAATCCATGTGATGACGTCAGCTGTCAACAACTCCAGCTGTAGGCGGCAATGAGTAAAACCCTCAGCTACAGGGACCTCTGCCAGTATGTAATGATACCATCGCCATCCTCGTGGATAGGTATCTAAACCTAACACACTCACAGGACGCAAAAATGGAAGCCTCTCATTGGCCCAAAACTGCCAACACTAAAGCAAAACATCTGCTGTTAGTAAACACTCTTAACCTACACATGGGAAATGACAAGAGAAATACTCACCAGCAGAAATGGGTAGAATCCTAACCAAACCTCGGTCAAGCACTGCGATTGCATATGCATACCCCTAAGGAAATAGGCAAAGGTGTAGGAACCCCAATCATACTCTCCTAAACGGTCCACATGTCGTGTGGTGGTGATCAAAGCGAACGACAACATAAAGGAATTATCTGCTATGAAGCCGCCCCTAATGATCATCAGGAACAATCACTGAAGAATGCGATCCCTGACTCTGACATCAGTTGGTATGGGCTCACTCAATAGCCCACCCATAGCATCTATGCTCAAAGGACCCGTACGGACAGTCCTGCCCTTGAGCACCTCTACCGAAACTCCTAACAAGGATCTGACGGTAGTAGGGATAATATCCGCCGTACAAGGCACTGGTGCCCCTTTAAAGTCCATACCTGTGATAAACTGCCAATCCATCGGTGTCATCATCACCTCACAGTCCAGTAAATAGAGTGACTAAGTTTGGTGAAACCAGCGCTCAGACAATGCCCTGAGGTAACCCCAGGGACATCAGCGGGTAAGGATGGAAAAGAACACCTCAAATCCCCAATCATGCATGATCGCTCTATAGTCAAGATGCAGAGCCTGGTACATGGAGTGGATGTTGAACTAGTTCCCTCGAGGCTATGTAAAGCTAGGAACCTATATGAAATGCAGATCGACATCAACATCCTTTACTCCTCATCAATAGGAAAGAAAGAAGATTAAGATCAAACTTTATACCTCATTTTCGTGTAGGAAAACTGAAGGATGATGACTCAAATCACCTAGAAGCTCTGGGTTCGCCACCTGAATGCCTGGTAAATCCCTACGGGGAACATGTACAGCAAGAGCGGGGTCCGTAACCGGAACATCCTCCTCCTCATCCTCTACGTCCGAAACATAACCCTGGACTGGTCGTATCACCGCCTCCACCAAACGATGAAGTTGTCTAAGAGAACAGGGTCGAGGCACTTCAGAAGCCCTCCTCCATACACCAGAAGTGGTCCTGCGAGAACTACTCAGCTGATCTGGATCCATAATATCTGGACAATAAGTCTCCAAATCACCTCAGAAAGGGTGTGGTATTTTCTAACCTAGAGCTTTTCAAATGAATTTTATGATTACATGCATGCATTACTTTAACATACGTCTATAGTAGAGTTAAAAATGCATGACTATTCAATGCCTACATTTTTGAAATTTTTTGCCATAGTCCCCTTTGTAAATAGGGCTATCCACTTGCACATAGGCATGATTAGGTGGCCATTCAGTAGCACACCTGCCCAAATTCATATACATACTATATGCATCTATATGTCAAAGTCATCAATCCATAAGGGTAGCTTAATTACCAGGATTACTTTGCATTTTTACATTTTTGCTTATTTGTCCTCAAATAGGATAAGAAATAGTAGAAAAAAGGTGCCAATTTGACTGTTTCAAAAGTCAAATTTTTTTCCACATCATTATGTTCAAAATGGTTTAATACTAACATTTACTGTGTTGAATTTTTTTATCAAGTCATACGAGCATGCATATTCACTACTATGTGTTTAGATGCATTTCATGTGATAAGTCATTTTCCAATGAATAAAAACTGGAAAAGAAGACATGCATACGTTACCAGGACAGTATAAAACACTTGTACGGTGATAGAATTTGCAGAAAGACGTCCGAACTCAGCATGTCTGAAGAAGAGCTCTCAGATTTCCTTCGCGGTGTGACTTGAAAATTACTTGGGAAAGCAACTAGCCCATTTATGAGCATTTACAATTGGCCGCAGGTGTACCTGTGGCACCCATACATGGGTCCCACCCCTCCGGATTGATCCAGTTTGAGTTGCAAAGGAGTTCTCACAAGCTGAAAAGGCCAATCAGGAATAAGAATGCTACGCGATTGAGCAGAATAGTTGGAAATCCTCATTTTCTCAGACCGAACCGTGGGTCTACATATCACTCATCGGTGTTCGCCCGAACACAGGGTACACTATGTCGATGATTTCAGCTGTTGCAAGTCACCCTCGGCAATACCTTACGCAGGTCCAATGCCACCAATTCAAGGTCGTCAACCTAATCCTTTCGAGATCCCCGGCGGGGGCATCACGCATTCCTGAGTTCAGATCCCCGACAAGGGCATCATGCATTGCTGAGTTCAGATCCTCGGCGGGGGCATCACGCATTTTCATCTGTTGATGTACATGTCAACGAAGGTCAAGCAACCTTGACATCACTTCAAACAGTTGGCAAGTAAATCCAACGAAGCTTCGGAAGCCATATGATGATTTTAGCCATTGATACACATGTTAGTGAAGATCAAGTAGATTCCCAGGCGGGGGTATCAAAGAAGTTCATCTGTCCAAATACAGATTCCCCAGCGGGGTTGTCACTCATTTTCTGTTGATGCACAAGTCAACGAAGGTCAAGCAACCTTGATAGTTTGCCCGACAGTGAAATTATTTGATGTTATACATATCAGAAAAGGTCATGCAACCCTGACAACACAAACTGTTGGCAGTAACTCTGACAGAACAGTGATATGTCTTGGCGATACAAACCAGGAAGAATCATCCTCATCGGGAAGGACCGATGATGGAATATGTTATACACATCCTCAAACAGACAAGGATACATCCACACAGATTCTCTTGTAAATGAGAGATAGATCTTAAGTATAGAGTTTGTATCAAGGATTCAAGACTTTGGTGATAACCCCAATGTCAACAATCCCAAAGATTCCTGGTAGCTGTGGATCACACGTCCATAACAGTTCATTAGGCTGCTTATCTATTACCATCCCTGGTAGAAGCAACAGGGAGCCAGCAATCTTCCCATCATGTTGGAGAATAATCCAACAGAACATATGCATCATACATTTGCATCATGTTGCTGCACATGGCATCATGTTTATCTTGTTATATTTCAAGTGTTTAGGATTCTTTATCCTATACATGCCATTGCATTTCGTGAATATGATAAAGAGGGGAATCTATAGACACTCAAAATTTTCTATACACATGTCACTAACATTGTAGCAGGGCAGATTCGTCTTTCAGAGATAACCCTGGAAGATAATGCAGTTCAAATATCAGAAATTCCACCGAAGAGGACAGTTTTGTCTCGGAGATAACCCCGAGATGCTCCGTTCCAGTCCTAGAAACAACACCGGGAATAACAGTGCTAACCTTGGAGATAACCCAAAGGAGTGCAGTTGCTGTTCCGAAGATAACCCCGAAAATGCTTTTTTCAAATGCATGCAGTCAGCTTCAACATTGGAACTCACACCAAGGCACTAAGTACAAGACCTGGAGATAACACCGGGAAGACAGGCACACCTCAGAGATAACCCTGAGGACCTTCAGTACTTGCAGCAGTCCAATCTCAGAGATAACCTTGAGTAACGTCTGCTTTATTAGCCCAAACAGTAGATAACCCTGGTGAGGGGTAAAATAATCATTTTGCCACCTCGACCCTACATTGGGCCGTCTTAACATCTCATAAAGACATTTCTACACAACAATGTCCCACAAGAACCAAGGAAGTTCAATCCGAAGTGACTACTGCACAAGACAGCACACCGGAAAGAATTTAAAGCTTGCAGAAATAGGGCATGGTCCCATCTTCCTGACTTCGTACAGCCTCTAATCCCATGTCATTGTGTAGCTCTCAACAACGGCGGTCTGAAATAGGTCTTATACACCTCAATCGGATGCCCGGATTGAAGTTCTGAAAGTTCGAGCGGACAACACGTTGCATGCGTCCACGTACTTCGAGACGGCAGGACCCGCGGAGCCCGGGGCCCCCCACAAAGCTGCAGGTAGAAGAGACGAGGAAGCCCTGTCAAATTTGCTCTGTACACACTGTAAACTAAGTGCTTTCTCATTTTAAACACTTTTGAACTTATATATTGCTATATTTTTACCTGCGGGAGCCGAGTGTTCATCCCTTTAAAGTCATTGAAGTCTTCTTTGGCAGTCCACTGTAAGCCTTCTTACACACCTTAAAGTCCTTCTCTTCATCTTTGCACACACTGTCCTTCACGTTGATAGTCGTGTTGCGTGTGTATGCCCGGACTTCGGTCCGTGGTTTTATTTTCGTTTGTATATATATATACTTATATATATATATTTATATATATGGACTAACATTATCGAGTTATGCCTCGATTGAGCCTGGACTCACGTCTGGAGCGTTTATTTACTTTCATATATATATATATATATATATATATATATATATATATATATATATATATATATATATATATATATATAAGCTAATTTTGTCGAACTTTGTTTGATGAGCCTGGATTTTCCATCCGGAGCGTTTACTTGCTTATATATATATATATATATATACTTATATATATGAACTGTTGTCGAACTCTGTTCGGTGAACCTGGATTTTACATCTAATGCATTTACCGCTTATATATATATATATATACATTTCGTCCTGCCTGGAGTTTACTTCTTGGCGGTTGATCATTTTTATGGCTTTCTTTACATTTCGTCCCCCCTGGAATTTACTTTGTGGCGATTAATTGCTTTTACAGTTTTATTTACATTTTTGATCCCCCATTGAGGTGCTTCGTTGTGGTTGATTGTGGCGCCCCCAAAACACGTATACATCACCCATCTTGAGTCGCCAAATACATGGTACAAAATTCAAATACAACTTAATTATATAACAGTCTTGTAAAATACGACAAAACATAATCTAAGAGTTTTAATAAGAATATTGTCATCTAGACAATATCCACACTAAATGGAGTCCTCATTACATTTATTGTCACACTATTTAACAGAATAGTGAGGACTACTAATACTATCATCCGGACCACACTCTCGTTCCTCGACTAGTCCTGCTACGTTCTCATTTCCTGAAGAGAACAGTGAAAGAAAGGGTGAGCTCAACTAGCCTAGTAAGAAATATTATGACTAAGATAATGCAGGATAAATTTTCATTAGCCTTCAACAATGTTAAACTGATAGAATATAATAGACAACAAGTTTAACTGTAGCGGAACAAGCAATCCATTAGAAGAGTCAAGTAGAGCATAAAATCTACTATCTTCTATGATTTAAAAAGTCTTTCAACAACTTTATCGCTGAGACTCAACTTAATAAATAAAATCGAATCATCACTGCATCACGGCCAAGGATATTAATGTACTCATCAATGGTCATGATTATACCGAATAATCCCTGGTCATAATCATACAAACAACTGTCCATCAATGAACTACAGGCCAATGAGGACTTTTACCACATCATTCATCACATTACGGTCATGATTATACTTAGAATAATCCACAGTCATAATCATACCAAGTCCATCTATGCATGTAAGCCAAAGATGACTTTAATCACAATATAAGCATGAGGATGGTGACAATGACATAATAATTCAATAAAACAAGTTCAAGGATAAATTTTAAAGATTTATAATTTTAATTTATCCAGATATCAATAACGTCCAAATTGTCAACATGATACTTCTTTGTGGAGTAAAATTCAAGAATGCTCAGAAGAATATTTCCATGAAAAGATACAGGATGAAGCGCAAATATCAAGGATATTCCACTAATTTCATGGAGTATAGAAGCCAAAACTTTAACCAACTGAGTATAATAGAATATATGAAACCGCAAATGGATTTTTGCAAGCCATGTGGTAATACACGTAGACAGATCATTTCCACAATTTAATAAGGAATGAATACGAAGGATCATTCACCATGCATGCGGTAACCCCTATAGACATGTTATTCTAACAGAATAATAAAGAATGGAATAACAGAAGAATTGACGAGAGTGCGTAATCCGTCATCCGCAGACAAGTTATTCAACAGAATAATAAAGAATGGAACCGAGTCACGTCATGTAATCCACACGCATGACGGGATATTCCAATAGAATAATAAAGAATGGAATAACAACAGAATTCACCAGGCATGCGATAGATCGCTTGCAGAACGAGTTATTCCAACAGAATAATAAAGAATGGAATAACAGAAGAATTTCACAATGTATGCGATACTTTGCATAGACAGGTTATTCCAACATAATAATAAAGAATAGAGTAACAACCCTTACGAGTATTGAAAGAAAATAACTCTCTTCATGAATACGAAAGAATAATACCCATTACCTTAGAAGAAGACTGGATACTGGAATAGTGAGGTAGCAGACTTCTCTTCTTCTTTCTCTCTATAATTTCTCTCTATAATAATTGCTCTATAGCTTTAGCGAATTGGTGAGAAATGAAGGAAGAATGAGCTTCTATTTATAGGAAAATATAGTTTTGATAATTACACGTTTTGGGGCACGGAAAATTATAGTATAATATCTTCCTCTTTTTCTTCATTTTTAATTTAATCATGCAAGTATTATAAAACTTGCACCACCTCCCCTAATAGTAAATAATGTGAATCAATAGTTCAATCATGTGAATCAATAGTTATAATCATGTGAAAATACGAATTACAGTATAGTACCTCCATCTATACCTCTTTTTAAACTTAGTCATGCAAGTATTATCAATCTTGCACTAACTCCTCTAATAGTACGAGAATGTGAATCAATAGTACACACATGTGAACAAATAGTTATAATCATGTGAATTAATAGCAATTAATTGCTCATTTATCCGGTTAATTACCCAATTGGTCAACATAACCTCCAGACATCAATTATTATCAAAATAATTGTCGATTTTCACTAACACTAATAATTCCAACACAATAAAACTATCCATTTCATCTTTAACCAACACGAACTTATTCATCATTAATATTATAATTCATCATATTTAACAACCAGGTCGTTCTTAGGAAAGAGGGGGCTTTCCGATAAAGATTTCTCCTTATTAGCGCGCAATTAGGTGACCAAACCTCTCCTTGACAGAACTTCTAGACATTGTCAATATTGCAAATAATAATATGAATAACTTTGCTGTCTCAATTATTAATTTAATAATATAACATATTATGCGAGATAATCTTTGTGACAATAATTGAATCAATAATATAGAGAGATATGATGCATCAATTCATCGTAGTAATAATTGAGTATAACTAAGTGACTTCTCACGTAAGCATCAATAATCAATACTGGTATGCTACTATGCAACCACGCCATTCATCGTACTTTTACTACCGGGTAGTTCAACAGTTTTAACGATAAAACTTTTGCCGTTATTTTTATAAAAAGATAATTATGTCATTTTCTAACTACGATAATACTTCGGTTGTGGGGTCCACCAATGATTATGCCATCGTATGAATATTCCCTTTTAAAACAAATATTCCCCGACCAATCGAATATTATATAAACACTTGCGTACTTTGCAAAATTTGTAAATATTACCCACAACTATAACATTATATCAAATCCACACCATAATATTAAAAAAAATATAATTCGAGAAAATTATTCTTTATTCATAAAAGTTGGGGTCTTACAACCTCCCTTTCTTATGAAATTTCGTCTCGAAATTAGGGTATGTACCTGATATATCGAAGAGGTAATGATACCTTTATTTCATTTCAGATTCTAACTCCCAGGTCATTTCCTAAACATCGTGATTTCTCCACAAAACTTTGACTTTAGGTATAACCTTGGAGCATAGAATATATTCCTTTTTATCCAAGATTTTAACAGGAACCTCTTCATATGTTAAATCTTCCACTATTTCGTCCGGTTCTAACTCAATAATGTGGTTCGGGTCTTTCACATATTTGCGTAACATGGATATGTGAAAAACGTTATGAACACGAGACATACTTGGCGATAAGGTGAGTTTATAGGCCACAGTTCATACTCAATCGAGGATTAAAAATGGGCCAATGAATCAAGGATTGAGCTTTCCTCTCTTTCCAAATCTCGTAACTCCTTTCTATGGAGCAACACGTAACAACACATGATCTCCAATATTGAATTCTACGTCCTTTTGATGAAGATCAACATAACTCTTTTGTCGATCTTGTGAGGTTTTTATACGTTGTCAGATCGTTTGAATCTTTTCTATAGTCATACGTACTAACTCCAGTCCCACACAACGTTGCTTCACCCATCTCATCCCTGCATAATGGAGAACGAAACTTTCTTCCGTACAACGCCTCAAATGGAGCCATGCCAATACTTGCTTGATAACTGTTGTTGTAGAAAAAGTCCACCAATGGTAAGAATATGTCCCAACTTCTCTTGAAGTCAAGGACACAGAGTCTTAATAGATCTTCAAGAGTTTGAATAGTCCTCTCCGACTGCCCGTCCGTCTGAGGATGATATGCCGAGCTAAATCGTAAATCCATGCCCATAGCTTTCTGCAAACTAACCCAAAATTGTGAAGTGAATCTTGGGTCTCGATTAGAAACTATGGATACTGGCATACCATGCAGTCTTACACTCTCATTTATGTACATACGAGCAAGACGTTCAAGTTTTCAAGTTTCTCGTATAGGTAAGAAGTGAGCAGACTTGGTCAATCTATCAACAATGACCCAAATTACATCTATGTCTTGAGAAACCTTGGGAAGACCGATGCTTGAAATCCATGGTAATGTGCTCCCACTTCCATTCGGAATTTCAAGTGGTTGCAATGGACCTTTTGGTACTTGATGCTCACCGACTCGTTGACAAGTTAAACACCTTGAGATAAACTCCGCTATCTCTCTCTTCATTTTGCTCCACCAAAATGTATATCAAAGATCATGATACATTTTGGTACTCCCAAGATGGATTGCAAATGGTGTGTTGTGCGCCTCCATCATGATTTTATACTTTAAATCAGGGTTGTTAGGAACACAAAATCTGGAGTTGACTCGAAGTATTCCTTCTTCATCGATTCTTGCTTCCGGCATAGCATCTTCTTGTACTTTCTTCGTCATACGCATCAGCTCCAGGTCTGTAGCTTGAGCAGCTTTAATTTTATCGATTAAAGTCGGTTCTACTCGTATATTTTCCATCATCACATGGGTCCCTGGAGTCTTTAACTCTATCTCCATCCTTTGTAAGTCATACAAAATCGGCCTTTGTGTTGACAATATTGCACTCGTACCCGCATATGATCTCCTACTCAATGCGTCAGCTACTACGTTCGCTTTACCAGGATGGTATTTGTTGATTGATTTCGCAATCAATGAATACGTGCAAGTGTACACGGTCAACAAGTAATAAAGTGATAAGAAAAGTATCGTTCCCACGAGGAATTATTTAATAAAAATCACCAAGTACTAATTCTTAACCAAACTAATTTTATTTAAACAATCTCAAATCGTGATTTTTCTAATTAAGAAAACTAAATTAACCAATTAAAACTAGGTTACTTTATAAATGAATTCAAATAAATAAAGGCTAAGACTCCAATATCACTAATTATGAAATATAAACCAATTATCCCAATTATTATGCCTACTGAATTATTAACAGGAATTCTCAAATGCCAAAAGTCCTTTTCCAAGTGATCAAATGACTTATATTTAATCCAGATTAATCTTGCTACATTCCTATGCAAAACAATTGAATTAAACTCCTTCTAATCCCAATTCCTTATGTGTTACATGCGGTGAACAGATATTTCCATTCAATTCACAAACCTAATTATTCACTTTGCAAATAACTAAGTCACATGATATCATGCCCAGTTCTAACCCTAGAATTCCTCTTTTAATTCCTTCTAGAGTAACAAGGTAATTACTGATCAAATAGTTAAGCAATAAGCACAAGACAAGATAAACAATTCACCTTGACATAAATAATTGAAATAAATCAAATAATTAATTCATAAACATAAAAGGTTCAATTGAAATCTTAATAAAAGAGTTAGTTCATAATTAATGAATGGAAACCAAGAATCCACAATTGAATAGACATTAAAAGATAAAAGTATGATAAGAAAAAAGAATAGAATCTGTTGTCAGCAAATCTGATGTGCCCCTCTTGCTCTTGCTCTTACTTTTGATCTTCAGTGTTCTTCAATTTGCTTCAATCTCCAATGGCTAATTAAGAATTAGGGTTTATATTCTAATCTAATGGAGTGTTTTTTCTAAGCTAAGCTATGTAATCGCCCTCTATTTTATGCCTTACATCATGTATTTATAGGTTACAAGTCCAATTTTTAGCTTAGGAACAAACTCAATCCTATTTGGAGTCAAAAAGGTGTCAAAATTCACCCAAAACGCGTCCAGGCCGCACCAAGCCCTTCCCCCAGCACCCCAGCGCTGGTCTTGATGATCAGACACTGCTCCCCAGTGCCTCGGCACTGGGCACGGGCCTATTTTGGGCGCCCCGGCGCTGGCTCCAAGTTCTGACATTTTCTACTCCGACGTCCTTTGGGAAAACGGCCATAACGTTTGATCCGGGAGGAGTTACGGGGCCTGCCAGCTATCAAATCGAAGATATCGACGAGATCTACAACTTTAATTCTTTGAGGTTTGAGAAATACTGGGTGGATGAATGCTGAAATTGAGCTGGAAGTAACTGCTATGCAAATGACAACCCAAAACCATGGCGTTCGACGTCCGTTGGTACAATGATCATAACTCTTGCATCCGAACTCCGATTGGAATGATTCAAAATGTTCTAGAAAGCTAAGATGATGCTCTTCGATGTAAGCTAAGTTCCAAACCAAGAACATGAAGTAAACATGAAAGCCCAAATGATGTCTGGTTTGCTTTTCTTTGCGTTTTCTTTGCTTTTCCTTACCAATAGTCGCTCACACCGCTCCCAAACGTATAACCTACAAAATGAACACAAAATGCATGAAAAGTAACTAAGACACATAAATATAAGCAACTAATTCAAGTAAAAGATACTGGATAAGTGTATATAAAATCCACTTATCAGTATTGAATGGTATGATCATAATCTTTCAACAGTTTAAGCCAATGTCGTTGCCGCATGTTGAGTTCCTTTTGGGTGAAGAAACATTTGAGCCTTTTATGATCCGTAAAGATCTCCACTTTCTCCCCATACAAGTAATGCCTCCAAATTTTAAGTGCGAAGACAACAGCTGCCAACTCTAAATCATGAGTAGGATAATTCCTCTCATATTCTTTGAGTTGTTGAGAGGCAGAGGCTATGACTTTCCCATGTTGCATGAGAACACATCCTAATCATTTGCCCGAAGCATCACTGTAGATGACAAATCCCTCCGAGCCAGATGGTATTGTCAGAACAGGTGCTGAAATGAGTCTTCTCTTGAGTTCTTGAAAACTCTTCTCATATTTCTCGTTCCAACCGAATTTTGTATCTTTCCGAGTCAACTGAGTTAATGGAGTAGCGATTCGAGAAAACCATGCTACGAATCTCTGATAATAACCAGCTAAGCCGAGAAAGCTACGTACTTCGGTTACTGATTTAGGTTGCTCCCAGCTTTGTATTGCTTCAATCTTTGTCGGGTCAATAGATATTTCATGACTTGATACTAAGTGCCCAAGGAATGCTACTTCTTCAAGCCAGAACTCGTATTTCTTTAACTTGGCATAAAGCTTATTTTCACGAAGCTTTTGGAGTATCAGCCTCAAGTGTTGCTCATGATCTTCACGGATTTTGGAATATATGAGAATGTCATCAATAAAGACAACCACAAAATGATCCAAATATTCCTTGAATACTCGGTTCATCATATCCATGAAGGAAGCAGGAGAATTAGTCAATCCAAAGGACATGACTAAGAATTCATAATGCTCATACCGAGTTCTGAAAGCCGTCTTTGGAATGTCATCGGTTTTAATCATTAACTGATGATAACTAGAACGAAGATCGATCTTTGAAAAGAATTTGGCGCCTTATAACTGGTCAAACAGGTCATCAATATGTGGCAATGGGTGTGACGCCCCCAAATCTTGGTATCTTCCAACCCGACAGATGGTGCTCCACGATACTACAATCCATACAATCATTCCATTGAGATAACAACAAAATGATTATAATTACTATCTTTGTATAACATTTGTAATAAATCCTTTCCCAGGTTCATAACCGAATACATTCGTTGTTATTCATGAGTATATTACATACAAATACACTAGTCTATTACAGGACGATTAATTGTGCATCTTAGCCTTGCCTTTATCTCTCTTAGAAATCTCAGTTCGTTCGGCTTTAGGTGCAAACATATGGTTCAAGAAAGAATGGGCATAACTAGCTCAACAAGTCTTAATAATAAATCATATGAATATCACATCAATAAATACATGCTTTATTTCTATATCTGAAAAATTATCTAAGAAGCATTATGAAACATTTGACTAATACTTCTCCTACAACAATTCCAGAGCATAAATAATAGCTTAGGAATGATGAACCGGTCAATAGAACATGAATATACTCTTTTCATTTTCATACTTGAAAAGGATATCCGACACTAAGGCCATCCACCCGTATTTAATTACGAGCACTTCTAGGTGATCAACCTATTGTACTCTATGTTGATCAACACTCTTACGTTAAACGTATTTACATTCAACATTTGGCAACCTCGTGTGCCCATCAAATAATCGATGAAAATACTTTTCTTTGTACATAGACAAACTTACCTTCTCATCCGTACCAAATACTTGGCATAGGATAGCGTTAACAGTTCTATATCAACAGACCTGTAAACAAATCAATCAACTCTCCAATACTTGTCTAGCCAGAATAAAACAAGCATCGACTCTTTCCTTATTACCATTCATGCATTGTATAACATGCATCACATAAAAACTTGGCTAACACGAAGGTCAGACAAGCGTTAAGAAAGACTTTCCTTCAAGCGTCTTCGAATTTACTATTCAACTATTCTCAGTCTTTACAGGATCTACATGATACATTCACATAGCACACTGTAATTAGTTATCAAACAAACTAACTTTACGTTTCTAACCAACTTCTTTCTCTTCTACATTTTATTTGAATTAACTCCGTTAATAAAGTCGATTCAACTTTCTATACTTCGTTACGTTTCATTAACGTTCTTACATCCTTAGACGACATTCGATCATTACTGGTTAACTAACAACGTTGAACGTCATTCATGGTTCACATATTACGTCTTAGTGTTCTTCATTTAATTACTATTAAACCTTACTAGATCTTCTTACATTAACACCTTATAAGTGAGTTAAGGTAAGTCTTATAATATACATTAAGTACCTTCAATGTCTTACATTAAGCCTTCATTCAAAATGGAACAAAAACTGACTTGGTCAACATTTTTCATCACTTCTGTAACATGTTGCGCGGACATCTCTTACATTACAATTGGCGTTCATGGCGTCACTCTCCAGAGGTTTTGCTTTTGCGGGACTCGCTGTAAGCGGTGCAGTCCATGCACAAATTCTCGCTCTATGGCACGAGTCTCCAGACCTTTTTATTTTCTCCCTACCATAATCGGTGTCATGCAGCGTGGCGAAAAACACGGGGTTTAGCGACTGCGGCACTTGAACTAACCACGCACCCGGTTAAAAAATAGTTTAGTTTCTTAACGAAACTCTCGGCTTCCTAATTTGTTCATTTTACACCCGAATTGACCCATTCAAATTCCTTCAAGTCACAAATTACATCCTTTACGTGTTCATATAAGAATTTTACCTTTTAGAATCCGTTAACTCGGATTTCACTTTTAAGTTCATTTTTAAGCGTTCGTTTAACGTTTTCGTCCTTTCAATACTCGTTTTCTTCGTTATAAGTCGAAATGAGATGATTCTTTCGCCAACGACTCTTAATTACCTTATCTCACGTGTTGACATTGGAAACCAACATTTTTAGTCACACAATAACTTTTAACCTTTAATCCGGACATCATACGTTTTTGACGTTTAACGTTTATTTTCGCAAAATCCGCCATAACTTCGTTACTAATGTTCTCTAAGCCAAATAACATGGAATATTCCATGGACTTCATATCTATATCCTAACCAAGCAATAGGCACATTCCTTAACTATATCGATTCTTAAACGTTCATTCAAAACTAAGTTCACGTTCAAGACTTTTTATGGTTTTAACTCACGTAACCACTTACGATTTCTATTTGGTCATGACCTATCAATGATTTGGTCATTACTAGGCATCCTTATCTCTCCTCAATAAACATGCTCCACGCATCTACGATTCTTCTATGAGAAAGAAATTGAAAAAGATGAAGATTACGGTTTATGAGAATTTACCTTTGAAGTTGTTAACGTTCTTGATAAACGTCTAATGGTTTGCTTGGAAGTAGAAGGATTATAAGTTTCTAGCTCTTTTCTCTCTCTCAAATATGTTGGACAAGCTTTGTAAAAACTCCAAATAACCAACCTAGCTTTGTATATATAGAAAACCAAATGAGGGGCAAAATTGTCCATTTCCCCACCTCCTTACTTATTTACCACTTTGTCACCAAGTAAAATACTTGGTGACCAAGTGATGTGCTTGCCTTGCACACCAAGTGGCCGGCCCACCTTGCCCATGGTTCATCCCCATGGGTTGCCCCATGGATTTTACCCATTCGGTGACCCGTCGGTTCGATCCACGGTTCGGTTTTCTTACATTGGGCTTAACCAATCTAATCTTGGGCCTTGACTTGGGCTTACCACTTAATCCCTTGGGCTTGATCATTCAATTAATTGGGCTAAACATAATCCAACCAAATGAATTAACATTAAGTCTTAACTTAATTCTAGAATACAACTCGTATTCCCTACGTATACTTCACGTATTCTTTCCATATAATACTAGTATGATTATCGTATTGTACTCCGTATTGACTCATCATATTATACATAGATACTAAATAATATCTTAATTGTATAACACATGCCTTAACCTTAATACAATTTCTTCCACGCGTTTCATTTCCTTCTTGAAAATCAATATACTCAACCCTTAGGTTTTAAGTCCACGGGCGAAAACTTCGTTTGCCATAACGGAATTATTATTGGATATTCCATACTATCGTAATATTCTAACATTACGCGTTTCTCAAAATCTCAAACCCTAGCTCTGAACGAAATCGGATAAATAGTGTTTTTACGCAAACATTCTCGAAAAACCTTCATTCTCGTCTTGATAATTCACAATAATTAATTCTAGCACAAAGCCAGAATACTAACCACATCCACACATTCTAGGTTATAAAACGACCTTCGAACATCTTACTCACATAATTACTCAATTAAATTCATTTAATCCACATAATCAAATAAAAATTTAATTCATAGAAAATTCAAAAATCTCGGGCGTTACATTCTTCCCTCCTTATAAGAATTCTGTCCCCGGAATCTCGCTATTCTTACATAAACAAATGAGGAAACTTTTACTTTCGAGCTCCCACGTTGCTTCTTCAGCATCGTTCTTACTCCAAATTACCTTTACTGAAGGTATTACTTTATATCTCAAGACTTGTTCCTTCCTATCAATAATCTGAATCAGAATTTCTTCATACGTTAAGTCCTTTTCTACCTGAATAGATTCATACTCTATTACGTGGTTGTAGTCCAGTTTATAAGGAGGCAACACAGACACATGAAACACATTGTGTATTCTTTCCATCTCTGGAGGTAAGGCTTCTTCATAAGCTACCTCTCCTACCCTTCTTAAAATCTCAAAAGGTCCTACAAACCTCGGACTTAACTTCCCTTTCTTTCCAAAATGTATCTTCCCTTTCCAAGGCGATACTTTTAGAAAAACATAAGACCCTACTTCAAACTCCCTCTTCTCTCGATGAGGATCTACATACTTCCGTTGTCTATCTTGAGCTGCTACTAATCGAGCTCTTATCAGCTTCACCATGTCTGCCGTTTGTTGTACCATTTTAGGCCCTAACATTCGACGTTCACCTACTTCATCCTAGCAAAGTGGTGTTCTGCACTTCCTTCCATACAACGCTTCGTAAGGCGGCATGACTATACTAGCGTGAAAACTATTGTTGTAAGCGAAATCTACCAGAGGTAGATGTTCGTCCCAAACCCCCATGAAATCCATAATACAAGATCTTAACATATCCTCTAGCATTTGATTTATCCGTTCGCTATGTTCATCCGTTTGTGGATGATATGCCGTACTCAGTCTTAACTGTGTTCCCATTTGTTCTTGCAAACTCCTCCAAAAGTTCGACGTGAATCATGGATCACGATCGGACACAATCGAATAGGTACTCCATGTATGGAAATGATTTCCTTACATAAAGCTTAGCTAACTGCTCTAAGTTATACCTAACTCCTATTAGTAGAAAATGAACCAATTTAGTTAACCGATCCACTATTACCCAAATAGCATCGTATCCTTTTCTAGTCATTGGAAGTCCCACCACAAAGTCCATGGTGATATGCTCCCATTTCCACTCCAAAATCTCCAGTGGTTGTATTAATCCACTCGGTCTTTGGTGTTCAGCCTTAACTTTCTGACAAGTTAAACACTTACTAACATATTCTGCAATCTCCCTTTTCATGTTCGACCACCAAAAGTTCTGACGAAGGTCTTGATACATCTTAGTACTACCAGGATGTATCGAGTACCTCGAACTATGGGCCTCACACATAATCTATTCTTTCAGCTCGAAATTATTTGGAACCCAAATTCTTCCTTCAAAACGAAGTAAACCTTCTTTATCAAGGTTATACTTAGTCTTCACGTCATCCTTCCTTATCTCTTTCATCCGCTCGCATTCTTCAGTACTTAGCTGTACTTCCTTAACCCGTTCCACTATCGTTGGTCGAGCCTCTATTGAGAATAACATCTCTGCTGTTTCACTTGGCAACTTAACTTCTAATTCCATCCTGGTCATCTCCGTTATCGACTCATTCTGAGTCGTTAACATTGACAACTTTTCTCTACCCTTCCGACTTAACGCGTCGGCTACTACATTCGCCTTCCCCGGATGATATAAGATATCGCAGTCATAATCTTTTATCAACTCTAACCACCTTCTCTGCCTCATGTTCAACTCCTTTTGTGTGAAGATATATTTCAGACTTTTGTGGCCAGTGTATATGTCACACTTCTCCCCGTATAAATAATGTCTCCATATTTTTAACGTAAACACTACAGCTGCCAGTTCTAGGTCATGAGTAGGATAGACCTTCTCATAATCCTTTAACTGACGTAATGCATACACAATGACCTTGCCATGCTGCATAAGCACGCAACCTAGTCCTCTATGCGAAGCATCGCTATAAACTACAAAATTCCCCGTATCATCTGGTAAAGATAATACAGGTGCCTCACTCAACCTCCTTTTTAGTTCTTAAAAACTACGCTAACACTTTCCCGTTCACTCATACTTCACCGACTTCCTAGTCAGATTTGTCAACGGAGTAGCTAATTTAGAAAAGTCCTGGATGAACCTTCTATAGTAACCCGCTAACCCTAGAAAACTCCTAACCTCGGTTGGCATTTTCGATTGCTCCCACTCATTCACCGCTTTCACTTTCGCTGGATCTACGGATATGCCATCTTTGTCTATAACATGTCCTAGAAACTGCACTCGTTCGAGCCAAAATTCACACTTGGTGAATTTCGCATACAACTTCTCCCTCCGTAGTGTTTCTAACACTATTCTTAGATGTTCAGTATGATCTTCTAGCATCTTAGAATAGAATAGAATATCATCGATGAACACTACGACGAACTTGTCCAAATACTGTTTTAACACTCTGTTCATTGTAGCGTCTCCGAATTCTGGGTCCTAAATCACCGCGGATTCGGTTCACTAATTCTATAACTGTTGCGGAAGATATAAACATAAATTGTTTATACATTAAACTTACATACTTTTCCCCAAAATTGAGTAACCTTAACTTATACACAATTCATAAACTATCTAACACACAACAATACTAATCAAAACTACTTTTATAAATTAGCTACACATTCTATCCCAAGCAGAACTTGGCATTATCCTTTTCCTGTATCTGAATGCATTCGCCTTATCTGCAATGTTTATCATGATATAGCAAGGGTGAGCATGAAAGTTGCCCAATAAGTTTTAAAACAATTTAAAAATATATCATGATTGAAAGAGTCTGAATAATAAGCTGGCTATCCTTCACAATGTATTTGTTAATTAGCATGAATAAAATTTTGACTGAACAAGTATTGAACAGGAACAATAATATATCTGGACCAACTAGTAATGAAGGTGATCAGCCTTTCATACATGACTTATACATGTAATATGTACAGAGTACAATTCAATATGGCAATCAGAAATGATTAACCATAAGCATAACCGAATGAAACCAGTCTTAGTAGAGTTAAGTAAAAAGAAACTTGCCTGAACCGTTGATTATCGTAACGCAATATAATAGGCTTCATCTGAGACCTAATATTAATAATATAGATCTCCAATATTAGAATAATATCATCACAATATAATACTGTTATATATATACATAGAATAACCTAAACACATAACATATAATCCTATCAGTCTATTATACACATAAGACATAGCATCAAGTCAAACTATTGCAGTCCGAATTGAAACCGGCACAATTATATCATTCCGACGGTCTAGTCGGAAAATTCACGAGTTTAAGTTCAATTAAACTCTGGCTAAACACTAAACAATTATCACAGATAATTTTCTTATTAGTCAAGATAATTTTCAAAGACTTGCAATAATTTTCAGATAATTATTACCATTTATCTCAATTTTTTGATCATTAATAACGTATTTAAATGAATTAAATACCACATAATTCCTTAATCATTAATATTTATTTAATACCAAATATTAATGAAATACATGTCACAATATTATAATATATTTATAATATATCAAAGTATTTTTAATACTTTAAAATCACATTTATATGATTTTTAAACGATTAAATTCATTAACCGATAATTGATATTAATATTAAAATATTAATATTTTCATGAAAAAATATCAAAAGTTATAGTTTATAACTTAAAATATTTTTATAACAATTGAAATCATTTTTATATGCTTTTTAAAGCATTAATTCTATTTTTCTATAATTTATCTAATATATTCATTAAATAAATTAATTACCATTAATAATAAATTATTAATGAAATTAATCACAAAATATTAAAAGTCATCAAAAATAACTTAAAATATTTTCTAACACCATAATTTGATTTTTCATGAATTAAAACCATTTTAAATAATTTATTTAATATTATAATTAAATAAATAAATACCTTTTATATTCCCAAATTACTAAATATTTTTGAAATATACTCAAAATAATTAAAACAAATTTTCGTGCTTTGAAATAATTTTTATAATTTATTATGTATTTTTAATAATTAAAACTATTTTTTTCTATTTATTAAATAAAATAAATGTTTTTTAAAGGGCCCTATAGCTTATAATCTAAAAAACTATATATAGGTGTTCTTGAGTCTAAACCCGTAAACCCCATGCAAATGCTAAGGTAGTAGTTTGGACCGTATGTAGATCTGTGTTTTTAAGGTTTTCTGGGATGAAATTCATCTTAAGATTGTAGTAAAAGTGCATGACTACCACCAAAAACTGATTACTTGGCCATAACATATCACAACAATAAGATCTAAGCCTCAAAAGTATTGTCGAGACCTATTCTTAGAATTCAGGTTTACCGATTCAATGTACTAATTTTGATGCTTTATACTTTGGAATCTATGAGTCTTTTATGTGATCTAAAGGCTCATTCTTGTAGAGGAGATATCCGGATACAATAAAATATCAACATCTAGATCTAATAACAATATATAAAAGAAATCTCGGCTGGTCAAAGTAGTGATCAAGAATCGGATCTTGAACTTTCGGGTTTTCCAAAAGTTCATATACCGATCGGCCAACGCTTATTCGACAAATAATTTCTAAGCTCCCTGCACAGATCCGGGTAAGATAATGACTTGAAGTGTAGATCTCATGTCCGCATACAACCTTAAAGCAACAACATGATCAAATAACATAACAGAAGCAAGATTAAAGGCCTCAAAAGTCGTTGTCAGAATCTGGAAATTCTGGGTTTGCCCAAAAATAGAGTCTCGCATGGTCGGTCAACCATGTTTGACCATCTATAACTTTTGATCTAGAAATGATATAGGCCTGATTCAAGTTCCAGAGTGAAGAACACATAGCATAATACAGATTCATTACATAAAACAACACTAACACGTAACATACAATGATCTATGGACTCTGACATATGGTTGTCAGGCCATTTTTTTAAAATTTCCCAGAAAATTTTAAAACTTCATTTTCGTGTACTTTGATGTTATGGATCCTTGTTATTACAACCCAGATCACTCAATAGCATCATAATACACAACTTTAAACAATGAATTACAACAAATAACATAAGATCAAAGGATTTCTAAGAATTAGGGTTTTTACCACTTTTAGGCTTTGATTTTGATTCTGACTTCTTGAATCTGTTCTTGACTTGCTAGATATGATATTATTTGAGCTTCACACCTTTTCACCCTCATACCCAAATTTTAGAGAGAGAGATGGCTAGGAGAAAATGAGAGTAAAGTGACTCTTTCTCTCTTTTAATTATTGATAATAATTGATGCAAATTGAAATGGTCGGCATTTAGGGGTGATGTGTCTTTGATGTTATAGCCAATATCTAAGTTGCAATTATCGACTTCAAGCAAGATATGGTAGGATTCTCTAGCAATAATTCACCAAATGGGACAAAAGGGGCATTTTGGTAATTTCACTTTTTAATTTCAAGGGCATTCTAGACATTGGCTACAACCATTAGGGTTTGACTATTAGGGTTTGACCATTGTGGTTTAACCTTTAGGGTTAAAACCTAAGGTTCCCAAAAATCAATTTTTGATATTTTCAAATTTAGGTTTTCTAAATAGAAAATTAATATCTCAGAAATTATAATTAGGATTTTCAAATTATATTCTAATTTCCCAATTATAAATCATTATTGACAATAAGGATTAAATAATTCCTAATTAAAATTACTAATTTAGCAATTAATTCCATAACCGTATAATAGGGTTCCTGACAGAACAATTAGGGTTTTAAACCATAAAATTAGGGTTTCTTATAAATTGCAAGAATTTTCTAACTGAACGTTGGCGTTCTAATAATATTAGAGTTCAACTTTGATAAAATTTATCTGGTCAATCCTTGACCCTAAACCATATTCTATACACATAAATGACCATATACAAAGATCATATTCACATATAGACTTAATCCTGAATAATTCACCAAAATCCTTCACAGAATTTTGAAATCCTCAAAATTCCTTCCCAAAAATATCAAACGCACTGTCTAGGTTTATTATTTAACCTTTATTCAATAATTTAAGATTTAAATAATTTTTCTAAATTCTTGGGTCGTCACATTCACCCCTTCTTCTAAAAATTTGGTCCCCGAAATTTACCTTACACCATACATCATTCATACACAGCATCACATGCTACCCAATACATTCCTCACCAGAATAAAAATTTCAAGTATTGCTGAGGGTTTTCTAGACTATTCTCTCTCATTTTCGCAAAGGTTATATGGAAATTCATCCGCAAAACCGTTCATAACTTACTTTACATAGTGGGTAATTAACCCGATATGCCTGCATTTATCAAGTACTTCGGTTGACTCTATTTTCTCCTCTCGCCATAGGCACAAAATTTTTCCTCAGTCTTATTAGATTCCGCACCAAAACAATTTGGTTCGGGAATTTCTTTCAATGAACACTTAGAGTTTTCATAAACATTAGTCTAGTCAATCGAATAAAGATGTACTCATATCAATAATTCAATTCAATCAAATTATTTAGGTGTAGCCAAACCAGTTGCAAATTAAAATTTTGAAAATATTTTTGAGAATGACGCCATGATGTCGTACTATATTAACAGTCCGTTTAAGGATGCCGTCATCATATGACTTTGTCATAACACATCATACAATAGTGGAACAACGATTTTAGATCAATTCAACACTAAGTATTCCCGCATTTACAACTCCATCAACTTTTTATCATCTCTACACCAGGTTACATGGTACATAAGTGATAAATAAAAATATATTTTGATATTTCAAATCATCTTCGTCTAGTCAAACAATTAGCATAGATCGTATTTTTAAACCGCTCCAAAAAATGATTACGAGTCTACACACACATTTTTTTAAAAGCACATAGTGCGTATTTAGCTTGATGTCCAAAAAGTTCGAAGTCTAGCATAGCTAGGAATTTTGGAAAACCTATGTCTCCACTAATAATCATTTGCTTAAATAATCATCTATTCCTATTATTCTTAATACTCCATTCACAAAAAACTATACCCAGGTTAATCAAACTTACCACACTTATGAGTTCAGAACTTGCCACAATCATATGTGTTTAAGAACTTGTTCTAGACAGACCTTTGGCGTCCATTCGCTGAGGGGTTCATAAACATTTCATATAATTTTGAGTCACGATCGTACCATAAGTATGAGTCTTAAGAACTCGTACTTAACATGATAATCTCTACCTATCACCTATCTATCTGTTATACACATGAGAAAAGAATCACCTTCTCAACATGTATATAGCAAATAGCGCGACACAGACATTTCAATGATTATCAGTGCTAGAAACTAAGTGGTTTTCACACCAAGTACAATTCAACTCCCATACGAAGAATCATACAACTCAGCTACTGACATGAGTCCTCAATTGAAATCCCCACCTAATTAATCTTATCTCCCTTCTCAATACGAATTTCATTCAACTCGTATTCATAATCGTTTACTGATTCTGTACCAATTCATAGACACACAACAATCTTGCTGTAAGCTTGTCAACCATTCTCTCAATCCATATCAGATCACGGGGTGATCTCATCGTATATATTATGATTCATTTCTATTCTGTGATCGTTTTGCTTTTTGATCTTCTATCACTGTACTCTTAGTCTTTTAGACTCTATCTATTTATCACTACTATTCAACTTTATTACCAGAGTTAGGGAATTCTATAAATTATACCCCGCCGAGATTCGTCTTTGAATCTAACCGACACACTAACTCTATTTGAGTTAGTAATTATCCTAATCACTGCGGTTATTAGTCTCAGGTATTCCTACCTAAGGTTCATAACCAACAGCTTTGATACTAATCAGAAGCGCCCCTAATCCGGGTCCAAAATCACCGCGATCCTAAGACACTATTTCAATAACTGTTGCGAAAGATATAAACATAAATTGTTTATACATTAAACTTACATACTTTTCCCCAAAATCGAGTAACCTTAACTTATACACAATTCATAAACTATCTAACACATAACAATACTAATCAAAACTACTTTTACAAATTAGCTGCACATTATATCCCAAGCTGAACTTGGCATTATCCTTTTCCTGTATCCGAACACATTCGCCTTATTGCAATGTTTATCATGATATAGCAAGGGTGAGCATGAAAGTTGCCCAATAAGTTTTAAAACAATTTAAAGATATATCATGATTGAAAGAGTCTGAATAATAAGCTGGCTATCCTTCACAATGTATTTTTGAATTAGCATGAACAAAATTTTCGATTGAAACAAGTATTGAGCAGAACAATAATATATCCGGACCAACTGTAAATGAAGGTGATCGACCTTTCATACCTGACTTATACATGTAATATGTACAGAGTACAATTCAACATGGTAATCAGAAATGATTAACCATAAGCATAACCGAATGAAACCAGTCTTAGTAGAGTTAAGTAAAAAGAAACTTGTCTGAACCGTTGATTACCATAACTGAATATAATAAGCTTCATTTGAGACCTAATATTAATAATATAGATCTCAAATATTAGAATAATATCATCACAGTATAATACTATTATATATATACATAGAATAATCTAAACACATAACATATAATCCTATCAGTCTATTATACACATAAGACATAGCATCAAGTTAAACTATTGCAATCAGGAGTTGAAACCGACATTAATTATATCATTCATGATTGATTACTAGTTTTGAAAATTCACGAGTTTAAGTTCAATTAAACTCGGGCTAAACACTAAACAATTATCACAGATAATTTTCTTATTAGTCAAGATAATTTTCATAGACTTGCAATAATTTTCGTATAATTATTACCATTTATCTAAATTTTTCGATCATTAATAACGATTTAAATGAATTAAATACCACATAATTCCTTAATCATTAATATTTATTTAATACCAAATATTAATGAAATACATGTCACAATATTATAATATATTTATAATATATCAAAGTATTTTTAATACTTTAAAATCACATTTATATGATTTTTAAACGATTAAATTCATTAACCGATAATTGATATTAGTATTAAAATATTAATATTTTCATGATAAAATATCAAAAGTTATAGTTTATAACTTAAAATATTTTTATAACAAAGAAATCATTTTTATATGATTTTTAAAGCATTAATTCTATTTTTCAATAATTTATCTAATATATTCATTAAATAAATTAATTACCATTAATAATAAATTATTAATGAAATTCATCACAAAATATTAAAAGTTATCAAAAATAACTTAAAATATTTTCTAACACCATAATTTGATTTTTCATGAAATTAAAACCATTTTTAAATAATTTATTTAATATTATAATTAAATAAATAAATACCTTTTATATTCCAAAATACTAAATATTTTTGAAATATACTCAAAATAATTAAAAACTAATTTTCGTGCTTTAAAATAATTTTTTATAATTTATTATGTATTTTAATAATTAAAACCATTTTTTCTATTTATTAAATAAAATAAATCATTTTCCAAAAATAAGTGTCAGGTAAAGGGCCTATATAGCGAAGAAACTGTCATATAGTGTTCTTGAGCCTAAACCCGTAAACCCTTGTCAAATGGCTAAGGTAGGTAGTTTGATTGTATGTAGATCTGTGTTTTAAGGTTTTCTCAAAAATTAATCTTAAGATTGTAGTAAAAGTGCAAATGACTACCACCAAAAACCGATTACTTGGCTATAACATATCACAACAATAAGATCTAAGCTCAAAAAGTATTGTCAGACCTGTTCTTAGAATTCGGGTTTACCAGATTCAATGTACCTAATTTGATGGTTTATACTTTGGAATCTATGAAGTCTTTTATGTGATCTAAAGGCTCATTCTTGTAGAGGAGATATCCTGACACAATAAAATATCAACATCTAGATCTAATAACAATATATAAAAGAAATTCTTGGTCGGTCAAAGTAGTGATCAAGAATCGGGATCTTGAACTTTCTCGGGTTTTCCGTAAAGTTCATATGGTACGATCGGCCAACGCTATTCGACCGCGTGAATTTCTAAGCTCCTATACAGATCGGGTAAGATAATGACTTGGAAGTGTAGATCTCGTGTCGAAAAACAACAACCTTAAAGCAACAACATGATCAAATAACATAACAGAAGCAAGATTAAAGGCCTCAAAAGTCGTTGTCAGAATCTGGAAATTCTGGGTTTGCCCAAAAATAGTCTCGCATGGTCGGTCAACCATGTTTGACCATCTATAACTTTTGAACTAGAAATGATATAGGCCTAATTCAAGTTCCAGAGTGAAGAAAACATAGCATAATACAGATTCATTACATAAAAAAACACAAACACATAACATACAATGATCTATGGACTCTAACATATGGTTGTTAGGCCATTTTTCAAAATTTTTCCAAAAATTTTAAAACTTCATTTTCGTGTACTTTGATGTTACGGATCCATGTTATTACAACCCAGATCACTCAATAGCATCATAATACACAACTTTAAACAATGAATTACAGCAAATAACATAAGATCAAAGAATTTCTAAGAATTAGGGTTTTTACCACTTTTAGGCTTTGATTTTGATTCTGACTTCTTGAATCTGTTCTTGACTTGCTAGATATGATATTATCTGAGCTTCACACTCCTTTTCACCCTCATACCCGAATTTTAGAGGGATTGGATGGCTAGGGAGAAAATGAGAGTAAAGTGACTCTTTCTCTCTCTTTAATTATTGATAATAATTGATGCAAATTGGAAATGGCTGGCATTTAGGGGCTGATGTGCTGATGTTATAGCCAATATCTAAGTTGCAATTATTGACTTGCAAGATATGGTAGGATTCTCTAGCAATAATTCACCAAATAGGACAAAAAGGGCATTTTGGTAATTTCACTTTTAATTTCAAGGGCATTCTAGACATTGGCTACAACCCTTAGGGTTTGACTATTAGGGTTTGACCATTAGGTTTTAACCCTTAGGGTTAAAACCTAAGATTCCCAAAAATCAATTTTTTGATATTTTCAAATTTAGGTTTTCTAAGTAGAAAATTAATATCTGTAAATTATAATTAGGATTTTCAAATTATATTCTAATTTCCCAATTATAAATCATTATTGACAATTAGGATTAAATAATTCCTAATTAAAATTACTAAATTAGCAATTAATTCCATAACCATACAATAGGGTTCCGGACAAAACAATTAGGGTTTTAAACCATAAAATTAGGGTTTCTTATAAATTGCAAGAATTTTCTAACTGAACGTTGACGTTCTAATAATATTAGGGTTCAACTTTGATAAAATTTATCTGGTCAACCCTTGACCCTTAACCACATTCTATACACATAAATGACCATATACACATATCATATTCACATATAGACTTAATCCTGAATAATTCACCAAAATCCTTCACAGAATTTTGAAATCCTCAAAATTTCTTCCCAAAAATATCAAACGCATACACTTATTTTATGTCTAGGTTTATTATTTAACCTTTATTCAATAATTTAAGATTTAAATAATTTTTCTAAATTCTTGGGTCGTCACATTCATTATATCCATGAATGCGGCTGGCGCATTCATCAACCCAAATGACATAACCAAAAACTCGTAATGCCCATAACGAGTTCTGAACGCCTTCTTAGGTATATCTTCCTTCCTCACTTTTAGTTGGTGATACCCCGTGCGCAAATCTATTTTAGAAAAATACTTTGCCCCTTTCAACTGATCAAATAGATCATCGATCCTGGGCAACGGGTATTTATTCTTAGTCGTTAACTTGTTCAACTCTCGATAGTCGATACAAAGTCGTAACGATCCATCCTTTTTCCTTACAAACAATATCGGTGCTCCCCACGGAGACACACTCGGTTGAATGTACTTCCTATCTAACAATTCCTATAACTGAACCATTAACTCCTTCATCTCAACTGGCGCCATCCTATATGGTGCCTTTGAAACTGGTGCCGTACCCGGCAGCAAATCAATCACAAATTCTACATCCCAATCCGGCGGAATACCGGGTAACTCTTCTGGAAACACATCCGCGAATTCTTGAACCACTGTTATGTGTTCCATTGATGTTCCCACTCCTTGGGTATCCACCACATGACACAGATAACCCTTACACCCCTTCTTCAACATCTTCCTAGCCTGTGTCATGGTTAGACAACAAGAACGTCCGCGTGATTTATTTCCATAAAACACCACCTCAGGTTTCTTAGAAAGCCTTAGGTTCACACTCTTTCTATGACAATCTATTATCGCTCTATGGTTATTTAACCAATCCATACCAAGAATCATATCAAATTCTCTTCACCTTATCTGCAAAAAAACTACCGATAATATATTACCCTTAATATCTATGAAACAATTCTTATGAATATATTCAATGGGAATTATCTCCTCGTTTGCTACCTTAACGTCTAAAGGTATCTCTAATATTTCAGGATTTAATCCCAATTACTGAGCAAATCCACATGCTATAAAAGAACACGTAGCACCCGAGTCAAATAGCACGTAAGAATTTATTTTGTTGACTAGAATGATACCTGCTACTACATCCGTTGATGCAACTGCATCTTGGACCGTCATATTAAACGTTCGGGCTGAGGGTCTACCCAATGACGGTGTTGGTCCAGTAATGACTAAATTAGCACTACTAGAACCTTTATTACCCTCCACTCCTTTCTTTGGGCAATTTCTTGCCATGTGGTCCGCCGACCCACAATCAAAACATCCCCGGCTTTTCTTAGGATTAGGACAGTTGGGAGATATATGACCCTCCCGCCTTACGCTTATAACAACCTGGTCTTCCCTTTGAATGAGACTCCCAAATGAGTCTTACCGCATGTCTTGCATGCCTCCATCCTACGTTTAGGATCCCCTTGTTTTACCCCAGTATTCCCAGGGTTAAAATTCTTCCGTTTAGGCATATTGCCACTATCACTGGCAACCTCTGCCTTATTTCCTCCTTCTCCCTTACTTTTATTCTTTCTATCTTTGTGGTATTGGGTCAATGCCTCACTACCACCCTCTGCTATTATCGCCTTTTCTAGAATGGTCCCGTAGGAAGCACTCTGAAAAACTGATATCCTACTATAGAGCCATGGTTTTAGGCCCTGCTCAAACCTACGAGCCTTCCTCTCCTCCATGTCCACTTGGTGTGGAGCGAACCTCGCCAAATCATTGAATTTGGCGCGTGTTGAGGGAACAAATCATGTCCCCCCCGCTAAGTTCTAAGAACTTAATCTCCATTCTCCTCAGATGCTAGTAGGGAAATAGTTCTCAAGAATACCTTCTTAAACTGTTCCCATGTAACAACTTCCTCTCCAGCTCCACCATGGTGAGCCTCCCACCAGTAGTTGGCTTCCCCCTTCATCATATAGGTCGCAAAAGAAGTCTTTTGTGCCTTAGCTACGTTTGTAATAACAAACACCTTCTCAATTTCCTTGACCCATGTTTGGGCCTCCATTGGGTCAGTCGTTCCCTTAAATTCAGGTGGACCTACACTCTTAAATTCCTTAAAGGTAGTCGTTCGGGCTACCCTAGGTCCCTACGGTGTTTCTACTCACTTGGTTAAATGCAGCCGTTAATCAATTAACGAACTCTTGCATTGGGTTATTAGGACCCCCCTCGTTCTCATTATGCGATTCCGCCTCTTGGTTACATTGCCTTCTTCTTGGCAGCATTTCTGATTAGATAAATAAAGTTCTGTTATTACTTATTAATTACTTCTTTATTAGTCGTCAAACAACTGAACAATAACTCATACACAGCACAAAAATTTAAAATAAAAACTTCTTTATATTAAAATGCTTCTTTATAGTTCAAAACTATTTACAAGTTGCTTTCTATAGCTCAAAAGCTAGTACATATACATCCCGCGATTGACTTCTACAAAAATTGGGATTTACAAAGAGACTACCCTTTAATTATACAAAAGAGGGTTTTACGTCACTACACAAAAGTATTTACCATAGTACTCCTAATACTGCCTAACAGCATTCTCATGCTTCTGGTTCGCCAAAATCGACACAATATCTCGACTTATAGTATGTCGAGTCTGTCCCGACTCAATAGAAAAAGAAGCTATCTTAAGCTTGAAATCCTCGTACGCACTGTCATTTATATATGACATTCGTGCTATCTTCTGGTCTTTTTCAACCAGTTTCTTACGAAGTTCTATGACCTAGTTCTTATAGTCCTGGGCCTTGTCTGTCATGAGCACTTTTTCATCATGCTCTATCTCATAGCCTGACTCTGTAGACTTTTTTGCCCCATAGAGATCACTGATCTCTTCTTTCTGGTGCTGCACCATATTGTGCAGTTACACCTTACGGTCAAGCACTGAGAGGTACATTGCCCTCATAGTCTCTATAGGTGTTGACTCTAGGGCATGCATCACCGTATTAATCGATGTCACCTCCATGTCATCCTCCACATCAATCATTATATTCAAATATGATGTTATCCCCATGGTCTCCTCAGAATAGTCCTCCTCCGAGTAATATTCCTCGGGCTTTGACTCCTCTAGAATCACTACAGTATGTACATTATATAGAACATGTCTTCGTCTCGACTCGGTTCACAGACTCCTCGCTGATCACATGTATATCCCTATACATCAAGCTATCAACCGACATCTACAATAACACATTACAAATTGATTAGTACATAATACACAATAATATAAGCACAAATCACATTTAATCCATTTAGGGTTACTTTCCATCTTTTAAATCTTTTGGTGCTGAGTTTCCTCAATACCTTATTAACTCATTTGACTCGAGTTAACTTTCTTCGAACTCTTCCTTTCCTACGAGGTTATTAGCCTAAGGTTCTTCCCCCCTTAAGTTTTATAACCTAATGCTTTGAAACCAACCTGTGACGCCCCCAAATCCGGGTATCTTCCTACCCGACAGATGGTGCTCCACGAAACTACAATCCATACAATCATTCCATTGAGATAACAACAAAATGAGTGTAATTACTATCTTTGTATAATATGTGTAATAAATCCTTTCCCAGGTTCATAACCGAATACATTCGTTGTTCTTCATGAGTTTATTACATACAAATACACTAGTCTATTACAGGATGATTAATTATCCATCTTAGCCTTGCCTTTATCTCTCTAAGAACTCTCAGTTCGTTCGGCTTTAGCTGGAAACATATGGTTCAAGCAAGAATGAGCATAACTAGCTCAGCAAGTCGTAACAACGAATCATATGAATATCACATCAATAAATACATGCTTTATTTCTATATCTGAACAATTATCTAAGAAGCATTATGAAACATTTGACTACTTCTCCTACAACAATTCCAGAGCATAAATAATAACTTAGGAATGATGAACCAGTCAATAGACCATGAACATACTCTTTTTGTTTTCATACTTGAAAAGGATATTCAGCACTAAGGCCATCCACCTGTCTTTACTTACGAGCACTTCTAGGTGATCAACATATTGTACTCTATGTTGATCAACACTCTTACGTTAAACGAATTTACGTTCAACAATTGGCAACCTCGCGTGCCCATTGAATAATCGATAAAAATACTTTTGTTTGTACATAGACAAACTTACCTTCTCATCTGTACCAAATACTTGGCATAGGATAACGTTAACAGTTCTATATCAACAGACCTGTAAATAAATCAATCAAATCTCCAATACTTGTCTAGCCAGAATAAAACAGGCATCGACTCTTTCCTTATTACCATTCATGCATTGTATAACATGCATCACGTAAAAAATTGGCTAACACGAAGGTCAGACAAGCGTTAAGAAAGACTTGCCTTCAAGCATCTTCGAATTTATAATTCAACTATTCTCAGTCTTTACAGGATCTACATAGTACATTCACATAGCACATTGTAATTAGTTATCAAACAAACTAACTTTACGTTTCTAACCAACTTCTTTCTCTTCTACGTTTTATTTGAATTAACTCTGTTAATAAAGTCGATTCAACTTTCTATACTTCGTTACATTTTATTAACGTTCTTACATCCTTAGACGACATTTGATCATTACTAGTTAACTAACAATGTTGAACGTCATTCATGGTTCACTTATTATGTCTTAGTGTTCTTCGTTTAATTACTATTAAACCTTACTAGATCTTCTTACATTAACACCTTATAAGTGAGTTAAGGTAAGTCTTATAATGTACATTAAGTACCTTCAATGTCTTACATTAAGCCTTCATTCAAAATGGAACAAAAACTAACGTGGTCAATATTTTTCTCTTACGGCACACATGGCAAGATCTCTTACATTACAAAGCATGCCATGCATCACTCTCCAGAGAGTTTTTTTTCCTTCTATGGTATGCCATGAGTCCATGATAAATTCTCGTATTGCCATGAGTCTCTCGATTTTTTATTTTCTCCTCGGTCATAATCGGTGTCATGCGGTATGGCAAAAAACACGGGGTTTGGCTGCTGTACGAACTCAGAACTGTACCCGATTAAAAAATAGTTTGGTTTCTTAACGAAACTCCCGGCTTCCTAATTTGTTCATTTTACACACGAATTGACCCATTCAAATTCCTACAAGTCACAAATTACATCCTTTACGTGTTCGTATAAGAATTTTACCTTTTCGAATCCGTTAACTCAAAATTCACCTTTAAGTTCATTTTTAAGCATTTGTTTAACATTTTCGTCCGTTCAATACTCGTTTTCTTTATTATAATTCGGAATGCAACGATTCTTTCGCCAACGACTCTTAATTACCTTATCTCACGTGTTGACATTTGAAACAAACATTTTCAAGTCACACGACAACTTTTGACCTTCAATCCGGACTTTATACATTTTTGACGTTTAATGTCTATTTCTACAAAATCCGCCATAACTTCGTTACTAATGTTCTCTAAGCCAAATCACATGGTATATTCCATGGACTTCATATCTACATCCTAACCAAGCAATAGGCACATTCCTTAACTATATCGATTCTGAAACGTTCATTCAAAACTAAGTTCACGTTCAAGACTTTTATGGTTTTAACTCGCGTAACCACTTACGATTTCTATTTGGTCATGACCTATCAATGATTTGGTCATTACTAGGCATCCTTATCTCTCCTTAATAAACATGCTCCACCCATCTACGATTCTTCTATGAGAAAGAAATTGAAAAAGATGAAGATTACGGTTTATGAGAATTTACCTTTGAAGTACTTAACGTTCTTGATAAACGTCTAATGGTTTGCTTGGAAGTAGAAGGATTATAAGTTTCTAGCTCTTTTCTCTCTCTCAAATATGTTGGACAAGATTTGTAAAAACTCCATATGACCAACCTAGCTTTGTATATATAGAAAACCAAATGAGGGGCAAAATTGTCCATCTCCCACCTCCTTACTTATTTACCACTTTGTCACCAAGTAAAATACTTAGTGACCAAGTGATGTGCTTGCCTTGCACACAAAGTGGCCGGCCCACCTTGCCCATGGTTCATCCCCATGGGTTGCCCCATGGGTTTTACCCATTCGGTGACCCGCCGGTTCGATCCACGGTTCGATTTTCTTGCATTGGGCTTAACCAATCTATTCTTGGGCCTTGACATGGGCTTACCACTTTATCCCTTGGGCTTGCACATTCAATTGATTGGGCTAAACATAATCCAACCAAATGAATTAACATTAAGTCTTAACTTAATTCTAGAATACAACTCGTATTCCCTACGTATACTTCATGTATTCTTTCCATATAATACTAGTATGATTATCGTATTTTACTCCGTATTGACTCATCATATTATACATAGATACTAAATAATATCTTAATTTTATAACACATGCCTTAACCCTAACGCAATTTCTTCCACGCGTTTCATTTCCTTCTTGGAAATCAATATACTCAACCCTTAGGTTTTAAGTCCGCAGGCGAAAACTTCGTTTGCCGTAACGGAATTATTATTGGATATTCCATACTATCGTAATATTCTAACATTACGCGTTTCTCAGAATCTCAAACCCTAGCTCCGAACGAAATCGGATGAATAGTTTTTTTACGCAATCATTCTCGGAAAACCTTCGTTCTCGTCTTGATAATTCACAACAATTAATTCTAGCACAAAGTCAGAATACTAACCACATCCACACATTCTAGGTCATAAAATGACCTTCGAACATCTTACTCACATAATTACTCAATTAAATTCATTTAATCCAAATAATCAAATAAAAATTTAATTCATTGAAAATTTAAAACTCTCGGACGTTACAATGGGTACCTATTTTTGATGGTGACATGATTCAACTCCCGATAATCAATACAAAGTCGCATACTCCCATGTTTCTTCTCACGAATAGAACAGGAGCACCCCAAGGAGACGTACTAGGATGAATGAAACTGATGTCTAACAATTCCTACAGTTGGGTCTTTACTCCTGAAGTTCAATAGGAGCCATTCATTATTGGGCTTTGGAAAGGGGTTTTGTACTGGGTTCAAGGTCGATACAAAATTCAATTTCACGCTCTGGGGGTAGGCCAGGAAGTTCTTCAGGGAATACGTCAGGAAATTTATTATCAAAAGAAATATCATTCAAATCTGGCGTATTTTTATTTAAATCCGTGACATGGGCTAAGAAAGCTTGACATCCGTTTTTCAATAAACGAATAGCTTTATGACTTGATATGACAGTGATTGATTTTAGTGGTTTGGTTGCTTGAATTCGTATAATAGGTTGGTTAGGAATATGAAAGCTGACAACCTTACGAAAACAATCGATTTTAGCATGATGAGTAGTAAACCAATCAATCCCTAAAATCACATCAAATGCATGTATTTTCAAAGAAATAAGATCGACATGTAACGTGCGGTTACCGATTTGAATCAAACAAGACATATAAACAGTGGATGTAATGAAGGTTTCTCCCAACGGAGTTTCAACATATAAGTCAAAGTCTAATTTCTCCGGAGTCAAATTTAAACGTTGAGCGCAAGTAGGAGAAATAAAAGAATGGGTAGAACCGGTATCAAATAAGGTATAGACTTTGCTAGAGTTTATGATAAGCTTACACGTGATCACCTCATTCAGATTCCTCGCTTTTTGGGAGGTTATGACAAACGCTCTCCCTTGAACTACCAGTTTTATTTTGTCTGGGACGACCTTTGATGCCTCCATCCCAGCTGGACTTGACTTTGGTGCACGACAAAATCGGGCTAGGTGACCTTCTCTTCCACAATTGTAACATGCTTTGGACTGATATGTCCCTCCCCTCCGCATTTGTAACATACGATCAGCGGTCGTTCTCCTTCCTTAACAATAGGTGTTAGTTCTGACGTCTTTCCATCATTGTTAAATCTCCTCTTCTTGAAATGTCCAATCTTATTGTCATGGCCATGATTACCACCGAAGTGATTACCATTTCTGGCATGTTGATTCCCTCCATGTTTGTTGTCACCGCTTTGATGACTGCTACCACTGGTATTATCGACTTGTCGGCTGCTCTCTCTCGGTTGGGTTGACTCGTTATCACGCTCCAATAACTGAGCCCTATTTATAACATCTGAATACAAACACAGTTTGTGAGAAATTAAGTATTGACATATCTCGGGTTTCATACCTCTTAGAAACATCCGCGTCATTCTCTCCTCATTATCAACCAAGTGGGATGCAAATCGGGATAACTCGGCAAACATAGCTTCGTACTGTGACACGGTCATATTGTTCTGCTCCAGCTTGATGAACTCTACCTCTTTCATGTGATGAATACTTTCGGGAAAGTACTTGTCGTTGAAAATTTCTTAGAACTTCTCCCAAGACATTTTGAGTGCGGCAGGCTGGGTACGCTTTACCGATTCCCACCAATAATCTGCTTCTCCTCGCAATATAAAGGTGGCAAAGGAAACTTTTTGCTCCGCCTTAAGTGGTTTCGGATCTCCAATAAACTCCGGTGGTCCAAGCTCCTTGAACTGTTTAACGATGACCGTCCTAGAGTTTCCAGTGTTTCCACCTACATTTTGGACATGAGTTTCTCTTGCCTGATGTTGTACGAATTGCAGAAAGCTCCTAAACATTCCGTCGTTCGCCATTTGGTCGGTGTTGTTGTTCACCTGAGGATTATCGCCTTCCTGTTGCACATTATCCTGGGTATTGATTTGTTGTGACTCAACGGTCTCCTGTGCTCCATTGCTATTCTCAACATTCTCGGATGTCATTTTCAAATACTGCCACAAAACAAGGGTTAATTTACAAACCACATATTATCCCTATATTCTTACCGACCAATTAAATAACAAATAAACTTAGGTAGGTCATACTAGCGAAGGAATTCCCCGTCTCTCCCTTCCTAGTTCTTGTCTCACATCTCAGCCAGGGATCATATCCTAAGCTTTGATATTAACCGTATGCCCCCAAAATGTATACATCACCCATCTTGAGTCGCCAAATACATGGTACAAAATTCAAATACAACTTAATTATACAACAGTCGTGTAAAATATGACAAAACATATTCTAAGAGTTTTAATAAGAATATTGTCATCTAGACAATATCCACACTCAATGGAGTCCTCATTACATTTATTATCACACTATTTAATAGAATAGTGAGGACTACAAATACTATCATCTGGACCGTCACTCCGTTCCCCGACTAGTCCCCTCGCTACGTTCTCATTTCTCAAGAGAACAAAGGAAAGAAAGGGTGAGCTCAACTAGCCCAGTAAGAAATATTATGACTAAGATAATGCATAATAAATTATCATTAGCCTTCAACAATGTTAAACTGATAGAGTATAATAGACAACAAGTTTAACTGCAGCGGAACAAGCAATCCATTAGAAGAGTCAAGTAGAGCATAAAATCTACTATCTTCTATGATTTAAAAAGTCTTTCATCAACTTTATCGCTGAGACTCAGCTTAATAAATAAAATCAAATCATCCATGCATCACGACCAAGGATATTCATGTTCTCATCAATGGTCATGATTATACCGAATAATCCCTGGTCATAATCATACCAACAACTGTCCATCAATGAACTACAGGCCAATAAGGACTTTTACCACATCATTCGTCACATTACGGTCATGATTATACCGAATAATCCTTGGTCATAATCATACCAAGTCCATCTATGCACGTAAGCCAAAGATGACTTTAATCACAATATAAGCACGAGGATGATGCCAATGACATAATAATTCAATAAAACAAGTTCAAAGATAAATTTTAAAGATTTATAATTTTAATTTATCCAGAAATCAATAACGTCCAAATTGTCAACATGATACTTCTTTGTGGAGTAAAATTTAAGAATGCTCAGAAGAATATTTCCTTGAAAAGATACTGGATGAAGAATAAATATCAATGATATTCCACTAATTTCATGGAGTATAGAAGCCAAAACTTTAACCAACTGAGTATAATAGAATATATGAAACCGCAAATGGATTTTTGCCCGCCATGAGGTAGTAAATGTAGACAGATCATTTCTTTAATTTAATAAGGAATGAATACGAATGATCATTCACCATGCATGCAGTAATCCACATAGACAGGTTATTCCAACTGAATAATAAAGAATGGAATAATAGAAGAATTCACCAAAGCGCTGCGTAATCCGCATGACGAAGTTATTCCAACAGTAATAATAAAGAATGGAACCAGTGTCATGCGTAATCCGCACGCATGTGATATTCCAAATGTAATAATAAAGAATGGAATAACAACAGAATTCACCAGGCATGCGATAGACCGCACATACAGGTTATTCCAACAGAATAATAAAGAATGGAATAAGAGAAGAATTTCACCATGTATGTGGTACTTCGTATAGACATATTATTCCAACATAATAATTAAAAATGGAATAACAACCCTTACGAGTATTGAAAGAAAATAACTCTCTTCATGAATACGAAAGAATAATACCCATTACCTCAGAAGAAGACTGGATACTGGAATAGTGAGGTAGCAGACTTCTCTTCTTCTTTCTCTCTATAATTTCTCTCTATAATAATTGCTCTATAGCTTTAGAGAATTGGTGAGAAATGAAGGAAGAATGAGCTTCTATTTATAGGAAAATATAGTTTTGATAATTACACGTTTTGGGGCACGAAAAATTACAGTATAATATCTTCCTCTTTTTTTTCATTTTTAATTTAGTCCTGCAAGTATTATCAAACTTGTACCACCTCCCCTAATAGTAAATAATGTGAATCAATAGTTAAATCATGTGAATCAATAGTTATAATCATGTGAAAATACGAATTACAGTATAGTACATCCATCTATACCTCCATTTTTGACTTAGTCATGCAAGTATTATCAATCTTGCACTAACTCCCCTAATAGTACAAGAATGTGAATCAATAGTACACACATGTGAACAAATAGTTATAATCATGTGAATTAATAGCAATTAATTGCTCATTTATCTGGTTAATTACCCGATTGGTCAACATAACCTCCAGACATCAATTATTATCGAAATAACTGTCGATTTTCACTAACACTAATAATTCCAACACAATGGAACTATCCATTTCTTCTTTAACCAACACGAACTTATTCATCATTAATATTATAATTCACAATATTTAACAACCAGATCGTTCCCAGGAAAGAGGGGGCTTTCCGATAAGGATTTCTCCTTATTGGCGTGCAATTAGGTGACCAAACCTCTCCTTGACAGAACTTCTAGACATTGTCAATATTGCAAATAATAATATGAATAACTTTACCGCCCTCTCATTATTGATTTAATAATATAACATATTATGCGATGATGATCTTTGTGACAATAATTGAATCAATAATATGAGAGATATGATGTAGTAATTACTGTAGCAATAATTGAGTATAACTAAGTGACTTCTCATGTAAGCATCAATAATCAATACCGTGTGCTACTATGAAACCACACGTATTACTGTACTTTTACTACCGAGTAGTTCAATAGTTTTAACGGTAAAAATTTCGCTGTTATTTTTATAAAAAGATAATTCTGTCATTTTCTAACTACAACAATACTTCCGTTGTGGGATCCACAAATGATTGTGTCGTCGTACGAATATTCCCTATTAAAACGAATATTCCATGACCAATCTAATATTATATAACCACTTGCGTACTTTGCAAAATTTGTAAATATTACCCACAACTATAACATTATTTCAAATCCACACCATAATATTAAAAAATATAATTCAAGAAAATTATTTTTTATTTATAAAAGTTGGGGTCTTAAATTGATCATGTCTATATATATAAATTGCAGCATCATGTAAGCTTAGGAATCATGTGATCACAGATTCAGTCTACTAAATCTAGATTCGGTTCCCATGATGGACATTTTCAACTGTAAGCAGCTTGTAAATTTATTCACGGTGTTTGGATTTCCTCAGATGGTTTTCATACCCATGAGGAGTTCGGCACTGCTTTATACATTATTTTTCTCGAAGATGCTTCGCATCTCGAAAAGTAAAAGCAATCCAGCCGAATATTTAATAAAATGGAAGTGTAAAAGGTCTCAATCACTATTGAGCATAAGGGTTTGAAAAACCTCCTTTATAAGACGTCACTGCCATATCTTGTTTAAAACTGGATTTTTACACAAATTCAAACCTTGTGTATATAGGTGCGAACGAGGCCTCGTACTACTTCCAAATAACTGCACATTGACCCCCCCCCCCCCCCACACACATTCATATAACAGTTTCTTGAAAAGTAGCGGTCACCGTGGTAACACGGATGTCGGGGGGTGCATGCCTAACACCTTCCCTCCGCATAACCAAGCCCCCGGACCCTAATGAATCTCGGTTTCAAAGACCCGTTTAGCAGTGTCACATCACTGGGCCAATGTGCAAACCTTTTCTCGATTGTGTTGGTACAACCATATAAAAAACAACTAGTGACTCTTACAGTCAAATTGTCGACATATAAATGTCGGACCTTTTCACAACTTATATTTTCAAACAAATCTCACCTAACATGAGAACACCAAAGAACAAGAACAGAAAAGGGACAAATAAAAATCCCGACGTCGGCAATCCTACCTACTTGAGAAACTCATGTCCAATGTCAAGCATCTCTCTCAAGTGATTGATGACAAAAAGGGGGAAAAAGAGGCACTCAAAGAGACATAAGAAGAGACGAATGGAGACAAAAAAGAAGATCTAGAAAGAGAAGCGGGAAAAGCTGAAGGCGAAGCAAGAAGAAGAGAACTCATCGTCTGAGGGGGAGCTCAAAGAAGATGAAGTAATGAATTCATCATCTAAGGGGGAGCTGGAACCAAGAGAATAAATAGATGAGTAACAACAAAAGAAAGAAGATCTAGAAGACACAAACATGAAAAGAGAAGGTACATCTCTAATAGTAATAGTTAGCTCTGGATCCAGAATTTACATTTACTCTGCCATCTATAATTAAATGCTCTTTAATATCATTCATATTACATGTTCTAGCAATACAACAGCTCACTATATCTTAAGATTCATTCATCTCATACATATGCATTCAGTATTTTTGTCATCATCAAATAGGGGGGAGATTGTTAGGAATATGAATGTGAATGCCATTCCTTTATTCATATAATTTGATGATGAAGATGATGAAGATGATGAAGTTAATGAATGAATATGCAAGCATGTCTGCATTGATAAAAGTTGTAGAGTATTTAATAGATGATAGATAATATGGACAAGGACGTATATTGATATGATCAAAATTGTTAGGTTGATTTATGCTTAATGTTTATCATCTACAAATGAATGTATAGAAGAAAAGATCAAAGCTGTTAGGTTGATCTATTTTGGAGTGTAATAGATAGGCATGTCTAATCGTAGAGCTCTGCATAAGTCATTTAAGTCTGCCAAGAAAACAAAGCAGAATCGTAGATTGTCGAGCCAGTCGAGAGATTGCAGAAGCCAATGCCAAATCATAGAGTATCAAAGAAGTTACTTCAGCATCGTAGTCTATCTTGAAAGCCACACTCAGAATCGTGGAGTTAGTCCGAGCATCTGCCCAGCCAAGTCAAGAATCGTAGTCTGCACTCGGAAATGTAGAAGATGTCTGTTGAGCACCTGTCGAGCTAGAATCGTAGACTTGACTCTGAATCATGAAGTCTAGATGTCGTCACCTATCAGAATCAAAGTTTGCAGAACCAGAACCAAAGTCGTAGTCAGTGAGATGCTTACATAGCCAAGGTATAATTGTGGATCAATCTACGATTCTCTACAGAAGCAAACCTGAAGTATATGCATAGATCATTTACTTTGGTAAGAACAGTCAAGTTTAAGAATGTAGTCTACTTGAAGAATATCAGAAAGCATTCTCTGAATGATCTACAAGCAAGTAGAAGATCAAAACACCAACTCTATCAGCAAGGCTGATTAAGAAGTGAAAACTCATTTAGAAGGAATCTTCTCCAAGTGCTAATTAGAAGACTATGATCGTAGTGCTTACCAAAGAGAAGAAGAGCCTGATAAAAGAATTACGAACATAATGGTAAACTTGCCACATAGTGAGTAAAGGACAAACAAAAAAGGATATAAGTGCCTAGCCTTACCATGGAGTATGATCAAGAGATCACAAGGCTGAAAGTTAAGAAAGATGAGCATGACAAATCAAGAGGGATATGCAAACTGAAGTGCCAAAGTTGTCAATTAACTTGTTAGTTCTTAAAGCAAGGCAAGACAAACACGATCGTAGAATAGGCTGTGAGAGAAAAGTATAAGATGATACAACCTTAAGCACTCTCGGAATCATAAAAGGTGTCAAGGTCAAGTCACCCTATGATTTCCACAGACAATCAATCGTAGAGTTCATAAAGGCCAACATCAGAATCGTAGAGGGCATTCATCTGAGGAGTGAGAATGTCCAATCAAAGAAAATTGACATTCGAACGTTGTGAATTGAGGATCCTGATATACTCTCCAAACGTCCTTGATGTAAGTCAAGGAAACAAGAGAAAAGAATGACTACTTACTAGCCTGCTGAAAGTAACATCTATGAAGTGTTAGGTGATAAAGCAGACTGATATGTCAGGAAAGTCAAAAAGGAGTTGTCACATCAACCCTGCATGTTTACATCAGTACTTAGAAATGTCTAGAGCATTAAATGCTACAATGGATGCCTTCAACTGAAGCATTTAAAAGGCACCTTCACAAGCAAATAAGACAAAGATTAAAAGGGAGCTCATCAATGAAAGACTTATAATGGCTATGTTCCAACGGGAAGACGTCAGATGGATCTATATAAAAGCCAAAGCTTCAAATGAAGAAAAGAGTTGTTGACTTGAGAAGATGAAATTTATATAGAGCTTAACAGAGAAAAGGTCTCAATAAGAGTGAGACCATTGCAGAAGAGTGAAGCACAACTAATAAGACTCCTACAATGGAAAAACTTCACTCAATACAAATGAGTATTACAACGAGGTGGAATCCGTGCTGAGAGCCGGAAGGCCAAGAAGACAACAACAAGAGTGGCAGAACAAGAAAACAGGATACTTGAGCCACTCTATTTTTCCCATGAACACACAGAGTTGAAGAGAAGAAGATATAGAGCCGAATCTATTCACAAGTCAAACAGTATTCAAGGACTGCTACGTACCCAAAGAAGTCAAGCTAATATGCAAAGACTTAGCAGTACATCAACGATGATAGTGTGCAGTGTTGAATATCAAATGAAGACAAACATCAACAACAAAGAATAGCTGCACCAAGGATGAGTCAGACTTGCTAAGTACTAACAAGATGTCAAGTTGAATGTACATCTTAGCAGTCCATTAGATGTGATTAATTCTAATGCTAAATGACTACTGATCACAAGAAGTTGCTAAGTACCAGAAGATGAACAAGCTGAATGTCATCTTATTAGCTCAGCAACAACAAACAAACAACTAAGCAACCAAGGCCTGCAGGGTCCTTATCTTAGTTTCTAAACCAAAGTCAAGTCTACTGGACTTGTTGAGTTCCGGAGGGTACAAGAGATTCTAAGTCTGCTGGGCTTAGTCTACAGTTTCTAAGGCTGATGGTCTTAAAGAGTTCTTAGTGAACTAGTGTTCCAAGGCTGCTAGCCTTGATGGAATCTCAATGATTCAAAGTTAATCAAATCCTTAGTGGAATCCTTGCTTATTAAAGCAGAAGAGTGGATTAGGAGCATTCAGTCTTTAGACCACTTAAAACCTCTAGTGTCATTTACTTTATGTCATTTACATTCAGTACTACAACTGTAATACATGCTTGCAATTAACTCTATGTTAGAACCGTGTTTAAAGCTATATTTCTGAAGGATATCTTAATCTATTCTGATATGCATGAACTGATTCCTCTATTCATTATTTGTTAATCACTTAACAAGATAAAAGAAAACAAAGAAAAAGTTTTAAAGGATTTATTCAACCCCCTCTTCTAGATCTATTGTGTGCCTCCGGGAACAAACATATAAGTATTAAATCTTTCTTATAATTATTATATTATTCAGTAAATGGTTAAATTGATAAAAGGTTAAAGTTAAGGGTGATATGCGAAAATTTTGCAAAGTAAGCAAGTTGTCATAAAATATTCATTTGATCGGGAAATATTCTTTTTATCGGGGAATATGTGTACGATGGCACACTCTTTGGTGGACCATATAACGGAATAACTTTTGGATATAGAAAAAGACAAAAATAACCTTTTTATAAAAAATAATGGGAAAACTTTTACCGTTAAACTGTTGAAATACCCGATGATAAAAGTACAGTAATACGCGTTGTTTCACAGTAACACACATTATTGTAAATTATCTCTGATTATTGATGCTTACGTAAGAAGTCACTCAGTTTCATTCAATAATTGTCATAGTAGTTGCTGCATAGTATCTCATATTATTGATTTCATTATTATCACAGTATCATTTGCACAATATTTTATATTATTAAAATAATAATTGAGACGACAAAGTTATTCATATTATTATTGGCATTATTAACAATGTCTAGAAAGTTCTGTCGAGGAAATGAGTTTTGTTATTTAATTGCGCGTCAATAAGGAGAAATCCTTATCGAAAAGTCCCATATTTCCTGGGAACGATCTGGTTGTCAATATTGTGAGTTATAATATTAATGATGAATAATTGTTGAAAGATTAAAAATGTGTTATATATATTTTTTAGCAATAAATGATGAGATTTAATTTAATAGTTAGTCAAGACTAATTAAATAGTTTGAACTAACTAAAAAAAAAAGCAAAAGTGTGTATAAATCACAAAAAAATAAAATTAAAATTCGAATTTGAGTTCAGAGTTGAATTTGGAAACGCAGACGAGATATTTGAGTCCGAGACGATGAAATTAGTCAGAATAGCCTATAAACACAAAATTTGTTGGGTTGACTTTTTGGTCAAAAAGTCAAAATTTGAATTTTTCGGAAAAAGTCAAACTTCAAAAATTCAAAGATGAAATTATTGATAAAAATATTTCCATTGTGTTGGGAATATTATTGTTAATGGAAATCGACATTTATTTCGATAATAATTGATTTTTGGATGTTAAATTGACCAAACGGGTAATTAATCGGATAAATGTGCAATTAATTACTATTAGTTCACAAGCAAGGAACTATTGGTTCACATGTAAGGAACTATTGGTTCACATGTAAGGAAGTATTGGTTCACATGCAAGTACTATTAGGGGAGGTTATACAAGATTGATAATACTTGAGAGACTAAATTAAAAATAGAGGCAAAGATGAAGTTACTAAAGTGTAATTAACTTTGTAATTTACCACATTTTCCTAGCCTATAAATACTCCTTCATCCATTCATTATTTCCTACCAATTTTGAAGAGCATAGTTATAATCACAAGTTATAGTGAGAGAAACTATAGAGAGAGAAAGAAGAAGAGTATTCTATTGTTACACTATTGCAGTATCCAATCTACTAAGGTAATGGATATTATTTTTCGTATTCGTAAGGGACATTATTTTTCGTATTCGTAAGGGATATTATTTTTTGTATTCGTAAGGAGTATTATTTCATTCGTATTTGTAAAGGATGTTATTTACTTTATACTCATAAGGGTTGTCATTTCATTCCTTATTAATCTATGAGAATAACTTGTCTACGCGGACTACCGTATGCCTGGTTAATAACCCTTCGTATTCATCCTTTATTAATCTGTCGGTATAACCTGTCTACGCGAATTACCGCATGCCTGGTGAATAACCCTTCGTATTCATTCCTTATTAATCTGTGGGAATAACATGTCTACGCGGATTACCACATGCCTGGTGAATAACCCTTCGTATTCATTCTTTATTAATCTGCGGGAGTAACCTGTCTACACAGATTACTGCATGAATAGTGAATAACCCTTCGTATTCATTCTTTATTAAATTGTAGAAATGATCTGTCTATGCAGATTATTGCATGACGGGTGAAAATTCATTTGCAGTTTCGTATATTCTTTCATACTTGTATGGGATATCATTTTTTTGTACTCGTCAAGGGATATCGTTTTCTTTCGTATTCTCCATTTATAGGTACTATTCATACCGGAGTACTATTCATTCGGGGTACTTTAAATGACAGGGTACTATTCATTCGGGTATTATTCATGACTAAATTGGTTTCTTTCTATCCAAATTATATTTGATACATGAATATAAATCTTGAATTTCATTCCATAATTAGTTATCATGTTGAAAATTTGGACATTCTTGAACTCGGGATAAATTGAATTATAAATCTTTAATATTTATCCTTGATCTCACTTGATTCATTCTTTATATCAATGTAATAATCCTCAGACTTAAATTGTGGTTAAAGTTATCTTCGACCCGTAGTGTAAAGATGAACTGTTGATTGGTATGATTACAACCAGGAACTGTGTATTGGTATAATCAAGACCTTTAATGTTACAGATAAATACTTGTGATGAATGTTCTCTTTGGCTCGTAGTGCAAAGAAGAACTATTGATTTATATCTTTGGTCTTAGTGCAAAGATGAACTGTTGATTGATAGTTTTGGTCCGTAGTGCAAAGATGGACAGGTGTATGACATGATCATGACCACTGATGATACAAATAAATATATGTGGTCCGTAGTGCAAAGATAGACTATTGTTTGGCAGGATCATGACCATTGGTTTTACAGTTGAATGTCTTTGGCCGTAGTGCACTGACAGTCAATTAATTGGCATGATCAAGATCATTGGTTTTATAGTTGAATATCTTTGGCCCGTAGTGCAAAGTTAGAAAATTGATTGGTATGATCATTGTTATTACATTTAAATGTCGTTAGCCTTTGGGGCAAGGATATTGAGTGAACTTTCTATTTAGACTTTATGGCAATGACAAACTGTTGATTTACATTATTATAAACATCAATTGTTAATTTAACTATAATCTTTGGTGGTTCAGGTGAAGACAGGTGATGAAAGTTCTCTTTGTCTTGGGTACAACAAAGAACTGTTGATGGGTATTACAGGGATAAAATATTAATGATGGACTTTTAATTTGGAGAAGATAGTAGACATTATGTTCTACTTGACTCTTCTAATGGATTGTTGTTTCCGCTGCAGTGTTGATCTAAAAATTGTTGTCTATTATATTCTATCAGATTTTTCCCTGTTAAGGACTAAGGATAATTTTTTCTACATTATCTTAGTCATAATATTCTTTATTGGGCTATTTATTCTCACCCTTTTACTTCACAATTCCTTTCAGGTAATAAGAGTGTAGCTGGGTCGAGCGGGGATAACAGGGGAATAGAGTGATGGTCTACTATGACTGTTGAAGTTTCTCAATACATTATAAAACATCATGACAATATATAATTGTATTAAGAACTTAAACTGTTTGTGTGTGTGTGTTGTATTTTATACGTCATTTAATAGTTAATTTTTGTGAACAATAATAGGGTGATGAGAACCCGACTTTAAAAGCGTCAAAAATACACCCCATTAGAATGAGGAGGACAGAAATCTTCTCATGTTCCTTTGAAGACTTGAATATTTGTTGCTGTATTTTATATGGCATTGTAATAATTTGGGTGTGTATATTATCATATTATATTCATTACAATATTTGTATTGAAACTCACAACTTATGTGTTGTATTTTGCACGACAGTTTAACAGTTGTATAAATGAAGTTTGTATTTGGATTTAGTAGTGTGCTTTTGGCGACCCATAATAGGGTTGTGTGGACCTATGTTGGGGGCATCACAGAAATAGAAATCCATTAGAAGAGTCAAGTAGAGCATGATGTCTACTATCTTCTATGATTTAAAAGTTCATCATCAATATTTTATTTATGTAACACCAATCAATAATTATTTCCAATCAACGAATTATCTATGCACTATGGGCCAAAGATAATCGTTAACATCACCAGTGGTCATGATCATGCCAAACACCTATACATGTAATAACCCAATATTTTCAATATAATTAAATAATAAATTTTGCTTTTAAATTTTTCTTTAAAGGTGGGATTATGTGTAAAGAGAAGTATGTGTATTTATCTGATAAATTAAACTTATTATTACATGAATAATTATGAATAAATTCTTTTTAAGAACTATTGATCATTATAGATTATATTCTTATAATAAATTAATAATAATAGTATTAGTTATTTTTCGTAAAAATATGATTATTGTATATAGGATATAATTGTTAGGATTGTTATGATAAGTAATGAATACACTCTTAGATTTGCAATATCACTCTTGTGGACATTAATTCATGTCGTATAAGCGAATTAGCGATGAAGATTGACACGTAGAAGCTAAATCGGTCTTGGATCTTGTTGGGTTATAGAATGCAGGCCATTCTCCAAGAGGATAAAATCAAGCAAATTGCCAATTTTGTGATGATAAGTCGAGAAAAATTAATGTTTCTATTTTAGAAATAAAATGGGACAATTATGTGATATGTGTGACATTGATAAACCATGAAATAAAGTGTGTTATGATTGACAAAGGAAATATTAAGTAAACCATTAATTAATATTAATTAATTGTGATAGAATATTGATTACTTGGTAATTAATTAATAATATGTGATTACTATTATTTGCAATATATCTATAAATATAATAAGAATTATTTAGATAATTAATGATTATGGAGATCCATAAATACATTAACCGATGAGGATTGTAGTAATTAATTACGGTGTTAATTAATCAAGGAAGTGAATAATTTATTTATTTGACAATTTATTAATATAATAATATTAGATTATCGATTATGTGCATGTGAGCAATATTATATGACTATACTATATATATTAGTAGTGTGACTTTTGTGTAACTATATATTAAGTTCTATGAAACGATATTGTATATATGAAGCAATGTGATTATGCATATTAAAACTATATGGTATGAATACATCATGAAGGTGTATGTGACAAAATGTATGTGGGTATATATTAAAATAATATACCATGAACATATTGTAAACTATTATTTTTAATAAAGAATACCTAGGGTGTGATAAAAATTATACATGTATTATATGTATGTTACATTGCCATATTACATCTACTACATTGAAATATTAAATATGTAAATCATATTGTGGCACTAAAGTTATAATGTATGGTTGATGTAACATTCCAAAAATTTTATTGTAATATTAAATATTTATTGAATTATATAAATATTTAATTGATGTGTTTATCATTGAATAAATATTTGTTTAATTGATTTAATTGTATTTGGAGAATTATTTGTTAAATAAATAATTGATGAATTAAGGAAATGATTATTATATTGATATTTCAATTTAATGGTTAATTATTTGTATTGTGTTTTGTGATTAAGAATTTATTTAATTAATTGTGATTTGAATTAATTAAAAATAAGTATGAAAACTTAATTAAATATAGTGTGACAAATAACTATATTATAAGGAGTTATTAAAATAAATTAAAGTAGTTTAATTTAGTTTTTTAACAAACAAGGCTTAATATATTAATTCTTTAAATTTAAAGGGTTTTCCCAAACAAGCCTTATGGCTTTTGGAATTTCTAGTTTTTTAAAATAAATAGAATAAAATAAATAATATAAATAAAACAAATTAAATAATAAACATAATAACTTATACGTTATTTTTATAACTGATATCCTAATAAGTATACGTATTATTGTTATGTCAGTTTTATTTTATTTTTACGCATACTTGTTAGTTGTCTAGTCTAAACTTAGAGAAGAGAAGAGTTGAGAGTTCAGAGAATTACAGAGAGAGTTGAGAGAATTTGAGAGAGAAAGATTTCAGAGCATTTTTCAATGTTTATCAAAAAGGATTGCAAGCAATTTGAAGGTATTTCTTATACAACCCTAATATATATATATATATATGTCTACATATGTGAACTACGACAAAGTTTTGCTATACTCTGTGAATTAAATTTCTTCCGAATTTTGTTATGGTGGTTATACATGCTATAATGATAGAGATTATGTTTAAACAACAATTGCATGCTAAATTCGTTTGACAGTAGGAATAAATAATGTCAGTATATATATGTTTTCATGTGTGGCTATGTAAGTATCAATTTTAGTGGCCAATTAGTACGTGAAACTGTAAATTGACACTTGTATATGATAGTTCATTGAGATACGAGCATAACGTAATTTGAATGAGGTGATTTGGCCAACTAATGAATTCACAGTGATGATTTTTAGAATGAATATCAAAAATTGAGTTTTTGTATGAAAATATGAATTTTGAGAAATTAAAATAGTTTTAGTTGGTGTTAAATTGTTCTAATTGGTTGTAAATGTTAGAAATCATGTTTATGGTAGTTGTATATTTATTTTACGTGTAGATATTATTGTCTATTGGGTGAAAGTTGTGTTTATTGGGCTAAAGTTGACTATTGTTCATTAGCTTTGCTTTCTGTTCTGTCTGTCTCACATCACAAGATTCATCTACTGTAAGTACTAAGGCAGAAATGGCATTATTTCTTATTTGATCCTAAACCTTTGTTGTATGGCAAATTTGCGCACATACCACACCGGTTTTGAGATTCCGAGTTACGATATTTTTCAGATTTGGGAAAGCGCCATAACATGGTCTGAAATTATGTTAGCATGTTAAATGTGTAATGTTAAGGTTAACATAACATAGTAAATTGTGGTTAGTAAGTTCAAAGTTGTAAAAATGATTAGTAAATTGAGAACATGTTATGTGATAACTTAGTTTATACAATGAACGTTAGTTAAGTGTTGTGATGATTAACACTTGGGAATTCTGAAATGTAAATGGTAGCATAAGACTTGTGCTAAAATAACAAGTTTAGCTAGTAATGCATTTTTATATTGAAAAGTGAATATTAGTATGTCTAATAGATTTTGTGGTTTTAATACTGTGTATAGGTGAACGTGAGTTTTAATATTTTAGTTTACGCTCGAGGCAAGTTTTCTAACTCTACACTTTCGTTGAGTTAGTTCTATTATTATATTGTATAACTTCATACTTTTGATTGAGCAAGCTCTTTATCTTAACTATTATTGAATAAGTAATTGTTCCTAAAATTCATTTGAGCAAACTCTAACTCTAATGTTATTGAAAATTCTTATTTGATTGATTCATTCTAACTTGTTTACAGTTAAGCAAGTTTCTTAAGTTCTATTATGAACGTAGTTTTTGAACTCTCGTCTCTATTATTGAGCTGTTTTAATTCTTTGCATGAGTTAATACCTTGTTGGGAAAGTTTTAGTTTCCAGCGTGCTATCAGTTAAATGTACATTCAGGAATTTCATTTCTAATGTTATAAGACTCGAACCTTAGCTTATTTTACTATTCAAGCAAAGGTTAACTATTTCATTCAATTTATTGAATGCTTATGCTCTATAATTATTTCAAGCGTGAGTTTGATATGTAGAATCAGTTCATTTATGATTCTCAAAGGTTCTAAGTTATGTTGTTATTAAACAACTATTGTGTTATCAAGAATTGTTGATTCAACTAGTTCCCTAGTTGATGATCATTAAAACTCAATTGCCCTTGAAAGATTATCCAAACCAAAATTTCTTTGGTGCGCACTTGTACTCTAAATACTGAGATGAACAACCCTATGTTTAGGGGTTTACACTTAGCGTTTAAATGGGTGTGCACTATACATTGTACGAAGGATTGATCCCCCTAAGTACGTGGAGTCCTTATAGTCATATGACTGTTAAAGTTAAAGTTGAAAGATTACTTATAACTGTGGACATGGTTCGTGGTCATTAGACCCTCAGTAGTATATTTAAGAATGTTAATAGAACATATCATTCAGTTCTATTGAGCCTATGAGTTGGCAAATGTTGTAATGTTAATAGAACATATCATTCAGTTCTATTGAGCCTATTATTTGGCAAATGCTGTAAAGATATTTATTCTTGTTTCAAGTGAGCTTTGTTTGCTCACTCTTGCATATTTATACACTTATTGCAGCTATGGTTGAGAAGGTAGATAAACCTACAACTAGCAAAGAAAAGGGAAAAATGTACAAGTGATGAAGACTTATAATTTTGTTTTATCGTTATGATGATAGACTTTTAATAATGACGTGATGTAATATTTTAATTTCCGCACTTGAATGATTGTATTAAAGGTTTGAGAACCTGGGAGATAATGTTTTTATTTAAAGTAATCATGTATGGGTAGGTTTTAATATTCAATTATTTTATGATTGGGTAGTTAGATATGAATGTTTTGATTACGTGAACACCAAATCTTGAGGTAATGAAGTACCAAGATTTGGGGGTATCACAAGTTGGTATCAAAGCTTTAGGTTGTGAACCTTAGGTGGGGAAAAGCCTTAGGAAGTAACCTTTGAAAATATAGTGGTGATTAACTCTTATCGAGTTTTAAGGAAGAAGTTGTGACGCCCCCAAAATTAGGTATACATCACCCATTCTGAGTCGCCAGATACATGGTACAAAATTCAAATACAACTTCATTTATACAACTATTGAGCGGTCGTATAGAATACGACCATAGTTAACTGATGAGTTTTAATACAAATGTATGTAACTCTTATGGTGCCTCGACCACAACCTTACAATGGTACTTTACAAAAAAGTATAGTCAAAAACTATTTTAGAAATTAAAATCTTTGGGAAGTGCTCAAGGAAACCTTCGTACATGGGAGGCCATGCGTCTAGGTTATAATAGATATCATATGGCCACAGAATTATCCTTGGTTGACCCAATAGACCCCAAAGAAAAACGAGAAGATTATTATCATTTTCTTTCCAATGGTGAGTCTTCTCTTGACATATAATTATCTCCACTGTCTCCAAGTGAATATTATATTTCAAATAAACTCCAAGAATATATAGGTAGTGACCGTAGATATACTCAACAAGTGGATGCGCACAACCCTGTCTTATGATAACACGAGATTGTACGTCAGTAGACATTTTGTATAATAGTGGCAAAACACCCTTCCAAAGTTGGGTTCACCTCACCCTATTTGATTCACCAAATATAACTACTAAATGTTGTATAGAATACAATACACTTTTCTATACTGTTTAGGGAGAACCTCCATAGCTAGAGACCACTGTTCTATCCCCTATTATCCCCGCTTCGAATTCAAGCAGCGGTCTTACTTTACAACAACTCTTTTATTACACAAAGGAATTGTGAAGCAGAAAGGGTGAGCACAACTAGCTCAGTAAAGAATATCATGGTTAAAGATAATTAAATTATCAATAGCTTTCATCAATAATAAATTAGAGATTTAGAACATATGGTAGATGATAAAACATTTCAACCATAGTTGCAGCGGAACGAGCAATCCATTAGAAGAGTCAAATATAGCATAAGGTCTATTATCATCTCTATGTTAAAAGTCCATCAACAATATTTTATCCATGTAAAATAAATCAACAGTCCCTGTCCACAATCATATGAATAACTCATAATCATAATTGTGGTTCTAAATTCCTCTTCGCAACTAGGACAAAGATAATTTTCATCACCTATCTTCACCTGAAACATCAAAAATCATGGTTATACCAAATCAGAATTCCTGCTCATAATCATACAAATAAATTCATCTTTGCACTACGACCAAAGATATTCATTAACAATTCATCTTTGCACTACATGCTAAAGATATACAACTGTATTTTAGAAGAGTCAAGTAAAGCATGATATCTACTATCTTCTACGCATTAAAAGTGTATAATAAATATTTTATCACTGAGACTCAGCTTAATAAATAATCCACATCATCGAATCACCCCTGCACTATGGCCAAGGATATTCGTTAATATCACATCCATGAATTTATATTTCATCATTTGAGACTCATTTCGATAATCAATCCATATCATTTGAATTATCCATGCACTACTACTTAAGGATATTTGTTAATATCACGACCACGAATTATCCATGCACTACGGGCAAAAGATAATCGTGTTTTCATCAACAGTCATGATCATGCCAAAAAATAATTCATTTTTGCACCTTTGGCCGAAGAGAATCCATAGCCATAATCATACCAAAAACTGTCCATCAATGCACTACGGGCCAATGAGGACTTTTTCCACATCATTTGTAACATTACGGTCATGATTATACCGAATATTCCCTGGTCATAATCATACCAAGTCCATCTATGCACTACGACCAAAGATGACTTTCAACACAATATAAGCTTGAGGATGATGACAATGATATAAGAATTATTCAAATGAGATAAAGGATAAATATTAAACATTTATAATACAATTTATCCAACGTTCAATAATAACCAAAGGTTATCAATCACTTAATAATCTCATAATCTAATATTATTAATATTATAACAATATTTTAATCATTTCTTAAACTTATAAACAATTTATTTCAATTGTTTACACTTTATCAAATAATGCATTTAATCATTCAAAAATGCCATACTCATAAGATTTCATAATCAATGATCAAATCCCTCATCAAAAATCTGCATATACCTATATAGGATTCTCAAGCCATAAAATCCTATTTTCCAATTTTATTACTTCACATAACATATTTAATTCATTTACTCATAACTAGTTCATTTTCATGAAAAATACTAAATCAGTCCCAAAAATATTTCTTTTTTGGGATTTAGCAGAATATAGTCCCATCTTGAACATATATTTTTCTCAGAATTTTTAAAATTTATTTACTATTTTTCATATGGCTAAAACTGCCGAATATTTAGACATTTATCATAAATTGTACTTTTATGCAAAAATTTCGATATTTACAGGGTATACTCCTGTTATATACATGTAATCCCAATAAAAATTTCACCAATTTTAGAGTTAACCACAAGGAGTTATAAGGGTTTACTTTTAAAATAGTCTTTTCCCATAAAATCCATAACTCTTAATCTATACATACAAAAATCGCCATTTTTGGACACAATCTTGAAAACTCATCAAATTATCATTTCAAAATTTTCCAGAATTTTTGAGGGTCGAAAATTATGAAACTGCCCCTGGCAGAAACCCCTTTTTTAATGAAAATACTTTTCGTATGAATACGAAGGATTATTTACAATGCATACGGTAATCCACATAGACAGGTTATTTCAACAAAATAATAAAGAATGGAACAGTCATACGCAGAAACGCACGCATGTGATATTCCAATGTAATAATAAATAATGAAATAATGTAAGAATTCACCGTGCATGCGATAGAATCCGCATGCATACGGAGTTATTCCAACGTAATAATAAATAATAGAACCAGTCATGCATAAAGCATGTATGTGGATGTTCCAACAAGAATAATAAATAATGGAACCAGTCATACATAAAGCATGTATGGCAGGATGTTCCAATGAATAATAAAGAATGGAATAATGAAAAGATTTCACCATGTATGCGATATTTCATAAACAAAAGTTATTCCAACATAATAATAAATAATGGAACCAGGTCCGGCGTAAACGCACAGACAGGATATTCTGACAAAATAATAAAGAATAGAATAACAGGAGAATTTCACCGAGTATAGGGAAGTCCGCATATACATTCCAACAGAATAATAAAGAATGGAATAAAAGAAGTTCTCTTCATGAATACAAAAGAAATAATACCCCCTACGAGTACAATAAATAATATACCTTACCATAAAAGAAACTGAATATAAGAGTAGGGAAGTAGCAGAATACTTTTCTATAGTTTTTCTATAATTTCTCTCTCTAGAGTTTCAGTGAATTCGTAAGAAATTATGAAGGAATGAGCTTTTATTTATAGAAGAATGGACTGCATAGTAACTAATTCATGAACGGTCCAGATTGATTTACTTTTAATCGGACGGTCCATATTTAAAGCAAAATCTTTTAAATAAAATATAATATATTCTATTTATAATCTAATAAAATGAATAACTTTATAAAAGTATTATGTTTTATATAAAAAGATTTTACTATGCAAAACACTATGCAGGACACTATGCAACACTATACCAAATCATATGAATAACTCATAATCATAATTGTGGTTCTAAATTCCTCTTCGCAACTAGGACGAAGATAATTTTCATCACCTATCTTCACCTGAAACATCAAAAATCATGGTTATACCAAATCAGAATTACAGCTCATAATCATACAAATAAATTCATCTTTGCACTACGGCCAAAGATATTCATTAACAATTCATCTTTGCACTATATGCCAAAGACATACAACTGTATTTTAGAAGAGTCAAGTAGAGCATGATATCTACTATCTTCTATGCATTAAAAGTGTATAATAAATATTTTATCATTTGAGACTCAAACAATAAATAATCCACATCATCGAATCACCCTCGCTATACGGCCAAGGATATTCGTTAATATCACATCCATGAATTTATATTTTATCGCCGAGACTCAAATTCGATAATCAATCCATATCACTGAATTATCCATGCACTACGGCTAAGGATTTTCGTTAATATCACGACCACGAATTATCCATGCACTACGGGCTAAAGATAATTATGTTTTCATCAACGGTCATGATCATGCCACAAAATAATTTATCTTTGCACCTTTGGCCGAAGAGAATCCATAGCCATAATCATACCAAAAACTGTCTATCAATGCACTACAGGCCAATGAGGACTTTTTCCACATCATTTGTAACATTACGGTCATGATTATGCCGAATATTCCCTGGTCATAATCATACCAAGTCCATCTATGCACTACGACCAAAGATGACTTTCAACACAATATAAGCTTGAGGATGATGACAATGATATAAGAATTAATCAAATGAGATAAAGGATAAATATTAAACATTTATAATACAATTTATCCAAATTCTCATAATAACCAAATGTTATCAATCACTTAATAATCTCATAATCTAATATCATTAATATTATAACAATATTTTAATCATTTCTTAAACTTATAAACAATTTATTTCAATTGTTTACACTTTATCAAATAATGCATTTAATCATTCAAAAATGCCATACTCATAAGATTTCATAATCAATGATCAAATCCCCCATCAAAAATCTGCATATACCCTATATAGGATTCTCAAGCCATAAAATCCCATTTTCCAATTTTATTACTTCACATAACATATTTAATTCATTTACTCATAACTAGTTCATTTTCATGAAAAATACCAAATCAAATCCCAAAAATATTTCTTTTAAGGATTTAGCGTAATATAGTCCCATCTTGAACATATATTTTTCTCGAATTTTTAAAATTTATTTACTATTTTCATATGGCTAAAACTGCCAAATATTTAGACATTTATCATAAATTGTACTTTTGTCCAAAAATTCCGAAATTTACAGGGTATACTCCTATTATATACATGTAATCCCAATAAAAATTTCACCAATTTTGGAGTTAACCACAAGGAGTTATAAGGGTTTACTTTTGAAATAGTTTTTCCCATAAAATCCATAACTCTTAATCTATAAATACAAAAATCACCATTTTTGGACACAATCTAGAAAACTCATCAAATTATCATTTCAAAATTTTCTAGAATTTTTTAGGGTCAAAAAAATTACAAAACTGCCCCTGGCAAAAACCCCTTTTTAATGAAAATACTATTCGTATAAATATGAAGGATCATTTACAATGCATGCGGTAATCCACATAGACAGGTTATTTCAATAGAAAAATAAAGAATGGAAACAGTCATGCGTAAATGCAAAGACGGGATATTCCAACAGAATAATAAATAATGAAATAACGAAGAATTCACCGTGGCGTGCGATGATCAAGCCACACAAAGTTATTCTAACGAATAATAAATAATGGAACCAGGTCATGCGTAAAGCATAGACATGATGTTCCAACAGAATAATAAATAATGGAACCAGGTCATGCGTAAAGCATAGAAAGGATGTTCCAACAGAATAATAAAGAATAGAATAACTGAAGAATTTCACCATGTATGTGGTACTTTCATAAACAAAGTTATTCCAACATAATAATAAATAATGGAACCAGTCCCACAGAACGTCACAGATAGGATATTCTACGTAATAATAAAGAATGGAATAACAGGAGAATTTCACCAAGTATAGGGAAGTCCGCGTATACATTCCAACAGAATAATAAAGAATGGAATAACAGGAGTTCTCTTCATGAATACAAAAGAAATAATACCCCCTACGAGTACAACAAATAATATCCCTTACAGTAAAAGAAACTGAATATAAGAGTATGGAAGTAGCAGAATACTTTTCTATAGATTCTCTATAATTTCTCTCTCTAGAGTTCAAAGGAATTAAGTAAGAAATTATGAAGGAATGAGCTTCTATTTATAGAAGAATGGATGGATCGCATAGTAACTAATTCATGAACGGTCCAGATTGATTTACTTTTTAATTGATTTGGTCCATATTTAAAACAAAATCTTTTAAATAAAATATAATATATTCTATTTATAATCTAATAAAATGAATAACTTTATAAAAGTATTCTATTTTATATCAAAAGATTTTACCATGCAAAACACTATCAGAAAACTATGCAAATACTATGTATAATAAAATATAATATATTCTAATTATTGTCTAATAAAATAGATAACTTTATAAAAGTATTCAGTTTTATATAAAAAGATTTTACTATTAGCCTAATAAAACGAATAACTTTATAAAAGTATTCTGTTTTATATAAAAAGCTTTTCTGTTTTATTATATTAATAATACTAATAAAACAAAACTGAGTGACTTATCACGCAAGCATCAATAATCAATATTGTGTGCTACTAAGCAACCACGCGTATTATTGTACTTTTAACACCGGGTGTTTCAACAGTTAACGGTAAAACTTCCGCCGTTATTTTCATTAAAATTATTCTTGTCATTTTCTCAATCTGACAATAATTCCGTTGTGGGGTCCACCAATGATTGTACCTTCTTACGGATATTCCCCGACAAAAAGAATATTCCCCGACACAACGAATATTTTATTGGGTACTGCTGGAACCCCTATTCGTCCCTCGAATCTTAGCACTCCTTCAATATCAACCTTGTACTTCATCTCACTACCCTCGACCATACTTTCCTTTATTTTTCTGCATTCTTCATCTTGTAGTTGAGCATTCTTTACCTTGTCCACCAAAGTTGAACTAGCTTCTATCTGGAATAGTCATTCATCGGATTCTTTTGGAAATTTTATTTCCAACTCCAGCCTTGTCATTACTGAAATGAGCTCCTCCTGGTTGGTTAACAACATCAACTTCTCACGGCCCTTCCTACTCAAGGTATCTGCAACTACATTTGTTTTGCCCGGATGATAAAAGATCTCACAATCATAATCTTTTTTTAATTTCATCCATCTCCTTTGACGCATGTTCAGGTCCTTCTGTGTGAAAATATACTTAAGACTCTTATAGTCTGTGTATATCTCATATTTTTCTCCATAGAGATAGTGTCTCCATATCTTCAGAGCAAATACCACTGCAACTAACTCTAAATCATGAGTCGGATACCCTTTCTCGTAATCTTTCAGTTGCCTTGATGCATACGCAATAACTTTATCGCTCTGCATAAGGACACAACCTAATCCTTTATGTGAGGAATCGCTATACACCACAAAGTTTCCTATTTTATCGGGTAATAACAACACAGGTGTCACACTGAGCTTCTTCTTCAATTCCTTAAAACTCTCTTCGCAATTTTCTGTCCAAATAAATTTTACAGCTTTTCTCGTCAAATTTGTCAACGGAGTGGCAATCTTGGAAAAATCCTGAATAAACCGTCTGTAATAACCTGTCAATCCAAAGAAACTTCGTACTTCTGATGGAGTTCTTGGTTATTCCCAATTTTTCACAGCTTCGACTTTTGTTGGATCCACTGAAATCCCATCTTTGTCAATTACATGGCCGAGAAATTGCACACGTTCCATCTAAAATTCACATTTAGAGAATTTTGCGTACAACTTTTCTTTTCTTAGCGTCTCCAGCGTCAAACGCAAATGTTCCACGTGTTCTTCTTTAGATTTGGAGTACACCAAAATATCATCGATAAATACCACCACAAACTTATCTAAAAATGGTTTAAACACCATGTTCAACAAATCCATGAATGCAGTAGGGGCGTTTGTCAAACCAAAAGAAATTACCAGAAACTCGTAATGTCCATACCGAGTTCTGAATGCCGTCTTCGGTACATCCTTCTTCCTTACTGTCAATTGATGATACCCACTTCTCAAATCTATTTTCGAGAAGTATCTAGCACCCTTCAATTGATCAAACAAGTCATCTATTATTGGCAACGGATATTTATTCTTAATAGTGACTTTGTTTAATTCCCTATAATCAATGCAAAGACGCATCGACCCATCCTTTTTCTTTACGAATACCACCGGCGCTCCCCACGGTGATACACTCGACTGAATATACTTCTTATCTAACAACTCTTGTAGTTGCACCATCAATTCCTTCATTTCTATCGGAGCCATTCTGTACGGGGCCTTTGATATTGGAGCAGTTCCTGGCATTAAGTCGATCACGAAATCGATCTCTCGGTCAGGCGGAAGTCCTGGTAAATCTTTCGGAAACACGTCCACAAAATCCCTAACCACTGGTATCTCTTCCAGTTTCACACCCTTTTTCTTTTGAGTATCGACTATGTAAGCTAGGTGCCCTACACAGCCCTAACTCAACAACTTTTTGGCCTGTATAATCATCAGACACCTCGCTTGTCTAGGCGATTTGCTACCATAGAAAACTACCTTTGACGGGGTCATAGTTTACACTTTTCTTTTGGAAATCAATTATTGCTCCATAATTGAATAGCCAATCCATTCCCAATATAACATCAAACTCTCCAAGTTTTATCGGGATTAAATCTACTGTCATAATATTTCCCTTAATACTCTCCCTACAATTCTTGTATACGAACTTAACCGAAATTACCTCCCTATTCGCAATTTCTATGTGTAAAGGGAAATTCAATTCTTCACCAGGTAATTCTAGCCTCTTAGCAAATTCATCAGATATGAACGAGCATGTGAGACCCCGAATTTTATGAAATAAAAGTATTCAATTTTTCTATTTTGGTAAATAGTTAAATTGATAAAAGTTTAAAATTAAGGGTAATATGTGATTTTTTTTTTTGCAAAGTAAGCAAGTTGATATAAAATATTCTTTTTGTCGGGGAATATTCGTACGACGATACAATCATTGGTGGACCCCACAACAAAATTATTGTCGGATTGAGAAAATGACAAAAATACTTTATGAAAATAACGGTGGAAGTTTTACCGTTAACTGTTGAAACACCCGGTGTTAAAAGTATAGTAATACGCGTGGTTGCATAGTAGTACACGGTATTGATTATTGATGCTTATGTGAGAAGTCACTCAGTATTGTTCAATCGGGTATTCGAGACACTTTTTATGTCAGAGTACTGTTCACGAGTTACAATTCATGAGTTACTATTCACGAGTTACTATTCACGGAGTACTATTCACCCATAAAATATATTTCTTTTCGGTCCAAATTATTTTTTTGGGTACAATATTAGTCCATGAGGAGATATGCTAATTTTTCAGACCATTGGTTGAACATATAATAGTAAATCAATATGGACCGCTGGTGGATAGTTATAATAGTAAATCAATATGGATCGTCGGTTTAAAGTTTTAATAGTAAATCAGTATGGACCGTTACTTTAAGTTTTAATAGTAAACCAATATGGACCGTCCGTTTAAAAGTAAATCAATCTGGACCGTTCATGAATTAGTTACTATGTAGTCCATTCTTCTATAAATAAGCTCATTCCTTCATTATTTCTTACTTAATTAATCAAACTCTAGAGAGAGAATTATAAAGAAACTATAAAAAAGTATTCGCTACTTCCCTACTCTTATTTTTCAGCTTCTTTTACACGGTAAGGGGTATTATTTCTTTTGTATTCATGAAGAGAACTTCATTATTCCATTATTTATTATTCGCTTGAATAACTCAGATACTGCTGCTACCCTATACTTGGTGAAATTCTTCCATTATTTCATTCTTTATTATTACGTTGAATATCCTGTTTGTGCGTTTTACGTTAATTCCTAGTTACATCCTTTATTATTACATTGGAATATCCTCGTCATGCATTTTACAGGACACAGTTCCATTATTTATTATCCTGTTGGAATAACCTGCCTGTGCGGTCTATCGCATGCCTGGTGATTCCTTTTGTTATTCCATTCTTTATTATATTCAGTTGGTTAAAACTTTGACTTATATACTCCATGTAATTAGTGGAATATCCTTGATATTTGCGTTTCATCAAGTATCTTTTCATGGAAATATTTTTCTGAGCATTCTTGAATTTTACTCCACAAAGTAGTATCATGTTGACAATTTGGACGTTATCGAGTTCAGGATAAATTAACTTATAAATCTTTACAACTTATTCTTGAACTTGTTTTATTGAATTATTATGTCATTGTCATGATGAGTTATGTTGGTTATTATGTGAAAACATGAAAGTTTCTTAGAAATCAAAAAGGGTTGAAAATCAGATTTTGGTAAAAATGGAGTATGAAATTCATATGACCATATCTCCTATTATATTTCGAATTTTTGAGTGTGGTCAAGTTCTAGAGTTAGATCTATGAGTTTTCTAACCTATCCAAGTGGAATCACTAGAAAAGGTGTTGTAAATTTTCATGTGGACTGATTTTAGTAAAGGAGTCAAAAACTGAAAAGTGCCAAAAAGCTACTACCAAAAAATTTAAAAGGGCATTTTCGGCCACTTCAATTTTGAGAAAAATTCTGGCCTTTTGGGACATGAAAATATATGGTATAAAGTACCTACTGTCCAAAAATGAGCTCATTCCGACTTAAAATGAGCAAGTTATGACTATTTCAATATTTAGGTTTTTCCGACGAAAAACGCTATAACCGGAGTTCTATAACTCCGATGACCATGAAATTTAAACTGGAAGATTACGTTAACATGTGTAAGATCCTGCCGAGATTTGAGAATTTCTGGAGTTAACCTTAAGGTAGCTAATTTCTTAAGGAATTAATTAGAAATTGATTTTGAAAAATAGTAAATGAATTTTAAAAATTCAGAGAAAAATATATGTTCAATATGGGACTATATTCTGCTTAATCCTTAAAAGAATAATTTTTGGGACTGATTTGGTATTTTTCATGAAAATGATTTAGTTACGAACATATGAATTAAATATATTATTTGAAGTTGAAAAATTGGTAAATAGGATTTTATGGCTTGAAAATCCTATATAAGGTATATCTGATTTTTGATGAGTAAATTGATTATTGGTGATGAAATCTTATGAGTGTGGCATTTTGAATGATTAAATGCATTATTTGGAAAAGTATAAACAATTAAATTAAATTGTTTATAAGTTTCAGGAGTGATTAAAATAATGTTATAATATTAACAATATTAGATTATAATTTTATTAAGTGATTGATAATGTTTAGATAAATTTAAAGTCTTTAATATTTATCCTTGATTTAGTTTGACCAATGCTTATAATATTGTCATCATCCTCATGCTTATATTATATTGAAAGTCATCTGTGGCCTGTAGTGCATAGATGGACTTGGTATGATTATGACCAGGGATTATTCGGTATAATCATATCCGTAATGTTACAAATGATGTGGAAAAAGTCCTCATTGGCCCGTAATTGATGAACAACTTTTGGTATGATTATGGCTATGGATTCTCTTTGGCCGTAGTACAAAGATGAATTATTTTATGGCATGATCAGGACCGTTGATGAAAACACGATTATCTTTGGTCGTAGTGCATGGATAATTCACAGTCGTAATACTAAAGAATATCCTTGGTCTGTAGTGCATAGATGATTCGATGATGTCGATTAATTATTGAGCTAAGTCTTAGAAATGAAATATTAATTCATGGATGTGATAATAATGAATATCTTTGGCCGTAGTGCAAAGATGATTTAATGATTACAAGCAGGAATTGTGATTTGGTATAACCATGATTTTTGATGTTTCAGGTGATGAAAATTATCTTCGTCCTAGGTGCGAAGAGGAATTTAGAATCACAATTATGATTATGAGTTATTCACATGATCGTGGGACGGAAATTGTTGATTGATGTTACGGATAAAAAACATTATTGGTGGACTTTTAACATAGAGAAGATAATAGACCTTATGGTCTATTTGACTCTTCTAATGGATTGCTCGTTCCGCTGCAACTATGGTTGAAAAGTTTTCTTATCTATCATATGTTTTAAATCTCTGATTTATTATTGAAGAAAGCTATTGATAATTTAATTATCTTTAGTCATGATATTCTTTACTGGGCTAGTTGTGCTCATCCTTCTGCTTCACAATTCCTTTCAGGTAATAAGAGTGTAGCTGGGTCGAGCGGGGGTATTAAGAGGATTAGAACGGCGGTCTCTAGCTGTAGAGGTTCTCCCTAAACAGTATAGAAAAGTGTGGAGTATTCTATACATCATTTAGTAGTTTTATTTGGTGAATCATATAGGGTGACGCGAACCCAACGTTGGAAGGGTGTTTTTCCCACTATCATACAAGATGTCTAATGACATACAACCTCGTGTTATCATAAGACATGGTTGTGCACATCCACTTGCTGAGTATATCTACGAACACTACCTATATGATCTTAGAGTATTTTTGAAATATAATTTTCATTTGGAGACAACGGAGATAATTATATGTCCAGAGAAGACTTACCATTGGAAAGAAGATGATAGTAATCTTCTTGTTTTTCTTTGGGGACTTTTGGGTCAACCAAGGATAATTTTGTGGACATATGATATCTATCATAACCTGTATTTATGGTCTCCCATGCATACGAAGGTTTCCTTGAGCACTTCCCAAAGATTTTAGTTTCTAAAAGCAGCTTTTTTGTACTTTTTATGTAAAAGTACCATTGTAAAGTTGTGGTCGAGGTACCATGAGAGTTACATACATTTGTATTAAAACTCATATTTAATCGTGGTCGATTCTTATACGACGTGACTCAACAATTAGATAAATGAAGTTGTATTTAAATTTTTACCATTTATCTGACGACTTAGAATGAGTGATGTATACCTAATTTTGGGGGCGTCACAGAGCAAGTAGCACCCGAATCAAATAATACATATGCATTTATACCATTGATTGGGTTAATTACTAACACGATATCTTTTGATTGCACCGCGTCCTGCACCGTCATGTTGAAGGTTCTAGCTGTGGGTCTGTTTGATGACGTTGGTCCAACAATGGTCAATGTACCTCCATTGCTACCTCCCTTGCTTCCCGTTGTCTCTTTAGCTTTCTTCTTAGGGCACTCGCAAGCAAAATGACCCTTTGACCCGCAGGTATAGCAAGCATTCTTCTTTGGTTTATTGCAATTTTGGGCAATGCGACTCTCTTGGCCACAGTTAAAGCATACTCATTTCCCCCTTAAGCACATGCCCATGTGGAACCTCCCGCATGTAACACATGCTTCGATCTTCTTTTTCTACTGGTTATAATACTGGTTTCTAGCATCCACATTTGCATTCCACTTTCTCTTCAGGTTATTATTACCATTTCCACCACTATCACCACCATTCTTAACTTCGCCCTCATTCTTCTTCTTTCTTTTTTCTTGATTATACTTCGTTACAGCCTTCCCTCCACCCTCAGCTAGAATTGCCTTCTCTAGTACCATTGTAAATGTCTTCAACTAAAACATAGAGACCCTACTATACAACCAGGGTTTTAGTCCCCGTTCGAACCTCTTAGCCTTGTGCTCATCTGTGTTGACTTGATATGGCGCAAACCTCGGCAACTCGTTAAATTTTGCAGCATACTCTGATACCATCATTGATCCCAGCTTCAGTTCTAGAAACTGCACCTCCATCTGATTCTTCAAACTCTCTGGGAAATAAGTCTCAAAAAATATCTCCTTAAACCTATCCCAAGTCATTACCCCTTGACCTCCTCGAGTTTTATTGGATTGCCACCAATAACTAGCCTCTGCTTTCAACATAAATATTGTAAAAGCAGTCTTCTGATTCTCACCTACTCTAGCAACATCAAAAACTTTCTCTATCTCCATGATCCAGGTTTGTGCCTCAACTGGATTCATGGACCAACGGAATTCTGGTGGCCCAACCGCTCTGAAGTTTTTAAATGTCGCATCTTGATTCTGCGGTTGATTTTGTAATGCACCCGTCAGTAACGTCACTAACTATTGAACTGGGTTAGCCTCAGCATTGTTGTTATTGGTAGATCCCTAAGGGGTTCTTTGTCATGGTTGACGTCTTGGAGGCATTTTCTGTTAAAATGTACTCATTAGATTATTATTCAATCTTCTAGGTATTGTATATTTAACTTGCACATCACAAATTCCTCACATAACACATAATATCTTGAATAAATAATAACTTTTATTCATTCATCATCTTTTAAAACATAATAATGATAGCATTCTTACTATCTACATCACTTTCTTGAACTACAAAAGTTTCAGGATAACTTCATCATCATCATATACCATTGGTTATATCATACCCGGGATTTACATCTTATTTATTCATTAATCATATAGTAATTACATTTATGATGACCTACTAAAATGATGCGTAGCCTTACAACGCTCCTCTTCCATAATACGAAACATTGTTCGGCGATCTAACATGTACGATGGCAGCGTCTCGAACTGAATCGGATAACACATGACCCGATCTTGAGCTCGATTGATCACAGTGTTAAAAACACTATTCATCTCTTCCATCTTGATCTTCTTCACTTGTACATCTCTCTCTGCTACCCCGACTCGTTTAGAAGCTTCCTCGTACGCATCTTCAGCTCTTGCCCTCTTAGTAGACTCTTCTTTCAGTTTGTTCTTTAATTCCGCGATCTCCTCTGTCATTTGTCTATTCGCTCCTTCAGTGTGGATCAGCTTCCCTTCGACATTACTCAGGCATTCATCTAGATCATGGATCTCATTATCTTTCTGCGCCATTGAGGTATGATGTTCAGCTACTGTCTCTTCCAACTCCTCGACTTTATCCTGAAGTTCCACATTGTGGTCGTATACTTCATCGTGCATGCGGGCAGCGATCGAGTTTAGTGGAAACTCTTCTTCCTCGTCCTTCTCATCCTCATTCGACTTTGGCAGCTGAACGGGGTCCTCCTCGTCTGTCTCAACCTCATCAGGTAAACCCTCCTGCTCAACCACTGTGACCAACGGAGATGATTCACGTAGCAGTAATTGTTCCCAAACCACCTGAATATCACGAGGCTCCTCCTCTCTAGGCATCTAGGGCCATTCCTACCTAGCCTAACTAGATTCTCCTACATTAGCCATCCTGACATCAAAATTTTAAATTTTAATTACTAATCATTACTACTCGACACTCACAAGAACATATGTTGCAATCACATAAGCACATAAGTGTTTTATTACTTTTTCCTTAACACTCGATAAGAGTTTATCACCACTATCTTTTCAAAGGTTACTTCCTAAGGCTTTTCCCACACCTAAGCCTCATAACCTAAAGCTTTGATACCAACTTGTGACACCCCAAAATCTAGGTACTTCATTCCCACAAGATTTGGTGTTTCACTTGATAAAAACATTCATGTCTAACTATCCAAATATAATGAAATTTAACAATAAACCTTCCCATTAAAGGATTACAGCAATAAGTTCAATAAAATCTCCCAGGTTATCCAATCTTTAAATACAAACATCAAGTGCGAAAAATTAAATAACTACATCACAATATTTAAAATAGAGTCTGACAATATAAAAGTAAACAGGTTTACAAGTCTTCAATACTTGTTCATCTTTCCTTTTCCTTTACTGGTGGTAGGTTCATCAACCTTCTCAACTTTAGCTGTAATGGTTATATAAACAAGAATGAGCAAACAAATGCTCACTTGAAGTGACAATGAATAAAAATATCATAACAACTGCCAAATGAATAGGCTCAAATTGAACTAAGTAATATTCTCTATCAATGATAATCAGAAACAGAATTTGAAATATATGGATCTGAGGGTCACAAGACCATGAACTATGTTCAAAGTTATAAGTATTCTTTCAACTTAAACCTAAACAGTCATAAGACTGTAGGGACATCTCGTACTTAAGGGGATCAGCCCTTCGTACAATGTATTGTGCACAAACATCTAAACGCTTTGCGTAAAATATTCCCTGTAATAGGGTTGTTCATCTCAGTATTTAGAATACAAGTCCACACCAAAGTAAGTTTGGTTTGGATAAGTTTTACGGTAATTTCGAGTTTAACGAACATCAACTAAGGATTAGTTGAATAAAATGTAATAACAATATGCTATGGAATAAGTCATAAATGAATCACAATATATTAAGATCATGCTTTAGAAATGAACTAACAGCATAAGCATTGAATAACATAACATACCTTGCTTGAACAATGTTAAGCTAAGGCTAGAATTTTGTTTAGTAACAGAATTGAGTTATTGAGCATGCATAATAATTAGCAAATTGAACGATAAAACTTGATCAACATAAGTGTATCAGAATTTAGAAGTTTTCATGCTAAGAAACAAGTTAACAGTTGGAAACCTTCTCAAAGTAAGAGTTAGGTTAAATAGCTTTGCATGAATATGATTAAATCGTATATGATTAAATCGTATAAATAGGATTAGAGATTACTTGCTCAATATAAAGGTAAATAGAACAATCTCAAATAGAGGTTAGAGTTCGGAAACTTGCTCAATTGTAAACAAGGTAGGATAAAGAAAACTTACCTTGCATATCAGCTAAATCGTAATAACACGATTCTCAATATCCTATACACATGTCATCATGACATAATTAGTTACTACATATACTCTGCATACAATTAGGTATCTATTTCATGTATGGCTTAGTTTTAATCATATAGTCAAGTCCCACTAGTAATGCAATAATATAACTCATTAATTGATGATAATATTCTTACTCTTGGTACTATAACACCACAATATAAAAATCACATTTTAACAATCCTAACATTGCACCTTATCAACAATTACATATTTTGTATAATAAAAACAAATTTTAAGCCACCTTCACTTGCTACCATATATGCAGGCCCAAATAGATTGGGAATGGCGTTGCGGCGCGAGACACATGCATAAACTAGGGGTCATTGCCGAGACTCAAGCGCTATCTGCCAGAGAAGCAGCACTTCTTGGGCCGAAATGCAGCCCAGGCGGTTTTCATGAGGAACACAAACAAAGCCACTTTGGCCTAAATCTTAGTTTCTAGCAACTAATTTAACACTTATAATTTACCTAGATTTCACATAAACATTACCCATCATATATATACTGATTTAGAACAATTAAACAACAACTACAATCAAATTATGTATTTTGAATTCCAGATTTTTGCCAACACTCCATTTTTGACATCCTTAACAAAATTAACATTATGATCACCATTGTACACCAAATAAACTCATTCAAACTACGTTCTCTTTGTTACCTACTGAATTATTACATTCAAAGCTCAATTTATCTATTAGTTTATAAATTAACCACCAAATTGGGTACTTTCACAAGCCATATATATAAACATACACTGTAAACAATTTTCTTCCTTTTTTAAACGTAATTAGCACACTAATTCTTGTCTAAATGCTAGTTCTAACATCACAAATACTTATAAATACAATAATTCAATTTATAACAACCATTCAAGGAAAATTGAATTCACAGAAAATTGAAAACTCGTGAATATAGAATATTCATATATATATATATATATAATATTAAAATGTTTGAATAATACCTTCAATTTTTTGAACAATCCTTGTTGAACAGTCTCAAATAGATCTTCATCTATTGAGTCCATGTAGGCTTGTATGTGAACTTTCCAGTTGGTGAATTTGTCTTTGTTGCACATAGGAAGCTTGCTACCTCCTCCAGTCTTTGATTCGCTTATCAGATGTGCCATTGGATCTACTTAAGCTTTTTAGGCTATTTGATAGAACCTGCTCTGATACTAATTGTTAGTTCCCAGAGGCACAATAGTTATCTACAAGGGGGGTTGAATAGATATTTTAAAATTCTTTTTGAAATACTTGTTTGTTTTGATAATGACTTACACACAGCAGAATTGTGAGTTTTTTGTTTCCCCTTTAAGATATAACAAGTTAATGAGAGATAAGCAGTTATAGCAGTTATGGCAGTTATAGCAATAATATAAAAGATACAGTGTTTAAGTGCTTCAGAGCACTTAAAGCTCCTAGTCCACTCTTTTACTCCTCGAGTAGGAAATCCACTAAGGATATCTTTACACTTACTAAATCTCACAGATTCCTTCAAGACCAGCAATCTTGGAACTTCTTAGTTCACTTTTGAACTCTTCAAGTCCAGTAGACTTGGTTCTTCACAGTTCGCTTAGAACTCTTCAAGTCCTTCTGACTTGGAAACTTCTTAATTCACTTGATAGTAGTTGATGAGTTCTTGAATGGTGCTACTCAGTTGCCGTTAAGCACTTGTTCGAAAGAACTGAGTAGCTGAGCAAGCTTTCTCTCTTCGGATCGTAGAGTTAAGCGTTGAGTGTTTTTCAACATTTTTGTTCAGTGATTGCTTAGTTTTATCATATACTAATGTTTTGCATATATGAGGTCTTTGAAATGTATCCATTGAAGACATCCGTTGAAGCATTAAATGCATTTGACATTTCTGAGCTTTGATAGAGGCTTTTTGCACAACTTCTGATTTGCAGTCTGGCTCACTGACACAGCAGACTGTTGTCTCACCTAACACCTAAAAAGATGTTTTCTGCTGACCCATAGTACTTTCCTTAGCTTCTTCAATACGCTTCTTTGTTGTATACTAAGGATGACTATTGTGTCATTGGGACTGCCGTGGACTTCAACGTTTATATTTCATTCCACATTTGTTGGGATATATTCTTAAACAAAGGGGCAAGGCTCGATGCTTCTGATACAGACAAATGATGCTCTACGATTCTGATCGTGTTGTCTAGCCACCTTGGTGCTTGATCCGATACTAGCAAACGAAAACACTACGATTTCTCTTAAGTACTGGCACACTACGATCTTCACTTGCTTGACTTGCAGACTCTACGTTTCTGAGAGCACACTTGTGACAACCGTAATTTTGTAATTTAATTTTAATATTTATTGGATTGAATAAATAATTTTTGATGAATTAATTATTAGATTAAATAATTAATTGATGAAGTTGTGATAGATTAATTTAATTATATGTGTTACATTTATTAAATTAATGTGGAGAATTTTTATTATTCAAGTATGTGATTATGTGAACTTATTGAATTAAAAGAAGTATTTAATAAGCCTATGTTATTTTAATTAATTTAATTATTAATTAGATATTTAATAATTTAATATTATTATTAAATGAGAATTTAATTATGTAGCTATGTGAATTAATGAGAAATTATTTTATTTAAAATAAATTAAATAAGATATTGATTTATTTTATAAGGAGTGTGACATTACTTAAACTATATTATAAGCTTTATTAAATTAAATGGGTTTAAATCCTATTCTTGTTAGCCAGACAAGGCCCTAAGGGGAGTTATGAGCAGTTCACCATGATGGGGTAACTGACCATTATTGCGTCAGTTCATCTCCTTATTTATCAGACGTCTTTTATTTTCTTCCTTTTCATTTTTTTTTCTAAGTCTGGCATAACACAGAGAGAGATACAAAGAGAGAGTTGAGAGTTGAGAGTTTTTGTTGGGAAATTCACTTTCTAGTAATCTACGCTTGGGTAATCTCTTCAACCCAATTTATTTATTTACGTCTTTTAAAGTTTTTATATGGCTTTCTTACTTCTGTAACTCTCTGTAATTGGGAAATCATATCGTTATGTGAATATATATATAATAATTCGAGTTGTAAGGCATGTTATACATATATATATATATATATATATATATATATATATATATATATTGTGCTTCCATATCATTGGTTTCATAAGATTATGACGTATGATTTTGGCTTGTTATTTCAAAAATTTACAGAGTACGTGATATGGCCATATGGCCCTAACGCACAAATTTAATGCGTTGATCATATATTATCCCTAAATTTTACACTTATATATGATTATACATGCTAAAATGAACAAAATGAAACTTGAGTTGTTGGATTTGACCTTATAACGAATCCATAGTAGTAAATTCTATGTTTTTATTCAAAAAACTTCAAGAGCATCAAGAACAGTATAATTTACATATTTTAATTCTGTAATTATGTGTTTTAATGGGTTTAAATTACTCTATAAATGTTGGGTAATGATTATGTATAAATTCTAGTATTTGGGTATGCTTAAACTAATATATGGACAAGGAAATTAGAAGTTATGGCCATATTCATGTATAATTTTACGTGTGATTGATTTTTGGCCTAATTTGGCCTTGTTATGTTCGCGAACTGCAGGATTGCAAAACTCATAGAAATCTGCAAAATGAGCTCAGGTAACTTAGCTTCGTGCCATGTACTAAACTACATTACCATACTTCCGTGATCAAAAAAAAATAAATAAATAAAAAAATAAATAAAAATTAAAAAATAAAAAATAAATATTCGATGAAAATTATTATTAAAATATTTATAAAATAAATTAAATATTTTAATTGAGATATTTATGGAATAAAATAAATATTCGATGAAAATTATTATTAAAATATTTATAAAATAAATTAAATATTTTAATTGAGATATTATGGAATAAAATAAATATTTGATGAAAATTATTATTAAAATATTTATAAAATAAATTAAATATTTTAATTGAGATATTCATGGAATAAAATAAATATTCGATGAAAATTATTATTAAAATATTTATAAAATAAAGTAAATATTTTAATTGAGATGTTTATGGAATAAAATAAATATTCGATAGAAATTATTATGAAATAATTTATTCGAGTGTAATAATAATAGTAAGAGAATGAAAATATTCTAATTTAATTAAGTAATTAAATTAGAAGGGTAATGATTTGTTAAATAAAGTAGAGTTTATATTAAATAATTAAGAGAAAATGTAACTAATGAATTTCGTGAATATATATGGTATGTGTGTAGGACTTGTGGTGAACGGAGTAGTAATCGTTTTTACTTTACACACGAGGCAAGTTCTATACCTTAATTCTTTACATAAAGCAAGTTCATTATTCTATCTTGTTTATTATTGTTCAAGTCAAGATTTCATATTAGATCTTATCATTCTTTAAAAGCATAATTCCTATTATACAATACTTATTCGATTGTATACATCTTGAATTTTATTATTCAAATTGAATATCAATTATTGTTGAACCTTGTAAGACTAGTGAACCCTTATTGATTCAACTAGTCCATAGTTGATAAGCGTTATAAATTCTAGAACTTTTATTGAGCTTACCCAATCCAAACTTCCTTTGGTGCGGACTCCGATGTCAAACTGAGTTAATAGGGGATTATTTACGCTTTAGCGTTAAGATATTGTGCACAGTATGGTATTAAGGGCTGATCCCCCTAAGTACGAGAAGAAGAGTCCATAGTCTTATGACTGTTAAAGGTTTCAAGAATAAACACTTGACAACCTAGGACATAGTTCAAATTTCTTTTGATTCTTGTTATTCATTCTTGATTCAAAAGTTGAGCTTTTATATTCAAAGTTATTAATTCATTCGCATGTTATTATTATTCATTTATTATATTGTTATACTTGTGGGCAATTGTGCCCACTCTTGCGTAATAATAACATTGCAATTAAGAACGAGAGAACAGACGAGCCTTCCACTAGTAAAGGCAAGGGCAAGATTAGCAAGCAATGAATACTATTTGTTTATGTGGTTGTGTAATGACATTTAGAATTGATGTTACTTAAGACTTAATTGTTATGTTTCACATACGGATATTTTAAGGTTAGATTAACTTTGGGATATATTTAGTTATGCGAGTTGATGTAACCCCATAAGGGGAGAGAGTTATTATTTATTCTATCTATTGTATGGTTGTATTTTATTTATGGGTAGATAGATAGATGATGTTTATGCAAATGAACACCAAATCTCATGGAAATGGAAGTACTGGGATTCGAGGGTGTCACAGGTTGGTATCAGAGTCATAAGGTTATGAACCTTAGGTGAGGGGAACAACCTTAGGTAGTAGCCTTATGAGGAGATCGAGAACATAGTAGTGGTAAACTCTTATCGAGTTCTAAGAAATGAATTTCTAAATTCATTAAAGATAATAAAAGACTTTATGTGCTTATGTGTTAATCTATGTGTTCGCTAGCACGGATTAGTAACAAAAACTTAAAATTTTGTTGTCAGGATGTCGGATATTGGAGGAACTAGTCGAGCTGGGGAGGAGGAACCCCGATTACCTATAGAGGAGGAGCCCCGAGACATTCATGTCGTCAGGTAACAACTTGTACAGAGAGAGTCATCTCCGATAATCACTGTCGTTGGTCAGGAGCATGAGCCGGAGACTGATCCAGAGGAGGATCCTGAGGAAGAGGAAGAAGAAGAGGAAGAAGAGGAGTTCCCACCGAACTCCATTGATGCAGAGATGTATAACGCACTCTATGATTGTAACGTAGAGTTGCAGGATACTATTCGGGATTTGACTGAGCAGGCGGTTAGTTAGCAGATTACTATTGAGCAGAAGGATAGAGAGATTATGACTCTTCACACACGTTTAGGAAACGTGGAGTGGGATCTGGTTCACGAGAAGGGTCGGGCCGAGGATAAGTCCGAAATAGAGAAGTTAAAGAAGGATCTCAAGGAGACCTCGGAGAGGCTTGCCATAGCAGAGGAGAGGGCTGGGTAAGAAAGTCACGCCTGCCGTCTTGATCGTGCGAAAGATGATCGCCATGCGAAGAAGGCTAAACTTGAGGAGACATACTCGCACTACAAAAAATGCAATGAATGTGGTCCAAGATCGAGTTAGGAAGTATCCAATCCAGTTTGAGGATCTACCATCATATATGCTAGATCGTAGAACGATGTGCCGCATCATAGAGAAGGAACGTAGCAAGGCTATCCAGCGCCTTGACAGACAGTGATAGAATTTGTTTAATTATGTGAAAGACTTAATTAGTTTTTATATGTAAATTACGGCGTGTTTATGAGCGAAAGAATATTTGAATGTTTTAAATCCTCGTGGATTCTTTATTCCGTGATAGTTGATGTAAATAGCATTATGCTATCGTTTAATGTTAAAACTTTGATTTGAATGCAAATATATCAAGTTATTTGAGATGATGTGTTAAGTGATATGTTAAATTGTTGAGTAATGCTTTAACTATTTAGAGAAATAAATAAAGTTCTAATAAAGCGTTTATTTAACAGAAAAATGCCGCCAAGAAGATTTACCAAATCGTCGACCACCCCGTGAAGGGTCAACGAATAACAACAACAACACCACCAATGTCAATTCCCGCTCAAAGAATTGGTGAATTCTTCGGCCGGAGCAATTAACAATCAACCATAAGCCCCACCAAACACCACGTTCAAGGATTTCAAGGCGATGGGACTGCCAGAGTTTAAATGTTCTATGAACCCAATCGAAGCTCAAACATGGGTTATGGAGATGGAGAAGGTGTTTGACGTCGCCAGAGTAAGGGAAGACCAGAAGACTGCATATGCAACATTCATGCTGAAGTCTGAAGCCAGCTATTGGTGGTAGGCAAACAAAGTACGGGGATGAGAAGATTTAATAACCTGGGAGAGATTTAAGGAGATGTTTTTCGAGATGTATTTTCTGACTAGTTCGCAAAACCAAATGGAAGTTCAGTTTTTGGAGTTGAAACAAGGGAATATGTCCATAGCAGATTATGCGGCAAGGTTCAACGAATTGGCTAGGTTCGCCACATATCAAGTGCATACTGACGAGAGAAAGGCAAGATGTTTCGAGCAGGGACTGAAGCCTTGGTTGTATAGCAAGGTGTCAATGTTCTAATTGAACACTTTTGCTGGAGTGTTAGAGAAGGCCATACTCACTGAAGGTGGAAGCGATGCGGTATCTAAATATAATCAGGATCAGAAAAAGAAAAAGAGTGAAAATGAAGGAATTAACAAGACTGGTGGAAGTAGTACGGGAGGTAATAATAATCAGAAAAGAAAGTGGTCCGATAACTCATCAACTGGAAGTCAACAAGGAGGGCAAAAGAAGAAGATTGAAGCGTGCTCAACCTGCGGAAAAGCTCATCTGGGAGTTTGCATGAAGGGAAAACGAGTATGCTACAATTGTGGTCAGGAAGGCCACATAGCACCTAACTGTTCTAAACCAAAGAAGGGTGCCTGCTTCACTTGTGGCTCAAAGGATCATCTTGCAAGGGATTGTCCTAAGAAGGGATCTGGAGGAACAGGATCAGGAGGGAATAGAGGAAACAACGGTGGAAGCACTCTGACTATCATAAGACCAACTGCAACCCACCGACCGACCACCAGAACATTCAACATGACAGTTCAGGATGCAGTGCAGTCTCGCGATGTGGTGTCAGGTATCATTCCGATCAATAAAGTTAATGCTTATGTATTATTTGATTCGGGTGCTACTTGTTCATTTATATCCGATGACTTTGCCAAGAACTTAGAATTGCCTAAGGATGAGTTAAAATACCCCATGAACATAGAAGTTGCGAATAGAGAAATTATTCTTGTTAAGTACGTGCACAAGAACTGTAGAGTGGATATTAAGGGTAACATTATGAACGTAGATCTTATCCCTATTCGACTTGGAGAATTCGATATTATCTTGGGTATGGACTGGTTATCTAATTATGGGGCGGTAATTGATTGCCAGAAGAAGCGTATTAACCTTATGACTCAAATCCAAAGGTTGTGTTTTATAGTAGTAAGTCGCCTAGACAAGCGAGTTGTCTGACGATGATGTAGGCCAGGAAGTTGTTAAGACAAGGCTGTGTAGGATATCTAGCTTACATAGTCGATATTCGTAAAGAAAATCCGAAAATAGAGGAGATACCAGTAGTGAGGGATTTCGCAGACGTATTTCCGGATGATTTGCCAGGACTTCCACCAGATAGAGCGGTTGAATTCGTGATCGATTTGGCTCCAGGAACGGTTCCAATATTGAAGGCACCATACCGAATGGCACCGGTAGAGATGAAAGAGCTGATGGTTCAACTACAAGAATTACTAGACAAGAAGTATATCCAACCAAGCGTATCACCGTGGGGAGCGCCGGTTTTATTCGTAAAGAAGAAGGATGGGACAATGTGGCTCTGCATCAACTATAGAGAACTGAATAAGGTCACGATCAAGAATAGATATCCATTACCGCGAATCGACGACTTATTCGATCAGTTAAAGGGGAGCGAGATACTTTTCAAAGATAGATTTGAGGAGTGGTTATCATCAACCAAGGTGAGACGGAAGATGTCTAGAAGATGACATTCGAACCCGTCTGGTCACTATGAATTTCTGGTAATGTCATTTGGTCTAACAAATGCTCCTGCAGCATTTATGGGCTCAATAAATGGAGTGTTCAAGCCGTTTTTGGACAAATTCGTAGTGGTATTTATAGATGACATTTTGGTATATTCAAAAACCAAGGAAGAACATGAAGAACATTTGAGGGTGACATTAGAGACGTTGAGAATAGAGAAGTTGTACGCTAAATTTTCGAAATGTGAATTCTTGATTGAAAGGGTACAATTTCTTGGACATGTGATCGATAGGGATGGAATTTTGGTGGATCCCTCCAAAGTCGAAGCTGTGATTAATCGGGATCAGTAAGAAGCCAGTTGGAAGTAAGAAGTTTTCTTGGATTGGCGGTTATTACGAGTAAGATTCATTCAGATTTTTCCAAGATCGCAACCCCGTTGTCGAATCTGACTAGAAAATCAATGAAATTTGTTTAGACGGAGAAGTGTGAGGAAAGCTTTCAAGAATTAAAGAAGAGGTTAAGTTTAGCCTGTGTGTTATCTCTTCCGGATGACACAGAAATTTTGTGGTATATAGTGATGCGTCGCCTGAAAAGGACTTGGTTGCGTGCTTATGCAAAATGGCGAGTCATTCATTGCGTGCAGCGTCACGACAATTGAAAAGATTATGAGAAAGGGTATCAGGCCCATGACTTGGAGTTAAGTGCGATAGTTTTTGCTTTGAAAATCTGGAGGCACTATCTCTATGGGAGAAGTGTCAAATATATCTGAGCCACAAGAGTCCGAAAATATATTTTTATCTGAAAAGACTTGAATATCGCCAAAGAAGGTGGTTGGAGTTAATTAAGGACTACGATTGTGAGATTCTATACCATTCGGGTAAGGCAAATGTGGTGGTAGGCGCCTTAAGTAGAAAGGGTCTGGGCCGATGTTGTTAACCGTCATGAGGAGTTAATTTCAATGATGGAGAAGTTGGAATTGGAAGTGAAGTATACTATGGAGATTGATGAGAAAATATTTGAGATGCAATCGGTATAACCCTCTTGGATAAAGTTAAGGAGGCTCGACTTGGGACGAAGAATGTAAAATGTGACAAAGAAGATATCTCAAGGAACCAAACAAAGATTTAAGATGGATAAGGAAGGAATATTGAGATTTGATAATAGAATTTGGGTACCGCTTGAGTTCAAGAGATTAAGGAAGATATTTTAAGCGAGGCTCATAGTTCACGATATTCGATTCACCTCAGTAGTACCAAGATGTACCAAGATCTTAGACAACATTTACGGTAGCCGAATTTGAAGCGTGATGTTGCGAAATGTGTTGCTAAGTGTCCACTGTCGAGAAAGTGAAAGCGAAACATCGTGAGAATGAGTGGATTACTACAACCATTAGAGATCCCAGTGGAAATGGGAATATATTACAATGGACTTCGTGGTTGGCCTTAGGACGACTCGGAAAAGGCTACTGACGCAGATATGGGTTATCGTTAATGGGACGAAATCAGTACACTTCCTTCCGATCAAAATAAGATTCAACTTAGATCGGTTAAGCGAGGCTATCGTAAAAGAGATTATTTCGAGGCACGAGTTCCTAATATCAATTATTTCGAGATAGGGATCAAGCTTTCACAACAAATTTCTAGAAACGCGTCTTGAGAATGCATGGGTACGCAATTGCGAATGAGTACGACTTACCACCCTCAAAATGAGATGGATAGAGTGAGAGAACGATTCGACATTAGAAGATATGCTAAGAGCACGTGTGATGGACTTTAAAGGAAATTGGGATGATCACCTACCATTAGTAGAGTTCTATTCTGATAACGAAGTTACCACGCTTAGTATTGAATGCCACCCTATGAAGCGTTATCTGACGAAAAAGTGCGAGAACTAAACTATATTAGGATGAAGTTGGCGAAAGACAACTACTAGGCCCAGAATTGGTACAACAAACAGCAGACATAGTCAAGGTGATTCGAGCAAGATTGACAGCATGTGATTATGTGAACTTATTGAATTAAAAGAAGTATTTAATAAACCTATGTTATTTTAATTAATTTAATTATTAATTAGAGATTTAATAATTTAATATTATTATTAAATGAGAATTTAATTATGTAGCTATGTGAATTAATGAGAAATTATTTTATTTAAAATAAATTAAATAAGATATTAATTTATTTTATAAGGAGTGTGACATTACTTAAACTATATTATAAGCTTTATTAAATTAAATGGGTTTAAATCCTATTCTTGTCAGCCAAACAAGGCCCTAAGGGGAGTTATGAGCAGTTCACCATGATGGGGTAACTGACCATTATTGCGTCAGTTCATCTCCTTATTTATCAGACGTCTTTTATTTTCTTCCTTTTCATTTTTTTTTCTAAGTCTGGCATAACACAAAGAGAGATACAAAGAGAGAGTTGAGAGTTCAGAGTTTTTGTTGGAAAATTCACTTTCTAGTAATCTACGCATGGGTAATCTCTTCAACCCAATTTATTTATTTACGTCTTTTAAAGTTTTTATATGGCTTTCTTACTTCTGTAACTCTCTGTAATTGGGAAATCATGTCGTTATGTGAATATATATAATAATTCGAGTTGTAAGGCATGTTATATATATATATATATATATATATATATATATATATATATATATTGTGCTTCCATATCATTGGTTTCATAAGATTATGACGTATGATTTTGGCTTGTTATTTCAAAAATTTACTGAGTCGTTGATATGGCCATATAGCCTTTACGCACAAATTTAATGCGTTGATCATATATTATCCCTAAATTTTACACTTACATATGATTATACATGCTAAAATGAACAAAATGAAACTTGAGTGGTTGGATTTGACCTTATAACGAATCCATAGTAGTAAATTCTATGTTTTTATTCAAAAACCTTCAAGAGCATCAAGAACAGTATAATTTACATATTTTAATTATATAATTATGTGTTTTAATGGGTTTAAATTACTCTATAAATGTTGGGTAATGATTATGTATAAATTCTAGTATTTGGGTATGCTTAAACTAATATATGGACAAGTAAATTGGAAGTTATGGCCATATTCATGTATAATTTTACGTGTGATTGATTTTTGGCCTAATTTGGCCTTATTATGTTCATGAATCTAGAATCGCTTAATCTGCAAAATCGAGAAAATGAGCACAGGTAACCCATTTCCCGTGGCATGCTTACAAACTACATTACCACTTTACTGATCGGTGAAAAATAAAAATAAATAAATAAAAAATAAAAAATAAAAATAAATAAAAAATAAATACAAAATACAAAATAAAAAAAATATTCGATGAAAATTATTATTAAAATATTTATAAAATAAATTAAATATTTTAATTGAGATATTTATGGAATAAAATAAATATTCGATGAAAATTATTATTAAAATATTTATAAAATAAATTAAATATTTTAATTGAGATATTTATGGAATAAAATAAATATTCGATGAAAATTATTATTAAAATATTTATAAAATAAATTAAATATTTTAATTGAGATATTCATGGAATAAAATAAATATTCGATGAAAATTATTATTAAAATATTTATAAAATAAAGTAAATATTTTAATTGAGATGTTTATGGAATAAAATAAATATTCGGTGGAAATTATTATGAAATAATTTATTCGAGTGTAATAATAGTAAGAGAATGAAAATATTCTAATTTAATTAAGTAATTAAATTAGAAGGGTAATGATTTGTTAAATAAAGTAGAGTTTATATTAAATAATTAAGAGAAAATGTAACTAATGAATTTCATGAATATATATGGTATGTGTGTAGGACTTGCGGTGAACGGAAGTAGTAATCGTTTAGCCTACACACGAGGCAAGTTCCTAAACATTAATTCTTTACATAAAGCAAGTTCATTATTCTATCTTGTTTATTATTGTTCAAGTCAAGATTTCATATTAGATCTTATCATTCTTTAAAAGCATAATTCCTATTATACAATACTTATTCGATTGTATACATCTTGAATTTTATTATTCAAATTGAATATCAATTATTGTTGAACCTTGTAAGACTAGTGAACCCTTATTGATTCAACTAGTCCATAGTTGATAAGCGTTATAAATTCTAGAACTTTATTGAGCTTACCCAATCCAAACTTCCTTTGGTGCGGACTCCGATGTCAAACTGAGATGAACAACCCTTTAATAGGGGATTATTTACGCTTTAGCGTTAAGATATTAATACGATGATGGTATTAAGGGCTGATCCCCCTAAGTGCGAGAAGAAGAGTCCATAGTCTTATGATCATTAAAGGTTTCAAGAATAAACACTTGACAACCTAGGGGACATAGTTCAAGGTCTTGTGACCCTCGAAATTTCTTTTGATTCTTGTTATTCATTCTTGATTCAAAAGTTGAGCTTTTATATTCAAAGTTATTAATTCATTCGCATGTTATTATTATTCATTTATTATATTGTTATACTTGTGGGCAATCGTGCTCACTCTTGTGTAATAATAACATTGCAATGAAGAACGAGAGAACAGACGAGCCTTCCACTAGTAAAGGCAAGGGCAAGATTAGCAAATAATGAAGACTATTTGTTTATGTGGTTGTGTAATGACATTTAGAATTGATGTTACTTAAGCCTTAATTGTTATGTTTCCGCACAGATATTTTAAGGTTAGATTAACTTTGGGATTTATTTAGTTATGCGATTGATGTAACCCCATAAGGGAGAGAGTTATTATTTATTCTATCTATTGTATGGTTGTATTTTATTTATGGGTAAATAAATAGATGATGTTTGTACAGTGAACACCAAATCCTGTGGAAATGAAAGTACCGGATTTGGGGGTGTCACAACACTACGATCTCTGAGTTGGTTCGGCAAACGTTTGGACCACTCTACGATTTCGGGAGAGGCCCTCCAAAGCATACACACTATGATTCTCAATGCTCTACGATTCTACCTTGGCTACTACAATCTCTTGATCAATTTGATAGAGTACAATTCTGTTGAAGCCTATCTATTACACCTCAAGACAAAGATCATCCTAACAGCTTTGATCTTTTCATTTATACATTCATTTACAGAATGATAAACATTAAAAGCTTAGATCAACCTAACAGATTTGATTTACCACTAAGTCCTTGTACATATATTCCTTAAAGGACTTTACATATAATCATGAATATTTATTTGCAATATCAAATTTAAATATGCAATCTCCCAACAATCTCCCCCTATTTAAGGTTGACATAACCAAGGAGTTTTGTAACGACCCGAAATCCGGTTTATCTTCACACCTGGATTCCGTACGTCATGAGTACATCATTCATCCAACATACATCATTATATACCGAAATATAATAACATACATTCTGAATTCCCTGGTTCTAAAACCTTATAACCTTCCTCATTACAAATAATGATAATTACATTATTCCTTTCATCTTACAAGAGTGACTTTTATCTGCCACCAAGGATACATACAGTTCATTAAACTAGTCTATAGTTTAATTTTTATCTTTCTACATTACAAGTCTTCACTTGATCTTCTCGCTCATTCACATTCTGAATGACAGTTCATCTGATACCTGTCGACTTGATCTCTATACGGGATCCTTAAGTTCTTCTAACATCGTTCGCTGAAAATATTTTTTATTTAAAGCAAGTGTGAGCATTCAATTGCCCAGCAAGTCATAATAGTTAAACATACAACTTCAAGAGTTTAACATTCCTTTGGAACTTCGATAACCGAACAAAGGTTATGAAGCAACTTGAACAATAGGAATAATCTCTATTCTTATCACTTTAAAACCTTAGTCACATTCACTTTGAAATACTTTAATTCTCTACTATCTTTCATACTCATTCTGTCTGGCTAAAATCAATAGCATAGACTTAACAATAACGGTTCATGTATAAACAGAACATTCTTTTATCGAACAGTTCAAACATAGAACAATTCATCTCATAGAAACACCGAAGTGTTCACATTGTGGCATAAGGCCTCATACATTCTACCACCTTGTACAAATATCGCACATTTGCACATAGACAGAACTTCTCAAGTTCAACATCTGAGAAGTTTAAGAAACTAGCATTCATTTAAAATATGAATTAAGTTAGGAAACTTGTCGTACACACAGCTACAACGTACACTGAACTACTCATTCCAATCCCTATAACACATAAGGAAATAACAAATAGACCAATTAGTCATATACTTGACTTACGCATTAGATTACTTAACTTTACTTCTTAAGGTTCGCGTTCTTACAATATAATTTTATGCGACTAACTTTCATTACCGGTTTACGGTTTCATGACATACGGAGATGTCTTACTCAAAACGTTCTTCTTCTTTGATGATTAACATTCTTATCTTCTTCTTCTAACTTCTTTAGGACTCAGCACACATCGCTTCTCTGCTGGTAGTCCATATGGTACTCTGAGTGGTTTCCCACAAACAACCAACAAACAAGTTTCCGTCTCATCTACACTGCCAGCACAATGAGTTAGATCGGTTGCCAGTTTTTTATATACCTTCGCTCTCTGAAGGAATTGTTTAGCCCAGTTCCCATATGTCAACCATCAAAGGTTACAATTGTACCACAACCTAAATTTCTCTTAACTTATACGAACTATTAAATACAATGTTCGTTAAGTTAATTTCTTATTCCTTATGGCTTTCTGGCAAGTAAATGCCATACCTCAGGATTCATTCTTATCCGAATCACATTCGGCTTTCATTAATCTTATTACAGTTCGTTACGACTTTCTCAACAATTCATATTTTACGTACTACCTTCGTCAACGTCTATGTCATACAACCAGGGTATACTTAGAACGTTTGTCCGCCATGAATACAATTTATGAGGATCGTTTACGTATTCAACATTCACGTTGCTCGTCTCTTAATCTCTCATTCAACCTTTAATCAAGGTTTCAATTTCATTCATCGTTATCCATCCCATGAACCCCATGCTCATTATTCTTTCTTAATGTCGAAGCTATACAGATCATTGTATACTAAGACCGATCGTTCATCGCAACAACGTTGCATTCACAGCGTCTATCCGCTTTACACTTATCTCCCATTACCATGACATAACATCGAAATGTTATTCATTACCTTCATCAATCCACATCTAAGGAATAACAATCATAGCAATCCCTCACGTTTGTTCATTACGACTACGGTCCTCGGATATCGGTTACGTAATCTAACGTTTATATTCTCTATCTTTTAATCTTGTTAAATCTTTCCGTTCAACCTTCACTAAAGGTTTAACACACATACTTAAGTGTTGCATTACTTGAACGACATGTTCATACTTCTTTTTTGTACATCCTCCAGTACTTGAGAAATAAAAATCTCATTTTTGGGCATTGTCCTGCACTGGCGCTGCGGCGCTGTGCCCTTCCTTTCCTCTCACGTTGCGGCGCGACCTACTTCTCTCTCCTCTCTTCTCGGGCAGGCGATGCGGCGCCAAGTCCTTAGTTATCTCTCGCGCTGCGGTGCCAATTAACAGCAGCTGAGGCCCGAGATCGCACTGCGGCGCCACTTCTCAAAGCTCAGCCGACGTTACGGCGCCGAGCCTAAACCCTAGAAAAATTTCTATGTCTTTCATTAAGTTTGAGACGCGTACATTACGATCTCATAACTTCTTTGTTATAACTCGGAACGAGGTCGTTCCAAAGCCATTCTTTTACTTATCTTACGTACTTTGATTACCCACAGACAGAAATTCATTCTGAATCCGTTAACATGCCATTCAATTGGCTTAATCTTCGCTCTTCGTTCACTTTAACGTTTTTAACGTTCTTCGTTCGTTCGTCCGTAATTCGGTCATCCGAACTCGGAATTCATTCGTTCTTGAGTCCACGACTCACGTTTTATACATTCTCTTACATTCTTATGAAACCCTACTCGTTCGGGTTCATTTACTAACTTTTAAATTTTTGTTCTTCTTTTACGAAATTTTCGCCATAACTTCGTTATAGCTTAGTTTTAATCCGTTCTTCATGAACGTTTCTAACGTTCCTAACCAAGCAATAAGCATCTAACTTATATGCGATGGTTTTAAACTTGTCCATCAACAACATTTATACTACGATGGTTTTAAATTTGTCCATCAACAACGCAACGTTAACGTTTTCTTCGTGTTCTTCGTTCTTCGTTCTTCTTCATTTTTTTTAATCGATATTTTGGATTACGATTTCACTTTTTCTTGGAATTTGATGTTATAGAACACCATTCCTTACTTATTTGACCTACTCATTCATAAGATTCATTCGGATCGCTCAAAATCCTTACGAAAATCTTATACTTTGTTAAGAAATTTATAAACTAAATTTCTAATTTCTAATTTCTTCCGTTCTCATGATTTCAACCATATGAAATCATTTCTAACATCTTTTACTCCTTATTCTCATTAAGCTATGTTTTTAACATAAAAACTTAAAGAAAAATTATCTAGAAGTTAGGTTTTCGGATTACCTTTCTTCTTTAATTTCATTCTGTCGGACAAAGTTTTCTCACGAGCAAGCTTTTCCTCTTTCTTTTCCTCTTCCCCTTGATCCAAATCTCTCTCTCTCTCTCTCTCTCTCTCTCAAGTTATAGGATTTCCAAAATCCTAGAAAATGAAAATTTAGCTTTCTATTTATAGATTTTCAAAGCTAGGGTCAAAATGGTCATTTCACCCCTAAAGTTACTATTCCCACCTCCTCCACATCTTAGCCACCAAGTTAACTTGGCCACCACCCTTACTTGATGGCCAAGTGGCCAGCCCACATGCCCATGGGTCACCCCATGGGTTGCCCCAATGGTTCTTACCCATCCGTTTACCCATCGGTTCGATCCGCAGTTTCTTTTCTTGGTTTGGGCCTTAACCCTAATTCTTATTGGGCCTAACTTGGGCTTGATTTCACAAATCAATGGGCTTGACATAATCCAAGTCCAATTGGATTCTACAAAGTCCATGAACACAAAGTCCATTAAGACTAATCGTATTCTATGCATTCTTTTCTCGTATTCTCGTAATCTCTTCGTATTTAACTCGTACGATATTCGTATTATACGTTGTACTATTCTTCTTTCTATACTCGTATAATAACTCGTATCATACTCGTATTTCTCATGCATAATAACCCTAGTTATTATACGTACTCATTACATTCATGAACTCATTTTTCCTAACCCTTAGGTTTTTGAGTCCATGATAAAAACTTAATTTTTTGCTATAATCGAAATATTATTGAATATTCCATCACGTCTCAACATTTTACGTAATCAATAACTTCTTGGAATTTCAAAATAAATCTCCGGGCAGAAACAGGTGAATAGTGCCTATTTCGTCTTTTTCCCCGAAAATATTTTTGTTCCCGGAAAACATTCATTTTCGTCTTGAAAATTCTTACTCGTTAAATCTAGCTCGTAGCCAGAATCCTCCCGACTTATAATCATCCTAGGTTATAGAACGATTAATAAACACATAGCACATAATAGTATTAATAAAAATTTCTTTTATTAATAACTAATTCTTTAAACCTAAATTCTGGATAATCCAAAATTTTGAGTTGTTACATTCTTCCCTCCTTATAAAAAATTTCGTCCTCGGAATTTCTTAAAACCAACCCTTACCCGGGTCATCACATTCTTCCCTTCTTCACAGAATTTCGTCCTCGAAATTTTTAGCTTTCTCTTCTTCTCAACTTCTCTTCAAAGAAGTTCTTATCTTCCCATCATTCCTAACCTCCATAACCTATCCAGAATCATGAAGTAGAAGGAATAGTGAGGAATATAAAATATCCTTTAAAACATTTCATACTTCTGCTGAGGGGTCAAATTGACCATGAACTCTTACTAGGTTAAACAACATTTCGCCGTAAACCCTTCTTTCCACGGTAAATTTACAATCACAAAGAAAGTAAACCACCTCTTTCTATACGTAGGTGATCAACCTATCATATATCCCCATTTCGGGGTATGTTCACCTCAGACTTAATACCAAAATTTTTGGATATTTCTTGTAATATTCGTCTAGTCAAATCAATTGACATCGACTACTTCTTTAAATTCTTTCGCAATACATCAACACATTTTATAACATCATGATACCGCACTCTTCACAGTACGTTGAGGACTTCGTCAGTTTATGACTTCGTCATTATACATCATACCATAGCAGGTTGTTGATCCTAAGATCAAATCCAACACCAGGTTTAATTGCATTAATAACTCCATCCTTTTACCATCTTTTGCATCAAATGCACTAATGATATAAATTCATTTTGATATTTTAAACCAATTTCTGTCTAGTTGAAACAATTAGCATAAACATACCAAGAATAGTTCTTTTAAAATCCATTGTTTCCAAAAGCTGAACCAATTCTTTCATTTTCAAAATGCGCATATCAGCACGATTTCAAGAAATTTCAAAATCTAGCATAGCTAGATGACTTGGAATATCCTGTTCTCCGTCTTCCTTCATTGTCTTACTTGTGACAATACTTAATCTTCTCTAGCACCTTCAATGCTAAGTCTACTGAAAATACTTACTTTCAGTCTAAACATTCCTATACCTTAGTATAGTTCATCAACTTACCACACTTTATGTGTTTAGGAACTTTCCACAACCATATGTGTTTAAGAACTTATCTTTGCAATATGTAATCCAAGAACAAATCAAGGACTATCCATATGCTTAGGGCTCAGAAACATAGCATATAATTATGAGTCACAAACTTTTCATAAGTATGAGTTTCAAGAACCCGCACCTATCTTATCATTTTCTACCTATCAAGTATATACATGAGAAAAGATTCACCTTCTCGTCATATACATCTTGATAGCGCGACCAATTTCAATGATTATCACTGTAATAAACTGAGTGGTTGTTACACCAAGCACAAACCTCTGCCCATACAAAGATTCATACAACTCAGCCATCACATGAGTCCTCAATTGAAATCTTACAACTTCTAACTTTCTCTTTACTTAATACTAATTTTCTTTAATTCGTATACTATCCTTTATAACTCAATTTGAGTTCTTCTTCCCGTACTACTTCGTAGTATCATTCATTCATAGAATTAGCTATAAATCATTCATCGTTTAACAGCTCATCAGTAACTACGATTTACTATGATCACGTGATGATCTTCTTATCCTTCTCTTTACGATTATAGTCTTAGGTACTCATACCGAAGGTTTATAACCTATCAGCTTTGATACCAACTTGTAACGACCCGAAATCCGGTCTATCTTTACACCCGGATTCCGTACGTCACGAGTACATCATTCATCCAACATACATCATTATATACCGAAATATAATAACATACATTCTGAATTCCCAAGTTCTAAAACCTTATAACCTTCCTCATTATAAATAATGATAATTACATTATTCCTTTCATCTTACAAGAGTGACTTTTATCCGCCACCAAGGATACATACAGTTCATTAAACTAGTCTATAGTTTAATTTTTATCTTTCTACATTACAAGCCTTCACTTGATCTTCTCGCTCATTCACATTCTGAATGACACTTCATCCGGATACCGCCAAAGACAGATCTATACGGGATCCTTAAGTTCTTCTAACATCGTTCATTTGAAAATGTTTTTCATTTAAAGCAAGTGTGAGCATTCAATTGCCCAGCAAGTTATAACAGTTGAACATACAACTTCAAGAGTTTAACATTCCTTTGGAACTTCGATAACCGAACAAAGGTTATGAAGCAGCTTGAACAATAGGAATAATCTCGATTCCTATCATTTTAAAACATTAGTCACATTCACTTTGAAATACTTTCATTCTCTACTATCTTTCATACTCATTCTGTCTGGCTAGAATCAATAGCACAGACTTAACAATAATGGTTCATGTATAAATAAAACATTTTTTTATTGAACAGTTCAGACATAGAACAATTCATCTCATAGAAACACCGAAGTGTTCACATTGTGGCACAAGGCCTCATACATTCTACCACCTTGTACAAATATCGCACATTCACATATGTATGAAACTTCTCAAGTTTAACATCCGAGAAGTTTAAGAAACTAACATTCATTTAAAATATGAATGAAGTTAGGAAACTTGCCTTACGCATTACATGCACTCTGACTTATCTTTGAATCGCTTATTCCAAACCCTATAACACATAAGGAAATAACAAATACACCAATTGGTCATATACTTGACTTACGCATTGGTTTACTTAACTTTACTTCTTAAGGTTCGCGTTCTTACAATATAATTTTACGCGACTAACTTTCATTACCGGTTTACAGTTTCATGACATACGAAGATGTCTTACTCAAAACGTTCTTCTTCTTTGATGATTAACATTCTTATCTTCTTCTTCTAACTTCTTTAGGACTCAGCAATGATCTCAACTTCGTCATCCTCTTCTTCTTCTTTGTCTTTATTTGAAATTTCCACCACATCAATTATCTCCATTTGACTTCTTTGTTCTTCTGCTCTCTCATCCTTTATAGCTTCACTTCTTTCCATTTCTGCAGTTTCTGAAGCTAGAATCTCTTGAGGGACTGAGGGAGAATCATGATGATCTCTTGGCAGTTCCTCCTCAGGTGCAGCTTCTTCTAACATAGGGACTTCATGAGGTTCCCCCTCAACTTGATCATTCATTTGCATTTCAAACAGCTCCCCCTCAGCTGGAGCATTCTCTAGAGTAAGAACTTCAGGCAGCTCCCACGCAACTTGGTCAGGTTCTTCTCGACTTGCTTGGATAGCCCTTCTCGACTTGGGTAATCCTTTCTCGTTGAACTATCTTTCTATCTTCTTCTTTTAGCACTCCTTCATTGACAAGGATGTACTTCTTAACCAATTTTCTTCTCGGCTTCCTAGGCTGAGCCACAACCTTAGCACTTTCTTTAGCTTCATCTCTGAATGGTTGATCAGCCTAAGAAGCTATTACAGCATCTTCTTCGGGAGTGGTGTCCAGTCTGGTCTCTACGATCGGTAGAGACTCTACGATCGAAGAGACAGAGGGCTTCTTTGACTTATGACTGCGTTTTCTCTTTTTAAGCAGCTGAGAGATGGTAGCTCTGTCTTCATCTTCCTCAGACTGTTGATCTCTCTTTTTCAAGTTCCTCAAAGTTTCAGTTCCAGAACACTCTTGAGGTACATTAGTAGTTGAACCTTGAGGCTCCTCTGCCATTTGAACCTTGCTTTTTATGACCAAAGCAATGGGAGCAATGGGTTCCTCCTTGTTGATTTCTTCTTCTTCAGTTTCCTTTAGAACTGACATATTACCTGGAATCCCGGTCTCATTTGCATCACCAGTTCTTCCACTGGACTCAGACATCATCCTGACATTTTCTGCTGGATTTCTTTTCCAATTCTCAAACAGCTGCTGGGTCATCCTTCTGTTTGGATTTATGGATTCTCCTTCATCATCCCCAATCTTATCTCCCAATGCTGACTGTAGGATGATGCTTATAAATCGCCCGTAGAGCATCTTTCCAGAGCTCTTTGACTTTTACAAACTGAGTTTTCATTTTCCAATCCAGTCGATGTGTAGGGCTCCATAGTTGAGTTGAATCCCATAAATGATTGTTGTCATGAGCTTAAGTTGAATTTCATCCACAGAGTCATGCCCAGAGCTCTTGCAGTATATGCATTTCCCAACAATGTCAGCCTAAAACTCATACCTTTGGGGGAACTCTTTCTTTTCGTACCCTTTGACAGTCAGAAACTTCTTGTGATGCATTCTCTTCAGTCTTTCATGTCAATCGATGCCCTCCATAAACGAAAATCCTTTCGATTTGAAACCTAGGGCTAGGTTTATATCCTCAGCATTGAGCTTAATTTCCATATCCTTGACCATTGTGGTGATAACATCGTTCTCAAACATTCCATTTCTATAGAACTCTTTTACCAGCTTAGGGTAGATCCACGCTCTGGTACCCTGAGCCTCTTCAAGACCAGCTTTCTTCAATAGAGCCAGAATCTTATGGAATTGAGAGTCAGCTGTCTTGAACTCGTCAAAGCACAGTCTATAACCAGTGATAACATTTAAAGCTGCCATTGATCTCTTTGTATTGAGGTTGATTGAGCTTTTCAGAAATCTAGGGTTTCTGCTTGTAGAGAGAGAGGGAGAACGAGGAATGAGCTTTTTGAACTTCTGATTTCAAAAAGATATTTTCAAGTTATACTTGTAACTTCCCTCCTCTCGATCTGCTAAGTGGGGTATGTGTCAAGTTCTGCTTGGCTCCACGTATTTAACTGATGTGGAATATATTGATTTGCCTTAGCTCCTCCCGAGCTAATGTATCCTTTGGGAGGACTACGATCGTCAAGGGAGCACTATAGTTGTTGAGGTGGTCTTTACGATTGTTGAGTCTGTATTGCGATCGTTGAGTCCATCACCGAGTCTCGCTCTCTGACGTTATGCCGCCTCAGTCCTTGTGATAAATTTTGACTGAGCATTTCTTCTGAATCAAGTTAGCTCAGGAAGGGCCAATCTCTTAGAAGGATCTAAGGATAAGGTTTGTCCCTGAGGGGCTTAACAGACAGAGCGCTTGAATTTGTTGAAGATGCTTTCATCACATGATACTGCTTTGTCGTGTTTAGACAACTCTACGATCGTGGACTTTCTTTAGTCATCTCTACGATTTTGAACATAGCCTTTATATCTGCATGGTTAGCATAAACTAAAGCATAGATTTTATGGTTGTAGATTTAGCATGCCTAACTCACTTATCAATTTATTAAATCTGGATTCATCTAGAGGCTTTGTAAAGACATCAGCAAGTTAATTTTCAGTAGAAATATATTGTAAAGATATGGTTCCATTTTGCAAATAATCCCTAATAAAATGATATCTTATTTCTATATGCTTAGTCCTAGAATGCATGATAGGATTGTGTTATTGCTATGGCACTTGTGTTATCATAGTGAACATGTAAAGATTTGAATTCAAACCCATAGTCTGCTAGCTGATTTTTCATCCATAAGATTTGAACACAATAGCTGCCAGCAGCAATGTATTTAGCTTCTGCAGTTGAAGTAGATACTGAGTTCCACTGGTACTTTTTTTTGTCTATTTTGCAACCTGCAAAGTCAGCATCTGTATATCCTGTTAGTTCAAAGGAGGACTCCTTGGGATACCAAAGTCCCAAGTGAGGTGTACCCTTGAGATACTTGAAAATCCTTTTTACTGCAATTAAGTGTAACTCCTTAGGATTAGCTTGAAATCTAGCACATATGCAGGTTGCAAACATTATGTCTAGTCTACTAGAAGTTAGATATAGAAGTGAGTCAATCATACCTTTGTATTGAGTTATATCAATACTTTTACCTTTTTCATCTTTGTCAAGCTTGGTTGCTGGAGCTATTGGGGTTTTCGTGGGAGAGGCTAATTACATGCCATATATTTTAAGTAAGTCTTTAATGTACTTGGCTTGGTTTATGAAGATTCCTTCATCAATCTGCTTTACTTGCGGTCCAAGGAAGAAGTTCAGCTCACCCATAATGCTCATTTCAAACTTGATCTGCATAAGCTTGGCAAATCTCTTACATAATTTTTCATCAGTAGAGCCAAAGACAATGTCATCAACATATATTTGAACTAATAAGACTTTGTATTTATGCTTTCTAAGAAATAATGTTGTATCTACTCTACCTCTAGTGAACCCATTTTAAATAAGAGAGTTAGTTAGTGTTTCATACCATGCTCCAGATGCTTGTTTAAGACCATATAAGGCTTTGTCTAATCTATAGACATAATTAGAGAGAGATGGATTTATGAAACCTGGAGGTTGCTCTACATATACTTCTTCTTGAAGTTCACCAATTAGGAATGCACTTTTGACATCCATCTGAAAGACTTTGAATTTCATGTGAGCAGCAAAGGGAAGGAATATTCTGATGGCTTCTAATATGGCAATAGGTGCAAAGGTCTTGTGACACCCCCAAATCCGGGTACTATAATTCCACGGGATTTGGTGTTCACTGTACAAATATCATCTATCTATCTACCCATAATAAATGCAAGCCATGCAATAGATGGAAATAAAATATTCCCCTTAAGGGTTACAACATCCGAATAATAATAATACAATCCCAGGTTAAACTAACCTTAAACATTTGTGCGGAATCATAAACAAATAACTCTTAAACAACATCATTAACTCAAGTCTTAAGCATAAATACATCATCTAATAGAAATAACAAGTCTTCATCACTTGTTAACCTTGCCCTTGCCTTTACTAGTGGAAGGTTCATCAGTTCTTTCGTTCTTAACTGCAATGTTATTATTAAGCAAGAGTGAGCACTATTGCCCACAAGTATAATATTGAAATAACAGTATAATAACATGTGAGTAAATCAAAGACATCTGAATAAAAGCTCAACTTTTGAATCAAGAATGAATAACAATAATCAAAAGAATTCTGAGGGTCATAAGACCTTGAACTATGTCCTAGGTTATCAAGGGTTATACTTGAAACCTTTAACAGTCATAAGACTATGGACCTTTCTTCTCGTACTTAGGGGGATCAACCCTTAGTACCATACTGTGCACAATATCTTAACGCTAACACATAAGTAAATCCCTTTGCAGGGTTGTTCATCTCAGTTTGACATTCGAGTCCGCACCAAAGGAAGTTTGGTTTGGATAATTCAATAAGGGTTCTGAAATTTAGAATGTTCATCAACTAAGGACTAGTTGAATCAATAAAGTTCACTAGTCTAATAAGGTTTAACAATAATGATATTATATTTGAATAATAATCTCAAGAAGTATACAATAGGACAATTATTGTATAACTGAATCATGCTTTGAAAAGATAATAAATCTTTAATATAACAATTGAACATGAATAATAATAATGATAATTTACTCGAAGTAACTAATAACTTGAACAATAATGACAAGTAGGGTTAGGAAACTTGCCTCGTGCGTAGATTACACTTTAACTAAGCACGTTCTTTGGATTTAATCCTACATACCATTCACATTCACAATACCAGTTAATTATAACTTAACTAATCATCATAAACTCATTCTCTTTGTCTACTTTGATTATTAACTATACTTAGTTAATTTACCACTTTGTCACATAATTTACACATCATGAATAACAAGCTAATTATGTATTCAATAATTCAATCCACATGTAATTATGTTATTTACATGCTAAGTAAGTATCTATTTTAACATCTCATTATACTTATAACATAGTTTTATGTTCATTAAATCAAGTTGCTATCACGTTGCTAAACTTGAATATTAAAAATATTTTATTTCTGGACATTCTGCAGAGTGGCACTGCGGTGCCACTTTTGTACTAAGTCTTATTTCTGCGGCTTTCATGGTCTTTGTCAATTTGGACATCTGGCCCATTAGCTGGCCAAGGCCTTAAAGACGTTGGATAGCGGCACTGCGACGCCGGCAATTCACCAACTATTCGTCAATGAATTCGCGAAAATTGCAGAACACAGCCAAAAAATTCCAATTAAATTATCACTACACGAATTTAATCATACCCACATGTTATAATTCATGCATAAACATAACCCAACATTTATAGAATGGTTTTAACCCATTAAAACACATAATCACATAACTAAAATATGTGAATTTCACTGACTTTGATGTTCTTGGAGGTTTTGAAAATAAAACATGAAAATTGACACTACGGATTCGTTATAACACCGAATCCGTTCGTTTAAAGTTTGGTCTCTTTGCATCAACATGCATAATAATATAAGAGTGTAAATTTTATGAAAACATTTATATTTGACATACTAAAATCACTTATAAGGCCATATGGCCATAACCCAAAGTCTATAAATTTTTGAAATAGCTAGTCATCTTATACTGAAACTTATGATATAGAATCATATAAAATATATATAAAACATGTTATGCTACTCAAATTATTACATATATCCCTAACCCAATTTCCCAATTTACAGAAATTCCACAGAACTTGAATGAAAGCTATTTTCATAAAACTAACTGACGTAAAATAAAAATTGGGTTTGAGAATTTACCCAGAGTAAAAAGTGTATATTTGTAGGGGATGAATTCTTTCTTAACTCTTCTTCAAACACACACTCACAATCTCTTAAACAAATATAAATTTCTCTTTGAATTCCTCAAATACTCTCTGACTATATTTGAGACTAAGAAAAATGCAATAAAGAAGACGTATGATATAATAAGAGAATCGACGATCGAGGTGGTCGATTAACCCAATAATGGGTAATCTTGCTCCAACTCCCATATAGGCCTTGTTAGGCTAGCAAAATAGATTTAAAGACCATTTACTTTAATAAAGCATTATCATATAGTTTAATTAATGTCACACTCCTTCATAAAATAATTCAATATCTTATTTAATATAAATAAAATATAATAACTTCTCAAAAATTCACATAGTCATATATTTAATGTTCTCATTAATTAATAATGTCAAATTATTAATTCTCTAATTAATAATTAAATTAATTAAATAACATCATGCTTAATTAAATATTTCATTTAATTCAATAAGCTCACATAATTACATATTTGAATAATAATAGTATAAAGGTTTTTTAATTAATTATTTTCCATGAAAATAGAATTATATATTATTTAAATAATATATGAAATGATTTTGAGAATAATTATAATAATTATTTTATTATATGAATTTTAGTACATATTATTAAATTAATTATCTTACCTTAATTATTAAGGTTAAATATGGAAGAATAAATCAGATATGGAATCCAAACCCTAATTTTAGATTTCGATCAAGGAATGAGAACAATAATATAATATTAATTATATTTTAATTTTTCAGTGCTATAAATATGTTCTGTGTACGTGGACAGATAATGGTTGGTCAATTATGGCGTTATATGACAAACCCTAATATTACTGTGTGAAAACCTAATTTAAATTACAAATTAGAGTTCAAATTTGTTAGGTAATAGTGATAATGTGATCGATGTCGGATATTATAAATATAAATGCTATTTAGGTAAACCCTAATTATTGACTCAAAATCCTAATTGTGAAATTAAAACCCTAACTCATATTTAGGAACCCTAATTGCCAAGTTGGGAAACCCTAATTGCTAATTTAGGATGTTTAATGCTTATTAGCGGACCTTAAACCCTAATGATCGTGAATAATGTGATTAGAAACTCTAATAACAAATTGTTAACCCTAAATATTAAATTGTTAATCCTAATCAGTAAATTGTTGACCCTAATTATCAAATTGGTGCTCTAATTGATAAATTAGTGATCTTAATTATAATTTAGTAAATTATAAACCCTAATGTTCCTGTATAATATAATTGTTAAACCTAATCTAATTAGGGATTTCTAAATTATAATTTTAGAAACTAAAATTTTACATTTTTCAAACCCTAATTGCAAAATTTTATAAATGATATGTGATAAACCTTAGGGTTAAACCCTAAGGGTTTGCCAAGTTTCATTTTTGCCATTAAAATTGTATGACAAATGATAATTATGCCCTTATTATATTATTGAACCTAGCTTGTAGAAGTTAACCTATTGGAGTTGGTAAACTACCCTAAACCTAGCCATGTGTTATTAACTTCAGCAACTCAGCCTTTACACAATCCAAATTCATTGTATGCAAGTCATATGTAAGATTAAAGAGAGAGAAAAGTCCTCATATTTGCTCATTTGGTCAGAACACACCTCCAAGACCCTCTCTCTCTAAAACCCACGAAATCCTTTGCTAAAATCAGTCACAAAACCAGCCCCATGAAATCCACTACCAAATCAGAAGCTAGAATCAAAAAAATTTCAAACTGAAGGTATAAACCCTAGCCAAGAAATCTGTCCATCGATCTGTTGTTAGATGTTAAAATTTTTGTCTTAAACATGTTAAATATAGTGTATAATGATGATTTGAGTTGCTAGATGTTAGATCCATAACATCTAGAGGCTCGGATTTAATGATTCTCAAAATCTGGAAAAAAAATTCTTGGTGGTCTAACAATGAATTTCAGTGGCCACAAATCTTTCTCTGTTTGTGATTTTTCTTGTTTTAAGTTTTGGATCTGTAGTTTGACATGGGGTCTTTAAGTTGGAACTTGAAACAAGTTCATATCATCAACATATTGCAAGATAATCAAGGTCAAAAGTCATTGACCGACCATGATCGGGCGTTTCTGGGTAACCCAGAAACAGCCCAGAACCGACCTGACAACGGTTTAAACCGACCAGATCTTCCATGTTGTTGATGTTTTGATTCTGTTGATATATCTAAGTCGTAGTATGTAGGTTATACTACATGTTTAGGCCTTAACATTGCCTAATAATTAAACTTGTTGATTGTAGTGGACGGTCAAACCAGTAAGTCGAAAGATGTTCTCTGCTTTTACGGGTAACCCGAAAAACATATGAACAATATGCCGACGTAATGGTTCGATAGGATCATAAATGTTGATTCTGTTGAGGTTTTGTTGATGTTGTGTGATAGATCTACTCTCTTGCATATTGGTTACCATCTGAAACTTTTAGATAACTAAACCATTACATGATCAACAAGTTATGGAAGCCCAAAACTAGCCAGTCGAACTGTTCTTCATTTATGGGTAACCCAAAAATGAAGAACAGCTCTGACATCTTGTTCATGGCTCCAGATCTCTTTGTTATGTGTGGTTTGGCCATGTTTTGTTGGTGGATCTTGTAGTCGTGCATTAGCACTACAATATCTGACTACCAACATGCCCACAAACATCAAGATCTGTCAGATATATTTGGTCAAACATGCCCACTCGGTATCTGGGTATGAAGATCTGGGTTTGCATGAAGAACACCTATAGCGATTTTGGTTACGTCATATATAAGCGCCTCTTTAGCGACGAATAATGTATTTTAATTAATTTAATTTTAGAAAATTAATTATTTTAATTAAATAAATAGAAAAAATTGTTTTAAATTATTAAAATACAAAATAAATTATTAAAATTATTTTAAATTAAAAATTAGTTTTTAATTATTTTAAGTATATTTCATAAATATTTAATATTTTTGAAATATTATTGGTATTTAATTTATTTAATTATAATATTAAATAAATTATTTAAAATGGTTTTAATATTTGAAAAATCATTTAAAATTATATTATGATATAATAAAATATTTTAAGTTACTTTTAATGACTTTTAATATTTTGTGATGAAATTCATTAATAAATTAATATTAATGATAATTAAGTTATTTACTAAATGAATTAAATAAATTAATTAAAAATGATTTTATTATATTAAAAATCGCTTTTTAAATAATAATAAGGTATTTAAAAATATTTGAAGTTATAAAATATAACTTTCAATATTTAAAGGTCAATTTCATTAATTAATTATTATTAATGATATTAAGGTTATTTAATAATTATCTTAAATATATTAATTTAAAATGAATTTAATATTATAAAAATTATTTTAAATGAAAATAAAGTGTTTAAAGATATTTTAAGTTTAAAACATAACTTTTAATATTTAAAGTATAATTTCATTAATAATTTAATATTAGTGATTATTAATTTATTATTAATGATATTGAATTTATTTAATAATTATATTAAATAAATAGTTTAAAATGGTTTTATTAATTTAAAAATCATTTAAAAAGGATATAAATGAATTAAAAATATTTTAAGTTATAATTAATTACTTTTAATATTTTGATAAATAGTACATTAATATTTAAATATTAATGATAATTATTTAAAATGATTTTAAATATTTTAAAAAATCATTTGAGGATAATATTAATACTTTAAAAGTATTTTGAGTTATTATAAATAACTTTGACATTTTGGCAATAATTTTATTAATAGTTTAATATTAATTAAATATTAATGATAATAGAATTGTTTAATATTTAAATCATTTAATAATGATTCCGATGTTTGAAAATTCATGATAAATTATAATAAATATTTAAAAATTATTATAAGTCATTTAAAAATGATATGACTGATACTTACAGATATTGAGTTACAGAATATAGTCTTAGACTCGATAATTACCTGATAAAGCTGTCGGTACACCAACACATTTCAGAAATTGATCTGGACTTAGATAATGTGATTGAATAAGTGTTTATTTGTGGTTCAATGGTTGTTAAACCTATGTGCCAATGTGATTAGGTTATGTGCTGACTGTAATAAGCAGTATTATGTGTTATAATATGTTATTCTAATCAGTAAAATGATCTTATTACTGATAGGCGATTATATAAAAGATAAAACTAAGTTACGAATTGTAAGCAGCGTATCAAGCAAATATCTTACATTTGCATTTTCTTTATGCAATGGACTTGAGTAAGAATGTTTCTTAATTATATTATTACTGTACAGATTATTAACCCTATATTATATACGCTCATTGATTATCAATATGTTAGTATATGGTAATTCAGATATATATATTCTGTTCGTTAATTTCTATAAACTAGTAATTGCCCATGCTTGAAGGCACGACGTAACGAAAAAAATAGATTAAAATTCAAAAAAACTACATTACCTAAATGCTTTTTGAAACCTAAAATAACTTACAATTACACATAACAATTATCATAATTCTCCACACCACCACAATAATTAATTTTTTTTAAAAAAATAGATAACCAAAAAAATTTAAACCTATCAACAAAACTTACAAATCATCAATAACAATTATCATTAATTGTTATTATTATTATTGTTGTTATTATTATTATTGTTACTATAATAATAATAATAATAATTATAATTATTATTATTATTATTATTATTATTATTATTATTATTATTATTACTATCAAAGTTATAATAATAATAATTATAATTATTATTACTATTATTATTGTTATTATTTTTTTTATTAATAATAATTATAATAATAATTATGATAATAGTAATAATAACAATAATAGTTATTATAATTATAGTAATAGTAATAATAATTATAATAATAATAATAGTACTAATAATTATAATTATAATAATAGTAATAATAATTATTATTATAATAATAGTAATAATAATTATAATAATAATAATATTACTAATAATTATAATTATAATTATAATTATAATTATTATTATTATAATAATAATAATAATTATAATTATTATTATTATAGTAATAATTATAATAGTAATATTAATAATAATATAATAATAATAATAATAATAATCACTATTATTAAAATAATAATTATTATTATTATAATAATATTAATATTAATTATAATAATAATAACATTACTAATAATTATATTATAATAATAATTATAATAATAATAATTATAATAATAATAATTATTATAATAATAATAATAATTATTATTATTATTATTATTATTATTATTATTATTATTATTATTATTATAATAATATTATAATAGTAATAATTATAATATTAATATAATTATAATAATAATATTAATAATAATAATAATAATAATAATTATTATTATTATTATTATTATTATTATTATAGTAGTAATAATAATAATAATACTAATTATTATTATTATAGTAGTAATTATTACAATTATTATTATTATTACATCTAGATATCATATCATGCCAACAATTAACCAAAATTTTAATTTGTTAATATTTGTTCCATTTGATAAATTAATTTTTTGATTTTGTAATTATTTTCTTACCATTGATATTTTTTATGTATTATACATTTTAAATGTTTGCATACTCCAAAAAAAATTTATAATTTAAAATAAAATATTAAAATACTAATTAATTAATTAAGTAAATGGAGGAAGAGGAGAAGAGAGAGCGGACAGAAGAGAAAGAGAAAGATGAGAGAGGAGAGAGAAAAAAGAAAGGGAGGAGAGAGAAAGAGAGAAGGCGGAAGAGAGAGGAGAGAGGAGAGAGGAGAGAGAAAGGAGGAAGGAGTAGAGGAGAGATAAAGAGAAGGAGGAAATTTAGGCGGGATTTTTATTGTGTGAGAAGAAATGTGAGCCTTTAGATTAAGTTAGAATGAATTTGAGACGTTGTTGTGCTTTAAATTATAGAATTCTAATTGGGTTCTGTTTTATTATATAGATGGTTATACAAGTGTCCCCACTTGGATAATCATTGTATTTAATCACATGTTGATACACCTTTGTTAATTACCCGTATATATATATATATATATATATATATATATATATATATATATGTTGAATTATAGATTATTGTTGAACAAAATAAAACCTTTGGTTTGGAACCCAGACAAGTATGAACATCCCTTACACGGGAAAACTTTTATGATGCCCAAGGCGGACAGAGTGAACGATACCCTCGTTCTTGCATGTAGTATTGATCAATGCAGGGCATAATGCTCTGATCACCTCCCATGCCCGTAAGTTATGACGGTTTGCAGATGAAGTTCTGTTTAAACCTATTTGAAAATTGAAAATAATGTTTATCGCATGTCACCTAATTAAACCCTATTTATAGTCAGTACATAGTTTCAAAAATTTGGTATAGAAATGATATATTATTATCATTGGTACAGATTACTTCACAACTATTGAATTATTATAGAAGGGTAGTATAAAGAAAACATTTAATCCTTTCGGCTAATAATTATAATTGTTATTACTTGCTGGGAACTCAAATGCTCATCCTTGCTTAATTTAAATATTTTTAGCTAAGTGTGAACAACCTGAAGGATCTGCTAAGAACAAGGAAAAGGGAAAGGTTGCTGAATGAATGCAATGTTTTTTTATGTAATAGTTTGACTTTATTAAAGACATGTATGATATATATTATCTATCATGGGTTGTAATGAATGTTTAAAGGTTACGTACTTGGGATTCAGACTCTGATGATATGTAAATTAAGTTGATCTTTATATTATTATTACTATTATTAGTATTATTCCGCTCATAGAAATGGTATCGTGAAGCACCGAGTTCGGGTTTCAAGTACCCGGATTTGGGGGCTTTACAAACTTTGCCCATGAAATTTTTTATTGTGCGTCCGTGATTATATTTAAGTAGTGCCATGTCATTCTCCTATAAATAGGTTGCTTAGTTAAGAAATAAAAATTACATCAGAATCAGAGAATTCTTCTTCTATAATATTGTGTGTATTTCTTTCTAGTATAAGTATACTTTGAGTGTTACTAATAGTGCAAGATTTTCTCAAGAATATCTTCGTTATACCAGTCAAATTTTGTCTCCTACTATGGTAAGGGATATTATTTTCATTTAATATTCGTAAGGAATATTATTTTCTTCCATACTCTATAGTATATAACTGATATTATTTCATTTCATATTCCTAAATCAACACTTACTTTGATAAGTATTGCTTCTATAATCCTTGAAATTAGTAGAATATCCTTGAGTTTTGCCTGAAATATTTGTCTGAACCTTCTTTTATTAAATTTTACTATTTTCATCCGGGGTATTATTCACAGAGTACTATTCACCCAGGGTACTATTCACGAAGTATTATTCACTCGGAGTAATATTTACGGGGGTACTATTCATGACAAAATTACTTTCTTTTATGTCCAAATTATTTTTGATACATGATTATCATTTTGAATTTTACTCCACAATTGTGATCATGTTGACAATTTGGACTTTCTTGAACTCTGGATAAATTGAATTATAAATCTCTAATATTTATCCTTGATCTCACTTGATTGATTCTTTATATCATTGTCATCATCCTCATGCTTATATTGTGTGTTGAAAGTCACCTTTGGCCCGTAGTGCAAAGATGGTCTGTTGATTGGTATGATTATGACCAGGAATTGTGTATTGGTATAATCATGACCTTTAATGTTACAGATAAAGGTTTGTGGTGAAAGTTTTTTTTGGCCCGTAGTGCATAGATGGACATGTGTTTGTATGATCATGACCACTGGTGATGTTAACGATTATCTTTGGTCCGTAGTGCATAGATAATTTGTGACGCCCCCAAAACAGGTATACATCACCCATCTTGGGTCACCAGATAAATGGTACATACATCAAATACAAACTTAATTATACAACTGTCGTGCAAAATACGACAAAACATAGTTGAGAGTTTAAACAAGAATATTGTCTTCTAGACAATATCCACTCTCAAATAGAGTCCTCATTACATTTATTGTCACACTATGTCACAGAATAGTGAGGACTACTAAAACAATCATCTGGACCGTCAATCCGTTCCCCGACTCGTCCCAACTATATTCTCATTTCCTGAAGAGAACAGTGAAAGAAAGGGTGAGCTCAACTAGCCCAGTAAGAAATATTATGACTAAAATAATGCAGAATAAATTATTATTAGCCTTCAATAGTAAAACAACTGATAAAATATAATAGACAACAAGTTTTAGATCAACAACTGCAGTGGAATAAGCAATCCATTAGAAGAGTCAAGTAGAATATAAAATCTATTATCTTCTATGATTTAAAAAGTTTTTCATCAACTTTATCGTTGAGACTCAGCTTAATATATAAAATCAAATCATCACTGCACCACGACCAAGGATATTCATGTAATCATCAATGGTCATGATTATACCGAATAATCCCTGGTCATAATCATACCAACAACTGTCCATCAATGAACTACAGGCCAATGAGGACTTTCACCACATCATTCGTCACATTACGGTCATGATTATACTGAATAATCCCTGGTCATAATCATACCAAGTCCATCTCTGCACGTAAGCCAAAGATGACTTTCATCACAAGATAAGCATGATGATGATGACAATGACATAATAATTCAATAAAACAAGTTCAAGGATAAATTTTAAAGATTTATAATTTAATTTATCCAGAAATCAATAACATCCAAATTGTCAACATGATACTGCTTTGTAGAGTAAAATTCAAGAATAATATTCAAGCACCAAAAATAATTTGGACAAAAAAGAAATATATTTTTCGGGTAAATAGTACCCCGTGAATAGTACTTCAGGAATAGTACCTCGTGAATAGTACCTCGACATGAAAAGTGTCCTGAATACCTGAGTGAATGATACTAGAGTGAATAGTAATTGGGTGAATAGTAACCCATGAATAGTAACTCGTGAATAGTACTCCGGCATGAAAAGTGCCCCGAATACCCGAGTGAATAATACTAGAGTGAATGGTAATCGGGTGAATAGTAACTCGTAAAAGAAAAAAATACCAAAGAAAATGATATTTCATGACGAGTAAAAAAGAAATGATATCCCATACAAGTATAATAGAATATACGAAACTATAAATGGATTTTCACCGCCGTACGCAGAATCCACGTGCAGATGCATCATTTCCATAATTTAATAAAGAATAAATACGAAGGATCATTCACCATGCATGCGGTAATCCACATAGTAAAAGTTATTCCAATGTAATAATAAAGAATGGAATAATAGAAGAATTCACCAGTGCATGCGATAGACCGCACATACAAAGTTATTCCAATGAATAATAAAGAATAGAACCAATCATACGTAATCACATGCATGTGATATATTCAATGTAATATTAAAGAATGGAACCAGTGTCATGCGTAATTCGCACACGAGATAGAATATTCCAACGTAATAATAAGGAACGAAACCGAGTCAAGCGTAATTATGCACGCATGTGATATTCCAACGAATAATAAAGAATGAAATAATGTAAGAATTTCACCACGTGTATGCGGTACTGATATGACAAAGTTATTCCAACATAATAATAAAGAATGAAATAACATAAGATTTTCACCATGTATGCGGTACTTCGCATATACAGGTTATTCCAACATAATAATAAAGAATAGAATAACTGAAGCTCTTTTCATGAATACGAAAGAAATAATACCCCTTACCTCAAAAGAAAACTAGAATAGTGAGGTAGCAGACTTATCTTCTCCTTTCTCTCTATAATTTCTCTCTATAATAATTTCTCTATAGCTTTAGTGAATTGGTGAAAAATAATGAAGGAATGAGCTTCTATTTATAGGAAAATATAGTTTCGATAATTGCACGTTTTGGGGCTCAGAATATTACAGCATAATACCTTCCTCTTTTTCTTCATTTTTAATTTAGTCCTGCAAGTATTATCAAACTTGCACCACCTCCCCTAATAGTAAATAATGTGAATCAATAGTTCTAATCATGTGAAAAAAATAATTACAGTATAGTACCTCCATCTATACCTCCATTTTTAACTTATTAGTTATGCAAGTATTATCAATCTTGCACCAACTCCCCTAATAGTAAATGAATGTGAATCAATAGTACACACATGTGAACAAATAGTTATAATCATGTGAATCAATAGTAATTAATTGCTCATTTATCCAGTTAATTACCCGATTGGTCAATATAACCTCTAGACATCAATTATTATCGAAATAAATATCGATTTCCACTAACACTAATAATCCCAACACAATGGAACTATCAATTTCATCTTTAATTAACATGAACTTATTCATCATTAATATTATAATTCACAATATTTAACAAACAGGTCGTTCCCAGGAAAGAGGGGGCTTTCCGATAAGGATTTCTCCTTATTGGCGCGCAATTAGGTGACCAAACCTCTCATTGACAGAACTTTCTAGACATTGTCAATATTGCAAATAATAATATGAATAACTTTGTCGTCTCAATTATTGATTTAATAATATAACATATTATACAAATGATACTGTGACAATAATTGAATCAATAATATGAGAGATATGATGCAAAGAATTCTTGTAGCAATAATTGAGTATAACCGGAACTGACTTCTTACGTAAGCATGAATAATCAATACCGTGTGCTACTATGCAACCACACGTATTCTTGTACTTTTACTACTACCGGTAGTTCAACGCTTTTAATTGAGTAACACTTTCGTAGTTATTTTTTATAAAAGATAATTATGTCGTTTTCTAACTACGACAATACTTCCATTGTGGGGTCCACCAATGATTGTGCCGTCGTACGAATATTCCCCGACAAAAAGTATATTCCCCGACCAAACGAATATTTTATAACAACTTGCATACGTTGCAAAATTTTCACATATCACCCTTAACTTTAACCTTTTATCAATTTAACCATTTACGAAATAAAATAATAATTATAATAAAATTAAATACTTTCATTTCATAAAATTCGGGGTCTTACATAATTCGTTGATTGGAAATAATTATTAATTGGTGTTACAGGAATAAAATATTGATGGACTTTTAAATCATAGAAGATAGTAGACATCATGCTCTACTTGACTCTTCTAATGGATTGCTATTTCCACTACAGTTGTTGATCTAAAACTTGTTGTCTAATGTACTCTATCAGATTTCTCTCTGTTGAGGACTAAGGATAATTTATTCTGTATTATCTTAGTCAAAATATTCTTTATCGTACTTTCATTTTGTCTTCATTTCTCTCTTTGAGGACTAAGGATAATTTATTATAAATTATCTTAGTATCAAAAATACGCTTATAAAATTTGAGTTTAGATATTGTCTACGCAATCTTTGTATTAAAACTCATAACTTATTTTTGTCAACAAGTAATATAGTAAATGAATATTTAAATTTTGTATCGCTCCTATTTAGGGGCATCACATCTATCCTGGCATCTCTCACCAGGACAAAATATCAATACGCTTAAAAAACAAGAATCTTAACTTCACAATTATCAATTTTAATTTAACCCTAATTTTATTAAACTAATCAATTCAATGGTTTTAAATTATATATATAAAAAAACTAAATTAATAAAGAAATACACTAACACAAAACAGTCACCAATAACGAAATCCAAAATTTCAAACAATTAATGGAGAATTAGACTTATGATTTCACCCTGAGCTTCCCTCTTATTTTCCAACCTTTATTCCAACTCAATTCAATATTCCAGTTTATTAATCAAGAACACGAACGTAGTAAGAGCCACCTCTCGATGTACTAATACCATATTAACATCAATCCACAATTAAGATAGAAATCCGTTAAACACCTAAATTAACCAACTCACTATATCTCTATGTGAACTGCAATCAAAGAAGGTTTAAGTTTAAGCTCTCTATACGATTACATGTGATGTCAACCGTATCTCTACCTTAACAATAATCACAAATCTGCTATCGATAAAATTCATGACATATGCTATATTAACTAAGTCTAGATTCGAATCTCCTTTCTCGATTCCTTTCAAATCCATAAAGAACTGTTGATCAGGCAATTCATAAATTTACGCTCAAATTAACATAGATAAACTGAAAATATCTTATTGAATTGGAAATAAAAGTTATAGAATCATCGTTTCGCCCAAAGATCCATCACAAGTCTAATAAGTAAATTAGTTCATAACGAATGAATTAAAAACTGAATAAGTACTTTGTTGAAAACATCATCCCAATTACAAATAAGACTAAAGAGAAGAAGAATAAAGAAAACCCTTCACGTAGCCTTGATTCAAACCATCGTGATAATCTCTCAAAATTACTCCTCCAACGCTCGCTTCTTCAATCCTTGAAATCGCTTCTTGAATTATTGCCTTGTGTGTTGTAAGATTGTTGTTTTTCTACGTAATAGCAAGCTCTCCTCTCTCGCCAAATTCTTCTTTTTTATTAGAGTCCAAACGCATCCCAATCCCACAAACCGAGCTCTAATGTAAGTCAAAACCAAACAGACAACAAGAGAATGGGACCCCACCCCGGCTGGGTGGGGTACAGATAAACAAGCCCATTTCTACCATGGCTAGGCTATTGACTTCAAGATTTTTTTACTTCCACTTTTTTCCACTTTTGCTCCAAAAAGACCGCTTTTCCTCACCAATTGCATCCATGACCACCCTACACATAAAATAACATGAAACAAGTAAAACGAACACAAAACATGAAGATAACTACTTAATTTAAACTTGAAATGAATATCGATTCGTATATATAAAATCCACTTATCAAATTCCCCAAACTTAAACCGTATAGTCCTCTCGAGCACAAAACAAACTACATGCTATGCAATGCAATGAAATGCAATAACAATCTAAATGCCTAAAAATCCAACAACATCGCATAAACCGACTTATCCCATCTACCTCGTAGAAAACAAGCAACTTAACAAAACAAATTATCAAAACCAATCCACAATTACGTATTAATTCTCAATTCTTGAACAACTATTACCGGTATAGCGTATGCGTGTGTGAACAACATCTAAGATAACCGATAAGGACCCAAATTCAATACATAAACAACTTCTTAGAAGGAATCATACAAAGGTAAACTCAAAAATCTCAAAGATAGACACGATTCAACTAAAATTAAACTCAACCAAATTCAAGGGTACATGCATACTTATATACTTTATTTTTTTCTTTTCTTTTCTTTTTTTTTTTTTTTTTTTTTTTTAGGGCTTTTTGCTCTTTTCCGTGATTACTTCCCCTTTTTTTTTTTTTTTTTTTGATGGTTGGTGAGTGCGCTTTACGCCCATCTCACGCTTGGTTTATGGGGAGTGTTTCTCCTCAACCCACCACAAGACTCAACATGTTTTTTTTTTTTTTTTTAAAGCTTATATATATCCCACATATATTCCCCAAACTTAGGTTTGTGCCTAAGTTAAGCCTTCACCGCCTATCCTTGTCATTTTCTAGTTCACCCTAGCATTATCCTTTAGAAACTTTTTATGTATCAATTTGAACTAACCCACCAACAAAGATGTTATTAGTGCTACCCTTTTTATAACAAGCCAAACAAGTCCAAGAATCGATTCATAATGTAAATTATATCATAGTTCTAATAATCCATACTATATTTGGTTAACTTGTTCACAATCTCATCATTAGCCCACAAAATAACATAAAAAATGCGACACCATCTGGACATATGCAAACACACTATTTAACTAATTTTTTTATTTATATATATATATATATATATATATATTTATTATAAATGAAAACAATGCAAAAAATCCTAACTACTATGCAAAAACCTATTCTATAATGCAAAACTAGATATGACAACAAAAATTTAAAAATGCATGTATGCAACTAAACAAATTACTCCCCAAACTTAAATAAGACAATGCCTCATTGGATAACAATAAAGTGCAATAGACTTCCCCGAATCGCCTAAGTCTGGGCGGTGGTTGGTGCTCTTCCTCATCTAAATCACTAGGAGGAAATCGAGGTAATGGACCGGGTTGTTGATATGGAAATTGAGCCACCGGTTGAAACTTTGAAGCGTTGAGTTGAATGAGGCGAAAGATGCGTTCACGGCATCAAACATGTGATCTTGGCGCATCGCCAATCGCCAGATTTCCGGCGTCTCGCCCCTATTATGCGCATTCATTTGATTTTGAACTCAAGGAACCGAGTACTAGAAAATGCCTCACCTCATGAACCGCTTTGGTTCCTTGATCTCCCATTGTTTCATCCTCATCCCCGAGGTATCTTCTAAGATCGACTTCGTCTTCCGACGCCGATGGAAAAATAAAACCCAAACCCCGTGGATGTGACTCTCCTCCACCCCACACTGAATACCGCACAATCATTCGTGAATCAAGCAAAGCAAGCGGCGGTAGAGTTGGCTCATCATCAGAATAACGCACCCCGGCGTTGCGGCACAACGCACATATAAGTGAAGGGTGCGGTAAACCGCCCGAAAAATTTCCACGTAAGCACCGGCGGATGGAGAAACTGATGATGGCCCCGACGCCGATAATGAAATCTTGCACAATGGCGATAACAAGAACGCCTTCTCTTTGGTGACGTCCGGCGTGTGTGGGACTAAGCAATTTCGCATATAAAAATGCGTACCATATCTTTCCATACCGACTTAAGTCCTTGCTATTGAACACCGTTCCTCCTTCCTACCTTTTGGTCCAAGATGTGCCCGACTTTGTCAAATTTTTAATAACCTCCTCATAATCCGGGTCAAAATCCTCATTTGGACATACCGACAATGGCGTGGCACCCAAGAATCGATAGTAAGCGTTGATTGCATCACACCGAATCGGAACCATTCGACCGCGACAAACGCTTTGAAAGGAGTTTTGTCTTCTGCGTTTGTATAGAATTCTTTGATAATATTAACCACGGCGGTGTCGGATGTTCAAATGAATTTGATCCACCCTTTTGGTGAATTTGGGACATCATCTCCCCTGTCGTTCCCCTGGGGCCAAACCACGCCCGGCGTAAGTGCCTTAGATTGCATGTACTCATAATTGGCGGCACACATGCACTCACAAATTTTCTACGATCATAGGTGGTCAAGGTGGAGCTGGCTGAACTCGAACTCGCCCCATCATGGCTTTGGGTGTTGGTTGAGATGCCATTGAGTTTCAAAGAAGTGAACTCTTGCTAGTAACCACTTTCTCTCCCGAAAACTTGGTTCACTAATCATCAAACACTTGGTGTGCACATGCTCTGCTCGGATCCCCCAAACTTAGGTTGGTTCTATGGAGTTGAGAAAAGATGAAAACTTGACACTATAGCAACCTACTCTCAAGTGTGGGTATCCCAATTTCTTAAAGAATTCAAATTTATTGGTGTTGAATATGGAAAGTATGAGATAGGGTTTATATAGGAGGGATGTGGGAAAGAGGAAATGGTGAAAGTGATGGAATTTATGGGGTAGGATATGGGTGTTATGGGTTTAGGTAGTGGTAGTAGTGGGGAATGAGGGTTTGATGTCAGACGTGGGTTTAGGAAAGAAAGCTGAGATAGCACCAGGTGTATATATGAGGGAGAGAAGGAAGGGGTGTGCATTTTAAAATAGGCATATCTGCCCAGGATTTAGGACCCCCTTTTCCTACGGGGTGCTAAATAAAAGAGGTTCATACTAGCCAAAGGGCACGCCATAATCGTTAAAATATTTTGGCCAAAAATTGTGGAGATGCAAATTTTCCGATTTTCCTCCATTTCAGTAGTCGTTGTGCTCGACTCACGTTGGACCTCTCCTGAAACCAAAAACATGCAATATGTTAGATTATTGACGACTTGAGTTTCAATGAGATTTTTAGTACTTTTCGTAGAGATTTTAGCAAAACTTATAATTGACAAGTCCTAACTATCGCTTCATAAACTATATCCTAACAAATTAAACATGAACTATGAAAAATAAAGAAAAATTGGGTCATTTCCCAATTAGCGCTTGATTTTAAGTCGCTCAAATTTACTACTACTCCCTGCTTTTACCGTGTATCGGCGAGGGTAATGTTGTTTGCATCCCAGCCTCACTCTTCGCCACCCCAAAATGCTGCTTTATCCGCTTGACCATCGACCTTGAACGCTTTCTAATGGATTACGATCAGAGAGTTCAACTACGCCACGAGGAAATACTCATTTATAGTAAATGGTCCCACCATCTCGACTTAAGCTTTCCCGAAATAATCGCACCGTGAGTTGAACAAGAGGATTGATTGGCCCGTCTCCGAATGTTCGCTGCACAATTTTCTCGTCGTGCCATCTTTTAACCTTTTTTTCAGTATAGCTTGGCGTTCTCGTAGGCTTGAGTCTCAATTCATCAAGCTCATTTAGTTGAAGTAACCTCTTTTCTCCTACCGCCACTTGATCAAAATTCAATTTTGTATTGCCCAATAGGCTTGTGTTATAGCTCCACCCCAAGTGACATGCCTTTTCCGCATAAGAGTTGATAAGGTGACATCCCGATCATGCGTTTTCAGATGCAAAATCCAGACGCCCATAATGCGTCATCCAATCGAAGTGACCAATCTTTCTGACTCGGATTTATGACTTTCTCCAGAATTTTCTTAACTTCTCTGTTCGAAACCTCCGCCTTCCCATTAGTTTGAGGGTGATATGTTATAGCCACCTTGTGGTTTACCCCATACTTAGCCAAAAGAGTTGTAAATGACTTATTGCGTAAGGACCGCCTTCATCACTAATTATTGCTCTCAAGCGTACAAACCTCGTGAAAATGTTTTTCAGAAAACTGAGGACCACCTTGCATCATTAGATGGTAACGCCGCAGCTTTAACCCATTTCAAGACGTAATCCACCGCGAGCAGAATATACTGATTGCTCAAAGACGACGGGAATGGTCCCATGAAATCCATGCCCCATTCATCAAAGATTTCCATTTCAAGAATTGTTTGTAGGGGCATTTCATTTCGTTTCGATATGTTTCCCACCCTTTAGCATCTATCACATGTTTTCACAAATTGGTGGGTGTCTTTGAACACTGTAGGCCAATAAAACCCAGATTGAAGCACTTTTGCCGCGGTGCGCTCACTCCCATAATGTCCACCGTATGCCGATGAGTGGCATTCTTGTAATATGTTGTGGACTTCACTATATGGGATACATCGTCGAATCATCTTATCGGCGCATTGTTTAAACATATACTACGCTTCATCATATGTACCACTTGACGTCATGAAGAAACTTCTTTTTTTGTTGTCGTAAGATCCGGGAAGAATCATCTTTACTTACCACATAATTCACTAAGTCTGCGATACCACGGAAATTCTCGCATTCAACCCAAATAACTTGCTTTCATCCGGAATGTCTCGCCGATCACGCATCTATCTTCATCCTTTTTCTCCGGATTTTCCAGCCTTGATAAATGATCGGCAACTTGATTCTCTATCCCCTTTCTATCTTTAATTTCTAAATCAAACTCTTAAAGTAGGAGAATCCATCGGATAAGGCGTGGCTTAGCATCTTTTTTTGCTATTAAGTACCGAATCGCCGAATGGTCCGTGTAGACTATTACCTTAGTCCCAATCAAGTATGCTCGAAATTTGTCGAACGCGTATACCACTGCAAGCAATTCTTTTTCCGTAGTAGTGTAGTTCATTTGAGTCTCTGTGAGTGTTTTTCTTGCATAGTATATGGCGTGAAACACCTTGTCTCGTCTTTGGCCCAAAATAGCCCCGACCGCATAGTCGCTCGCATCACACATAAGTTCGAATGGCGTTTTCCAGTCCGGTGCGACTATCACGGGGGCTGTAGTTAATTTCTTCTTCAATAGGTCAAACGCGAACTTACATTCCGCAGTAAAGCTGAAAGTGGCATCCTTCTCTAAAAGACTGCATAGAGGTTTTGCAATCTTAGAGAAGTCTTTTATGAACCTCCCAGAGAACCCAAAGATGCCCCCGTAAAACTTCTAATGCCCTTAATCGAGCCCTATGGAGGTAGTTTCTCGATCGTGTCCAACTTTGCCTTGTCCACCTCCAATCCTTGAGCCGACACCTTATGTCCCAAAATTATGCCCTCTTCAACTATGAAGTGGCATTTTTCCCAATTCAGTATGAGGTTTGTATCCTTACATCGCTGCAATACCATGACCAAATTCTCTAAGCAAGTGTCAAGATTGTCCCCATAGACCGAGAAATCATCCATGAAGACTTCAACATTCTTCTCCACCATATCCAAAAAAATAGCCATCATACATCACCGAAAGTTGCGGTGTCATCAGACAAATCCGAATGACATTCTCCTGAATACAAAGGTGCCATAAGGGCAAGTGAATGTTGTCTTTTCTTGATCCTCAGGAGTGATAACAATCTGATTATATCCCGAATATCCATCCAATAAGCAAGAAAACTCATGTCCCGCTAACTCGCCTAACATTTGATCGATAAAAGGTAGCGGAAATGATCCTTTCGTCAGCTTTATTCAATCTCCTATAATCGATGCACACCTCCAACTCACATCGTCCCTTGTTGGAATTAACTCATTATCCTCATTCTGAATTACCGTCATTCCCCCTTTCTTAGGCACACAATGAATCGGACTTACCCATTTACTGTCAAAAATTGGATATATGACCCCGGCATCCAATAATTTTAGAATTTCCTTCTTGACCACTTCCTTCATGATTGGGTTAAGGCGACGTTGATGCTCCACCGATGGACTTGCATCATCCTCCATCAGAATCTTGTGCATGCAAAATGATGGGCTAATGCCTTTTATATCCGCAATCGTCCATCTAATTGCTGATTTGTGATCCCTAAGCACCCTCAACAACTTTTTCTTCCTTCGCAATTCGCTAAGTGCAAAGAAAATAATTATAGGTAAAGAATTTAAATCTCCTAAATACGCATACCGAGATGTTTAGGAGTGGCTTAAGTTCCAATGTTGGTGGCTCCTCCAATGATGGTTTCAATTTTTCTCAAGCAATCGCCTCCTCAAGCAGTGCGAGAGGTTCAACCGGTGCTCTTCAATCGGCCGCTAAATCTCTAACGAGTCTAGCATCCGTAATAAGTCCACAAATTCTCGGTCGCCTTTTTTCTTCATCCCCAATAAGGTTGTTTCTAACGGATCATTGATCAAACTTTTGTTAATATCTTCACCGGTAATTTGCTCAATTAAATCCATTCGATAACATTCTTCCTCGTCCGTAGGGATATTTCATGGCCTTGAACACATCAATTTTTATTTCTTGATCTTGGACCCTCATTGTAAGTTCTCCTTTTTGCACGCCTATGAGTGTCCTTCCTGTACAAGAAAGGTCTCCCTAGGATGATCGGGATGTTCTTATCTTCATCAAAATCCAGAGATGATAAAGTCCGCAGGAATATAAACTTATCCACTTTTACCAAAATGTCCTCTATAATGCCCCTCGATATGTGACCCGACCTATCCGCCAATCGCAATGAAATATTCAGAGGCTTTGGCGCAGGCAAACCCAATTCAATATACCGATAATGGCATCAGTTTATACTCACCCCAAATCACATAAGCACTTGTTAAACGACATCTTCCCGATCGTGCACACGGATAGTAAAGCTCCCCGGTCTTTGAAGTTTTGGTGGAAGCTTTTTCAGAATAATCGCACTACACCTCCTCGTTAGTGCCACTATTTCAAGTCTTCCCATTTCTTCTTCCTCGATGTAATTCCTTCATAAACTTCAGATAACTCGGCATTTGTTCTAGGGCCTCTCAAATGGGATGTTAATGGAGTTTCTTGAACACATCTAAAAACTTTGCGAACTACTTATCTGATTTCTGTTTTTGGACCCTCTCACTGAAATGGCGGTGGAGGATAAACAATCGGCTCGCTGTTTAACTTTATTTCCTCATTTTTGTTACCCTCCATCATAATTCATCATCATCAACTTTTTCCTCCTGTTGTTGAATTTTTCGCACTATTCCCACCGAGGTGTTTTCCACTTCTCAACATAATCGCTTGACATCGCTTTCATGATTACCCTTCTGATTTCTTTCGGTGTCGCTAGGTAATGTTCCTTGTGGTCTATTATTCAATGCCAATGCAATTTGACCTATCTGATTCTCTATGTTTTTGATAGCAATAGCTTGATTCTTCATAGCCAAATCGTTGCTAGTCATGTACTTGCCCATGATTCCTCCCCATCGGATTTCCGTCCCGCTATTGAATCTGCTTGTGGATGACTATGAAAACCAGGGGATATGATGGTCGTGGAGCTTGAGTTTGCTTGATTATTGCTCCATGAAAGGTTTGGGTGGTTCCTATTCCACCGGTTGTAGGTGTTTTGTAAAGTATTTTGCGAATCTATTGTAGTTGCTTATAAACCGAATCTGGATGTCGGATTTATCAGACAATCGCTCACTTGATGATCACCCGCACACAATTCACATACTACCATAACTCTCGTCGAACTTGTTGAACTTGAGCCCCTCGCCATCGTATTTACCTTTCTCATTCATCGATCAAACTTCATGGATAATGCGTAAAGTCAGGCTTGTATAGTCATATACTCCATCTAATTCCAAGATCCCACCATTTTCGCTCGTCGTGTCATTCTTCTTGCCAGGCCACCGGTAGTTATTTACCAACATTGTTTCTATCAAATTGTAGGCTTCCTCATAACTCTTAGCCATGAATGCACCGCCCGATGCCGCATCAATGCTAGTTTCGACATTTCCATGTAGCCTGCTATATAGAAGTGTTCATTTGTAACCACTGGGAATCCATGATGTGGGCACTTTCTCGAGTAATTCCTTGTATCTCTCCCATGCCTCATATAGTGACTCCCCATTCTGCCGCTTCAAACATTGTGATGTCATTCCTCATTTTCAGCAGTCTTCACGGGGGGAAAAATTTGGCAAGAAATTTTGAGCCAAATCCTCCCACGTAGTGATCGAACCCGGCAGAGAAAGAATGTAACCAACTCTTCGCCTTTTGTCCCAGTAAAGTGAATGGGAACAAGCGAAGTCTCACCGCCTCATCCGACACCCCATTGTACTTGAACGTGTCGCACATTTCCAAAAACCGATCAAATGCTCATTCGGATCGCCGCTTTGCCATTCCCCCAAACCGATATGAGTTCTCGCATCATCCGAATGGTCCTGTGCTTTATCTCAAAAGTGTTCACAAGAATTGCGAGTAGCCTAGTAATGCTCGATCGCAGATCACCACCCTAGGTGTGGCAAAATCCTCAACGCTTTCTGGTCTTCTTCTAGCCCATCATCGCTTTCTTCCTTATCGAATTTTCAATTCGCTCTCGCTTCCTCAATCCACTTACTCAACTTTTGAAATCGTCTCACAATGTCGCCCTCAAAAGGAAGCAAGTCCGATGTTTAGATCGTGTTTGCATAAAACCAATGTCGAAAACTCAAATAGAGAAAACAAAATAAAAATGTTTAAGTAAACCGACTAATTAAACCGATATTGTAAAAAACAAATATTAAAATCTCTACTAATTGTCCCCAAAGAATTGCACCAAAAACTTGTTGAGAAAAAATCAATACGCTTAAAAAACATGCAAGTGCACGTGGTCAACAAGTAATATAGTAGTGAATAAGTATCGTTCCCACGAGGACAAAATATCAAGAATCTTAACTTCACAATTATCAATTTTGTATTTACCCTAATTTTATTAAACTAATCAATTCAATGGTTTTAAATTATATATATAAAAAAACTAAATTAATAAAGAAATAAACTATCACAAAACAATCACCAATAACGAAATCCAAAATTTTAAACAATTAATGGAGAATTAGACTTATGATTTCACCCTGAGCTTCCCTCGGATTTTCCAACCTTTATTCCAACTCAATTCAATATTCCAGTTTATTAATCAAGAACACGAACGTAGTAAGAGCCACCTCTTGATGCACTAATACCATATTAACATCAATCCACAATTAAGATAGAAATCCGTTAAGCACCTAAATTAACCAACTCACTATATCTCTATGTGAATTGCAATCAAAGAAGGTTTAAGTTTAAGCTGTCTATACGATTACATGTGATGTCAAGCGTATCTCTACCTTAACAATAATCACAAATCTGCTATCAATAAAATTCACGACACATGCTATATTAACTAGGTCTAGATTCGAATCTCCTTTCTCGATTCCTTTCAAATCCATAAAGAACTGTTGATCAGGCAATTCATAAATTTATAGATAAACTGAAAATATCTTATTGAATTAGAAATCAAAGTTATAGAATCATCGTTTCGCCCAAAGATCCATCACAAGTCTAATAAGTAAATTAGTTCATAACGAATGAATTAAAAACTCGAATAATTTGTTGAAAACATCATCCCAATTACAAATAAGACTAAAGAGAAGAAGAATAAAGAAAACCCTTCACACGTAGCCTTGATTTGCAAATCGTCGTGATAATCTTTGAAAATTACTCCAACGCTCAAATCCTTGAAATCGCTTCAATCCTTTGAAATCGCTCTCTTCTTCGGCCGAATTCTTTTATTATTAGAGTCCAAACGCATCATCCCAATCCCACAAACCGAGTCTGTAAGATTGTTGTTTTTTCCCAATTTACGTAAGATAAACAAGCCTCTCCTCTTCTATCGACTTCAAGATTTTCTTACTTCCACTTTTTCCATTAGAGTCCAAACGCATCATCCCCAATTGCCCACAAACCCTACACATAAAATAACATGAAACAAGTAAAACGAACACAAAACATGAAGATAACTACAATTTAAACTTGAAATGAATAATGATTCGTGTATATAAAATCCACTTATCATCCGCTATCCACTTCAAGATTTTCATCTACCTAGTTTTTCCACTTCGCTTAAGCTCCAAAAGACCGCCTCCAAACCTCACCAATTGAATCCATGACCACCCTACACATAAAAGTAACGTGATGAAAAGAAGGGCTTTTGAATGAGAAGTCAAAACATATTCGAAGATAACTTTAGATCTTGCATTTAAACTCTAATGAATATTTTTTCTTTCGTGTATATAAAATCCACTTATCAATTGGATTATGACATTTTTCCTTCTTACCTTACATTAAAATGACAACATAAGATAATTGAAAATTATTTTTTTGACACATCAGGACTTCAATGCCTTCTGTCATAGCCACTTCATTAATTTATGTCGTGGCATTCTAATTGAACTAAAATGGGAAAAAAAGAGTTTAATGCCTTGATTTTAAAAACTAAAAGGTCAGTCATTGAAGTGAAAAAAAGTTAATAGTTTAAGATAATAATTTATATTTAAGACTAATTTAAAATAAGTTAAATAGTTATCTTTAGTCCAAATGAAATTTAAAAGAACAAAAACCTTTAAAAGAACACATAACAAAAAAAAGACATTGTCTCCTCCTCTCTGTTTCTTCCCCCTTCACTGTTGATCCTCCCTTCCCTTCCCCTCCCATCCCATCTTCCTTATCCCATCTTTTACTCTCTCGGGCCTAGTCCCCGCCGGCCCCCGACCAAAGAATATGTTTGTCGTCCGTCTGTCCCCGTCTCCATCTCCGTCCCCTTTTCCCTGCGTCCCCGTTCCCCTTGCTCCGTCCCTGTCCCCGTCCTTCTGTATTCACCTTTTAATTTTTTTTAATAAAAACTAATATGTTAGTTCCCAAAGGCACAATAGTTATCTAGAAGGGGGGGGGGTTGAATTGATATTTTAAAATTTTCTTTTTCAAAATACTTTGTCAAATTTGTTAATCAATTTTATCGGAATATATGATTTGTTAATTCCCCTTTAAGATAAACAGAGTTAATAGTTAACAGGAAGTTATAACAAGTATAGCACTTAAAGTAAGAATATAAAAGACACAGAGTGGTTCAGAGCACTCAAGGCTCCTAATCCACTCTTCTACTCCTTGAGTAGGAAATTCACTAAGGATGTCTTTACAATCTTTAAATCTCACAGATTCCTTCAAGACCAGCAATCTTGGAGCTTCTTAGTTCACTTAGAACTCTTCAAGTCTAGCAGACTTGGAACGTTTTACTTCACTTAATGATAGTTAAGTTCTTGAATGGTGCTACTTAGTTGCCATTAATCTTGTGTTTGAAAGAACTGAGTAGCTGAGCAAGCTTTCTTTTCAGATCGTAGAGTTGAGCGTTAGGTGTTCTTTAGCTTTTCGTTGTTTTCTTGCTTGCATCTTGCATTTGCATTTGATTTTTATATAAGGTGCCTTTTAAATGTATCTATTTGAAGTCATCTGTTGTAGCATTAATTATATTTGACATTTCTGAGCATTGATGGTGACTTTCTGCAAATCTTCTGTTTAGCCGTCTGGCACACTAACACAGTAGACTGCTATCTCACCTAACACTGTTGCCTCTTTTTTAGTCTTAACAAAAGAGCTCTAACTCATGCAAGCATACATGCATCAACAAGCAATACAAATCAAATAAAGTATCGATCCCACAGAGAAAGTTGTTTAATTCAAATCGCTATGCATTAATTAATTCACAATATTTATATGCTCAAACTAATGACTAAGATTGGTTTGTTCTTGAGTTGCAAATATCAACTAAAATAATAATAACACGGAATAAATCAAATCTGGAAATAATGGGATTCTAACTTCATTTAATACTTCATTCAATCGCCACTATCATGCCTGACTTGTTCACATATCACAGGAAAGTAGTCAAGAGCACTAAAAGAGTATTAGCCATTTTTTAATGCACTAAGACCTACTTACACGGCATCCACAGATGATAGACTCTATGTAATCATCAATATAACCAAAATCACTATATGTCTATGTGAAATTACAACTATATTGACTATAAGGTCAAGCCCTTATTCTAACTTATACGGTGAAACAGTATATGTCTATCTGGTTCACGAAATACATAAGCCATATAACACAGCCCTATATACGTATACTATCATGATTACAATCCATATTTGCATGTTCATTGTCAATTCCATACAATTACTGAAACGAATGGTGATCAAGCATTCATACATGCAAAACAATCATGATAGACATCCCATATGATATGTAAAACAATCTAGCATTTAAGCATGCAATCAAACTACATATTAAAATCCGTTAGAATCCCATAATGGAGTTTAGTTCATGACTGAACCAAAAGACATTATGGGATCAAATCTAAACATGATTAATAAACAAACAATGTAAAGATGAAAGATAGAAAAAATCAAACCCAATTGCTGAATATAGATCAATATTCAAATCCTCATAAGAATCCAGCAATATAATAATAATCAAAATCCACTCTGGTAGAAAATCCCAAGAAGGAGTAGAAAAGTAAAGTTTTGGCCTCCTTCTACATTGGAATCCCCCCCCCCCAGAGAGTAAACCCTAATTACGATGTAAAGATACGTCAAAAACTTAATAATTATCAAGTCATCCCTCTAACACCAGTCAGATATCGTTTTAAATCAATTACAACCCTTAAAAATTAGAAATAAAATAAAACAAGTCAAGTGACTTTAGGCCTCGCATGTGCATGCAAGGCCCTCCAAATTTATTACTTACTTGCATGCGCGAGACTAGCATGAAGTCCCGATGTTCAACCGGGCTCACAAGAAAAGGCCCTCCTAGGCTTGTCATGCTCACGGTCGCACAACTTGCAGTAGGTTCTATGGTTTGGCTGGGTACTCGCGCGGGCGCGCGCCTCCAAGCTCTCTTTGCCGCGTGACTTGCAGTTGCTGTCTTCTGATCCTGCTCTTAAACTTGGTTTTGCAACATTGCTGATGCTACTGAAATGTCCTATGTTTATCTATGCTTGTCCATCCATGTTCCACTCAATCCTAGCCATGCACATCCTATCTTTTGCCTCGTCTCAGGCATCCATTAGCCTCGTGCTCTATAACACCACCAAATTAGGCCGATTCCTGCACTTATTCACCAAAAGGAGTTTTAAGTATGCGAAATGCAAATTAACATGAAATACAGCTAAAATATACTAAAATATACTTGAGATGGACATAGTTTGCATGAATTGGTACTCCATGAGTAGGTGTAAAATCCACTTATCAAATACCCCCAAACTTGAACTGTTGCTTGCCCTCAAGCAATGCACACTAATGAATAATGAAGATACAACTATATTACTATGCAACTAAATTATGATCCAACTAGTTCTCACATTGTCCCAACTATCATAAGAATTCAGTCCAATTTGCCTCAACGAAGTTTTTTCTAGATTCAAGAATACATATTCAAATCAAACTGTAGGCATAATGTCATACACTCAGGTAATTCAAAAATGCTATAGAGATGTTGTGTGTGTGTGTTGTGTTCATCAAAACTTGATTTAGGCGTAGAATACTCATGCTATATTGCTCAAAACAGAAATTTGTAGCTTAAACCAGAACTTATGTATATATATACAACCAAGACTATTCCAACATCTTAAAATAAACTAGGGTTCAACAATGGGCTTAACTGCTTTATTTCTACTCACGAGGGCGACTTTCGCACTTCCCCGCGGTGTTTATTGCTATTTTTCTTTTCTTTTTCTTTTTCACATGACTGTGCAATATCTTACTCCATTAGGCACACTGCTACCCCTTAGCGAGCTTTCAACAAATGACTCCAAGACCATGAAAGACCTTAGGGCGCTAGGTGTAGAGACAATCCCCTCGGGCGTACTTACTCAAGTAGCCAGGGCCCCGAAATAAGACTAGCCACGTTATTGCTATTTTTTTTTCTTTTTTTCTTTTTTTTATACACAGATACCCATGTTTTCCCCAAGTTTAAAAATCAATGTTTTATATAGTCCATACTCACTTTTCACATATTTCCCTTTTTTAAACTACATTTTTCTATCGAGCATTACAACCTATGCTTCTTATACCTACAAGCGATTGTGAACACATTTGTTCAAACCGAAAGCATTTAAACATCATTATGAATTTCATTGTGTCAAATATTATATCTCAGCTCGAATTATCCAAAATACTCAAAAATCATTTAACAAACTCACTATCATCATTGGATAGACAGAAATGTCTATATGGCAAGAACTCCAAGAGAATGCAACCTAAACATGAACATGCAACTATATATGCAAAAATAAACTATATGATGCAACAATTTAAACTAACATGCAAGAAAAAAAATTAACTAATCATGCTAAAACTTAAAAATAAAAATAAAAACTATACTAAACATGCTAAACTACATGCACTACACTACTCCCCAATACCCCCAAACTTAAAATATTCAATGTCTCATTGAATGAAGGTAAAAGGGTACGAAAAACTCCCCTAAGTATCGGTGGTGCCACCCTCCTCGGGTGGTGAATATGGTGGTGGATATGGTGATGCGGTTCCGAATTGAGGCCATTCTTGTGTTGTTCCTTGTTGTACAAACGCTTCGGCTAAGGCCCTTGTGAGCCCCGTCGCAAATGTGCCAATATTATCGTACATGGTATCGACCTTGCGCTCCAACCTTCGGAGCTAGCGATCACCATGGGTGGCACGTGTGTACATGGACGGGCCCGTCTCGTCTATTTGCGGTGGTTGTTGTGATGTTTCTGGAAAAGTAGGCTGAAGGATGCATATACACTCTCCCCTTTACTATCAGCTATTATGTTAATGTGTTGACTGAGGTTGAAATTGAGTTAACGAAAAAACTTAACAAAATAAATAAAGAGTGAAAGAGAGGTTTTAGAGAAGAAAAATAATAGGTTCCCTCCTATCCAGCGCTAAGTTATAGTCAATTAGCTTGACTGTCTCTGATGCTTATGTTGAAGAAAGAATTGAGGTGACTTTCTGTCTGTCTACCTCACCACCAAAGTAATGTTTTAAGCACTATCCATTCACCTTAAAAGGCTTGTCTGGCAACGTATTGAATATTTCGATTGCACCATGAGGAAAAATAGTTTTCACTGTGAATGGTCCTGACCACCTCGATTTCAGCTTCCCAGGAAAAAATTTAAGTCTGGAGTTATAAAGCAAAACCCTTTGTCCTGGTTCAAATGCTCTCTCAATGATTTTTTGGTCATGCCATTTCTTAACTTTCTCCTTATAAAGCTTCGAATTCTCGTATGCCTGCAGTCTGAATTCATCCAACTCATTGAGTTGGTGTAGGCGTTTCTCCCCGACAGCTTGTCAAATCAAAATTTAGCTTCCGAATTGCCCAATATGCTTTATGCTCTAGCTCCATGGGAAGGTGGCAGGCTTTTCCATATACGAGCTGAAAAGGTGACATACCTAATGGTGTTTTATACACTGTCCTGTAAGCCCATACTGCATCATCTAACTTCAATGACCAGTCCTTCCTTGTGGGATTCACAATTTTCTCCAGGATTCTCTTGGCTTCTCGATTTGACACTTCAGCTTGGCCATTCATTTGTGGGTGATATGTTGTAGCAATGCGATGATTCACCCCATAGTTAGCCAATAAAGCTGTAAACTGCCTGTTGTAAAAGTGACTTCCTTCGTCACTGATGATAGCCCTTAGAGTCCTAAACCTCGTGAAGATACTTCAATGTAAAAATATGAGGAAAACCTTGGCATCATTTGTCAGAAGAGCTGCCACTTCTACCCATTTCGAGACATAATCTACAGCGAGCAGAATGTAGAGATTTCCGCTGGAAGAAACGAAAGGCCCCATGAAATCAATACCCCATACATCAAAAATTTCTACTTCCAAGATTGTATTTAATGGACTTTCATTCCTTTTAGAGATGTTCCCCACTCGCTGACATCTATCACACCGCTGGACAAAGTTGTATTCATCTTTGAAAATTATCAGCCAGTAGAATCCTGCTTGTAATATTTTAGCCGCTGTTCTTTCACCACCATAGTGACCGCCATACATAGTAGAGTGACAATCCTACAGAATCCCCTCGGTCTCGCTATATGGAATACACCTTTGTATAACTTGATCAAAACACCGTTTAAACAAATAAGGCTCATCCCATATATACCATTTGACATCATGCAGAAATTTCTTCTTTTGATAGCCCACCAAATCAGAAGGTAGCATCTTACTTACCAAATAGTTTGCATAGTCTGCAAACCATGGCACTTCCCCTTTCACCACAAACAACTGTTCATCTGGAAAAGATTCATTGATTAAAACCTTGTCATCTGTCCCCCTTTCCGGGTTCTCAAGTCGAGATAAGTGGTCCGCCACTTGATTTTCAGTGCCTTTCCTGTCCTTAATTTCCAAATCAAATTCCTGCAGTAATAAAATCCATCTGATCAACCGAGGCTTTGCATCCTTTTTTGCCACTAAATGTCTAATTGCGGCGTGATCCGTATATACTATCACCCTTGTGCCGATTAAATATGCTCGAAATTTATCAAAGGCGTACACCACTGCCAATAACTCTTTCTATGTGGTAGTGTAGTTCAACTGTGCGTCTGTAAGGGTCTTGCTGGCATAATAAATAACATGAAACATTTTCTCTTTCCTCTGCCCCAAAGCAGCCCCTACGGCGTAATCACTGGCATCACACATCAGCTTAAATGGTAATTCCCAATCTGGTGCAGTAATAATTGGTGTTGATGTTAATTTCCCTTTCAGATGCTCAAATGCCGACACGCAAGCCTCATCAAAGTGAAAATGTGCATCCTTCTCCAATAAACTGCATAGTGGTTTAGTTATTTTGGAGAAGTTTATGATAAATCTATGGTAGAAACCTGCATGTCCCAGAAAGCTGCGAACACCTTTTACCGAAGTAGGTGGTGGCAATTTCTCTATAGTTTCCAACTTTGCCCTATCTACCTCGACTCCCTTCTTCGATTCTTTGTGTCCAAGTATGATTCCTTCTTGTACCATAAAATGGCATTTTTCCCAGTTCAGTACCAGATTTGTTTCAACACATCGCTTCAAAACCATCACCAAATTCTCGAGGCATAAATCAAACGAGTCCCCAAAAACTGAGAAGTCATCCATAAATACTTCCACATTCGGCTCTACCATATCTAAAAATATAGCCATCATGCATCTCTGAAAAGTGGCTGGAGAGTTGCACAACCCAAAAGACATCCTTCTGAAGGCAAATGTGTCGTATGGACATGTGCAAGTTATCTTTTCCTGGTCTTCTTGAGCTATCATTATTTGATTATAGCCTGAATATCCATCCAGTAGGCAATAGTACTCATTACCTGCTAATCTGTCCAACATCTGATCAATGAATGGGACTAGAAAATGATCTTTCCTTGTAGCTTTATCCATACACTACGAGCCAAGGACTTTCGTGTATTCATTAATGGTCATGATCATGCCAACAACTGTCCATCAATGCACTACGGGTTAATGAGGAATTTTACCACATCATTTGTAACATTACGATCATGATTACACCGAATAATCCCTGGTAATAATCATACCAAGTCCATCTATGCACTACAGGCCACAGATGAATTTTAACAAAATATAAACATGAGGATGATGACAATGATATAAAAATTCAATAATACAAGTTCAAGAATTAATTTATCTAGGAACTGATAACGTCCAAATTGTCAACATGATACTGCTTTGTAGAGTAAAATTCAAGAATGCTCAGAAGAATATTTCCATGAAAAGATATTAGATGAAGCGCAAATATCAAGGATATTCCACTAATTTCATGGAGTATAGAAGTCAAAGTTTTAACCAACTGAGTATAATAAAGAATGGAATAACAAAAGAAATCACCATGCATACGATAGAATAGCGCAAGCGTGTTATTCCAATGAATAATAAATAATCTAAACTAAGTCCCAAAGCATAAAACGCATGCATGTGATATTATTCAATGTAATAATAAATCTTCGGAACCAGTCCCATGTAAAATGCATGCATACAAGATATTCCAACAATATAATAAAGATCGGAACCAGTCCCACGTAAAATGCATGTATGTGATATTCCAAATGTAATAATAAAAATGGAATAACAGAAGAATTTCACCAAGTATAGGGTAGCCCGCATATATAGGTTATTCTAACAGAATAATAAATAATGGAATAATAGAAGTTCTCTTCATAAATACAAAAGAAATAATACCCCTTATGGGTACAACAAATAATATTCCCTACCTTAGAAGAAACTGGCTATTGGAAAAGTGAAGTAACAAAATATTTTTCTTCTTTCTCTCTATAGTTTCTCTCTCTAGAGTTTCAGTGAATTCGTAAGAAATAATGAAGGAATGAGCTTCTATTTATAGGAGAATGGACTGAATAGTAACTAATTCATGAACGGTCCAAGTTGATTTACTTTTAAATGGACGGTCCATATTGGTTTACTATTAAAACTTAAAGCAACGGTCCATATTGATGTACTATTAAAACTTTAAACCAGCGATCCATATTGATTTACTATTATAACTTTCCACCAGCGGCCCATATTGATTTACTATTATATCTTCAACCAACGGTCTAAAAAATTAGCACATCTCCTCATGGAATAATATTGTACCCAAAAATGATTTGGACTGAAAAGAAATATATCTTACGGGTGAATAGTAACTCATGAATAGTAACTCATGAATAGTAACTCATAAATAGTAACTCGAGAATAGTAACATCAATTATACTAACACAAATAAGTCCAACACAATGGAACTATAAAATTCATCTTCAATCAACACCAACTTATTCATCATTAATATTATAATTCACAATATTTAACAACCAGGTTGTTCCCAGGAAAGAGGGGGCTTTCCGATAAGGATTTCTCTTTATTGGCGCGCAATTAGGTGACCAAACCTCTCCTTAATAGAACTTCTAGACATTGTCAATATTGCAAATAATAATATGAATAACTTTGCCATCTCAATTATTGATTTAATAATATATCATATTATGTAGATGATACTGTAACAATAATTTAATCAATAATATGAGAGATATGATACAGCAACTACTATAGCAATAATTGAGTATAACTGAGTGACTTTTCACGTAAGCATCAATAATCAATACCGTGTGCTACTATGCAACCACGCCAGACATCGTATTTCTTTTTTACTACGGTAGTTCAACAGCTTTTAATTCAGTAACATCTCCCCATTATTTTTATAGAAAGATAATTTTGTCGTTTTCTAACTACGACAATACTTCCGTTGTGGGGTCCACCAGTGATTGTGCCATCGTATGAATATTCCCTGTAAAAACGAATATTCCCCGACCAATCAAATATTATATAACCACTTACTTACTTTGCAAAATTTGTAAATATTACCCACAAGTATAACATTATATCAAATCAACACCATAATATTCAAAAATATAATTTGAGAAAATTATTCTTTATTCATAAAAGTTGGGGTCTTACAACCTCCCCTTCTTATGAAATTTCATCCTAGAAATTAGGGTACATACCTGGTATGTCGAAGAGATGAGGATACCTTGACTTCATCTCAGATTCTAACTCCCAAGTCATTTCCTCCACATCGTGGTTTCTCCACAAAACTTTGACTTGAGGTATAACCTTGAGCGTAGAACACGATCCTTCTTATCCAAGATTTTAACAGTAACTCTTCATACGTTAAATCTTCCTCTATCTCATCTGGTTCTAACTCAATAATGTGGTTCGGGTCTTTCACATATTTACGTAACATAGATATGTTAAAAACATTATGATCACGAGATATACTTGGTGGTAAGGCGAGTCTATAGGCCACAGTTCCTACTCGATTGAGGATTAAAAATGGGCCGATGAATCGAGGATTGAGCTTCCCTCTCTTTCCAAATCTCGTAACTCCTTTCCATAGAGCAATACGTAACAACACATGATCTCCTATATCAAATTCCACGTCCTTTCGATGAAGATCAGCATAACTCTTTTGTTGATCTTGTGAGGTTTTTATACGTTGTTGGATTGTTTGAATCTTTTTCGTAGTCATACGTACCAACTTCGGTCCCAACAACGTTGCTTCACCTACCTCATCCCAGCATTACGGAGAACGACACTTTCTTCCATACAATGCCTCAAATGGAGCCATGCCAATACTTGCTTGATAACTGTTGTTGTAGGAAAACTCCACCAATGGTAAGAACTTGTCCCAACTTCCCTTGAAGTCAAGGACACAGAGTCTTAATAGATCTTCAAGAGTTTGAATAGTCCTCTCCGACTGTCCGTCCGTCTGAGGATGATATGCCGAGCTAAATTGTAAGTCTGTGCCCATAGCATTTTGCAAACTAACCCAAAATTGTGAAGTGAATCTTGGGTCTCGATCAGAAACTATGGATACCATCATACCATGCAGTCTTACAATCTCGTTTATATACATACGAGCAAGACATTCAAGTGTATAAGTTTTTCGTATCGGTAAGAAATGAGCAGACTTGGTCAATCTATCAACAATGACCCAAATCGCATCTATGCCTTCAGAAACCTTAGGAAGACCGATAACGAAATCCATGGTAATGTGCTCCCACTTCCATTCTGGAATTTCAAGTGGTTGCAATGGACCTTTTGGTACTTGATGTTCTACTTTAACTCGTTGACAAGTTATACACCTTGAGATAAATAGCGCTATCTCTCTCTTCATATTGCTCCACCAAAATGTATGACGAAGATCATGATACATTTTGGTACTCCCGGGATGGATTACAAACGGTGTGTTGTGTGCCTTCATCATGATTTTATACTTTAAATCAGGGTCGTTAGGAGCACAAAGTCTAGAGTTGACTCGAAGTATTTCTTCTTCATTGATTCTTGCTTCCGGCATAGCACCTTCTTGCACTTTCTTCCTTATACGCATCAGCTCCAGGTCTATAGCTTGAGCAGCTTTAACTTTATCAATTAAAGTTGGTTCTATTCGTATATTCCCCATCATCACATGGGTCCCTGGAGTCTTTAATTCTATCTTCATCCTTTGCAAGTCACACAAAATGGGTCTTTGCGTTGACAATATCATACTCGTACTTGCATATGATCTTCTACTTAATGCGTTAGCTACCACGTTCGCTTTTCCAAGATGGTATTGGATGGTATGATCATAATCTTTCAATAGTTCAAGCCAACGTCGTTGTCGCATGTTGAGTTCCTTTTGACTGAAGAAATATTTGAGGCTTTTATGATCTGTAAAGATCTCCACTTTCTCCCCATACAAGTAATGCCTCCAAATTTTAAGTGTGAAGACAACAGCTGCTAACTCTAGATCATGAGTAGGATAATTCCTCTCATATTCTTTGAGTTGTCTTGAGGCATAAGTTATGGCTTTCCCATGTTGCATGAGAACACATCCCAACCCTTTGCATGAAGCATAACTATAGATGAGAAATCCCTCCGAGCCAGATGGTATTGTCAGAACAGGTGCTGAAATGAGTCTCCTCTTGAGTTCTTGAAAACTCTTCTCACATTCTTCGCTCCAACTGAACTATGTATCTTTCTAAGTCAGCTGAGTTAATTGAGTAGCGATTCGAGAAAATCCTTCCACGAATCTCTGATAATAACCAGCTAAACCGAGAAAGCTACGTACTTCGGTCACTGATTTAGGTTGCTCCCAGCTTTGAATAGCTTCAATCTTTGTCGGGTTAACAAATATTCCATGACTTGATACTATGTGCCCAAGGAATGCTACTTCCTCAAGCCAGAACTCGCATTTCTTCAACTTGGCATAAAGCTTGTATTCACGAAGCTTTTGGAGTGTCAGTCTCAAGTGTTGCTCATGATCTTCACGGCTTTTGGAATAAATAAGGATGTCATCAACAAAGACGACCACAAAGTGATCCAAATATTCCTTGAATACTCGGTTCATCATATCCATGAAGGCAGCAGGAGCATTAGTCAATCCAAAGGACATGACTAGGAATTCATAATGCCCATACCGAGTTTTGAAAGTCGTCTTTGGAATGTCATCGGTTCTAATCTTCAATTGGTGATATCCGGAACGAAGATCAATCTTTGAAAAGAATTTGGCTCCTTGCAACTAGTCAAACAGGTCATCAATACGTGACAATGGGTACCTATTTTTGATGGTGACATGATTCAACTCCCGATAATCAATACAAAGTCGCATAATCCCATCTTTCTTCTTCACGAATAGAACAGGAGCACCCCAAGAGACGTAATAGGACGAATGAAACCAATGTCTAACAATTCCTGCAATTGGGTCTTTAACTCCTGAAGTTCAATAGGAGCCATTCGATATGGGGCTTTGGAAATGGGTTTTGTACCAGGTTCAAGGTCGATACAAAATTTAATTACACGCTCTGGGGGTAGGCCAGGAAGTTCTTCAGGGAATACGTCAGGAAATTTATTAACAATTGAAATATCTATCAAAACTGACGTATTTTTGTTTAAATCTGTGACATGAGCTAAGAAAGCTTGACATCCATTTTTCAATAAATGAATAGCTTTATGGCTTGAAATGACCGTGATTGATTTTAATGGTTTGGTCACTTGAATTCGCATAATAAGTTGATTAGGAATATGAAAACTAACAACCTTACGAAAACAATCATTTTTTGCATGATGAGTAGTTAACCAATCAATCCCTAGAATTACGTCAAATGCAAGTATTTTTAAAGAAATAAGATCAACAGGTAATGTGCGGTTACTGATTTTAACCAAACAAGACTTATAAACAGTGGATGTAATGAAGGTTTCTCCCAACGGAGTTTCCACAGATAAGTCAAAGTCTAATTTCTCCGGAGTCAAATTTAATCGTTGAGCGCAAGTAGGAGAAATAAAAGAATGGGTAGAACCGGTATAAAATAAAGTATAGACTTCGCTAGAGTTTATAATAAGCTTACCCGTGATGACTTCATTCGGGTTCCTTGCTTTCTCGGGAGGTCACAACAAACGCCTCCCTCAGACTACCGGCTTTGACTTTTTCTCGGGCTACCAGGTGCCTCCATCCTAGCTTGAACTTGTCTTCGATGAATGACAAAATCGGGCTAAGTGACCTTTTCTTCCACAATTATAACATACTTTGGACGGCATCGCGCAGTTTGGACTGATGTGTCCCTATCCTCCGCATTTGAAGCATATGATAGGTGGTCGTTCTCCTTCCTTAACAATGGGTGCTGGTGCTGACGTCCTTCCATCATTGTTGAATCTCCTCTTCTTGAAATGTCCATTCTTATTATTTTGGCCTTGATTACCACCGGCAGTGGTTACCATTTCGACTTTATTGATTCCTCCACGCTTGTTGTCACCGCTCACGATCGCTCTCCACGGGTATTATCATTTTGTCATTTGCTCTCTTTTGGTTCCGTTGACTCGTTATCGCGCTCCACTAACTGAGCCCTATTTACAACATCTGAATACAAACACAGTTTATGAGAAATAAGATATTGACGAATCTCTGGCTTCAAACCTATTAAAAACTTCCGCGTCATTCTCTCTTCATTATCCACCAAGTGGGATGCAAATTGGGACAACTTGGCAAACTTGGCTTCATACTGCGAAACGGTCATATTATTTTGCTCCAACTTGATGAATTCTACATCTTTTATGTGATGAATACTTTCGGGAAAGTACTTGTCATTGAATAGTTCTTGGAACTTCTCCCAAGACATCTTCAAGTCAAGGCGGTTGAGTATGCTTTACCGATTCCCACCAAGAATCACCTCTTCTCGCAACATAAAGGTGGCAAGGGAACCTTTTGCTCTCGGAGCATCCCAAGACATCAAATATCTTGGTGATCTGCTTTATCCATGCTTCCGCCTTAAGTGGTTTTGGCTCTCCAATAAACTCTGGTGGTCCCAGCACCTTGAATTGTTTAGCGGTGACCGTCCGAGAGTTTCCAGTGTTTCCACCTACATTTTGGATAGGAACCGCTCTCGCCTGCTGTTGCATGAATTGCATAAAGCCTCTAAACATTCGATCATTCATCATTTGGTTAGTGTTGTTATTTGCATGAGGATTGTCGCCTTCCTGATGCACATTATCCTGATTATTGATATGTGGTGAATCAACGGTCGCCTGTGCTCCATTGCTATTCTCAACATTCTCAGATGTCAGTTTTAGATGTTGCCACAAAACAAAAGGTTAATTGACATGTAACATATTATCCCTATATTCTGACCGACCAATTAAATACCAAAAAAAACTTTGGTAGGTCATACTAGCGAAGGAATTCCCTGTCTATCCCCTCCTAGTTCTATTCTCACATCTTAGCCAGGGATCATATCCCTAAGCTTTGATACCAACTGTGACGCCCCCAAAACAGGTATACATCACCCATCTTGGTTCGCCAGATACAAGGTACTGAATTCAAATATAACTTAATTATACAACGGTCGTGTACAATACGACAAAACATAACCTATGAGTTTGAATACAAATATTGTCTACTAGAGAGTATAAAAACTCAAAAGGAGTCCTCATTACAATTATTATCACACTATTTCACAGAATAGTGAGGACTACTAATGCGCCATCTAGGACCATCACTCCGTTCCCCGACTAGTCCCTGCTACGTTCTCATTTCCTGAATAGAACAATGAAATCAAAAGGGTGAGCTCAACTATCCCAGTAAGAAATATTATAATTAAGATAAGGCAAAATAATTTATCATTAGCCTTCAACAATGTTAAACTGATAAAATATAATAAATATCAAGTTTAACTGTAGCGGAACAAGCAATTCATTAGAAGAGTCAAGTAGAGAATAAAATCTACTATCTTCTATGATTTAAAAGGGTTTTTCATCACTTTTATCCCTGGGACTCAGATTAATAAATAATCCACATCATCGAATCACCCCTGCACTACGGCCAAGGATATTCTTTAGTATCACGACCACAAATTTTCCATGCACTACGGGCCAAGGACATTCGTGTATTCATTAATGGTCATGATCATGCCAACAACTGTCCATCAATGCACTACGGGCCAATGAGGACTTTTACCACATCATTTGTAACATTACGGTTATGATTACACCGAATAATCCCTGGTCATAATCATACCAAGTCCATCTATGCACTACAGGATACAGATGACTTTCAACAAAATATAAACATGAGGATGATGACAATGATATAAGAATTCAATAAAACAATTTCAACAATTAATTTATCTAGGAACTGATAACGTCCAAATTGTCAACATGATACTGCTTTGTAGAGTAAAATTCAAGAATGCTCAGAAGAATATTTCCATGAAAAGATATTGGATTAAGCGCAAATATCAAGGATATTCCACTAATTTCATGGAGTATAGAAGTCAAAGTTTTAACCAACTGAGTATAAGAAAAAATGGAATAACAAAAGAAATCACCATGCATGCGATAGATCGCACAAAAAGTGTTATTCTAATGTAATAATAAATAACGGAACCAGTCCCACGTTAAACGCATGCATGTGATATTCCAATGTAATAATAAATACCGAACCAGTCCCACAGAAATGCATGTATAGGATATTCCAATGTAATAATAAAGATCGAACTAGGTCCACAGTAAATCATGTGCACAGATATTCCAACATAATAATAAAGAATGGAATAATGTAAGAATTTTACCAAGTATAGGTAGGTAGGTATATACAAAGTTATTCCAATGTAATAATAAATAATGGAATAATGTAAGTTCTCTTCATGAATACAAAAGAAATAATACCTCTTACGAATGCACAACAAATAATATTCCCTACCTTAGAAGAAACTGGATATTGGGAAAGTGAAGTAACAAAATACTTTTCTTCTTTCTCTCTATAGTTTCTCGCTCTAGAGTTTTAGTGAATTCGTAAGAAATAATGAAGGAATGAGCTTCTATTTATAGGAGAATGGATTGAATAATAACTAATTCATGAACGGTCTAGATTGATTTACTTTTAAACGGATGGTCCATATTAGTTTACTATTAAAACTTAAAGCAATGGTCCATACTAATTTACTATTAAAACTTTAAACCAGCGATCCATATTGATTTACTATTATAACTTTCCACCAGCGGTCCATATTGATTTACTATTATATCTTCAACCAACGGTCTGAAAAATTAGCACATCTTCTCATGGAATAATATTGTACCTAAAAATGATTTGGACCGAAAAGAATTATATCTTACGGGTGAATTGTACCTTGTGAATAGTAACCTGTGAATAGTAACTCGTGAATAGTACTCTGACACGAAAAGTGTCCCGAATACCCAATTGAATAATATATCCTCCAAACATCAATTATACTAACACAAATAAGTCCAACACAATGGAACTATAAAATTTATCTTTAATCAACACGAACTTATTCATTATTAATATTATAATTCACAATATTTAATAACCAGGTCGTTCCCAGGAAAGAGGGGGCTTTCCGATAAGGATTTCTCCTTATTGGCGCGTAATTAGGTGACCAAACCTCTCCTCGACAGAACTTCTAGACATTGTCAATATTGCAAATAATAATATGAATAACTTTGCCGTCTCAATTATTGATTTAATAATGTATCATATTATGCAGATGATACTGTAACAATAATTTAATCAATAATATGAGAGATATGATGCAACAACTACTGTAGAAATAATTGAGTATAGCTGAGTGACTTCTCACGTAAGCATCAATAATCAATATCGTGTGCTACTATACAACCACACGTATTACTGTACTTTTACTACTGGATTGTTCAACAGTTTTAACGGTAACACCTCCGCCGTTATTTTTATAGAAAGATTATATTGTCGTTTTCTAACTACAACAATACTTTCGTTGTGGGGTCCACTAATGCTTGTGCCGTCGTACGAATATTCCCTGTAAAAACGAATATTCCCCGACCAATCAAATATTATATAACCACTTGCTTACTTTGCAAAATTTGTAAATATTACCCACAAGTATAACATTATATCAAATCAACACCATAATATTCAAAAATATAATTCGAGAAAATTATTATTTATTCATAAAAGTTGGGGTCTTACAATGTCTATTCATAAAGGCAGGATCTCCAATCAGCATCTGTAAGCCAGTAGTGGTTACCCCTTGTGAGCTAGGAGATGGCCCTTGACTCTTTAGCGGTTGCGCCATGAGAATTTGTTGGTGTTGCTGTTGTTCAGGTTGTGGAGTCAGCTGATGAGACTTTCTTGAGGGAAGGCTCTTTGATGATTGAGCAATTAGTTTCTCTCTGCCTTTTCCTTTCTCTACTTCCCCTTTATTCTCCCCCTTTATGTCAGCATCAAGGGTTCGAATGTCTTCAGACATACAATTCATGCCTTGGACAAGTTCGTGGAGCTGATTTCTAGATTGAGCAATGTCTTCATGGTTTTTTTGAACCATAGAATTAGTTCGAGACCTGTTCTTTTGTAGAATAGCCAAGACTGGGTCTATTTGTTGCATCTGACTCATTAAAAATTCTTGGAATTCTTTCATCGAGGTTCGTAGACTTGAGAGACTTTCCATCACAAGTTTATTTTAAGATTTCTGAGTCTTCTACATAAGGAGAACTACTTCCTGGTAGCCTAAAAGTGAATCTGATCCCTTTCATTAATGTTGTGGATCATTTCCTTGATGATCTCCCTGAGCTTATTTGTGAGCTCAGAGCTTAAATTACTAGGAAGGGTGTTGGCAGCATCTATCAAATGGTTCAGCCTCATATGAATAAGCTCAGTGTGAGTTTTAAGATCTTCTTGAATATCTTTGGTCACTTTCTGTGATACATTGAACATCTCAGTTTTGGTAGGAAGATCTGAGAAAAACTCAAGAATTTGTTGAGAGTTTGGAGGAGAGGCTCTAGTATTTTGATTTTGCAGACTGTAGAGAGCAAGGTCAAGATCAAAATAATTATTATTTGATGAGGAAGGAATATCTAAAGGAGGTGCAGGCATGTGAGTTTGATTTACAGGAGGAGGTGATGTTGGTTCTGGTTGAGTAGGTGACTACGATTTGAGTATGATGGATATTCGTAGAGTGAGAGATGGTGGGAGACTAGATCATTATAAAATTAGGCATATTTGGTTCATCAGTTATAGAATGTTTGGATTCTGTAGCTGGAAATTGGTTTAGTGGATGAAGTATCACTTCCAACCATATTGGCAATTCGTAGAATCGGTTGAAGGTTGATGGAGGAAAGTGACGAACTCTGAAAGAGATGGTAATTGATTGTACCTCATGCCCAGTTTCTGAAGAAGGATGGTTAGTGATTAGCTTCTGAGCAAACGTGAGGTTGCCTACGAATCCGTGAGCAAGCACAGAGATTGCTGTATAAGCTTTAAAAGTCCAGAACATGTGATCTCAGGAGTTGAGAATTTGGGCTCTGTGATAGGGCATCATAGGTAAGTAGGAGAACAGTTGATTATAGTTGGTTCTCCTATATCCATCCCAGCCCACTGCAATAATCTCAACTTCATCATCCTCTTCTTTTTCTCGATCTTTGTTTTCTTCATTTGAAATTTCCACTACTTCAAACATCTCCTCATACCTTGTCTGATCTTCACCCTTTTCTATTTCCACAGCTTTAATACATTCGATTTCCATTTCCTCTTGTATCTCCCCCTCAGCTGTAGGTTTTTCTTACACAAAAACTTCGAGATACTTCCCCTCAATCTGATCATTTATTTGAACTTCAGGTAACTCCCCCTTAGCTGGAGCATTCTCTAGTACAGGAACTTCAGGAAGCTCCTTTTCTATAGCCATTTTCCTTTCTTCTTCCTTCAAGACTTTCTCATTTTCAAGAACATATTTCTTGACAAGCTTTCTTCTTGTTTTTCTGGGTGAGCTTCAGCCTCGATGCTTTCTTTAGCTTCAGTTCTGACGGTTGGTTCAAGCTGAGACTCTATTGCAGCATCAACTTCTAGAGTGATGATAAGTCTGGACTTTACGATCGGTAGTGACTCTACGATCGAAAGGAGTGAAGACTTCTTTATTTTATGGCTGCATTTTCCCTTCTTAAGCAGCTGAGAGATGGTTGCTCTGTCTTCTTCCTCCTCAGACTGCTTCTCTTTCCTCTTCATTCCCTTCAGAGTTTTAGTGCTCGAACTCTCTTGGGGTGCATCAGTGGTTGAGCCTTGAGGCTCTTCTGTTGATTGATCTTTCATTTTTTTCTCACCCTTGCTTTTTCTGATCAAAGCGATGGGTTCCTCTTGATTAATTTCTTCTTCATCATCAACTTCCTTCACAACCGACATGTTTCCTGGTAGCCTAGATACTTTTGCTTCACCAGTCCTTTCACTTGATTCAGACATCATTCTGACATTTTTTGCAAGGTTTCTTTTCCAGTTTTGAAACAGCTGATGGGTCATTTTTCTGTTGGGATTGATGGATTCCCCTTCCTTGTCCCCAATTTTTTCACCTAGAGTCGATTGCAGGATTATGCTTATGAACCTCCCATATAGCATTTTTCTATAGCTCTTTGATTTCTTTGAGCTGAGTATCCACTTCCCCATCCAATTGATAAGTAGGGTCCCATTATTGAGTTTAATCCGGAAGCAGATTGTTGTCATGAGCTTTAGTTGAACTTCATTTACAGAGTCGTGGTCAGAGCTTTTACAGTATATGCACTTCCCAACAATGTCAGCCAGAAATTCATACTTCTGGGGAAACTCTTTCTTCTTGTACCCCTTGACGTTCTGAAACTTTGTGTGGTGCATCTTCTTCAGACCTTCATGAAAGTCGATGACATCCATAGATACGAGTCCTTTTGATTTGAAACCTAGGGCTAGGTTTATATCTTCAACTTTGAGTTTAATTTGTTCCCCCTTGACCCTTGTAGTGATGATGTCGTTCTCGAAGACTCCATTACTGTAGAACTCTTTCACCAGCTTTGGGTATATCCATGTGCTGGTGCTCAGAGCTTCTTCAAGGCCAGCTTTCTTCAGAAGAGACATAATCTTGTGAAACAGAGGGTCATCTGTCTTGAATTCATCGAAGCAGAGTTGGTAACCAGATATAACAATGGAAGCAGCCATTGATTTTCTTGAACTGAGGTTGGTTGATCATTCTGAAAGCTAGGGTTTCTGCTGATATAGAGAGAGGAATGAGATTTTTGAAATTCTGAGGTGAATTTTCAAAAAGCCTTTTCAAACTGTACTTGTAACTTCCCACCACATGATCTGCATAGTGGGGCATGTGTCGAGTTCTGTCGGGCTCCACGATTTTGAATAGTGTTGAAAATACTGATCTGCCCTCAGCTCCCCTGAGCTAGTGTATCCTTTGGGAGGACTACGATCGTCGAGGTTGCCTTACGATGGTAGAGTTCATTGCTGACTCTTCTCTACAATCATTGTATGTCCTGGTCCTTGTGATGAGCTCTGACATAGCATTTCTTCTGGGTTAAGGTAGCTCTTCTAGGTTAAGGTAGCTCAAGAAAGGCCAACCTCTTAGATTGAATTAAGGGTCAGGTTTGTCCATGAGGCACTTATCAGAGGGGTTGCTTGGATTTGATAGAAATGATGTCATCACAGGATGCTTCTCTGTTATGTCGACGCTGCTCTACGATCGTGGTTCCTCTTTAGTTTTCTCTATGATTTTAAACATAGCCTTTTATCTATATGGTTAGCACAAACTAGATGTCGACGTCGGGATTTTTATTTGTCCCTTTCTGTTCTTATTTTTTGGTGTTCTCATGTTAGGTGAGATTTGTTTGAAAAAATAAGTTGTGAAAAGGTCTAACATTTATATGTCGACGATTTGACTGTAAGAGTCACCAGTTGGTTTTTAATATGGTTGTACCAATACAACCGAGAAAAGGTTTGCACATTGACCCAGTGATGTAACACTGCTAAATGGGTCTATGAAACCGAGATTCATTAAGGTTCGGGGACTTGCTTATGCGAAGGGAAGGTGTTAGGCACCCCCCGACATCCGTGTTACCACGGTGACCGCCACTTTTCAAGAAACTGTTATATGAATGTGTGTGTGTGTGTGTATGGGTCAATGTGTTGTTATTTGGAAGTAGTGTGAGGCCTCGTTCGCACCTATATACACAGGGTTTGAATTTGTGTAAAAATTCAGTTTTAAACAAGATATGGCAGTGATGTTTTATAGAAGAGGTTTTTCAAACCTTTATGCTCAATAGTAATTGCGACCTTTTACACTTCCATTTTATTAAATGTTCGGATGGATTACTTTTATTTTCGAGATGTGAAACATCTTCGAGAAAATAATGTACAAAGCAGTGCGGAAGTCCTCATGGGCATGAAAACCATCTGAGGAAATCCTAACACCGTGAATAAATTTACAAGCTGCTTATAGCTGAAAATGTCTATCACGGGAACCGAATCAAGATTTAGTATATTGAATTTGTGATCACATAATTCCTAGGCTCACATGATGTCACAATTTATATGAAAGTTGTGACACCCACAAATCCTGGTACTTCCATTCCACGGGATTTAGTGTTCACTGTACAAATATCATCTATCTATCTACCCATAATAAATGAAAACTATGCAATAGATAGAAATAAAATCTTCCCTTTATAGGGTTACAACATCTGAATCATAAACATAATCACAGGTTAAACTAACCTTAAACATCTGTGCGGAAATATAAATAATAAGTCTTAAACAACATCATTAACTCAAGTCTAACATAAATACATCATCAAATAAAATAACAAGTCTTCATCATTTGCTAACTTTGCCCTTGCCCTTACTAGTGGAAGGTTCATCGGTTCTTTCGTTCTTAACTGTAATGTTATTATTAAGTAAGAGTGAGCACTATTGCCCACAAGTATAACAATGAAATAACAAAGATAATAACATGCGAGTAAATCAAAGACATCTGAATAAAAGCTCAACTTTTGAATCAAGAATGAATAACAAGAATCAAAAGAATTCTGAGGGTCATAAGACCTTGAACTATGTCCTAGGTTATCAAGGGTTATACTTGAAACCTTTAACAGTCATAAGACTATGGACCTTTCTACACGTACTTAGGGGGATCGACCCTTCAGTACCATCATCGTGCACAATATCTTAACGTTAACACATAAGTAAATCCCTTTGTAGGGTTGTTCATCTCAGTTTGACATTCGAGTCCGCACCAAAGGAAGTTTGGTTTGGATAATTCATCAAGGGTTCTGAAATTTAGAACGCTCATCAACTATATGGACTAGTCGAATCAATAAGGGTTCGCTAGTCTAATAAGGTTCAATAATAATGATATTCAAATTGAATAATAATCTCAAGAAGTATACAATAGAACAATTATTGTATAACTGAATCATGCTTTGAAAAGATAATCAATCTTTAATATAACCTTTGAACTTGAATAATAGCAATGATAATTTACTCGAGGTAAATAATAAACTTGAACAATAATGACAAGTAGGTTAGGAAACTTGCCTCGTCGTAGATTACACTTTAACTAAGCACGTTCTTTGAATTTAATCCTACATACCATTCACATTCACAATATCGCTTAATTATAACTTAACTAATCATCATAAACTCATTCTCTTTGTCTACTTTGATTATTGACTATACTTAGTCAAATTACCACTTTGTAACATAATTTGTACTTCATGAATTATCAAGCTAATTATGTATTCAATAATTCAATCCACATGCAATTATGTTATTTACATGTTAAACAACTATTTTATCATCATATTATACTTCTAACATGTTTACATGTTCATTACATTAATTTACTAACACATTGTTAGACTTAAACATTTTGAAAATTACATTTCTGAACTTTCTAGAGAGTGGCGCTACTACTGGCATCAACTATACACTATATACTTTCGACATTTGTGGCGCGATGGCGTTATGACAAGACTGGCGTTAAGCTTATGTGATGGCTAAGTGCAGCATGCATGGACTTCGCTTCGAGTTGGCCCATGCATGAAACTCTAGACTTTGATTCCTAGTTCGCGAAGAACACAGAGTTCAGTGAAAAGGACAATAAATGATCATTAATTTCACTAAATTAACATACCCACATGCTACGATTTATACATAATCATTACCCAACAATAATAGAACGATTTTAATCCATTAAAACACATAATTATAGAATGAAAATCTATAATTTTACTGACTTTGATGTTCTTGAAGGTTTTGAAAATAAAACATGAAAATTTATATTACGGATTCGTTATAACATCGAATCCGTTCGTTGAAAGTTTGGTCTCTTCGTATCAACATGTATAATAGTATACGAGTGTAAAATTTAGGGATAATATACGATCAATACATAAAATATCACGTATAAGGCCATAAGGCCAAAACCCATACTCTGTGATTTTGTAGAAATCATATACGATGTAATATTATGAAACTGATGATAGGGAACCATTTAATACATAGAGAAACACATTAAAACAACATCTTAACACATATGTGCATAATTCATACTCCTTTCAATTTACAGAGACTTTACAGTAAACTTTGAAAACCATGTTTATGAAAACTCAAACAACGTAAAAACAGAATTTGGTTTGGAGAATTTACCCAGAGTATAGATTTAGAAGAGATGATCAGTGGTGATCCTTTCACAAGTATTTGTTACACACTCACAATTTTCTTCACAAAATCACAATTTTCTCTCTGTGAACTCTAACTTTTGTTTTCCTGATTATCTAGACTTAGAAATAAGAATACGTATATAATATTAGAACTGACGCGTTGAGTGGTCAGTTAACCCAGTAATGGGTAACTGCTCTCAACTCCTACTAAGGCCATGTTTGGCTAGTCTTAATATATTTCAAAACCATTTAATTTAATAAAGCTTTATCATATAGTTTAATTAATGTCACACTCCTTCATAAAATAAATCAATATCTTATTTAAATTTACTTTAAATAAAATATAATAATTTCTCATAAATTCACATAGTCACATAAATAATTTTCTCATTAATAAGTAATGTCAAATTATTAACTCTCTAATTAATAATTAAATTAATTAAATAACATCATGCTTAATTAAATATTTTTTTTAATTCAATAAGCTCACATAATTACATATTTGAATAATAATTATTCTCTACATTAATTTAATAAATGTAACACATATAATTAAATTAATCTACCGCAATTGCATCAATTAATTATTAAATCTAATAATTAAATCATCAAAAAATATTTATTTAATTCAATAAATATTAGAATAAATTTACAAAATTCTCGTTCGTCACATCTTTTCCCCCTTAAAAGGATTCTGTCCCCATAATCACGATTCAAAAATTTCAACCCATTACATTCTCCCCCCCCCCTACAAAAATTCTGTCCCCAGAATCGCTTACACATAATTAAGTAAATAAATGAGGGTAATTCTTCATCATATTCTCTTCGAGTTCCCACGTAGCTTCTTCAGCATTGTGGTTCTTCCAAATTACCTTAATAGAAGGTATAACGTTATTTATGAGAACTTGTTCTTTTCGGTTGACAATTTGGACAGGAATTTCTTCATAAGATAAGTCTTTCTCAAAATGCAGGGGTTCGTATTCAATTACATACTTGTAATCGGCTTTGTATGGAGACGTTGTGGAGATTCTCGAGTGCTGGAGGTAAGGATACCTCGTACGCAACTTCTCCGATTCTTCTCAGTACTTCAAAGGGTCCAATAAATCTTGGGCTCAATTTCCCTCTCTTTCCGAACCTGATCTTCCCCTTCCAGGGAGAGACCTTCAAGAAAACATAACTACCTGATTCAAACTCGATATTTTTACGATGTGAATCAGCATATTTCTTCTGTCGATCTTGAGCCGCTACCAGTCGTGCTCGGATCACTTTGACTATTTATGTCGTCTGCTGTACCAATTCTGGCCCTAACAATTGTCTTTCCCCAACTTCATCCCAATAAAGTGGAGTTTTGCACTTTCTGCCGTATAACGCTTCGTAAGGCGGCATGCCTATACTAGCATGGTAACTATTGTTGTAGCCGAACTCTACTAATAGTAGGTGATCATCCCAATTTCCTTTAAAGTCCATCACATAGGCTCTTAGCATATCTTCTAATGTCTAAATCATTCTTTAGCTCTGCCCGTCTGTTTGAGGGTGGTAAGCTGTACTCATTCGCAATTGCGTACCCATGCATTCCTGAAGACGTTTCCAAAAATTTGATTTGAAGCGTGGATCCCTATCTGAAACAATTGATATCGGCACTCTGTGTCTCAAAATTTTTTTTTTTACGTATAACCTTGCCAACTGATCTAAGTTTAATCTAATTTTGATCGGAAAGAAGTGTGCAGATTTTATCAGTCGGTCAACGATAACCCATACTGCGTCGTAGCCTTTCTAAGTAGTTGGAAGGCCAACCACGAAGTCCATTGTAATATGTTCCCATTTCCATTTTGGGATCTCTAATTGTTGTAGCAATCCACTCGGTCTCTAACGTTCCACTTTCACTTTCTGACAGGTCAGACACTTGGCAACACATTCTGCAACATCACGTTTCAAATTCGGCCACCAGAAATGTTGTCTAAGATCTTGGTACATCTTGGTACTACCAGGGTGAATCGAGTATCGTGAGCTATGAGCCTCGCACAAAATATCTTCCTTAATCTCTTGAACTGACGGTACCCAAATTCTACTCTCAAATCTCAGTATTCCTTCCTTATCCATCTTAAATCTCGGTTCAGTTCCTTCGGATATCTTCTTTGTCACCTTTTTACATTCTTCGTCCTGAAGTTGAGCCTCCTTTACTTTATCTAGTAGAGTTGTACCAGATTGCATCTGAAATATTTTCTCATCAAACTCTAGTTTCTCCATTTCTGTAATTAGCTCCTCCTGAGCAGTCAACATCATCAATTTCTCATGACCCTTCCTACTTAAGGCGTCGGCAACCACATTTGCCATACCCGGATGGTATAAAATTTCACAGTCGTAGTCCTTAATTAACTCCAACCACTTTCTTTGATGCATATTCAAATCCTTCTGCGTGAAAATATATTTCAGACTCTTATGGTCTGTATATATTTCACACTTCTCCCCGTAGAGATAGTGCCTCCAAATTTTCAAAGCAAAAACAACTGCAGCTAACTCCAAGTCATGGGTCGAGTATCCCTTCTCGTAATCCTTCAACTGTCGTGATGCATACGCAATGACTCTGCCATTTTGCATAAGCACACAACCAAGTCCTTTATGCGATGCATCGCCAAAAACAACAAAATTTCCTGTATCATCCGAAAGGGATAACACAGGTGTTGTACTCAATCTCTTTTTCAATTCTTGAAAGCTCTCCTCACACTTCTCCGTCCAAACAAATTTCACCACTTTACGAGTTAAATTCGTTAACGGAGTTGCGATCTTGGAAAAGTCTTGTATGAATCTTCTATAATATCCTGCTAATCCAAGAAAACTTCTTACTTCTGACGGTGTTCTCGGCTGATCCCAGTTAATCACGGCTTTGACTTTAGATGGATCTACCGAAATTCCGTTTTTATCGATCACGTGCCCAAGAAATTGCACTCGTTCAATCCAAAATTCGTATTTTGAAAATTTGGCATACAACTTTTCCCTTCTCATTACTTCCAACGTTAATCTCAAATGCTCTTCGTGTTCTTCTTTGGTTTTCGAATATACCAAAATATCTTCTATAAATACAACCATGAATTTGTCCAAAAATGGCTTGAACACACCGTTTATTAGTCCCATAAATGCTGCAGGAGCATTCGTTAGACCAAACGACATTACTAAAAATTCGTAGTGACCGTATCGCGCTTACGAACGCATGTCTTGACATCATCCTCCGCCTCACCTTCAGTTGATGATATTGGCTTCTCAAGTCTATCTTGGAAAAGTATCTTGCTCCCTTCAACTGATCAAACAGATCATCGATCCTTGGTAATGGATATCTATTTTTAATCGTGACCTTGTTCAGTTCTCTGTAGTCAATGTAGAGTCGCATCGATCCGTCCTTCTTTTTCACAAACAACACCGGCGCTCCCCACGGTGATACGCTCGGTTGAATGTACTTCTTGTCCAGCAATTCTTGTAATTGTACCATTAATTCTTTCATCTCTACTGGTGCCATTTGGTATCGTGCCTTTGATATTGGAGCGGTTCCGGGCGCCAAATTGATCACGAAATCTACCTCTCTATCTGGTGGAAGTCCTGGTAAATTGTCTAGAAATACGTCGACAAAATCCCTCACAATCGGTATCTCTTTCTATAAGGCTACTACCTAAGGTTGTTCCCCCACCTAAGGTTCATAACCTACAGCTTTGATACCAACTTGTGACACTCCCAAATCCGGGTACTTCAATTCCACGGGATTTGGTGTTCACTGTACAAATATCATCTATCTATCTACCTATAATAAATGCAAACCATGCAATAGATAGAAATAAAATCTTCCCTTTATAGGGTTACAACATCTGAATCATAAACATAATCACAGGTTAAACTAACCTTAAACATCTGTGCGAAAATATAAATAATAAGTCTTAAGCAACATCATTAACTCAAGTCTAACATAAATACATCATCAAATAAAATAACAAGTCTTCATCATTTGCTAACTTTGCCCTTGCCCTTACTAGTGGAAGGTTCATCGGTTCTTTCGTTCTTAACTGTAATGTTATTATTAAGCAAGAGTGAGCACTACTGCCCACATGTATAACAATGAAATAACAGTATAATAACATGCGAGTAAATCAAAGACATCTGAATAAAAGCTCAACTTTTGAATCAAGAATGAATAACAAGAATCAAAAGAATTCTGAGGGTCATAAGACCTTGAACTATGCCCTAGGTTATCAAGGGTTATACTTGAAACCTTTAACAGTCATAAGACTATGGACCTTTATACTCATACTTAGGGGGATCAGCCCTTAGTACCATACTGTGCACAATATCTTAACGCTAACGCATAAGTAAATCCCTTTGCAGGGTTGTTCATCTCAGTTTGACATTCGAGTCCACACCAAAGGAAGTTCGGTTTGGATAATTCATCAAGGGTTCTGAAATTTAGAATGCTCATCAACTATGGACTAGTCGAATCAATAAGGGTTCGCTAGTCTAATAAGGTTCAATAATAATGATATTCAAATTGAATAATAATCTCAAGAAGTATACAATAGAACAATTATTGTATAACTGAATCATGCTTTGAAAAGATAATCAATCTTTAATATAACCTTTGAACTTGAATAATAGCAATGATAATTTACTCGAGGTAAATAATAAACTTGAACAATAATGACAAGTAGGGTTAGGAAACTTGCCTCGTGCGTAGATTACACTTTAACTAAGCACGTTCTTTGAATTTAATCCTACATACCATTCACATTCACAATATCAGTTAATTATAACTTAACTAATCATCATAAACTCATTCTCTTTGTCTACTTTGATTATTGACTATACTTAGTCAAATTACCACTTTGTAACATAATTTGTACTTCATGAATTATCAAGCTAATTATGTATTCAATAATTCAATCCACATGCAATTATGTTATTTACATGTTAAACAACTATTTTATCATCATATTATACTTCTAACATGTTTACATTCATTACATTAATTTACTAACACATTGTTAGACTTAAACATTTTGAAAATTACATTTCTGAACTTTCGAGAGAGAGTGGCCATGGCTACCATCATTATTACTTGTACTTACGCTACAACCGAAAACTTGGCTATGTTGCTCAAGACTTAAGCGCCAAGTATTTGGGACTTCGATTACTCGAGTTGAGTAAGCTGCGAAACTCTAGACTTTGATTCCCAGTTCGCGAAGAACACAGAGTTTAGCGAAAAGGACAATAAATGATCATTAATTTCACTAAATTAACATACCCACATGCTATGATTTATACATAATCATTACCCAACAATAATAGAATGATTTTAATCCATTAAAACACATAATTACAGAATTAAAATCTATAATTTCACTGACTTTGATGTTCTTGAAGGTTTTGAAAATAAAACATGAAAATTGATACTATGGATTCGTTATAACACCGAATCCATTCGTTTAAAGTTTGGTCTCTTCGTATCAACATGTATAATAATATACGAGTGTAAAATTTAGGGATAATATACGATCAATACATAAAATATCACGTATAAGGCTATAAGGCCAAAACTCATACTCTGTGATTTTGTAGAAATCATATACGATGTAATATTATGAAACTTATGATAGGGAACCATATAATACATAGAGAAACACATTAAAACAACATCTTAACACATATATATGCATAATTCATACTCCTTTCGATTACAGAGACTTTACAGTAAACTTTGAAAACCATGTTTATGAAAACTCAAACAACGTAAAAACAGAATTTGGTTTGGAGAATTTACCCAGAGTATAGATTTAGAAGAGATGATCAAGCAGGTGATCCTTTCACAAGTATTTGTTACACACTCACAATTTTCTTCACAAAATCACAATTTTCTCTCTGTGAACTCTAACTTTTGTTTTCCGATTATCTAGACTTAGAAATAAGAATATGTATCTAATATTAGAATCGATCGTTGAGTGGTCGATTAACCCAAAGAATGGGTAATCGCTCTCAACTCCTACTAAGGCCATATTTGGCTAGTCTTAATATATTTCAAAACCATTTAATTTAATAAATCTTTATCATATAGTTTAATTAATGTCACACTCCTTCATAAAATAAATCAATATCTTATTTAAATTTACTTTAAATAAAATATAATAATTTCTCATAAATTCATTATCACACATAAATAATTTTCTCATTAATAAATAATGTCAAATTATTAACTCTCTAATTAATAATTATATTAATTAAATAACATCATGCTTAATTAAATATTTTCTTTAATTCAATAAGGTCACATAATTACATATTTGAATAATAATTATTCTCACATTACATTTAACATATAATTAAATTAATCTACCACAATTGCATCAATTAGTTATTAAATCTAATAATTAAATCATCGAGAAATATTTATTTAATTCAATAAATATTTAGAATAAATTTACAAAATTCTCGTTAAATCACAAAAGCACTAAGCGCTTATATATATATATATATATATATATATATATATATATATATATATAAATATATATATATACATGATCAACCACCACGAAGCACCTCCATGGGGATCTAAATATAAATAAAGTCAGAAAAGCAATCAACCGCCACGAAGTAAACTCCAAAGGGACGAAATTTAAAGAAAGTCAGAAAACGATCAACCGCCACGTAAGTATACTCCGGGAGGGACGAAATGTAGATATATATATATATATATATATATATATATATATATATATATATTAAGCCGTAAACGCATTCTGGATGTAAAATTCGTGCTCATAGAATGTAGTTCGACAATGTGATCATATATATATAGAAGGATTCCATCCATGGCAAACGGTTGCCATATAACACTATTCTAACACCCAGTAAATGTCCAAGATATCAATCAAAATTTGGTATGAGACTTTTTTGCATTGTTTTCCTTATCATTAACCTATTGCAATGTTTTACAATATTACTATATTAATATTTATATTAATACAATATTACTATAATATTATTATATTACAATAATAATATTTATTATTAATATTAATATTAATACAATATTATTATAGTAATATTAATAATAATATTATTAATATTATTATAGTAATATAATAATATTATAGTAATATTAGATTAATATAAATATTAATATAGTAATATTGTATTAATATAAATATTGTAAAACATTGCAATAGGTTAATGATAAGGAAAGCATTATAAAATGAAGTCCGCCTAAATTGAGCTTCATCTTTACTTAAAATTTTTTATTTTTATTAATTTATTAACAAATAGGAGAGCTTGTAGCTATCGGGAGAAAAGGGTTGTTAGAATGATTGTTATGGCAACCTACGCCATGGATGGAATCCCATATATATATATATATATATATATATATATATATATATATATATATATATATAAAAGCATAAATGCACCTGGATGTAAAATCCAAAGCTCATCTGACGTGGTTCACAACAATTTATATATATATATATATATATATATATATATATATATATATATATATATAAAGTAAATGCTCCGACGTAAGTCTAGGCTCATCGAATAGAGTTTGACACACAGTTCATATATATAAGTATATATATATATAAATATATATATATATATATATTTATACGAAAGCAATTAAACGCTCCAAACGTAAGTCTAGGCTCAATCGAGGCATAACTCGATAATGTTAGTCCATATATAAAGATATATATATATATATATATATATACAAACTGAAATGAAACCACGGACTGAAGTCTGGGCATACACACACAACACGACTCTCAACGTGAAGAATGGTGTGTGCAAAGATGAAGAGAAAGGCTTTAGAATGTATAAGAAGACTTACATTGGACTACCAAAGAAGACTTCTATAACTTTAAGTGGATGAACACTCGGCTCCCGTCGATAAAATAGTGGCTATATGTAAGCTCACAAGTGTTTAAAATGAGAAAGCACTCAGTTTATAGTGTGTACAGAGCAAATTGGACAGGGCTTCCTCGTCTCTCTTTTTTCTTAAAATGGCCACCCTAAGCCCTCTATTTATAGAGGGGGGGCCGCAGATGTACCTACGGCTGCCCGGGGTGCCCCCGGGCTCCCCGGGTCCCAACGTCTCGAAGTACGTGCACACGTGCACTATGATATCCGCTCGGACTCTCAGAACTTCTATTCGGGCATCCGATTGAGGTGTATAAGACCTATTTCGGACAGCCTTTGTCGAGAGCTACACAATGACATGGGATTAGAGGTTGTATAAAGACAGGAGGATGGGACCATGCCCTATCTCTTCAAGCTTCAAATTCTATCCGGTGTGTTGTCTTGTGCAGTAGTCACTCAGGATTGGACTTCCATGGTTCTTGTGGGACAATTCTATATAGAAATGTATGTATGATATTTTGAGACGGCGCAATGTAGGGCCGAGGTGGAAAAATGATGATTTTACCCCTCACCGGGGTTATCTCCAGTTAAGGCTGATAAAGCAAATGTTGCTCAGGGTTATCTCTGAGATTGGACTGCTGCAAGTACTGATGGTCCTTAGGGTCATCTTTAAGGTGTGCCTGTCTTCCCGGTGTTATCTTCGGGTCTTGTATTGAGTGCCTCGGTGTGAGTCCCGAGGTTGAAGCTGACTGTATGCATTTGAAACAAGCATTTCCGGGGTTATCTCCGGAACTGCAACTAAACTCCTTGGGGTTATTCTCAAGGTTAGTAATCGCTATTCCTGTGTTGTTTAGGGACTAAAATCGAGCATCTCTCCAAGATGTAAGCTGTTTCTCTCCGGTGGAATTTATGGTATTTGAACTGCATTATATTCCAGGGTTATCTCTGAAAGACGAATCTGCCTTCCTGCAATGTTAATGACAGGTGTGCAGAAAATTTTGAGTGTCTGCAGATGCCCCTCTTTATCATATTCATGCAATGCAATGGCATGGATGGGATAAAGAATCCTAGACACTTAAAATGCAACAAGATAAACATAATGCCATGTGCAACAACATGATACAGATGGATGATGCATATCTATGATGCATATATTCTGTTGGATTATTCTCCAACATGGTGGGGCAGCCTGATGAACTGTTATAGACGTTTGATCCACAACTACTAGGAATCTCTAGGATTGTTGACATTGGGGTTATCACCAAAATCATGAAACCTTGATACAGACTCTATACTGAAGATGTATCTCTCATATACAAGAGACTCTATGGGGATGTATCCTTGTCTGTTTGAGGATGTGTATAACATATTCCATCATCGGTCCTCCCCGATGAGGATGATCCTTCCTGGTTTGTATCGCCAGGACATATCAATGTTTTGTCGGAGTTACTGCCAATAGTTTGTGTTGTCAGGGTTACCTGACCTTCGCTGACATGTATATCACCGGATAATATCCCTGTTGGGCAAACTGTCAAGGTTGCTTGACCTTCGCTGACTAGTTCATCAATGAAAAATATCCCTGTTGGGCAAACTGTCAAGGTTGTTTGACCTTCGCTGACTTGTGCATCAACGGAAAATACGTGACACCCCCGCCGGGGATATGTACTTTGACATATGAAAACGCGTGATGCCCCCACCGGGGAAAATGCGTGAGAATGCGTGATGCCCCTGCTGGGAATCTGTATTTGGACAGATGAAGACATGTGATGCCCCCACCAGGGTAACTGAGTGAATTAGGGTGACGACCCTGAATTGGCGGCATTGGACCTGCGAAAGGTATTATCGAGTGTGACTTGTAACATCTGAGATAATCGGCATAGTGTACCCTATGCTCGGGCAAATACCAATGAGTGATGTGTAGACCCACGGTTCAGTTTGAGAAAACCAGGATTGTAAGCTATTATGTTCAATCGCGTAACGTTTTTATTCCTAATTTGGCCTTTTCGACTTGTGAGAACTCCTTTGCAACTTAAATTGGACCGAGCTGGAGGGGTGGGACCCACGTAGGGGTGCTGCAAGTACACTGCAAGAAATTGGTGTGGACTCGCCGCCACCGTGGTCTTATTAAAGTCGCAGTTTGCCTTTTTAAGTCATTTTTAAGTTACGCCGCGAAGGAAATCTGAGAGCTTCTCTTCAGATCTGTTGAGTTCGGAAGTCTTTCTGTAAATTCTGTCACCGTACAAGTGTTCTACACTGTCCTGGTAACGTATGCATGTCTTCTTATCCAATTTTTATCCGTTGGAAAATGATTTATTACATGAAATGCATCTAAACACATAGTAGTGCATATGCATGCTCAAATGACTTGATAAAAAATATTCAACATATTAAATGTTAGTATTAAACCATGCTAAACATAATGATATGAAAAAATTTAACTTTTGGAACAGACAAATTGGCACCTTTTTCTGCTATTTCGTATCCTATTTGAGGACAAATGAGCAAAAGGTAAAAATGCAAAGTAATCCTGGTAATTAAGCTACCCTTATGGATTGATAACTTTGACATTTATATGCATATAGTATGTTTATGACTGTGGGCATGTGTGTTACTGAATGGCCACCTAGTCATGCCTATGTGCATGTGGATAGTCCTATTTACATAGGGGACTATGGAAAAAAATTTCAAAAATGTAGGCATTGAATAGTCATGCCTTTTTAACTCTACTGTAGACGTATGTTAAAGAAATGCATGCATGCATGCAGTCATAAAATGCATTTTGAAAAGAAAGCTCCAGGTTTCAAAATTATCACACCCTTTCTGAGGTGATTTGGAGACTTGTTATCTAGATATTATGGATCCGGATCAGTCGAGTAGTTCCTGTAGGACCACTAATGGTGTACGGAGGAGGGATTCTAAAGTGCCTCGACCCTGTTTTTTTAGACAGTCTCACCAGTTGGTGGAGGCGGTGATACGTCCAATCCAGGTTGATGTGTCGGACGTCGAGGAGGAGGATGTTCTAGTTGCGGACCCAGCTCCTACTGCACATGTTCCCCATAGGGATTTGTTAGGCATTCAGGTGGCGAACCCAGAGCTTCTAGGTGATCTGAGTCGACATCCTTCAGTTTACTTGCACGCAAATGAGGTATAAAGTTAGATCTTAATCTTCCTTCTTTCCTATTGATTAGGAGGTAAAGGATTTTGATGTCGATCTGCATTTCATGTAGGTTCCCGGCTTTACACAACCTCGAGGGAACTGGTTCAGCATCCAATCCATGTACTAGGCTCTGCATCCTAACTATATAGCGATTGTGCATGACTGGGGATTTGAGGCGTTCTTTTCTATCCTTCCCCGTCAATGTCCCTGGGGTTACCTCAGGGCATTGTCTCACGCCGGTTTTACTGCACTCACCACTCCATTTATCGGATCGTGAGGTGATGATGATCTTGATGGATTGGCGCTTATCATGTATGGAGTTCGAGGGCACCAAGGCCTTGATGGTGGATATTACCCGACACAACCGCCGATCCTTGTTAGGAGTTCGATGAGAGGCGCTTCAAGGCGTGGACCATCCGTGACGGGTCCTTTGAGCGTAGATGCTATGAGTGGGCTGTTGAGTGAGCCCATACCAGCTGATGTCAGAGTCAGGGATCTCATTCTTTGGTGACTGTTCCTGATGATCATTATGGGCTGCTTCATAGAAGATAACTCTTTTACGGTGTCGTTTGCTTTGATTAGCGCCACGCGACATGTGGACCGTATAGGAGAGTATAATTGGGGTTCCTACACCTTTGTCTATTTCCTCAAAGGCATGCGTATGTGTTCGCTGGGCTTGACCGAGGCTTGGTTGGGATTTTACCCATTTCTGCTAGTGAGTATTTCTCTTATAATTTCCCATGTATAGGTTAAGAGTGTTCACTGACAGTAGATGTTTTCCTTTGTATTGACAACTTTGGGCCTATGAAAGGCTCTTATGCTTGCGTCCTGTGAGTGTGTTAGGATTAGATACCTATTCACGAGGATGGTGATGGCATCATTCCATACTGGCGGAGGTCCCTCTAGCTGAGGGTTTTACTCATTGTTTCCTACAGCTAGAGTTATTGACATCTGATGTCATCACATGGATTCCCTATTCTGGGGAGCACTTGGCCCTTGGATTTGAGGATGGGTACCCGACTGGTGTCGAGTACGTGATTTCCACACGTAGGGTTCTTCTATTTACTGATGGAGGATGGGAGCTCTATTTAGGAGAGCGTGCTATTAGGAGCACCACAGGAGAGATTTGTATACCGATCTTGTCTCCTGCCAGGTGTTATTGGCCTGTGTCGCAGTCACCCGTCATTGATATCCCATTGTTGGGTGTTGACAGTTTTGCACTGTCAGAGGGTCCCTGCACTCAAGAGATATTCTAGCATTGGTGGTCCCCTCGTACTATTAGAGCCTAGACCCGCGCCACTACGTGCATGGGGGAAATGGTTCCAGGATCCGTGATGATGACGGATTGGCTATCCTGTGTCCGAGATCCGACTCATTTGACACAGATTGACAGTTTGACCCAGCGATTGGACCATGCCATTTCTTTATCCGGCATTTGGGTAGAGATCCGGCAGAGGAAGATTCGTTTGATCCTTCCAGCTTCGGTACCGACCCTCGATGACCCATTTGGCTTTTCCCGCCAGATCCTCCTCAGATAGGCCCCGACATCCCTATTGATAGAGATCCAGTTACTCAGGAGGAGTTACATCAGGTGGACAGGATTGATGATGTAAATATTGACTCCATTGTCTTCTTCTGATGTGTATTCTCGTTATCTCTTTTGATATGCCTTTGTTAGATATTGGGTGGTTGTGCCCCATTCTAGCTATATCTTTTGATAGGCTTCTGTTAGTAGTAGGGCGTATGTGCCTCATTTTCCTGTATTTTTAGTTGTATAGAGATGATGTATATAGATGATGATATACTTAGGAATGTATGTACGGTTTTTTCATTCCCTATATCATATTGCCATCTATTATATGTAATGCATGTACCATGTTATGCATATATATGTATGTCCAGAGATATTCAACATTGACCCCTGGATGGTCTTATGATACGGCCTACATAGATGTCTTCTTCGACAGTCAGCCGCATAGATCACACCCCACCAGTATTGGTGGCATCCCGTCTGAGATCTTGGCATGATAACATGTCACCTTTATATAGGGTGACTGTAGATCTGCTACTACAGCATTCCATGACCCTCTTGATGTTTCAGGTTCCCGCAGGCTTCGTAGAGGGGATGCTGGATCATTGGATACTGGAGAGACATGTTTTCTGGTTTGGTACCCAGGAGCTGACTCCTACATTGGAGGAGTATGAGCGGTTGATGGCTTTACCCTTGGACAGACCTTGTGCTCATATGGCTGTTGGAGATATGCGTCGGCAATTCATGACCCTCACTGGGTTACGGCGTAGAGTAGTAGACGATGATATCACATCTGTCCATGTACTATCGCAGCGTTTCCTGATAGATTGGTTTGACTCATTGGACAGCTATGCTCGGCATTCTGGGTATTTCACCATACCAGAGGATCAGTGGCATTTAGCCAGAGTGGATGCATTCTTGATGTGCATAGTGGCGTATGTGTATATATCACGATATATGGATGAGTTGGATATTAGTGTTATCATGGTAGTGAGAGCTCTCAAGGAGGGTCATACCATCATTCTAATGATTGTGGCGGAGACGCTGAGGTCGGCCACGTTTTGCAGCACTTACCTTGTAGGGGTATTCACCGGCAGTTCGGTCATGCTATACGTGTGTTTTATGTCACACTTGAGACCGATTGTGACCTTCCGCCGCAACGGGTACTACTTTACCCATGATATAGACATGTCCTACTCCTTTTAGCCATCGATGTGTATAGACGCTATGTCTTGGTCGGTATTTTTGACGGATATCAGAGATCCGTTTGGCATCCTGCCGTGCACAGGGCTCAGCTTACCTTATAGCTTTATTACTCATGCTCCGGGCATGGATTATCTCCCTCTGGCTAGTTTGAGGGGCATGACTACCTACCACCCACTGGCCGTGACGTCGCAGTTTGACCAGTTCCAGGACTTTCATCCTTTTGATGGGTCGCTAGGTCAGCGTTTAGCTTCTCGCCATCTTTTAGCAGAGGACCGATCCCTGGTGTATGCTTGTTGTGATCAGCGTGAGATAGCTGCTTTTTTTGTTAGCCATACAGGCTGTTCGCCAGAGTTTTCTGCGTGGATGGAGACAGAGACTTCATCGGCTACGGCAGTATCCACAGTGTCGAGTAGTGATTCAAATGATGGAGAGCCCATGGAGGACATTGATTCCCACATCGAGGAAGAACCATTTACTGGGTTACCAGTATCTCTTTTAGATTTTCCTAGTACTAGCACTGTTGTGATCCAGCATTTAGCACAGTACTTTGAGAAGAGTCTTCATCTGATGACCTTCGAGAGAGATCAGTCTAGAGCCTTGATCTTGACAGCCCTTGATGGGAGAGATGTTGCTCTATTAGAGAGAGACGAGGCATTTGCTCGTAGAGATGCCGCTGTTGTTGAGTGGGATGAGGTCAGATCAGCCAGAGATGTTATGGCAGTCGAGAGGGATAGCGCCATATCTGCCCGGGATGTATCCATCACATATAGTACCACAGTGAGGTCCCTTACCACTGGAATGATTGTAGAGATGAGCACGTACATCGATGAGCATAGAGTCACCATGTAGATGGCTGTAGATCTATTAGCTCGTGTGGATGCCCTTGTACAAGAAACCACAGTGTTACCTCCTTCTTCTGAGAGGGATGCCATGTTGGGCTTGATAGCTCGCATATACACTGATTTGTAGATGGGCTTGTATTTTCTTGCACAGACTAGCTTAGCCATTTTGTCATGTATAGTTTACATTGTGTATATCAAACAACATTATATATTGCAGGGAAATATATTTTTGATCACTTCCCTTTTAGATATGCCTTGATACTTGCTTGATATTTTGCATGCTTCTTTAGGGCTTGTGATCTTGATGTATTCTGAATTCCTCCTTGATTGATGGACATTGAGTTGTCTCTGGACAGTTCAGAATGGATCATTGATCTATGTATATCCCTACCATCTTTGGTGTCTTGGGACTGGTTTTTATATGGAAATATGGGGAGGAGTGTGGCTTTCCTCTCTGAGATTGACCGCACCACAGATGGTCGCCAGTACTACTATTTAGGAGGAGCCTAGTTAATTCCATCTCTTATGGATTGGTATTGCTCTTCAAGGTACAACCGCAGCTTAGATGGTCGCCGAGTCTCCTATTTAGGAGGAGGTCAGGTAGTTCCATCCCTTTGGTCTGAAGCCAATGAAATGTAATGGATTGAAGGATGATCCCAGTACCATTGACAAGTATTTATATTTTGATAGGGGGTGAGACCGAACCATAAATGGATGCCTACGTACTCCTATGGAAGAGGAGATCAGTTATGCATAGTTCGAACCTGGTGTAAGAGGTTCGACGATGTATGTGGCAGAAAGGGTGTAGGAATGTTTTTATAATGAGAAGGGCATAAAAATGTTTTTGTTGTTTTTTTTTTATTGCGATCGGGCCATATAAAATGGTTGCCTACGTATTCCCGTGTATCAAGGAGATCGGGTCGACGTAGTTCGCCCCTCAGGACGATTTGTAGCCGACAAAAAGTTTGATCCTTTGTGCTGGACAAACTGCGGGGGGAAAGAAAGTTTAATCCTAAGTTCAGGATAAACTGCAGATGTGAAAAAGTTTGATCCCATGTTTGGGACAAACTGCAAGTGTGAAAGGTTCAATCCCTAATGGGAACCGAAGTTGTATGAATGGAGTGAAGCCAGCCTGCTGGCTTGAAGAGTATGTTTCCCTGAGGGGCAAAGTATGGAAAAGAGTTGTATGTAGTGAAGGGTTAAAGAACCGGAATGACTGGTGATCTGATGATCCAACACCGGGATGTTTGCTTGATGGTAACCTCAGACATAGTACCATTTCACGGTGTCTGAATTGATGAGTTGCGAAAATTCATTGTCGTCCATTTCCTACAATCTAAGAGCACCTCCTGTCAATACCTCCTTGACAATAAACGGGCCTTCCCAGTTAGGGGCAAATTTCCCCTTGGACTGATCTTGGTTGTCAATGATCTTCTTTAAAACCAAGTCATGTTGTTTAAACTTACGTAGTCAAACTTTTCTGTTGTAGGATCTGGCGATCCTTTGTTGATATAACTGACCATGGAAGATAGTCGCGGTTCGCCTTTCGTCTATTAGAGACAATTGGTGATACATGTCTTGTACCCATTGGTCTTCATCCAGCTGAGCGTCTATCAACACTCTGAGGGATTCCATTTCCACTTCTATGGGGAGCACTGCTTCCATCCCATAGGTTAATGCGTAGGGGGTTGCCCCAGTGGAAGTGCGAATTGATGTTCTGTAGGCTAATAGAGTAAGAGTCAATAAGTCAGGCCATCCTTTGTGATTGGCGAACATCTTTTACATGATCTTCTTGAAATTTTTGTTAGCCGCTTCAACAACACCATTCATCTTTGGACGGTAGATGACGGAGTTAAGGTGTTTGATGTGGAACTTACTACATAACTCCTCCATCATTTTGTTGTTGAGGTTCTTAGCATTGTCTGATATAATTACCTCTGGTTGTCCATATCGACAAATGACATTATTTCTGATGAAAGCGATGATGACTTCTTTGGTAACCCGAGGGAAAGAAGTTGTTTCTACCCACTTGGTGAAATAGTCGATCATGGTGAAGATAAAGTGATGCCCATTACTGGCTTTGGGCTCGATGGGCCCGATCAAGTCCATTCCCCACATTGAGATGGTCGAAGGCGAACTCATATCGTGGAGCTCCCTCGGAGGAGCGTGGATAGCATTCCCATGAATTTGGCACTGATAACATCTCCTGACGTGGTCATCACAATCAGCCTTGAGAGAGAGCCAGTAATGTCCTGTCCTGAGGATCTTCTTAACAAGTAGGGGGCCGCTCATGTGTTGGCCACATACTCCACCATGGACCTCATCCATGAGTCTTTGAGCTTGGTCCTGGTTCAGACATCTGAGGAGACCTAGTCCTGCATCTCTTTTGTAGAGTGCATCTCCGCTCAGGTAGAATTTAATAGCAAGTTGATGGATCCGCCTTTTCTCAATTGGGCTCGCCTCAGCGGGTGTAGATCCATCTCGTAAGTACTCCTTGATGTGTTAATACCAAGGATGCTGGATGGGAGGTAGCTCATCCGATACTTCTCCAACATAGTTCCCATAGGCTGGTGCCTTTTACAGGGCAAATGTGACGCTTGGCATGTGTTCCTTGTTAGATATGTGAATCAAGGAGGCCAAAGTTGCTAGTGCATCTGCAAAGTCATTCCTATTACGAGGAATGTGTAGAAAGGAGATCTTTTCGAACTCCAAAGCCATCTGTAAAACTTTCCGATGGTAAGGCAGCAAATGTAGCTCTTTGGTTTGATAGATTCTCGTGGATTGTTTGACTACCAACTCTGAATCCCCAAAGACAGTTAACCGCCTGATGCCCATTGAACGGGAAAGTTTTAGCCCCATGATATTGCCTTCATACTCAGATGTGTTGTTGGTGCTGACAAACTGCAATTTGACGGCGACGGGACACTACTCCCCCGTACGGGATACTAGAACTGCTCCAACTCTAGAACCTTCCATATTAACAGTTCCATCGAAATATATTTTCTTTGTTTGGCGTGTATCGTACTGATCGTGTTACTGAACTGCTATTACCCCTTCATCGGGGAAGTATGTTTCCAAGGGTTTGAAGTCCTCTGAAGGTGTGGCGGCCAGTTGATCTGCAATTCCTTAACCTTTGATGGACTTTTGCGTCACGTAGACGATGTCAAATTGTTATAGGATTAACTGCCATCTGGACAGCCGACAATTTAACATCGGTTTACTAAACACGTACTTGAGAGGATCCACGCGGGATATGAGATGGGTTGTGTGACCATGGAGGTAATGCTGTAACCTCATGGAAGCCCACTCTAAAGCACAACAAGTCTTCTCAATTAAAGTGTACTTGTGTTCACTGCTGCTGAATCTTTTGCTGAGGTAGTAAATAGCTCGCTCTTGGCCTCTATCGTCTTTCTGACCCAGCATGCAGCCCATGGCATTGTCACTTATGGACAGGTACATAAACATGGGAACATCATCCTTGGGTGGTACCAAAATGGGAGCTTTGACTAGCTATTCTTTGATTGTAAGGAAGGCTTTCTGGCACTCATCATTCCACTTCATGGAGGAGTTCTTCCTTAACAACTTGAAAATAGGCTCACAGGTTGCTGTGAGTTGAGAAATGAATCCGCTAATGAAGTTGATTCTTCCAAAAAATCCCCGTATTTCCTTCTCTGTCTGAGGAATGGGCATTTTCGTGATGGCCTAGATTTTTGTGGGATCCAGCTCAATCCCTTTGTGGATGACTAGGAATCCTAGCAACGTGCCTAATTTAACGCCAAAGGCGCACTTGGCTGGATTCAACTTCAAGTTGTACTTACGCAACCTGTTGAAGAGGTTTCTGAGATGGTCTAAGTGGTCTTCCTTCCTTTGGGACTTGACAGTGGTGTCATTCACGTAGATCTCTATCTCTTTGTGCATTAAGTCGTGGAAAAGAGCCATCATAGCTCGCTGATAGGTGGCTCCGACATTGATGAGGCTGAACAACAACCGTCTATAGCAAAAGGTTCCCCAAGACGTGATGAATGCAGTTTTCTCACAATCCTCCTCAACAACCATAATTTGACGGTACCCCGCAAAGCAATCAGCGAAGGAGTACATACCGTAGTGAGCAGTATTGTCAATGAGAATGTGGATAAATGGCACATGAAAGTAATCCTTAAGGAAAGCTTTGTTCAGATCCCGGTAATCCACGCAAACTTGCACCTTTCCTCCAGGTTTAGGTACGGGAACGATGTTGGATATCCATTCAGGATATGTGGACACCATGATAATACCAGCTTGAAATTGTTTCACATTTTCTTCTTTCACCTTTAAACTCCACTCAGGTTTCAGTCGCCTGATTTTCTGCTTGACTGGCTTGAATCCCTCTTTAATGGGAAGGTAATGAAGGACAATATCAGTGGACAAACCCACCATGTCTTCATGAGACCATGCAAACACATCCTGGAATTGGGTTAGTAGTGTAACCATATCATTCGTCTGGTTTGGAGTAAGGTCTGAACCAATCTGGATTAACTTAGGGCTTTCTAAGGTTCTGATATTGAAGGAAGTGGTTTGATCAAGGTTGGGTTTAGGTTTGTCTTTGACCCATTCTTTGATCTCCTGAGGCACCTCAATGTCCTCTTGTATTTCCATCAAGTGCGAGTCCATCTTTTCATCAAAGTTACAATCATTGTGGAGAAGAGGCATCTTATCAGCAAGTGCAAGCACATCTAAATTTAGAGTCCTGAAACAAAATATGCTTTCACTTAATATATGAAATTGTTTAATCATACAAAGTGTTAGCATGTATTGACAAACAACTGCTAATACTGTATAGAAAAGTAAGTAGTTATGATATCTACAGGGCAGAAAGAGTTCCTACCCGTTTTACCCTTGTCGACCAATGCAAAGAGTGCTGCTCCAATTGTCGAAGGCAAAGTCCTGGTGGACTGCAGTGATGGAGGGACTGTCATCGTCCTCCTCCTCCCGAATGATGACCATTATGTCTGGGCAATTGTAAGACCCCGAATTTTATGAAATAAAAGTATTCAATTTTTTTTAATTACTATTCATGAGTTACTATTCACGAGTTACTATTCACGAGTACTATTCATGTAGCATGATAATTTTTTTTATAAGAAGGCATTACTCAATAATTGTTACAGTAATTACTATTCAATATTTTATTTTATTGATTCAATAATTGCTACGTTGATATTTTATATTATTGTTGTTTCAATAATTGTCACGGCACAGTATTTTCTATTATTGGATCAATAATTCATATTATTTGAATAATATTATTAGATAATATTGTTGGCAATGTCTAGAAAATTTCATACGATGAGAGGTTTTGTCACCTAATCACGCACTCAAGATGGAGAAATTCTTATTGAAAGCCCCTCTTTCTGAGAACCGCCTCGATTATCGATGATTGTGATTACGTAATATTATTTGTGAATAATTAATTATTAATTTTTATGATGAGGAAAATATTTATTTTATGTGGATATAGATGGAGAAAATTTTTAAAGTGCCAATTGTTGAAAATCGATATTTTATCTTTTCTGATAAAATAATATTTTATTATATTATTATAATATAATAATGATGATATTTTTACAATGAATGTGGGATATATGAGTATATGAGGAGAAAGAGTATTTTTGTTGAAAAAGTTATTTAAAACATGTTAAACATGTATGTGGGCCAATTTCTTGACTGAAATTTGATTATAGCTTGTAAAATCGTCCGTTTGTGGATTTCAGTCAATTTCTGTTTGGAATTTGGAAAACCTTTCTTCTGCAAAGTTGTAGATAATGAAATTTCCTATGAAAAAGACACGTGGTTCAAATTTTTCTGACAAAATGGCTATTTATTATGAATTATTGAAGTTTCGAGGTTCCAAAATAATTGATTTTTGGAAGTTTAAAATATTTATAGTTAGAAAAACGTTTTTGATATGTTTGGTGAGCCCCATTGGTTGTTGAAATGGCTGAATTCAGTTATTGATGGTGGGCGTAAGAATTTATAATATATATATTATTATTATATTAAATTTTCTGCTTTGGTGTTCTAAGCAATTTCCTATAAATAGGTGCTAAGGTTAGAATTGAAAATCACACTAGAAACTGAAGTTTTCTCTCTACTTCTCTCTCTATATTATCGAGTGTATTCTTTTGAGTATTTTGATATCTTAAGTATTGCTATACGGTGCAACTTCGTTCAGCAATATTCAAGTCAGAAGTACTGCTTTTTTGAGGTAAGGGATAGTAAGGGATATTATTGTTAGTATGTAAGGATTATTATGTTTTTCAATTTTGAAATTATTTTGAACCTTCAAAAATTCTGGAAAAATTTGAAATGATATTTTGATGAGTTTTGTAGATTGTGTCCAAAAATGGCAATTTTTGGATGTATAGATTAGGAGTTATGGATTTTATGAGAAAAGACTATTTTAAAAGTAACCGCTTATAACTCCTTGTGATTAACTCCAAAATTGATGAAATTTTTATTGGGAGTACATTTAAATAATATCAGCATACTCTGTAAATTTCGGAATTTTTGGATAAAAATACAATTTATGATAAATGTCTGAATATTCGATGGTTTTGGCCATTGAAAAATAGTAAATGAATTTTAAAAATTCTGAGAAAAATATATGTTCAATATGGGACTATATTATGTTAAATCCCAAAAAAGAAATATTTGTGGAACTGATTTGGTATTTTTCATGAAAATGTTCTAGTTATGAGTAAATGAATTAAATATGTTATGTGAAGTAAGAAAATTGGAAAATATGATTTTATGGCTGGAGAATCATATATGAGGTATATGCAGATATTTTATGAGGGTTTTGGTTATTGGTGATGAAATCTTATGAGTTTGGCATTTTAGGATGATTAAATGCATTAGTAAAGTGTAAACAATTAAAATAAATTATTTATAAGTTTAAGAAATGATTGAAATATTGTGGTAGTATTAATAATATTAGATTATGAGATTATTAAGTGATTTATAATATTTTGATTAAGGTGTTATGAGATCATTGATTTATGAATCTTACTCTTGAGAATAAATCTATATGTTGATTAGATTATTTTATTATCATATATAACATTCTTATAACCCTAATGATGATATTTCTCTTTGACTTGAGTGTAAAGATGGGTAGATTATTGTGAAACCCCAGATTTTATGAATAAAGAATTAATTTTCTCGAAATAATTTTTTTTATATTATGGTGTGGATTTGAGATAATGTTATAGTTGTGGGTAATATTTATAAATTTTGCAAAAGTATGCAAGTTGTCATATTATATTCGATTGGTCGTGGGAATATTCGTTTTAAAACAGAAATATTCGCATACGACGGCACAATCATTAGGTGGACCTCAATAAAGGAATTATTATCGATTGAGAAAACGACAAAAATATTTTATTGAAAATAACGGCGGAGTTTTCACCGATTGATACTGTTTGAACTACTCTCGGTAGTAAAAAATACGATGTACGCGTTGTTGCATAGTAGCACACGGTATTGATTATTGATATTTATGTGAGAAGTCACTCAGTTTTGTTCAATCATTACTACAATAGTTGCTGCATAGTATCTCACATTATTTAATTCAATTATTGTTGATTTAGAAGTTTTGTTTTATTCATGTAATAAAATAAAAACATCTTTTTATATAAAAAATGTAATATTTATTAAAGTTATTCTATAAATAGAATATATTATATTCTATTATGCATAGTATTTTGCATAGTAAAATCTTTTTATATAAAACAAAATACTTTATTAAAGTTATTCAATAAATAAAATATATTATATTTTATTATGCATAGTGCCCGTAGTCATATAGTGTTTGCATAGTAAAAATCTTTTTATAAAATAGAATATATTATATTTTATTTAAAAGATTTTTTTTAAATATGAACCAAATCATTAAAGTAAATCAATCTGGATAGCTTCATGGATTAGTTACTTATGCATTCTATTTTCCTATAAATAGAGTTTCATTCCTTCATTATTTTCTTTACTAATTCACTAAATTCTAGAGAGAGAAACTATAGAGAGAGAGTATAGAGAGATAGAAGAAAAGTTTTTTGCTACTTCACTACTCTTATATCAAGTATTATTTTACGGTAAGGGATATTATTCTTTTGTATTCAAGAAGAGAACTTCTGTTATTCCATTTCTTTATTGTTCATTGAAATAACTCAGATATCGCTGCTACCCTATACTTGGTGACATTCTTCTATTATTACATCTTTATTATTCTGGTTGAATATCCTCAGATGTGCTATATCTTTAACCAAGTTCCATTTTAATTATTCCGCCTTTATTATTCTATCGTAATATCCATGTCATGCTATATATGTAGGACCGGTTCCATCATTTATTATTCCGCATTTATTATTCTGTTAGAACATCCTATCGGTGTGAATTTCACATGACCTGGTTCCGTTATTATTATTCTGTTGGAATAACCGTCTATGTGAAGTACCGCATGCATGGTGATATCTTTTGTTATTCCATTCGGTATTATACTCAGTTGATTGAAATTTTGATTTCTATACTCCATGAAATTAGTGGAATATCCTTGATATTTGCGCTTCATCCAGTATATTTCATGAAAATATTCTTCTGAGCATTCTTGAATTTTACTCTATAAAATAATATCATGTTGACAATTTGGACGTTAATAATTCCTGGATAAATTAATTCTTGAACTTGTTTTATTGAATTCTTATATCATTGTCATCATCCTCATGTCTATATTATGTTGAAAGTCATCTGTGGCCTGTAGTGCATAGATGGACTTGGTATGATTATGACCAGGGATTATTCGGTATAATCATAACCGTAATGTTACAATTGATGTGAAAAAAAGTCCTCATTGGCCCGTAGTGCATTGATGGACAGCTTTTGGTATGATTATGGCTATGGATTCTCTTTGGCCGTAGTGCAAAGATGAATTGTTTTATGGCATGATCAGGACCGTTGATGAAAACATGATTATCTTAAGCCGTAGTGCATGGATAATTCGTGGTCGTGATACTAAAGAATATCCTTGGCCGTAGTGCATTGGTGATTCGATGATGTGGATTATTTATTGAGCTGAGTCTCAGCGATAAAAGTGATGAAAAACTTTTTAAATCATAAAAGATAGTAGATTCTATTCTCTACTTGACTCTTTTAATGGATTGGTTGTTCCGCTGCAGTTAAACTTGATGTTTGTTATATTGTATCAGTTTAACACTGTTTAAGACTAATGATAATTTATTCTGCATTATCTTAGTCATAATATTTCTTAATGGGCTAGTTGAGCTCACCCTTTCTTCACTGTTCTCTTCAGGAAATGAGAATATAACAGGGACGAGTCGGGGAAGGGAGTGATGGTCCAGAGGATAGCATTAGTAGTCCTCACTATTCTGTGAAATAGTGTGATAATAATTGTAATAAGGACTCCTTTTGAGTTTGTATAATCTCTAGTAGATAATATTTGTATTCAAACTCATAGTTTATGTTTTGTCGTATTGTACACGACAGTTGTATTAGTAAGTTGTATTTGAATTTTGTACCATGTATCTGGCGACCCAAGATGGGTGATGTATACCTAATTTTGGGGGCGTCACAGTTGGTATCAAAGCTTAGGGATATGATCCCTGGCTAAGATGTGAGATAAGAACTAGGAGGGGAGAGACGGGGAATTCCTTTGCTAGTATGACCTACCTAAGTTTATTTGGTATTTAATTGGTCAGACAAAGTATAGGGATAATATGTGATATGTTAATTAACCCTTGTTTTGTGGTAGTGTTTGAAAATGGCATCCGAGAATGTTGAGATTATCAATGGAGCACAGAGAGACCGCCGAGTCTCCACAGATCAATAATCGGGGATAATGTGCAACGGATGACAATACTCCTCATGAAAACAATAACACCGATGAAATGGTGAATGATGGGATGGTCGAGGCTTTATACAATTCATGCAACAACAAAGTAAGGTAGCTCTGTCCAAAATGCGGTAGAAATAATCGATAACTCTCGGACGGTCACCGCAGAGCGGTTCAAGAAGCCGACCACCGAGTTTTTGGAAAGCCGTAACCACTTAAGGCGAGAGACATGGATAAAGAAAAATTACCAAGATATTTGATCTCTTGGAATGCTCGGAGGAGCAAAGGTTCCATTCGCCACCTTTATGTTGCGTGAAGAAGGAGATCATTGGTGGGAATCAGAAAATGTACCCGACTGGCGACGACTCAAGATGTCTTGGGAGAAGTTCCAAGAATTATTCAAGGACAAGTACTTTCCTGAAAGTGTTCGTCACATGAAGGAGGTAGAATTCATCAAGCTGGAGCAAAATAATATGACCGTGTCGCATTATGAGGCTAAGTTTGCGGAGTTATCCTAGTTTGCATCCCATTTGGTCGATAATGAGGAGCGAATGACGCGAATGTTTTTACGAGGTTTGAAATCCGATATACGTCAATACCTCATTTCTCACAAACTTTGTTTATATTCAGATGTTGTGAATATGGCTCAATTATTGGAGCGCGATAATGAGTCAGCACAACCAAAAGGCAACGACCAACAACGCGATAATAATCATACCGGTGGCAACGGTCATCGGAACAACGATAACCATCGTGGGGAATATTATCATGCCAAGAATGGTAACCATTTCGGTGGTAATCATGGCCAAGATAATAAGAATGGACATTTTAAGAAGAGAAGGTTCAACAATAACGTGAAGACATCGACACCAGCACCCGTTTCAAAGGAAGAAGAACGCCCATCGGTCGTATGTTTCAAATGCGGACAAGAGGGACACATCCATCCAAACTGTACACAACAATCCAAAGCGTGTTTTAATTGCGGAAGAAAAGGTCGCCTAGCTCGATTTTGTCGTATGGTGAAGTCAAGTCCAACTGGGATAGTGATGCCAAAGGATGTCCCAGACAAGCCAAAGCCGTGTAGTTTTAAGAGAGCATTTTTTTTTTCGTGACGAGGAACCCTGAATAAAATTATCACGGGTAAGTTAATCATAAGCTCTTCGAATTCTATACCGTGTTGAGATACTGGGTTCTACTCACTCTTTTATTTCACCTAGTTGTGTTCAATGTTTATACTTAACTCCTAGGAGAAGTTAAACTTTAATTTATTAATTGAAACTCCATTGGGAGAAACCTTCGTTATTACCTCCAATCGCTTATAAATCTTGTTTGATTCAAATCGACACTTTCACGTTACCTGTCGATCTTATCTCTTTGAAAATACTTGCCTTTGATGTGGTTTTTTTTAAACGATTGGTTAACTACTCATCATGTTTTTCGTAAGGTTGTTAGCTTTCATATTCCTAACCAACCTATTATGCGAATTCAAGCAACCAAACCACTAAATTCAATCATTGTCATATCAAGCCATAAGTAAAGAGCCCCGATCCTTTTGTTGGTGACTTCCTTGTGTGGAATGCACCGAAGCCAGACTTTCTATAGGCGACGTCGTGAATGACGATGACAAGTTGATAGGTATCATTGTGAGGTGCTATCTAGGTTAAGGGATAGAAGTCACAGTTGGTATCAATGTGACGTACTATCCAAGTCTTGGATGAGAGTAACAGTTTTGAATGATATTTCTATCATTAATAAATCTCTTGACGTAATCCTGAAGACTTCTTAGCCTACCCCAGAGTGTGAAATCAAATTTTTCATTGACACCAGTACAAAACCCATTTCTTAAACCCTCAAAATATTTCTTCAACTAAAACGAACGTAACATGCGCCAAAGACGTTGACTCGAGCTGTTGAAGATTACGATTGTACTATTCAATATCATCGTGGAAGAGCGAACGTGGTAGCTGACGTGTTGGGTAGAAGATCGTATGCGTTTACAAGTGCGATGTTGTTAACATAAAGACTCATTTTGTATAACTTGCAAATGATGAAGATAGAGTTAAAGACTCTAGGGACCCACGTGAAGATAACGAATATATGAGTAAAATCGACTTTAATCGATAAAGTTGAAGACGCTCAAGCTACATACCCGAATCTGATGAATATGAAAAAGAAGGTTCAAGAGGGCGTTATTCTAGAAGAAAGAGTTGCTGAAGAGAGGAAATCTCAACCCTCGATTTAATTGGCCCATTTAAAATCCTCGATAAAGTAGAAACTGTGGCTTATAGACTCGTTTTACCGCCAAGTATGTCACGTGTTCATAACGTTTTTAACGTATCGATGTTACGTAAATATGTGGACGACCCGAACTACATTATTAATTTAGAACCGGACAAGATAGCGGATGATTTAATGTTTGAGGAGATACGTGTTAAAATCTTGGATAAGAAGAATCGTATTCAACACTCAAAGGTTATACCTCAAGAGTTAGAATCTGAAATGAAGTCAAGGTATCCTCACCTTATCGGCATACCAGGTACGTACATAAATTTCGAGGGCGAAATTCCATAAGGAGGGGAGATTGTGAAACCCCAAATTTTATGAATAAAGAATTAATTTTCTCGAAATAATTTTTTTTTATTATGGTGTGAATTTGAGATAATGTTATAGTTATGGGTAATATTTATAAATTTTGCAAAGTATGCAAGTTGTCATATTATATTCGATTGGTGGGGAATATTCATTTTAAACAGAAATATTCGTATGCGACCAAGACAATCATTAGTGGACCCCAATAACGGAATTATTATTCGGATTGAGAAAACGACAAAAATATTTTATGGAAAATAACGGCGGAAGTTTTACTGGTTGATCTTTTTGAACTACTCGGTAGTAAAAACACGATGTCTGCGTTGTTGTTGCAGTAGCAATACCAGGTATTGATTATTGATATTTATGTGAGAAGTCACTCGGTTTTGTTCAATCATTACTACAATAGTTACGATAAGTATCTCACATTATTTAATTCAATTATTGTTGATTTAGAAGTTTTGTTTTATTCATGTAATAAAATAAAAAACATCTTTTTATATAAAATGTAAATATTTATTAAAGTTATTCTATAAATAGAATATATTATATTCTATTATGCGTAGTGTTTTTTGCATAGTAAAATCTTTTTATATAAAAAATGTAATACTTTATTAAAGTTATTCTATAAATAGAATATATTATATTTTATTATGCATAGTGTTTGCATAGTGCCCGTGATAGTATTTTTGCATAGTAAAAATCTTTTATATAAATAGAATATATTATATTTTATTTAAAAGATTTTTCTTTAAATATGGACCGTCAGATTAAAGTAAATCAATCTGGACCGTTCATGGATTAGTTACTATGCATTCTATTTTCCTATAATAGAAGCTCATTCCTTCATTATTTTCTTACGAATTCATTGAACTTTAGAGAGAGAAACTATAGAGAGAGACTATAGAGAGATAGAAGAAAAGTTTTCTGCTACTTCACTACTCTTATATCAAGTATTATTTTACGGTAAGGGATATTATTCTTTTGTATTCAAGAAGCGAACTTTTGTTATTCCATTTCTTTATTGTTCTATTGGAATAACCTGTATACGCGGACTACCCTTTACTTGGTGACATTCTTCTATTATTCTATCATTATTATTCTGTCGGAATATCCTGTTTGTGCTATACGCCGGACCTGGTTCCATTTTTATTATTCCATCTTTAATATTCTCATTTTTAATATCCTGGCGTCATGCATGTATATACGCGGACTTCGGTTCCATCATTTATTATTCCGCATTTATTATTCTGTTGGAACATCCTGTCGGTGTGAATTTCACCTGACCTGGTTCCGTTATTATTATTCTGTTGGAATAACCGTCTATGCGAAGTACCGCATACATTGTGATATCTTTTGTTATTCCATTCGGTATTATACTCAGTTGATTGAAATTTTGACTTCTATACTCCATGAAATTAGTGGAATATCCTTGATATTTGCGCTTCATCCAGTATTTTTCATGGAAATATTCTTCTGAGCATTCTTGAATTTTACTCTACAAAACAGTATCATGTTAACAATTTGGACGTTAATAATTCCTGGATAAATTAATTCTTGAACTTGTTTTATTGAATTCTTATATCATTGTCATCATCCTCATGTCTATATTATGTTGAAAGTCATATGTGGCCTGTAGTGCATAGATGGATTTGGTATGATTATGACCAAGGATTATTCGGTATAATCATAACTCTAATGTTACAAATGATGTGAAAAAAAAGTCCTCATTGGCCCGTAGTGCATTGATGGACAGCTTTTGGTATGATTATGGCTATGGATTCTCTTTGGTCGTAGTGCAAAGATGAATTATTTTATGGCATGATCAGGACCGTTGATGAAAACATGATTATCTTAAGCCATAGTGCATGGATAATTCGTGGTCGTGATACTAAAGAATATCCTTGGTCGTAGTGCAGGGGTGATTCGATGATGTGGATTATTTATTGAGCTGAGTCTCAGCGATAAGAGTGATGAAAAAATTTTTAAATCATAAAAGATAGTAGATTCTATTCTCTACTTGACTCTTTTAATGGATTGCTTGTTCCGCTGTAGTTAAACTTGATGTTTGTTATATTATATCAGTTTAACACTGTTTAAGGCTAATGATAAGTTATTCAGCATTATCTTAGTCATAATATTTCTTACTGGGCTAGTTGAGCTCACCCTTTCTTCACTGTTCTCTTCAGGAAATGAGAATATAGCTGGGACGAGTCAGGGAACGGAGAGATTGTCCAGTGGATAGCATTAGTAGTCCTCACTATTCTGTGAAATATTTTGATAATAATTGTAATGAGGACTCCTTTTGAGTTTGTATAATCTCTAGTAGATAATATTTGTATTCAAACTCACAGTTTATGTTTTGTCGTATTGTACACGACAGTTGTATTAGTAAGTTGTATTTGAATTCTGTACCATGTATCTGGCGACCCAAGATGGGTGATATATACCTAATTTTGGGGGCGTCACAATTATTGGTATGATCGTGACTATAGGTTCTCTTTGGCCAGTAGTACAAAGTTGAATTGTTGACTGGTATGATCATGACCATTGAATTTATAATTGAATATCTTTAGCTTAAGTGCAAAGGTGAATTGATCAACATATATGGTTATAATTATGGTTTATATAAATTCTGAAATCATTATGTATTTCTTTGAGATATGAATATCTTTGGCATGTAGTGCAAAGATCAATTATTGATGAATATCTTTGGTTCGTAGTGTAAAGATTACCCGTTGTTGAATATCTTTGGCATGTAGTGCAAAGATAACTTGTTGTTGAATATCTTTGGCATGTAGTGCAAAGATAACTTGTTGTTGAATATCTTTGGCAAGTAGTGCAAATATGAACTGTTGATGAATATCTTTGGCCCATGGTGAAAAGATTAGTTTATTAGTATGATTATGAATAAGAACTGTGATTTGGTATAACCATGATCTTTGATGTTTCAGGTAAAGACATGTGATGAAAATTATCTTCGTCTTGGATGCGAAGAGGAATTTAGAATTACAATTATGATTATGAGTTATTCATATAATTGTGGAAAGGAACTGTTGATTAATGTTACAGGGATAAAACATTGTTGGTGGACTTTTAATGTGGAGAAGATAATAGACTTTATGGTCTATTTGACTCTTCTAATGGATTGCTCGTTCCGCTGCAACTATGGTTGAAAAGTTTTATCATCTACCATATGTTCTAAATCTCTAATTTATTACTGATGAAGTCTATTGATAATGTAATTTTCTTAGTCATAATATTCTTTACTAAGCTAGTTGTGCTCACCCTTTTACTTCACAATTCCTTTCAGGTAATAAGAGTGTAGCTGGGTCGAGCGAGAATAATAGGGGAATAGTGTGATGGTTCGGGTCTGTCAAAGTTTCTGAACACATTATAAAATGGCATGACATACAATATATAATTGTATTGAGGACCTAAGATGTGTGTGTCGTATATTATACGTCACTTAATAATTGATTTTGGTGAACAACAATAGCGTGAGGCGAACCCAAATTTGGAAGGGTGTTTTATCAATGTCATACAAGATGTCTAATGACATACAACCTCGCGTTATCATAAGATAGGGTTGTGCAAATCAACTCGCTGAGTATATCTACGAGCACTACCTATATGATCTTGGAGTTTATTTGAAACATAATGTTCAATTGCAGATGGTGGAAATAGTTATATGTCAAGAGAAGACTCACCATTGGAAAGAAGATGATAGTAATCTTCTCATTTTTCTTTGGGATCTATTAGGTCAACCAAGGATAATTATGTGGGAATATGATATCTATCATTCATGGCCTCCTATGTATGAAGGTTTCCTTGAACACTTACCAAAGATTTTAATTTCTAAAACAGTTCTAGATTGTACCTTTATGTAAGGTATCACTGTGAGATGTTGTCCATAGTTGGGACATGAGTCATAGTTGGTATTAAAACTCACAGTATATATGTTGTATTTTGCACAACAATTGTAGTAATAAAGTTGTAGTTATTTTCTGTACCATGTATTTGGTGGCTCAGAATAGGTTGGATGGATTGGACCTATTTTGGGGGTGTCATAGTTGGTATCAGAGCTTAGGGATATGATCTCTGGTGGAGATCAGGGAATAGAACTAGGAGGGGAGAGATGAGTAAATCCTTCGCTAGTGTGTCCTACCTAAGCTTATTTGTTGGTCAGTCATAATATCGGGATATTATGTGATATGTTAATTTGTTCAATTAACCCTTATTTTGAAGCTGTATTCTAGAATGATATCTGAAATACAGGAGATGAGCAATGGAGAAATCATGATGACATGGAAGATGGAATCTAAAATGAAAGCAAGGTATTCTCAACTCTTTGAAATACCAGGTACGTAAATTTCGGGAACGAAATTTCATAAGGAGGGAAGATTGTAAGACCCCGAATTTTATGAAATAAAAGTATTCATTTTTTTTTAATTACTATTCATGAGTTACTATTCACGAGTACTATTCATGAAGCATGATAATTTTTTTTCGTAAGAAGGCATTACTCAATAATTGTTACAGTAATTACTGTTCAATATTTTATTTTATTGATTCAATAATTGCTACGTTGATATTTTATATTATTGTTGTTTCAATAATTGTCACGACACAATATTTCCCATTATCGGATCAATAATTCATATTATTTGAATAATATTATTAGATAACATTATTGGCAATGTCTAGAAAATTCTGTCTAAGGAGAGGTTTGGTCACCCAATTGAGCGCCATGAAGAGAAATTCTTATTGAAAGCCCCTTTTCTCAGGAACTGCTGATTATCGATATTGTGATTACGTAATATTATTTGTGAATATTTAATTATTAATTTTTATGATGAGAAAAATATTTATTTTATGTGGATATAGATGGAGAAAATTTTTAAAGTGACAATTGTTGAAAATTGATATTATATCTTTTCTGATAAAATAATATTTTATTATATTATTATAATATAATAATGTTGACATGTTTTACAATGAATGTGGGATATATGAGTATATGAGGAGAAAGAGTATTTTTGTTGAAAAAGTTATTTAAAACATGTTAAACATGTATGTGGGCCCATTTCTTGACTGAAATTATATTATAGCTTGTAAAATCGCCCGTTTGTGGATTTCAGTCAATTTCTATTTGGAATTTGGAAAAACTTTCTTTTGTAAAGTTGAAGATAATGAAATTTCCTATGAAAAAGACATGTGGTTCAAATTTTTCTGACAAAAGGGCTATTTATTATGAATTATTGAACTTTCGAGGTTATAGAATTATTGATTTTTGGAAGTTTAAAATATTTATAGTTAGAAAAACGTTTTTGATATGTTTGGTTAGCTCCATTGGTTGTTGAAATGGCTGAATTCAGTTATTGATGGTGTGCATAAGAATTTATAATATATATATATTATTATTATATTAAATTTTCTACTTTGGTGTTCTAAGCAATTTCCTATAAATAGGTGCTTAGGTTAGAATTGAAAATCACACCAGAAACTGAAGTTTTCTCTCTACTTCTCTCTCTATATTATCGAGTGTATTCTTTTGAGTATTTTGATATCTTGAGTATTGCTATACGGTGCAACTTTGTTCAGCGTTATTCAAGTCAGAAGTACTGCTCTTTTGAGGTAAGGGATAGTAAAGGATATTATCGTTAGTATGTAAGGGTTATAATGTTTTTCAATTTCAAAATTTTTCTGGACCTTCAAAAATTCTGAAAAAATTTAAAATGATATTTTGATGAATTTTGTAGATTGTGTCCAAAAATGGCGATTTTTGGATGTATAGATTACGAGTTATGGATTTTATGAGAAAAGACTATTTTAAAAGTAACCGCTTATAACTCCTTGTGATTAACTCCAAAATTGATGAAATTTTTATTGGGAGTACATCTAAATAATATCAGTATACTTTGTTAATTTCGGAATTTTTGGATAAAAGTACAATTTATGATAAATGTCTGAATATTCGGTGGTTTTGGCCATGTAAAAAATAGTAAATGAATTTTAAAAATTCCGAGAAAAATATATGTTCAATATGGGACTATATTATGCTAAATCCCAAAAAAGAAATATTTGCGGAACTGATTTGGTATTTTTCATGAAAATGTTCTAGTTATGAGTAAACGAATTAAATATGTTATGTGAAGTAAAAAAATTGGAAAATATGATTTTATGGCTGGAGAATCATATATGAGGTATAAGAAGATATTTTATGAGGGTTTTGGTTATTGGTGATGAAATCTTATGAGTTTGGCATTTTAGGATGATTAAATGCATTTATTAGTAAGTGTAAATAATTAAAATAAATTATTTATAAGTTTAAGAAATGATTAAAATATTGTGGTAGTATTAATAATATTAGAATATGAGATTATTAAGTGATTTATAACATTTTGATTAAGGTGTTATGAGATCATTGATTTATGAATCTTACTCTTGAGATTAAATCTATATGTTGATTATATTGTTTTTATTATCATATATAACATTCGTATAACCCTAATGATGATATTTCTCTTTGACTTGAGTGTAAAGATGGTTAGATAATTGGTATGATCGTGACTATAGGTTCTCTTTGGCCAGTAGTGCAAAGTTGAATTGTTGACGGGTATGATCATGACCATTAAATTTATAATTGAATATCTTTAGCTTAAGTGCAAAGGTGAATTGATCAACATATATGGTTTATATAAATTCTGAAATCATTATGTATTTCTTTGAGATATGAATATCTTTGGCATGTAGTGCAAAGATCAATTATTGATGAATATCATTGGTTCGCAGTGTAAAGATGACCCGTTGTTGAATATCTTTGGCATGTAGTGCAAAGATAACTTGTTGTTGAATATATTTGGCATGTAGTGCAAAGATGAACTGTTGATGAATATCTTTGGCCCGTGGTGCAAAGATGAATTTATTAGTATGATTATGAACAAGAACTGTGATTTGGTTTAACCATGATCTTTGATGTTTTAGGTAAAGACATGTGATGAAAATTATCTTCGTCCTGGATGTGAAGAGGAATTTAGAATTATAATTATGATTATGAGTTATTCATATAATTGTGGAAAGGAACTGTTGATTAATGTTACAGGGATAAATCATTGTTGGTGGACTTTTAATGTGGAGAAGATAATAGACTTTATGGTCTATTTGACTCTTCTAATGGATTGCTCGTTCCGCTGCAACTATGGTTGAAAAGTTTATCATCTACCATATGTTCTAAATCTCGTATTTATTACTGATGGAGTCTATTGATAATGTAATTATCTTAGTCATAATATTCTTTACTGAGCTAGTTGTGCTCACCCTTTTGCTTCACAATTCCTTTCAGGTAATAAGAGTGTAGCTGGGTCGAGCGAGAATAATAGGGGAATAGTGTGATGGTTCGGGTCTGTAAAAGTTTTTGAACACATTATAAAATGGCATGACATACAATATATAATTGTATTGAGGACCTAAGATGTGTGTGTCGTATATTATACGTCACTTAATAATTGATTTTGGTGAACAACAATAGGGTGAGGCGAACCCAACTTTGGAAGGGTGTTTTATCACTGTCATACATGATGTCTAAAGACATACAACCTCGCGTTATCATAAGATAGGGTTGTGCAAATCAACTCACTGAGTATATCTACGAGCACTACCTATATGATCTTGGAGTTTATTTGAAACATAATGTTCAATTGCAGACGGTGGAGATAGTTATATGTCAAGAGAAGACTCACCATTGGAAAGAAGATGATTGTAATCTTCTCGTTTTTCTTTGGGGTCTATTGGGTCAACCAAGGATAATTTTGTGGGCATATGATATCTATCATTCATGGCCTCCTATGTACGATGGTTTCCTTGAGCACTTCCCAAAGATTTTAATTTCTAAAACAGATCTAGATTGTACCTTTATGTAAGGTATCACTGTGAGGTGCTGTCCATAGTTGGGACATGAGTCATAGTTGGTATTAAAACTCACATTATATATGTTGTTGTATTTTGCACAACAATTGTAGTAATAAAGTTGTAGTTGTTTTCTGAACCATGTATTTGGCGACTCAGAATAGGTTGGATGGATTGGACCTATTTTGGGGGCGTCACAGGGGGGAAGCCTAGTCTTAAGCATGTTAAGATTTTGGGATGTCCAACTTATGTGAAAAGGTTTCAGAATGATAAGCTTGGGACAAGATCTGATAAGTGTACTTTTATGGGATATCCTAAAGAAAGTTTAGGATATTATTTCTACAATCCTACTGAACAAAAGGTGTTTGTTGCCAAACATGTTGCCTTCTTGGGAAAGGAGTTTATCCTTGAAGGGGTCAGTGGGAGAAAAATAGATCTTGAAGAAGTTCAAGAACCAAAAACCACTACAGATCAAATGGATGAACCTGTCCAAGTAGAGATTCCTCTCATACCACACACCCTGATTCAGAATGGAAGAGTACCAAAGATACCTGAAAGGTATGGACTTGTCATAGAGGATGACGATGAGGTACGCATCATAGATGATGATGATGATCCATTGAATTACGAACATGCTATGAGTAGTAAAGACTAAGAGAAGTGGCAAGAAGCCATAAAATCCGAGATGGACTCCATATATGAGAACCAAGTATGGACTTTGGTTTCACCACCTGAAGGCATTAAGCCTATTAGGTGTAAATGGGTCTTTAAAAGAAAGATCGGAGTGGACATTTTGCAAGGTAGAGACCTATAAGGCCCGATCGATCGCAAAAAGGTTTCAAACAAAGACAAGGAGTTGACTATGACGAAACCTTCTTACCAAAGAGTAATGCTAAAGTCCATTCGGATTTTGCTTGCGATTGCAGCTTACCATGACTACAAAATCTGGCAGATGGACGTGAAAACGACCTTCCTCAATGGGAAACTTGAGGAGGATGTGTATATGACACAGCCAGAGGGATTTGTTTCAAAGGTTGGAACAAATCAAGTTTGTAAATTACAACGATCCATTTATGGATTGAAGAAAGCTTCTCGTAGGTGGAACATCCATTTTGATGAGACAATCGAAGAGTTTGATTTTATCAAAAATGAGGATGAACCATGTGTGTACAAGAAAGTTAGTGGGAGCGCTGTTTCATTCCTCGTATTATATGTGTCGACGTCGGGATTTTTAATTGTCCCTTTCCGTTACTTGTTTTTTGGTGTTCTCATTTTAAGTGAGATTTGTTTGAAAAAAATAAGTGAAAAAGGTCCGACATGTATAATGTCGACGATGGGACTGTTAAGAGTCGCCAGTTGATTTTTTAAATGGTTGTACCAACACAACCGAGAAAAGGTTTGCACATTGACCCAGTGATGTGACACTGCTAAACGGGTCGGTGAAACCGAGATTCATTAGGGTCCGGGGACTTGGTTATGCGGGGGGAAGGTGTTAGGAACCCCCAGACATCCGTGTTACCACGGTGACCGCCTCTTTTCAAGAAACAATTATCTGAATGTGTGTGTGTGTGTGGGTCAATGTGCTGTTATTTGGAAGTAGTATGAGGCCTCGTTCGCACCTATATACACAGGGTTTGAATTTATATAAAAATTCAATTTTTAGCAAGATATGGCAGTGATGTTTTATAAAAGAGGTTTTTCAAACCCTGATGCTCAATAGTAATTAAGACCTTTTACACTCCCATTTTATTAAGTGTTCGGCTTGATTGATTTTATTTGAAAAATGCGAAACATCCGTACAAAAATAATGTAAAAAAATAATGTCGACTTCCTCATGGGTATGGAAACCATCTGAGCAAATTCAGACATCGCAGAATAATTTACAAGCTGCTTACAGCTAAAAATGTCCATCACAGGAACCGAATCTAGATCCAATGGGATGAATCTGTGATAACATGATTCCTAGGTGCACATGATACCGCAATTTGTATGAAAGCGATGGCGGTATATATATAAAAGTCAGAATATATATATACGATACATGATCACCAACCACGAAGCACCTCCATGGGGGATCAGAAATGTAAATAAAGTTGTAAAAGCTATCAACCGCCACGGAGGAAACTCTAGGCGGGACGAAAACGTAAATAAAGCTGTAAATATGGTCTACCACCACGAAGGAAACTCCAGGCGGGACAAAACGTAAAGAAAGCTGTGCAAAGTGATCAACTGCCACGAAGGAAACTTCAGGTAGGACGAAACGTAAAGAAAGTTGTAAAAGCGATCAACCACCACGAAGTAAACTCCAGGTGGGACAATATATATATATATATAAGCGATAAATGCACTGGATGTAAAATCCAGGCTCATCAAACAGAGTTCGATAACAGTTCATATATATATAAGTATATATATATAAAAGCTGTAAACGCACCAGACCAAAGTCTAGGCTCATCGAACAAAGTTTGACACACAGTTAATATATATAAGTATATATATATATTAAAGCAAAGAAACGCACTGCATCAAAATCTAGGCTCATCGAACAAAGTTCACACATAGTTCATATATATATAAATATATATATATATATATATATATATATATAAGCAAATAAACGCTCGCATCAAAATGTCTAGTCTCAATTGAGGCATAACTTTCGATAATGTTAGTCAATATATATAAATATATATATATATATATATATATATATATATATATATATATATATATATATATACAAACTAAAATAAAACCACGGACAAAAGTCCAGGAAAATGCGCACAACACGACTCTCAACGTGAAGAAAGGTGTGCAGAGATGAAGAGAAATACTCTAAAATGTGTGAGAAGGCTTACAGTTGACTACCAAAGAAGACTTCTATATCTTTAGAGTGGGTAAACATTGGCTTTTGTAGGTACAAAAGGGCTATATATGAGCTCACAGGTGTTAAAAATGAGAAAGAACAATGCATGGGGTGAGTGCAGAGCAAATTGGGCAAGGCTTCCTTACCATTTTCCCTTGCAAAATGGGCAGCCCAAGCCCTCTATTTATAGATGATTTAGCCGCAGGTGTACCAGAGGCAACCCGGGTGGGCCCGGGTTTTTCGGGTCGGGTAGTCTAGAAGTACGTGCACTCAGGCACTGTAATGTCCACTCGAACTTTCAGAAGTGCAATCTGGGCATCCATAGGTATACAGAACCTATTTTGGACCGCTGTTATCGAGAGTTGTACGATGGCATGGGATTAGAGTTTGTACGAAGTCATTGAAGATGGGACGATGCCCTCTGGTCTTCAAGCTTCAACTTTCATCCGTTACCCCGCACAATAGTCACTGGGGATTAGTTAGTCTTGTGGGACATCGTTGCGTAGAGATGTTGAGATGACATGGCGTGGAATCGTGTTGGCGAGATGATGATGTTTCCCCTTACCGGTGTTATCGGTGGATTGGGCTGATAAAGCCGACGTTGCTCACTACTTCGATGAGATTAGACTGCTGCATTTATCGAAGGTCCTCATTGTCATCTTTAAGGTTTGCATGTCTTCCGGATGTTATCGCCGGGTTGGTACAGTGTATCTCGTTGTGAGCGCCGAGATTAAAGCTGGTCACATTTGAAACAAGCATTTCCGGGGTTATCGTCGAAATTGCATTCCTTGGGGTTATCACCAAGGTTGGTGGCTATTCCCATGGTTAGGACTGAGACTGGATACCTCGGGGTTATCTCTGAGATCAACCGGTCTTCTCCGGTGTGTGTTCCGATATTGGATCTGCATGCCTCGGGGTTATATTCGAGATTGGAATTTTTACTCCCAGAGTGGGCTCCGGGGTTGATGCTGAGCTTCCGATAGTATCCGGTATAGATATGGATTGTCTTTCAGGGTTCCCTCTTAAAAGACGAATTTGTCCTCCTATAATGTTAGTGACAGGTATTCTGAAAATTTCGAGTGTCTACAGATGCCCCTCTTTATCATACTTATGCATGGCGATGCATGGGTAGGATAAAGAATCCTAGACACTTGAAACGCAACAAGACAAACATTGTACTTTGGGTAGCAACATGATGCAACTGTATGATGCATGTATACGGGGTTGTAGCCCAATATGCTGGGGATGATTGCTGGCTCCCTGTGGTTTCAACAGGGGATTAGCAATGATGACCAGATTTGATGTGTAATCTAAATCTGTTAGGATGTTGATATTGGAGTTATCACCAAATCCCTGTGTCTTCGATTATGACTTGATCCTGAAGATGTATCTCTTATGTGTAAGAGATCTGTGGGGATAAACCTGGGTCTGTTTAAGGATGTGTATAACATATTCCATCATGTATCCTCTTTGATAACATTAACCTTTCCTTGTTAGTATCGCCAGAATATGTCAATATTCTATTGGATTTACTGCCAACAGAAAATACTGTCAAGGACGTTTGACCTTCGTTGACGTGTACTTCACTGACATTGAATCAACGGCTGAAAAATCATGTGGGATATACTGTCAAGGTTGCTTGACCTTCGCTGACGTGTGAATCAACGGCTGATACTCTATGGGTAGATTGTCAAGGTTTCTTAACCTCCGTTGTCTTGTAGATCAATGGAGCATTGCGTTGTGACCCCCGCTGGGGATCCGCTGGGGAAATATGAGCAATCGAGCATGAAATCCTCGAATAGCTCTAGAGCTCTGATAGGTTTAATCGCTATCGGCTGAGATAACATCAAGGCTGCTTGACCTTCGTTGATATGTGTGTCAACGGCTTAAATGTACGTTGTAATCCCCTGCTGGGGACATACGTTGTAACCCACATCGGGGATCCATTTAAGACAACGACCCGGAGTTGGCGGCATCGGACTTGTACAAGGTATTGCCGGATGTGATTTATGACAACTGAGATCATTGGCAGGGTATACCTCGTGTTTGGGTGACTACCAATGAGTGATGTATAGACTCAAAGTTTCATCTGAGAAGACTAGGATTGTATGTTATTTTGCTCAATCACGTGGCGTTTTTATTCCCGATTTAACTTTTCTAGTTCGCAAGAACTCCTTTGCAACTCAAACCGACCGAGAAATGGGAGGTGGGACCCACATAGGGTGTGCCAGTAGTTGCACTCGCTTTCTACCGTAGTGGGTGGGCTGGATGATAAATTCCAGCAGATTGGTCTCACAAGTCATTTTCAGTTTGTTGCGCGAAGAGAAATCCATGAGCCTCCTTCAAATCTGCTGAGTTCGGGCTATTTTCTGCAAATTTTGTCACCGTACAAGTGTTCTACACTATCCTGGTAACGTATGCATGTATTTTTTCTAGTTTTTATCCGTTAGATTTTGAGTTATAACATGAAATGCATCTAAACACGTAGTAGTGATTATGTATGCACAAATGACTTGATAAAAAATATTCAACATAGTAAATGTTAGTATTAAACCATGCTGAACATAATGATATGAAAAAAATTGACTTTTAAGACAGTCAAATTGGCACCTTTTCTGCTATTTTTTGTCTTATTTGAGGTCCAATGAGCAAAGGTAGAATGGCGAAGTACTCCTGATATTGAGGTTAACCTTATGCATGTATGATTTTCATTTTTAATGCATATATTATGTATATGACTTTGGGGCAGGTGTGCTACTGAATGGCCACCTAGACATGCCTATGTGCATGTGGATAGTCCTATTTTCAAAGGGGACTATAGCAAAAAAATTCCAAATATAGGCATTGGGTAGTCATACATTTTAACTCTATTGTATGTTAAAGTAAATGCATGCATTCATATAGTCATAAAATGCATTCTAGAAAGCTCCAGGTAAGGAAATACCACACCCTTTCTGAGGTGATTTGGAGACTTGTTGTCCAGATATTATGGATCCGGATCAGCCGAGCAATTCCCATAGGACTACTTCTGGTATATGGTGGAGGGCTTCTGAAGTGCCTCGTCCCCATTCTGTCAGATAGCCTCGTTGGTTGGTGGAGGCCGTGATTCGTCATGTCCGAGCAGACGTGCCAGACGTTGAGGACGAGGAGGCGGATATTCCGATTGAGGATCCCGCTCCTGCTGCACATGTTCATCGTAGGGAGCTACCTTGTATTCAGGTGGAAAACCTAGAGCTGCTGGGTGATTTGAGCAGACATCCATCGATGTACTTGCATGCTAACAAGGTATGGCGTTAGACTTTGATCTTCCTTCTTTCCTATTGATGAGGATTAAAGGGTTCTGATGTTGATCTGCATTTTATGCAGGTTCCCGCATTCACACAGCCTCGAGGGAATTGGTTTAGTATACACTCAATGTATCAAGCTCTTCATCCTGATTACAGAGCCATAGTGCATGACTGGGGATTTGGGGCATTCTTCTCCATCCTTCCTCGTCGTTGTCCTTGGGGTTATCTCAAGGCATTATCTGAGCGATGGTTTTATCAGACTCAGTCACTTCATCTACTGGATTGAAAGGTGATGATGACGCCGATGGATTGGCGATTTATCACATGTATGGAGTTTGGAGGGGAGCCAGTTCCTTGCATGGCGAATATACCCCCCTATCGCCACGGATCCTTGTTAGGAGTTCCGGCGGAGGCGCTCAAAGGTAGGACTGTCCATTCAGGTCCTTTGAGCGTAGATGCTATGAGTGGGCTTTTGAGTGAGCCTATGCCTGATGATGTCAGAATCAGGGATCGCGTTCTGCGATGATTGTTCCTGATGATCATTAAAGGCTGCTTCATAGCAGATAACTCTTCTATGGTTTCTTTTGCATTGATCAGCACCACGCGTGATGTGGACCATATTGGAGAGTATGATTGGGGCTCCTACACCTTTGCCTATTTCCTCCGGGGCATGCGGATGCGCTCACAGGGTTTAACCGAGGCTTGGCTAGGCTTTTACCCATTTCTGTTGATGAGTATTTCTCTTATCTTTTCCCATTTATAGGTTAAGAGTGTTTACTGATAGCAGATGTTTTGCCATTGTGTTGGCAGTTTTTGGCCTATGAGAGGCTCCTATGCTTGCATCATGTGAGTGTGTTAGGTTTAGATACCTATCCACGAGGACGACGATGGCATCATTCTATTTTTCCAGAGGTCCCTGTAGTTGAGGGCTTCACTCATCGCCAGATCACGGTGGAGTTCTTGACATGATACCATCATAATGGATTCCTATTCAGGGGAACACCTGACCATCAAGCTTTGAGAATGGATACCCGGCCGAGTCAGTACTTGATTTCCACCGGAGAGAGTTCTTTTCTTCATAGATGGAGACCGGAGCTCTATTTAGGAGCGTGCTATTAGGAGCACCATAGGGGAGATTCAGATGCCGATCTTGCTTCCTGCCAGTGTCATGGATATGTATCGCGGAGTCGAGATATCCCATTGATGGGGGTCCACCGGAGGTCCATATACCCGAGGAGACGTTCAATGGTGGGGTCCCTAGATATTGGAGCCCATCCGCGCCAGCTCTATTTCCGGGAGTGTCGATCCCACTATATTAGATTGATAGCACCATTGGACCGAGGTCCCTATTTATCCAGATGGAGATCCGGTGAGGCGGATTCATTTGTTTCTTCTATGCCTCCCTGCCCATCTTCCAACCCGACGGATGGTGCTCCACTATGTCTAACATCCATACAATCATTCCATTGAAATACAACAAAATGAAAGTAATTACTATCTTCTTATTACAATCAAAGTATAATCCTTCCTGGGTTCATAAATCCTCCTCTATTACATCGTTCATTGTTCATAATGTATAATACATACAAACTTACTAAACTATTACCTGATGCCTAAGCATCCATCTTAGCTTTGCCCTTATCATTCTTGGCATTCACAAATCGTTCATCTTTAACTGCGGTTATATAATTCAAGCAAGAAGTGAGCATGACAACTTCGGCAAGTTTAATCGAGGATAACGGGAATACCACATTCATTCATGATGAATTATATAACAATTCCAACATAAGCGAAACAATAGTTATGAAGTATTACGAATCGATAATACTTTAACATTAATTCATAACATCAATTCCCAAAGTATAGAATAGATTAGGAATTACGAGGCAGAATTCGATAGACCATGAAAATTAAATTTCAGTTTTCATACTTGAAAAGGAGTCCACAGCACTAAGGCCATTCATCCGTATAACTTACGAGCACTTCTAGGTGATCAGCCTATAGTACTCTATGTTGATCAACACTACATTCATTAAACGTATTTACGTTTAATATTTTTGGCAAACTCACGTGCCCATCGAATAATCGATGAAAAATACTTTTGTTTGTTCATAGACAAACCTTACCTTCACGTCCGTACCAATTACTTGGCATAGGATAGCGTTAACATTTCTATATAGAATGATATGAATAATAATCAATCTATATCTTACGAATAGTCTAAGCCAGGAGTTAAAATCGCATCGACCCTTTCTTTAAAACAAGTCTTGCAATTGATTCAGCGAATCACATAAAACTTGGCTAACATGGAAGTTAGACAAGCGTTAAGAAAACTTGCCTTTTAATCGTCTTCAAATAACTTACTCGGTGACCACAACCTTTACGAGAATCTACATGATATGTTCACATAGCACCTTTGTAATTAGCTATCAAACAACTATTCACATTGTTCCTACAAACTTCTTTCTCTTCTATATATACGTGTTAACTTAATATCTTTATTAAAGTCGACATGACTTATTACCCTTCATCCGGTGTATATCTCTCTATTGGCGTTTGTTAGCAGGACTCAAACATCGTTGATAAAGTACCACTTTTGTTTATTTTACATATCTTGTTTATATGCATTTCATTCCTAAGTTTCATACTCTATACCTTAGTATAGGTAGTATAGGATTAGTCTTAGTACATTCATTGATTATATAAACTCAACTCGGTGGGTCTCTAAACAATTTGAAGTTTAAAACCTAACTTGGTCAACTTTTTCCTCTTTACCATTTCTGTGCTGACGTGATCCTTTATATATTAGTGGTATTTGCTTGTGAGTTAGCGAGGTACTCGTACGAAGTGCAGTGTTTGCGCTGCCACCACTTTATCTTGGTTTTGGTTTGCTTTTTGGCACTGCAAGTGTCTTGCAGCGATTAGCCAAACCGGTTTTGGTTTTCTAACGAAACTCTAGGCTTCCTAATTTGTTCGTTTTACATCCGAATTGACCCATTCGAATTCCTAAAAGTCGAAATTACATCCTTTACGTGTTCATATAAAATTCAACACTTTCGAATCCGTTAACTCATAATTCACTATTGAGTTCATTTTATATCGTTAAATAGCGTTAACGAGCGTTCAATGCTTGTTTTCTTCATTCTAAGTCGGAATCCGACGATTCTTGAACCCACAACTCTTAATCACCCTATCTCACGTGTTGACATTGGAAACCGATGTTTTCAAGTCACATGGAAACTTTTGACCTTTAATCCAAACTTTATGCATTTTTGACGTTTAACGTCTATTTCATAAAATTAAACTATAACCCGTTACTATTGTTCTTTAAGCCAAATCACATGGAATACTCCATGGATTTCATATCTACATCCTAACCAAACAAGATGCATATACTAACGTATTGATGGAGCTCAATCGTTTATCAACAATCGATCTCAACTATCAATATTTTCATGGTTCAAAAACTATATCAAACCTTATTATTTTTATAATCTCATGACTTATAGAGATTGAATCTATGGTAAGTCATCTTTAAATCCTCACTCATGACATATACCACCCCTTAATGATTCTCTAAAATGAAAGAAAATCTAAAAGAGATGGAGATGAAAGGTAAGGAATATACCTTAAGAACTCTTATAAATTTCTTGAAAACTCTAAGTCCAATCTTCCAAAATATATGTTTTGGTTGAGTATAGCTCTCTTTCTCTCTCAAAATAATCTAGGTTGGTAATTGAAAAACTCTCAAATGGCCAACCTTGCCTTCTTATTTATAGGAAATGAGAATGGAGGGCAATTTGGACATTAAACCCCACCTCCTTACTATTCATGTGTGGTCACCAAGTAAGATACTTGGTGACCAAGCCTTATGCTTGGAGTCCACACCAAGGTGGCCGGCCCACCTCCTTTTTGTGACATCCCATGGGTTGCCCCATGGGTTTTACCCATTCGGTGACCCACCGGTTCGACCCACGGTTCGGTTTTAATGAATTTGGCTTAACTAAATAAACATTGGGCCTTGACTTGGACTTAACCCATCCATCTCATTGGGCTTAGTCATTCAATTGATTGGGCTAATCATAATCCAATACAAGTGAATTACTCATTGATACATAGATTAATCCTATGATAATCATCGTATTCTACACGTACAATTCACGTATTCCCTTCGTATACCATACGTACAATAATCGTATTGTACCTCGTATTTACTCAACGTATTATACATAGATACTAACTAGCATCACCCATTGTATAACACTTGAATTAAACCTAACACCATTTCTTCTAAGCATATTATTTCCTCCTCGGAAATCAATATACTCAACCCTTAGGTTTTAAGTCCACAGGCGAAAACTGCGTTTTCCATAAATGAAATATTATCAGATATTCCATCTTATCACGATATTCTATCATTCGCGTTTCCGAATTTCAAAATAATTCCCCGACGAAAAGGATGAATAGTGTTTTTACGAAAATTTCTCGAAAAAACAATTATTATCGTCTTGGAAATTCCAAACAACTATTTCTAACACGTGGCGAATACTAACCACGTTAGCACATTCTAGGTCATAGAATGACTTTCACATAGCTTACTCACAAAGAAATCAATTAAATTCATTTAATTCACATAATCAAATAAAAATTTAATTGTCATAAAAAATCCGATTTTCTCGGGCGTTACATTCTCTCCCCCTTATAAGGATTACATCCCCGAATCTTAGCTTATAATTACATAAACAAATGAGGAAAATCTTCCTTCATTTTACTTTCGAGCTCCCACGTTGCTTCTTGACATTGTGGTTTCTCCATAACTTTACCTTCTTTGAAGGTATGACCTTATTTCTTAAAACTTGTTCCTTCCTATCAATAATTTGAATTGGAAGTTCCTCATAGGACAAGTCCTTCTCTATCTAAATAGATTCATACTCTATCACGTGTTTATAGTCCGATTTATAAGGACGCAACACTGACACATGAAACACATTATGAATGTGTTCCATCTCTTGGAGGTAAAGGCTACTACATACGCTACCTCCCTATCCTTTTAAAATCTCAAAAGGTCCTACAAACCTTGGACTTAACTTCCCTTTCTTTCCAAAATGTATCTTCCCTTCCAAGGCGATACTTTCGGAAAAACAAAAGATCTACATCAATTTCTCTATTCTCTCTGTGAGGATCTGCATACTTCCTTTCTTGGGTCTTGAGCCGCTACTAATCGATGTACGTATTAACTCTACCATGTCCAGCCGTCTCTTGAACCATCTCGGTCCCAACATCAAGCGTTCACCCACCTCATCCCAACCTGATGGAGTTTGGCACTTCCTCCCATCTGGCAAGCTTCGTGGCGGCATGCCTATACTAGCGTGAAAACTATTGTTGTCTGAAAATTCCACCAATGGTAGAAATTCATCCCAACTCCTTTGAAATCCATAACGCAAGATCTTAACATATCTTGAAGCGTTTGAATTGTTCGCTCACTCTGACCATCCGTCTGAGGATGATACGCCGTACTCAATCTTAACTGCGTTCCCATTTGCTCTTGCAAACTTCTCCAAAAGTTCGATGTGAATCGTGGATCACGATCTGACACGATCGAAACAGGTACTCCATGTCTGGAAATAATTTCCTTGACATACAGCTTAGCTAACTGATCTAGGTTATACCTAACTCCTATTGGTAGAAAATGAGCCGATTTCGTTAATCGATCCACTATCACCCAAATAGCATCGTATCCTTTTCTGGTTGTTGGAAGTCCCACCACAAAGTCCATCGTGATGTGCTCCCACTTCCACTCTGGAATTTCTAGCGGTTGTAACAACCCGCTCGGTCGTTGATGTTCAGCCTTAACTTTTTGACAAGTTAAGCACCTACTAACATATTCTGCTATCTCCCTCTTCATATTCGGCCACCAAAAGTTCTGACGAAGGTCTTGATACATCTTCGTACTCTTTGGGATGTATCAGTACCTCGAACTATGGGCCTCCATCATAATTTCTTCTTTTAATTCGGGATCATTAGGAACCCAAATTCTTCCCTCAAAAGAAGTAATCCCTCCTTATCGAGGTTATACTCGAGTCTTTTCTTCGTCTTCTATCCTCTTACGCATCTGCTTGCACTCCTCATTGCTCGATTGTACTCCCCAACCCGCTCCACTATGGTAGGTTGGGTTTCCATGGAAAATAACATCTCTCTACTTCCTCCGGTAACAACTTCTAGCTCCATTTTTGCCATCGTTTGTTACCAACTCATCTTGAGTTGTTAACATTGATAATTTCTCTCTACCCTTCTACTTAGCGCGCCGGCTACTACATTTGCTTTCCCGGATGATATAAAATATCACAATCATAATCTTTTATTAACTCTAACCACCTTCTCTGTCTCATGTTCAACTCCTTACGTGTGAAGATATATTTGAGACTTTTGTGGTCGTGTATATCTCATTTCTCACCATAAAGATAATGCCTCCATATCTTTAGGGCAAAAACTTCTGTTTGCCAATTCCGAGGTCATGAGTAGGATAGACCTTCTCATAATCCTTGATTGGCGTGGCAGCATCTGTGATGACCTTGCCATCTTGCGCATGAGCACATGACCCCAGTCCTTTATCACGAATCATCGCTATACACTACAAAAATTCCTGTATCGTCTGGTAAGGACAATATGGGTGCCTCACTTAACCTCTTCTTCAACTCTTGAAAAGCTGTTCTCACATGTTTGATCCACACATACTTTCTGAGCTTTCTTGTCGGTTGTTAGCGGAGTAGCTAATTTAGAAAAGTCAGGAATGAACCTTCTATAGTATCCCGTAACCCCGAAAACTCGAACCTCGGTTGGCGTTTTGGTTGCTCCCCCATTCGTTAACTTCTTCTACTTTTGCTTGGATCTCTGAAAATGCCATCCTTATCAATAACATGCCTAAAAGCGCACCTTCTCGAGCCAAAATTCACACTTTGTGAATTTACATACAACTTCTCCTTAGTAGTGTCTCGACACTATTCTTCTTAAATGTTAGAATGATCTTACGGCGTCTTTGAATAGACTAGAATATCATCGATGAACACTTCGACAAACTTGTCCAAATATTGTTTGAACACTCTTCATCATCATATCCATAAATCTGGTTGGCGCATTAGTCAACCAACGACATTACGAGAAACTTCGTAATGACCATAACGAGTTACGAATGCCGTCTTAGGTACATCTTCCTTCCTCACCTTTAGCGATGATACCCGTGCGCAAAATCTATTTTAGAAAAATACTTTGCCCTTTTCAAGCGATCAAATAGATCATCGATCACAGGCAAAGGGTATCTATTCTTAATTGTTAACTTGTTCGACTCTCGATAGTCGATACAAAGTCTTAACGACCCATCCTTCTTCTTTACAAACAACACCTTGGTGCTCCCCGAGGAGACACACTTGGTTGAATGTACTTCTGTCTAATAGTTCTTGTAATTGAACCATTAACTCCTTCATTTCAATGGCGCCATTCGATATGGTGCCCTTGAAAGCTGATGTCGTTCGATAACAGATCGATTACAAACTCCACCTCCACATCCGGTGGAATGCCGGTAATTCCTCAGGAAATACTTCCACAAAATCTTGCACAATAGGTATCGATCCAGGATGTTCCCACTCTTTGGGTATCCACAACATGGCATAGATAACCTACACACCCTTTTCTCAACATCTTCTAGCTTGTGTCGTGAGCGCAGAACAACAAGAGCGTCTCGGTGAATTACTATGAAGAACACTTTACCTTGGTTTTCTTAGAAAGCGAAGGTTTACACTTTTCTATGGCAATCTATAATCACCTCATGGTTCACCAACCAATCCATACCAAAATTACGTCAATTCTTTTAGCCTTATCGGTACCAAATCTCTGATAACTTATTCCCTCTAATTTCCACATGACAATCCTTATGAATATGTTCGATGGGGATTATTTCCTCGTTCGCTACCTTAACGTCTAAAGGTATAGGTAACTTTTAGGATTAAACCTAATCGCTTAGCAAATTCACATCTTTATAAAAGAACAAGTAGCTTTTAGAGTCAAATAGCACATAAGCATTTATCTCATTGGCCAGGAAGGATACACTGCTACCACATCTGTTGATCAACGCATCTTGAGCAGTCGTATTAAGCGTCTGGTGAGGTCTACCCCTTTGCGATGGTGTTGGTCGATAATGGCTAATTTACCACTACGAACTCTTATTCCCCTCTAAACCCTTCTTGAGCAAATTTCTTGCCATGTGGTCCATTGACCCACAGACAAAACACCCCAGGTTCTTCTTAGGGTTAGGGCGGTTGGGTGACAAATGCCCCTCCTGCCCACAGTTGTAGCATACTGCTTTCCCCTTTAAATAGACTCCCATGTAAGATTTTTAGCATGTCTTACATGCTTCGTTCTCCTTTTGGGATCTCCACCTTTACCCAGTATTCCCGAGGTTAAAACTCTTCCTCTTTGGCAAGTTGCGCTTCACCAACAACTTGACCTTATTACCTCCTTCTAACTTACTCTTAATCTTCCGCTCTTTGTGAGTGCTGAGACAAAGCCTCACCACCACCTTCACTTATTATCGCCTTCTCGAGAATGGTCCGTAGGAAGCACTTTGGAAAACCGATATCTCTTATAGAGCCGGGGTTTTAAGCCTGCTCAAATCTGTAGCGCCTTCCTTTCTCTCTATCCACGATGTGGAGCAAATCTAGCCAATTCGTTAAACTTGGCGGCATCTTTGAGGAACTATCATATCCCCACTTAAGTTCTAGGAACTTAATTTCCATCCTACCTGCATGCTAGTAGGGAAGTAGTTCTCGAAAAAACCTTCTTAAAAGCTGTTCCCCGCGTAACAACCTCTGTCCTAGCCCCACCTGGTGAGCTTCCCACGATGGTTGGCTTCCCCTTCATCATGTAAGTCGCAAAAAGAAGTCTTTTATAGCCTCACCTCGTTTGTTATCACAAACGCCTTTTCAATCTCTCTAATCCATATACGGGCTTCTAGTGGATCAAATCGTTCCTCGAACTTCGGGAGGACCCACACTTTTAAAGTCCTTAAAGGTAGTTGTTCTTGCTACCCCAGGGGCTAAAGAATCCCACCCCCACTTGGTTAAATGCAGTCGTTAATAAATTAACGAACTCTTGCATAGGGTTGTTAGGACCCCCTGATTTTCATTATGAGACTCGGCCTCTTGGTTCCGTTGTCTCCTTCTCGGCGGCATAATTCTGATTAAATAAATAAAGCTTCGTTATTATCTATTTAACTACTCGGTTATCATTTTAAATCAACAACAACCATTCATACCACAACAAGCATGTTAAATAAAAACTTCATTATATAAATATGCTTTCATAGTCAAAACTATTTACATCATGTTCCCTTAGCCAAAGCTATTACATACTATCCCTGATTGCCTTCTACAAAAGTTGGGATTTACAAAAAGACTACCCTTAGTTATACAAAAGAGGGTTTTATGTCACTACTTATATACCAAAAGATCTAGCGATCTACTAACATTGTCGAATGGCATTTTCATATTTATGGTTTTCTAGAATCGACACTATATCTCGACTTATGGTATGTCGAGTCTGCCCGGACTCAATAGAATAACAAGCAATTTTTAGCTTGAAATCCTCATGAGCGCATTCATGGATGTATGACATCTAGCTATTTTACTGGTCTTTCTCAACCGGTTTACATTTGTAGCTCGAGGACCTCATCCTTATAGTTATGAGCCTTATCGATCATAAGCACTTTTTCATCGTGCTCGACTCAAAAAATCTGCCTCTGCAGATTCTTTTGCCTCATATAAAGCGATTATTTCCTCAATATGTGCCTCTACACGAGTATGCATGAAATGCACATTCCTATCCAACACTTGCCCGGATACAATGCTCTAGTTGCATCCCGGAGATCTTTGGCTCTGTAGTAAACAACACCGTGTTGTCGATGTCACCTCCATTTCCTCCTCCACATCTAGCATCTCGTTAAGGTATGATGCTAATCCATAGTCTCCTCGAGTATTCCTCCTCGAGATGTACTCCTCGATGTAAAGTCTTCTAGTACAACTATCGGTACCTCTGCCACTGGCATTGGTACAATCTCAACTTGGTTAACTGAGTCCTCACTTATCATTTCCACGTTTCTAAACATCAAGCTATCGGTTGACATCTACAAACACATAACACGTTGATTAGTACATAATACACAATAGTATAAGCATAAATCACATTTAATGTCTTTAAGATTAATTTCCATCTTTTAATTCTTTCGATACTGAGTTATCTCAATATCTTCTTAATTCAATGGACTTGAATTTCATTCCTCGGACTTTACCTTCCTTACGAGGTTATTAGCCTAAGGTTTTTCCCCCCTTAAGTTTTATAACCTAAGGCTTTGATACCAACTTGGCGCCCCCAAATTGGGTATCTTCCAACCCGGAGATGATGGTGCTCCAACTTGTCTTAACATCCATACAATCATTCCATTGAAATACAACAAAAAATGAAAGTAATTACTATCTTCTTATTACAATCAAAGTATAATCCTTCCCAGGTTCATAAACCGGGTTACATCGTTCATTGTTCATAATGTATAATACATACAAACTTACTAAACTATTACCTGATGCCTAAGCATCCATCTTAGCTTTGCCCTTATCATTCTTGGCATTCACGATGCGTTCATCTTTAAGCTGCGGTTATATAATTCAAGCAAGAAGTGAGCATGTGGCATTTCGACAAGTTTAATCGAGGATAACGAGAATACCACATTCATGAATTATACAACAATTCCAACATAAGCGAACAATAGTTATGAAGTATTACGAATCAATAATACTTTAACGATTCATAACATCAATTCCCAAAGTATAGAATAGATTAGGAATTACGAGCCGTTCGATAGACCATGAGCGATAAATTTCGGTTTTCATACTTGAAAAGGAGTCCACGACACTAAGGCCGTTCATCAGTATAACTTACGAGCACTTCTAGGTGATCGACTATAGTACTCTATGTTGATCGACACTACATTCATTAAGCGTATTTTATGTTTAATATTTTTGGCAAACTTGCGTGCCCATCGAATAATCGATGAAAAATACTTTTGTTTGTTCATAGACAAACCTTACCTTCACGTCCGTACCAATTACTTGGCATAGGATAGCGTTAACATTTCTATATAGAATGATATGAATAATAATCAATCTATATCTTACGAATAGTCTAGCCGAGTTAAAATCTGGCATCGACCCTTTCTTTAAAACAAGTCTTGCAATTCAGTTCAACGAATCACATAAAACTTGGCTAACATGGAAGTTAGACAAGCGTTAAGAAAACTTGCCTTTCAGCGTCTTCAAATAACTTACTCGACTGACCACAGCCTTTACAGAATCTACATGATATGTTCACATAGCACACTGTAATTAGCTATCAAACAACTATTCACATTGTTCCTACAAGCTTCTTTCTCTTACATGTACGTGTTAACTTAATATCTTTATTAAAGTCGACATGACTTATTACCCTTCAATCCGGTGTATCACTCTATTGGCGTTTGTTAGCAGGACTCAAACATCGTTGATAAAGTACCAACTTTGTTCATTTTACATATCTTGTTTATATGCATTTCATTCCTAAGTTTCATACTCTATACCTTAGTATAGGTAGTATAGGATTAGTCTTAGTACATTCATTGAGTATATAAACTCAACTCGGTGGGTCTCTAAACAAGCTGAAGTTTAAAACCTAACTTGGTCAACTTTTTCCTCTTTGTCGTTTTTAGCGGCGTGACATCCATCCCTTAATATATTAGTGGCGTTTATGCGGCATGAGTTAGCGAGGATACTCGGCTAGTCTGCGCAAAACATTGCTTTTTTCACTTTGTCTTTGGTTTTGGTATTTGCTGGCCAGAAGTCTCTCTGACGATTAGCCAAACCAGTTTTGGTTTTCTAACGAAACTCCGGCTTCTAATTTTGTTCGTTTTACATCCGAATTGACCCATTCAATTCCTACAAGTCGAAATTACATCCTTTACGTGTTCATATAAAAAATTCAAACACTTTTTTATCCGTTAACTCATAATTCACTATTGAGTTCATTTTATATCGTTAAATAACGTTAATGGCGTTCAATGCTCGTTTTCTTCATTCTAAAATCGAAATCAAGCGATTCTCGAACCCACAACTCTTAATCACCCTATCTCACGTGTTGACATTGAAAACCGGCGTTTTTAAGTCACACGACAACTTTTGACCTTTAATCCGGACTTTATGCGTTTTTTCGACGTTTAACGTCTATTTACGCAAAATTATTTATAACCCGTTACTATTGTTCTTTAAGCGAAATCACATGGAATACTCCATGGATTTCATATCTACATCTAACCAAACAAGATGCATATACTAACATGTTGATGGAGCTCGATCGTTTATCAACAATCGATCTCAACTATCAATATTTTCATGGTTCAAAAACTATATCAAACCTTATTATTTTATATATCTCATGACTTATAGAGATTGAATCTATGGTAAGTCATCTTTAAATCCTCACTCATGACATATACCACCCCTTCATGATTCTCTAAAATGAAAGAAAATCTAAAAGAGATGGAGATGAAAGGTAAGGAATATACCTTAAGAACTCTTATGAATTTCTTGAAAACTACAAGTCGAATCTTCCAAAATATATGTTTTGGTTGAGTATAGCTCTCTTTCTCTCTCAAAATAATCTAGGTTGGTAATTGAAAAACTCTCAAATAGCGACCTTGCCTTCTTATTTATAGGAAATGAGAATGGAGGGCAATTTGGACATTAAACCCCACCTCCTTACTATTATGTGTGGTCACCAAGTAAGATACTTGGTGACCAAGCCTTATCTTGGAGTCCACACCAAGTGGCGAACCCACCTCCTTTTGTGACATCCATGGGTTGCCCCATGGGTTTTACCCATTCGGTGACCATAGGGTTCGACCCACAGTTCGGTTTTAATGAATTTGGTTTAACTAAATAAACATTGGGCCTTGACTTGGACTTAACCCATCCATCTCATTGGGCTTAGTCATTCGATTGATTGGGCTAATCATAATCCATACAAGTGAATTACTCATTGATACATAGATTAATCCTATGATCGCGTCGTATACTACATGTACAATTCACGTATTCCTTTAGTATACCATACGTATAATAATTGTATTGTACCTCGTATTTACTCAACGTATTATACATAGATACTAACTAGCATCACCCATTGTATAACACTTGAATTAAACCTAACACCATTTCTTCTACGCATATTATTTCCTCCTCGAAATCAATATACTCAACCCTTAGGTTTTTAAGTCATGAGCGAAAAAATTGCGTTTTCCATAAATGAAATATTATCGGATATTCCATCTTATCACGATATTCTATCATTCTGCGTTTCCGAATTTCAAAATAATTCCCCGACGAAATGGATGAATAGTGTTTTTACTGAAAAATTTCTCGGAAAAAACAATTATTATAGCGTCTTGGAAATTCAAACAAACAACTTAAATTTATTTAATTCACGTGGCGAATACTAACCATATTGTTAGCACATTCTAGGTCATAGTAGAAACGACCTTTGTTATGCTGAGATAGCTTACTCCACAAAAAATCATTTAAATTCATTTAATTCACATAATCAAATAAAAATTTAATTGTCATTAAAGCATAATATGATATATTATTAAATTAATAATTGAGACAATGAAAGTTATTCATATTATTATTTGCAATATTGACAATGTCTAGAAGTTACATTAAGGAGAGGTTTGGTCATCTAATTGCGGCGCATGATAAGGAGAAATCCTTATCGGAAAGCCCCTCTTTCACAGGAGCGACACGGTTGTTAAATATTGTGAATTATAACATTAATGATGAATAAGTTAGTGTTGATTAAAGATGAATTTTATAGTTCCATTGTGTTGGACTTATTTGTGTTAGTATAATTGATGTCTGGAGGATATATTGTTTAATCGGGTATTCGAGACACTTTTCGTGTCGGAGTACTATTCACGAGTTACTATTCATGAGTTACTATTCACGGAGTCCTATTCACCCGTAAGATATATTTCTTTTCGGTCCAAATCATTTTTGGGTACAATATTATTCCCTGAGGAGATGTGCTAATTTTTGAGACCGTTGGTTGAAGATATAATAGTAAATCATATATGAACCGTTTGGTGGAAAGTTATAATAGTAAATCAATATGGATCATTGGGTTTAAAGTTTTAATAGTAAATCGGTATGGATGAATTGCTTTAAGTTTTAATAGTAAACCAATATGGATAGTCCGTTTAAAAAATAAATCAATCTGGACCGTTCAGGAATTAGTTACTATTTAGTCCATTCTCCTATAAATAGAAGCTCATTCCTTCATTATTTCTTACGAATTCACTGAAACTCTAGAGAGAGAAACTATAAAGAGAAAGAAGAAAAGTATTTTGTTACATCACTTTTCCAATATCCGTTTTTCTAAGGTAGGGAATATTATTTGTTGTACGTAAAGGGTATTATTTCTTTTGTATTCATGAAGAGAACTTACATTATTCCATTATTTATTATTACATTGGAATAACTTTTTGTATCTGTGAGCTACCTATACTTGGAGAAATTCTTACATTATTCCATTCTTTATTATTATGTTGGAATATCACATGCATGCGTTTCTGGCGGACCTGAATTCGATCTTTATTATTACATTGGAATATCATATACATGCATTTCTGTGGGACTGGTTCCGATTCTTTATTATTACATTGGAATATCACATCTCTGCGTTTCTGTGGGACTTGGTTCCGTTATTTATTATTCTTTTGGAATAACCTGCATGTGCGGTCTATTGCATGCATTGTGATTTCTTTTGTTATTCCATTCTTTATTATACTCAGTTGGTTAAAACTTTGACTTCTATACTCCTTGAAATTTGTGGAATATCCTTGATATTTGCGCTTCATCCAGTATCTTTTCATGGAAATATTCTTCTGAGCATTCTTGAATTTTACTCTACAAAGAAGTATCATGTTGACAATGTGGACGTTATTAGTTCCTGGATAAATTAATTCTTGAACTTGTTTTTATTGAATTCTTATATCATTATCATCATCCTCATGTTTATATTATGTTGAAAGTCATCGTGGCTGTGGTGCATAGATGGACTTGGTATGATTATGACGAGGATTATTCGATTATAATCATAATAGTAATGTTACAAATGATGTGGAAAAAGTCCTCCTTGGCCCGTAGTGCATTGATGGGCGTATTTTGGTATGATTATGGCTATGGATTCTCTTTGGTAGTAGTGCAAAGATGAATTATTTTATGGCATGATCGGGGCCGTTGATGAAAACATGATTATCTTTAGTCGTAGTGCATGGATAATTCATGATCGTGATCTTAAAGAATATCCTTGGCCGTAGTGCGGGGGTGATTCGATGATGTGGATTATTTATTAAACCGAGTCCCAAATGATAAAAGTGATGAAAAACCTTTTAAATCATAGAAGATAGTAGATTTTATTCCTACTTGACTCTTCAATGGATTGCTTGTTCCGTTTGCGATTAAACTTGATAGTTATTATATTTTATCAGTTTAACACTGTTGAAGGCAAACGATAAATTATTCTGCATTATCTTAGTCATAATATTTCTTACTGGGCTAGTTGAGCTCACCCTTTCTTTCACTGTTCTCTTCAGGAAATGAGAACGTAGCTTGGACTAGTTGGGGAATAGAGTGATGATCCTAGATGTTTGCATTAGTAGTCCTCACTATTCTGTGAAATAGTGTGATAATAATTTTAATGAGGAGTCCTTTTGAGTTTTTATACTCTCTAGTAGACAATATTTGTATTCAAACTCACAGTTTATGTTTTGTCATATTGTACACGATAGTTGTATTATTAAGTTGTATATGAATTTTGTACCATGTATCTGGCGACTCAAGATGGGTGATGTATACCTACTTTTGGGGGCGTCACAGTTGATATCAAAGCTTAGGGATATAATCCCTAGCTAGGATGTGAGAATAGAACTAGGAGGGGAGAGACGGGGAATTCCTTCACTAGTATGACCTACCTAAGTTTATTTGGTATTTAATTGGTCGGTCAAAATATAGGGATAATATGTTACGTGTCAATTAACCTTTGTTTTGTGGCAGTATCTAAAAATGACATCCGAGAATGTTGAGAATAGCAATGGAGCACAGGAGACCGTTGATTCTCCACAAATCAATAATCAGGACAATGTGCAACAGGATGGTGATAATCCTCCTGTAAGCAACAACACTGATCAATTAACGAATGACGGTACGTTTAGGAGCTTTTTAGAATTCATGTAACATTAGGCGAAGGCGGCTATTGTTCATAATGCAGGAGGAAACAATGGCAACCCACGGTTGGTCACCGCTAAGCAATTCAAGGAGTTGGGACCACCAGAGTTTTTAGGAAAGACAGAACCACTTAAGGCGGAGACGTGGTTAAAGCAGATCACCAAGATATTTGATTTCTTGGGATGCTTCGAGGAGCAAAAGGTTCCCTTCGCCACCTTTATGTTGTGTGAAGAAGGCGGATCAACGTGGGAATCTATAAAATTACCCATCTGGCCTTTCAAGATGTCTTGGGAGAAGTTCGAAGAGTTGTTCAATGACAAGTACTTTCCGAAAAGCATTAAATCAAATGAAGGTGATGGAATTTATCAAGTTGGAGAAAAAAAACATGGCCAGTGTGTCGCGATACAAAGCCAAGTTTGCCGAGTTGTCCCGATTTGCGTCCCACTTGGTTGATAATGAAGAGAATGGCGCGGATGTTTTAAGAGGTTTGAAGCGGGAGATCGTCGATATCTTATTTCTCATAAAGCGTGTTTGTATTCAGATGTTGTAAATAAGGCTCGATTAGTGGAGCGCGATAACGAGTCAAAGCAACCAAAAGAGAGCGGTAGGAAAAAATGATAATCTGGGTAATAACGATCATCAAAGCGGTGACAATAAGCATGGAGGAATCAACATGCGAAATGGTAACCACTTGTAGTAATCATGGTCAAAACAATAAGAATGGACATTTCAAGAAGAGTAGATTCAAATGATGGAAAGGCGTGATGGGAAAGAGCGACCACCTATCGTATGCTTCAACACCACATCGAGTCAAAGCAAAAGCATGCTATAATTGTGGAAAAGAAGGTCACTTAGCCCGATTTTGTGTAGTTCACCAAGAAGACAAGTTCAACTAGGATGGAGGCACCAAAGGATGTCCCGAGACAAGCCAAAGCCGATGGTTTAAGAGAGAGCATCTTTTTTTCGTGATGAGGAACACGAATAAAATTATCACGGGTATGTTAGTCATAAACTCTTGCGAAGTCTATCTGAGTGTTGAATCTGGGTTCTACTCACTCTTTTATTGCACCTAGTTGTGTTCAATGTTTGAAGTTAACTCCGGAGAAGTTAGACTTTGATATATCTATTTAAACTCAGTTGGGCAAAATCTTCGTTACCTCCACTATATATAAATCTTGTTCAAATCAACACTTTCACGTTACTGTCGATCTTATCTCTTTGAAAATACTTGCCTTTGATGTGATTTTTTGGAAGCGATTGGTTAACTACTCATCATGCTTTTAAATAAGGTTGTTAGCTTTCATACTCTAACCAACTTTGTTATCGCGAATTCAAAGTAACCAAACCACTAAAATCGATCTTTGTCATATCGAAGCCATAAATAAAGAGCCCGGTCCTTTTGTTGTTGACTTTCTTGTGTGGAATGCACCAAAACTAGACTTTCTGTAGGCAACGTCGTGAATGACGATGGCAAGTTGATAGGTATCAATGTGAGGTGTTATCCAAGTCTTCGATGAGAGTCACAGTTTTGAATGGTATTTCTATTGTTAATAAATTTCCTGACGTATTCTTGAAGACAACTTAGCCTACCCCTAGAGCGTGAAATCGAATTTTGTATTGACCCCAGTACAAAACCCATTTCTAAAAACCCTTAAACATTTATTCAACTAAAGCGAACGTAACATGCGCCAAAGACGTTGGCTCGATCTGTTAAAGATTATGATCGTACCATACCATCGTGGAAAAGAAAACGTGGTAGCTAACGTGTTGAGTAGAAGATCGTATGTGGTTATAAGTGCGAATATACGAACCCACGTGAAGATAATGAATATACGATTAGAATTGACTTTAATCGATAAAGTTAAAGCCGCTCAAGCTACATACTCGGAGTTGATGAATGTGAAGAAGAAGGTTCAAGAGGGCGTTATTCTAGAAGCAAGAATCGACGAAGAGACGAAATCTCAACCCTCGATTTAATTGACCCATTTTAAATCCTCGATCAATTAGGAACTGTGGCTTATAGACTCATTTTACCACCAAGTATGTCGCGTGTTTATAACGTTTTTAACGTATTGATGTTACGTAAATATGTGGACGACCCGAACCACATTATTAATTTAGAACCGGACGAGATAGCAGAAGATTTAAGGTATGAGGAGATACATGTTAACATCTTGGATAAGAAGGATCATATTCGACGCACAAAGGTTATACCTCAAGAGTTAGAATTTGAAGTGAAGTCAAAGAATCCTCACCTGTTCGGCATACCAGGTACGTACGTAAATTTCGAGGGCAAAATTTCATAAGGAGGGGAGATTGTGAGACCCCAGATTTTATGAATAAAGATTTAATTTTCTCGAAATAATTTTTTTAATATTATGGTGTTGATTTGATATAATGTTATAGCTGTGGGTAATATTTACAAATTTTCCAAAGTAAGTAACTAGTTATATGATATTCGATTGGTCGGGGAATATTCTTTTTGTTAGGGAATATCCATACGATGGTACAATCATTGGTGGACTTCGCAACGGAATTATTGTCGAATTGAGAAAACGACAAAAATACTTTATAAAAATAACGGCGAAAGTTTTACCGTTAACTGTTGAAACACCCGGTGTTAAAAATGCGATGTCTGGCGTGGTTACACATGAGCACCACGGTATTGATTATTGATGCTTACGTGAGGAGTCACTCAGTTATACTCAATTATTACTACAGTAATTGCTGCATCATATCTCTCATATTATTGATTCAATTATTGTTATAGTATCATCTGCATAATATGATATAATATTAAATCAATAATTGAGACAACAAAGTTATTCATATTATTATTTGCAATATTAACAATGTCTAGAAGTTACATCGAGGAGAGGTTTGGTCACCTAATTTTGCGCTGATAAGGAGAAATCCTTATCGGAAAGCCCCTCTTTCTGAGAGCGACACGGTTGTTAAATATTGTGAATTATAATATTAATGATGAATAAGTTAAATGTTGATTAAAGATGAATTTTATAGTTCCATTGTGTTGGACTTATTTGTGGTAGTATAATTGATGTCTGGAGGATATATTGTTCAATCGGGTATTCGGGATACTTTTCGTGTTAGAGTACTATTCACGAGTTACTATTCACGAGTTACTATTCACGAGTTACTATTCACGAGTTACTATTCACAAGTTACTATTTACGAGTTACTATTTAAGAGTTACTATTCACGAGTTACTATTCACGGAGTATTATTCACCCGTAAGATATATTTCTTTTCGGTCCAAATCATTTTTAGGTACAATATTATTCCATGAGGAGATGTGCTAATTTTTTAGACCGTTGGTTGAAGATATAATAGTAAATCAATATGAACCGCTGGTGGAAAGTTATAATAGTAAATCAATATGGATCGCTGGTTTAAAGTTTTAATAGTAAATCAGTATGGACCGTTGCTTTAAGTTTTAATAGTAAACCAATATGGACCGTCCGTTTAAAAGTAAATCAATCTGGACCGTTCATGAATTAGTTACTATTTAGTCCATTCTCCTATAAATAGAAGCTCATTCCTTCATTATTTCTTACAAATTCACTGAAACTCTAGAGAGAGAAACTATAAAGAAAGAAGAGAAAAAATATTTTGTTACATCACTTTTCCAATATCCAATTTCTTCTAAGGTAGGGAATATTATTTGTTGTACAAGTAAGGGGTATTATTTCTTTTGTATTCATGAAGAGAACTTACATTATTCCATTATTTATTATTACATTGGAATAACTTTTGTATCATGTGAGCTACCTATACTTGGTGAAATTCTTACATTATTCCATTATTTATTATTACGTTGGAATATAATATACATGCGTTTCACGCCGGACACTGATTCGATCTTTATTATTACATTTGGAATATCATATGCATGCGTTTTTCTGGGACCTAGTTCGATCTTTATTATTACATTGGAATATCATATCGTATGCATGCGTTTCGCCGGGACACAGTTCCATTATTTATTATTACATTGGAATATCACATCATGCGTTTTACGCTAGACACAGTTCCGTTATTTATTATTACATTGGAATAACTTTTGCATCTGCGATCTATCATATGCATGGTGATTTCTTTTGTTATTTCATTCTTTATTATACTCAGTTGGTTAAAACTTTGACTTCTATACTCCATGAAATTTGTGGAATATCCTTGATATTTACGCTTCATCCAGTATCTTTTCATGGAAATATTCTTGAGCATTCTTGAATTTTACTCTACAAAGAAGTATCATGTTGACAATGTGGGCGTTATTAGTTCTGGATAAATTAATTCTTGAACTTGTTTTATTGAATTCTTATATCATTGTCATCATCCTCATGTTTATATTATGTTGAAAGTCATATCGGCTTTGTAGTGCATAGATGGACTTGGTATGATTATGACCGAGGATTATTCGGTATAATCATAAGCTTTGTAATGTTACAAATGATGTGGAAAAAAGTCCTCATTGGCTCGTAGTGCATTGATGGGCCGAGTTTTGGTATGATTATGGCTATGGATTCTCTTTGGTAGTAGTGCAAGATGAATTGTTTTATGGCATGATCGGGACCGTTGATGAAAACATGATTATCTTTAGCCGTAGTACATGGATAATTCATGGTCGTGATACTAAAGAATATCCTTGGCCGTAGTGCAGGGGTGATTCGATGATGTGGATTATTTATTAAGCTGAGTCCCAGCAATAAAAGTGATGAAAAACCTTTTAAATCATAGAAGATAGTAGATTTTATTCCCTATTTGACTCTTCTAATGGATTACTTGTTCCGCTGCAGTTAAACTTGATAGTTATTATATTTTATCAGTTTAACACTGTTGAAGGCTAATGATAAATTATTACGCATTATCTTAGTCATAATATTTCTTCTTTGGGCTAGTTGAGCTCACCATTTCTTTCACTTTGTTCTCTTGAGAAATGAGAACGTAGCTGGGACTAGTCGGGGAATAGAGTGATGATCCTAGATGTTTGCATTAGTAGTCCTCACTATTCTGTGAAATAGTGTGATAATAATTGTAATGAGGACCCCTTTTGAGTTTTTATACTCTCTAGTAGACAATATTTGTATTCAAACTCACAGTTTATGTTTTGTCGTATTGTACACGACAGTTGTATTATTAAGTTGTATATTAATTCTGTACCATTTATCTGGCTACTCAAGATGGGTGATGTATACCTAATTTTGGTGGCGTCACATGATAGCATGTCACCACCAGACAGGGTGACTGTAGATCATTTGATGCAGCATACCATGACTTTATTGATGTTTCAGGTTCCCGCAGGGTTTGTAGACGGGATGCTAGAGCCTTGGATACCGAATAGGCAGGTTTTCCTATTCAGGACCCATAAGTTGACTCCTACTCTGGAGGAGTATGCATGATTGACGATGCTGCCTTTAGACAAACCTTGCGTGCACTTGGCTTTGGGAGACATGAGTAGACGATTCATGACTCTCACTGGATTGCGGCGCAGAGTAGTACAGGATGAGCTGACATCTAGCCACGTGATATCCCAACGTTTTCTGTATGACAGATTTGGCTCGGAGGATAGCTATTCACGATATTCCAAGGATTTCATCGCACCGAAGGATCACTAGTGTTTGGCCAGGGTTGATGTACTACTGTTGTGCGTACTGTCGTATGTCTATATGGCACGATACATGGACGAGATAGACATTGTTGTCATCATGGCTGTGAGAGCTCTTAGAGAAGGTCGTACCATTGTACCTATGATTGTAGCAGAGACCCTGCGGTCAGCATCCTACTGTTGCACTTATCCAGCGGGGTGTTAATCGGGAGTTCGATTAAATGTTTGTGCGTGTGGTTTATGTCACACTTGAGACCGATTGGTACCTTTAGACGGCATGGATATTTCTTCACCCATGATGTAGCTATGTCATACTCCTTTCAGCCATCAGAGTGTATTGATGCTCTGTCCTGGTTCACATTTTTAGTAGATATCAGAGATCCTTTTAGTATATTGTCGTGTTCGGGGCTTAGCTCACCATACAGCTTCATTACTTATGCTCCGGGCATGGACTACCTCCCTTTTGCTGGTTTGAGAGGTGTGACTACTTATCATCCACTGGCCGTGATGTCACAGTTTGACCAATTCTAGGACTTTCATCCTTTCGAGGGGGGCGATAGGTCAGCGTTCAGCTTCTCGATATCTCTCAGCAGAGGACCGATCCCATATGTACGCTTGCTGGGATCAGCGTGAGATAGCTCCTTTTTCTGTCAGTCATCCAGGTTGTTCTGCAGAGTATTCTGCATGGATAGAGACAGAGATTTTATCGGCTGTGGTAGTATCCACAGTACCGGATAATGAGTAAGATGATGTAGAGCCCATGGAGGACATCGATTCCTACATCTAGGAGGAGCCCGCTGCTGGGTTGCCAGCATTTCCTCCGGATTCTCCCAAGATTACCGATCTTGTTATGATTCAAAGACTCAAAGCCACGATTACCTAGAGCAGAGTCTTCATCTGATGACCTTTGAGAAAGATCAGGCTCGATCTATGATGTTGACTACCCTTGATGGAAGGGACGCAGCTCTATTAGAGAGAGACGAGGCATTAGCTCACAGAGATGTCGCTGTTGTTGAGCGGGATGAGGACAGATTAGCCAGAGACGCAGTGATAGTCGAGCGGGATAGTGCTATATCTGCCCGGGATGTAGCCGTCACAGATAGTACTGCCGTGAGGTCCCTTACCACTGGCATGATCGCAGAGATGAGCGCATATATTGACGAGCATATGGTCACCATGCAGATAGCTGCAGATCTGTTGGGTCATGGGGATATCTCATACAGGAGACCACAGCTTCACCTCCTTCATCTGAGAGGGATGCCATGTTGGGCTTGTTAGCTCGCATATACCCTGACTCATAGATGAGCTTGTATTTGCCTGCACAGACTAGCTTAGCCATTTTGTCATGTACAGTTTACATTGTATATATCAAACAACATTATATATATGATAGGGAAATATATTTTTGGATCACTTCCCTTTTAGACATTCCTTTCTATTTGCTTAATTTTTTGCCTGCTGCTTCAGGGCTTGTGGTCTTGATGTATTCTGAATTCCTCCTGGGTGGATGGACATTGAGTTGTCTCTGGATAGTTCAGAATGGATCATCGATCTGTATGTATCCCTACCATCTTTGGTGTCTTGGGACTGCTTTCCTCTCTGAGATTGACCGCACCACAGATGGTCGCCAGTACTTCTATTTAGGAGAAGCCTAGTTAATTCCATCTCTTATGGATTGGTGTTGCTCTTCAAGGTATGACCAGACTTAGATGGTCGCCGAATCTCCTATTTGGGAGGAGTTCGTAATTCCATCCCTTTGATGCAAAAAGAATGAAATATAGTGGATTGAAGGATGATATCGATTACAGATTGACAATGGTTTGTGTTTTGGTAGGGGTGAGACCAGAACCATGAGTGGTACGCCACGTGCTTCTATTGAAGAGGAGATCAGGTCTGCGTAGTTCAAACCTGGTTTAAGAGGTTCAACGCTCTATATGGCAGAAATGGTGTAGGAATGTTTTTGTTTGTTTTTGTTTTATTGCGACCGGTCCATATGAAATGGTTGCCTACGTACTCCTATTGAAGAGGAGATCAGGTCGATGTAGTTTGCCCCTCAGGGCGAGATGAAAAGCGTAATCCCATGTATGCAATCGAGTGCGGGGATGAGAAAGTTTAATCTAGGTTGAGGATAAATCGTAGATATGGGAAGTTTGATCCCATGTATGGGTATGGCTATGAACGCGCAGGGTTCAATCCGCGGTGGGATGACCTAAGTCATAGGAACACAAAGGAGAGCCAGGCTGCTGGCTGGAAAAGTAGGTTTCCCTATGGGGCAAAATGTAGAAGAGTTGTATGTTGTAAAGGGTTAAAGAACTGGAATGACTGGTAATCTGATGGTTCCGCACCAGGGTGTTTGCGAATTACTTCAGACATAGTACCGTTTCATGGCGTCTGAGCGGATGAGTTGTGGAAATTCATCGCCGTCCATTTCTTGAAATCTAAGAGCGTCTCTTGTCAACGCTTCCTTGACAATAAACGGGCCTTCCCAGTTAGGAGCAAATTTTCCCTTAGATTAATCTTGGTTGTCAAGGATTTTCTTCAAAACCATGTCATGTTGTTTAAACTGCCGTAGCCGGACTTTTTTGTTGTAAGATCTGGCAATCCTTTGCTGATATAACTGACCATGGAAGATAGCCGCGGTTCTCCTTTCGTCTATTAGAGAAAATTAGTGATACATGTCTTGTAACCATTGGTTTTCATCCAGCTAAGCGTCTATCAACACTCGGAGGGATTCCATTTCAACTTCTATGGGGAGCACTGCTTCCATCCCATAGGTTAAAGCGTAGGGGGTTGCCCCAGTGGAAGTGCGCATTGAGGTTTTGTAGGCTAACAGAGTAAGAGGCAATAGGTCAAGCCAATCTTTGTGGTTGGTGGACATCTTTTGCATAATCTTCTTGATGTTTTTGTTAGCCGCTTCAACAGCTCCGTTCATCTTCGGACGATAGATAACAGAGTTAAGATGTTTGATGTGGAATTTACTGCATAATTCCACCATCATTTTGTTATTGAGGTTCTTGGCATTGTCTGACACAATCACCTCTGGTTGTCCATATCGACAAACGACATTGTTTCTGATGAAAGCAATGATGACTTCTTTAGTAACCCTGGGGAAGGAGGCTGCTTCTACCCACTTGGTGAAGTAGTCGATCATGGTGAAGATAAACCGTTGTCCATTACTGGCTTTAGGCTCAATGGGTCCGATAACGTCCATTCCCCACATTGAGTAGGGCCAAGGTGAACTCATATTGTGGAGTTCCTTTGGAGGGGCGTGTATAGCATTCCCATGAATTTGGCACTAATAGCATCTCTTAACGTGGTCATGGCAATCAGCTTTGAGAGATAGCTAATAATGTCCCGTCCGGAGGACTTTCTTAACAAGGAGGGGGCCACTCATGTGGGGGCCACAGACTCCACCATGGATTTCATCCATAAGCCTTTGGGCTTGATCTTTTGTCTAAACATCTGAGGAGACCTAGTCCTGCATCTCTTTTGTAGAGCGCATCTCCACTCAGGTAGAATTTCATAGCAAGTCGATGGATCCGCCTTTTCTCAGTCAGGCTCACTTCCGCGGGTGTAGATCCATCTCGTAGATATTCCTTGATATGTTGATACCAAGGATGTTGGATGGGAGGTAGCTCATCTGATACTTCTCCAACGTAATTCCCATAGGTTGGGGCCTTGTGCAGGGAAATTGTGACACTTGGCAAGTGTTCCTTATCTGATATGTGAATAAAGGAGGCCAAAGTTGCTAACGCGTCTGCAAAGTCATTCCTATTACAAGGAATGTGTAGAAAGGAGATTTCTTCGAACTCCAAAACCATCTTCAAAACCTGCCGATGGTAAGGCAGAAAATGTAGGTCTTTGGTTTGATAGATTCCGGTGGATTGTCTGATTACCAACTCTGAATCTCCAAAGACACTTAACCGCCTGATGCCCATTGAACGGGAAAGTTTTAGCCCCATGAGACAGCCTTCATACTCAGCCGTATTGTTGGTGCTGACAAACTATAATTTGATGACAACGGGATACTGCTCCCCCGTACCAGATACTAAAACTGCTCCAGCTCCAGAACCTTCTATATTAACAGCTCCATCAAAATACATCTTCCATGACTGGCGTGTATCGTACTGATGGTGTTGCTGAACTATCATTACTCCTTCATCAGGGAAATATGTTTCCAAGGGTTTGAAATCCCCTAAAGGAGCGGCGGCCAGTTGATCCGCAATTCCTTGACCTTTGATGGACTTTTGAGTCACATATACGATGTCAAATTATTGTAGGATCAACTGCCATCTGGACAGCCGGCAATTTAACATGGGTTTGTTGAACATGTACTTGAGAGGATCCACGCGGGATATGAGATGGGTTGTGTGACCATGGAGATAATGTTGTAATCTCATGGAAGCCCATGCTAAATCATAACACGTCTTTTCGATCAGAGTGTACTTGTGTTCACTACTGCTGAACCTTTTCCTGAGGTAATAAATAGCTTGTTCTTGGCCTCTATCGTCCTTCTGTCCCAGCATGAAGCCCATGGCATTGTCACTTATGGACAGGTACATGAACAGGGGAACATCATCCCTGGGTGGTACCAACACGGGAGCTTTGACTAGTTGTTTCTTGATTTTGAGGAAGGCCTTTTGACACTCATCATTCCATTTCATGGAGGAGTTCTTCCTTAATAGCTTGAAGATTGGCTCACAGGTTGCTTTGAGTTGGGAGATAAACCTGCTAATGAAGTTGATTCTTCCCAAAAATCCCCATATTTCCTTCTCTGTTTGAGGAATGGGCATTTCTGTGATAGCTTGGATTTTGGCAGGATCTAGCTCAATCCCCTTGTGCCTGACTAGAAATCCTAGCAACTTACCTGATTTAACACCAAAGGCGCACTTAGTTGGATTCAACTTCAAGTTATACTTTCGCAACCTGTTGAACAATTTTCTGAGATGGTCTAGATGGTCATCCTCCTTCCGGGACTTGACAATGATGTCATCCACGTAGATCTCAATCTCTTTATGCATTAGGTCGTGGAAAAGAGCCATCATAGCTCGTTGATAGGTGGCTCCGGCATTGATGAGGCCGAATGACAATCGTCTATAGCAAAAGGTTCCCCAAGGCATGATGAAAGTAGTTTTCTCATGATCTTCCTCAGCAACCATGATCTGATGGTACCCTGCGAAGCAATCATCAAAGGAGTACGTGTCGTATTGCGCAGTATTGTCAATGAGAATGTGGACAAACAGCACGGGAAAGCTATCTTTTAAGAAAGCTTTGTTTAAGTCCCGGTAATCCACGCAAACTCGCACCTTCCCTCCAGGTTTAGGTACGGGCACGATGTTGGATATCCACTCAGGATATGTAGACACCATGATGATGACAGCTTGAAATTGTTTCACAATTTCTTCTTTCACCTTTAAACTCCACTCAGGTTTCAATTGCCTGAGCTTTTGCTTGACTGGCTTAAATCCCTCTTTAATGGAAAGGCGATAAAGGACAATGTCAGTGGACAAACCGACCATGTCTTCATGAAACCATACAAACACATCCTGGAACTGGGTTAATAGTGTAACCATGTCATTCCGTTGGTTTGGGGTAAGGTCTAAACCAATCCGGATTAACTTAGGGCTTTCTAAGGTTCCGAGATTGAAAGAAGTGGTTTGATCAAGGTTGGGTTTGGGTTTGTCTTTAACCCATTCTTGAATTTCTGGAGGCACCTCAATGTCATCCTGTATTTCCATCAAGGCTGAATTCATCTCTACATCAAAGGTACAATCCTTGTAGAGAAGAGGCACCGTATCAGCAAGTACAGCCACATCTAAATTCAGAGTCCTGAAACAAAATATGATTTCACTTAGTATATATGAAATGTGTTGATCATACACAGTGTTAGCATATACTGGCAAAATAAATTGCTAGTACTGTACAGAAAAGTAAGCAGTTATTATATCTATAGGGCAGAAAGAGTTTCTGCCCGCTTTACCCTTGACGACCAATGCAAGGAATGATGTTCCAATTGGCAAGAGCAAAGTTCGGGTGGACCGCGGTGATCGAGGGATTGTCATCATCCTCCCTATCCCGAATGATAGCCATTACGTCTGGGCAATCATCATCTAGGGTGTATCTGTTGGTATGCTCATCATGAACGATGATGTGTATGCCTAACATCAATCGGATGACGTCTTGCTTGATTCTTTGTTCCTCCTCTTCCACTGCGGGATTTGGAACAAAGACTCCTTTCTCCTTCACCGGTACCGGCTTGGGAAATAACATAGCCATTATATTGTCTGGCACCTTTACAGGAGGTTGTGCGGACTCAGAGTTTGAAGGCGAAGATAAACGCCGCATGGTTGAAGCTGAAGGAATCTGTTGATGCTTATGAGGATTCACTCGTGACTAGAATCGCGAGAATAGCCTAGTCCAATTTGTTCCGGTTTGTAGTTAATCGAATAGGGTACTTGATACCACAGCAATCTTTACCCAACCCTTGTCCGACTTATGACCCAACGACATCATTTCTTGAGTAGCCAAGCATTACCTCGTGAAATCTTGGGTTGAGCGATGGCATTCCAATAGCATGGTATTGGGCATTGCTTACTTCCAAAGCATGAAAATTGACTGGTTCAACGTCTGTATTGGCATTGATAAATGGCATGTCTCCGTGTTGAGGAATCTCTGGTTCAGCGTTGACCCTGACCAGGCTATTGTTGATAATGTATTTCAACTGTTGGTGAAGAGTGGTGAGGACTGCCCCAGCCATATGGATCCATGGTCATCCCAAAAATAGGTTGTATCCTGAATCTATCTTGAGCACATGGAAGGATACGCAGAATGTATGAGGACCAATTTCAATTGGCATCTCAATTACTCCGACCGAATGCCGACGGGCTCCATCAAAAACTTTGATGATAGTATGGCTACTCCGAATTCGGTTGAGATTGTTATTCATCTTCACCAAGGTAGCGTATGGACAAATATTTAGAGAGGAACCTCCATCTATCAAGACTCCAGCTAGCATGTATCTAGAGGACAAGACCGCAATGTGCAATGGTTTGCAATGACCGGTCCCCTCGGGCGGTATGTCATCTTCAGTAAAGAATATCACATTGTTGTTGAAAATGTGATCAACCAGATGTTGAAATTTTTCTGTATCAACTGATGTCGGTAGATAGGCTTCTTCTATAACCTTCAGCAAGACCTTCCGGTGATTCTCAGAAGTTAGGACCAAGTCCAAAATTGATATTTGTTGTGTAGCTTCTTTTAAGCTTAAAACCACCTTAGCTTCGTGATGACCCATAGTGCGGAGGAATTTTTCAATTTTCTCCATGGGTATTTTCCCCTTTGATTTGATGGTAGGCTTCATCACCCGTTGGGGAAGATACAGCGAATTTTCCTTCGACAACTTTATGCGAGATGTATGTGAGGTGGATCCTTCACCTTCTCCATAATTCCACGGAACTTTGCTCAAGCTAACAATAGGATATTGTGCTCTGTACGACAAGTTGATTGGCTCAGTAGCAACCACATTCAAAGGATTGGTGCTTCCCTTGAGTTGAATTATTGGCATTATGAGTAATGTGTTAATCCCATCAGTTTCAGTGGATATGACTGCTACCACACTCTTCCCACTTAATGGGACCTGAATTCTCACTTACACATAACACAGTATCATCGTCTGCTAAGTGCAAGACACCACTGTCAATTAGATTTTGGATAAGGTGGCAGAGTGCCCAGCATTTTTCTGTGTTGTGACCGCGAGACTGGGAGTGTAGTTTCTCCTTTGAATAGGCATATTTTGATTGCCTTTTTGACCCTATAGTATTAGGGAAACAACTTCCTCTTTCTTTTTATGGACCCTTCGGGTGTTGTTCCCATAATTTCTGGACTGGATGTGATCAGTAACATCTTTGAGTGCAGCTAGGTCTTGAATCTTTCCGGACTTATATCCCATCTCAGCCATCTCCCCATGTTTGACCATTTCAGAAAATGGTTTGCCGATGCCAGCTAAAACTCTTTCATAGAAAGGCGTTTCTTATATGTCTATGAAAGTCATGAACATCTCTGATTCTGTCATGGAAGGACTAACTTGGGCAGCCAAACATCTCCACCTCTGAGCATACTCTCTGAAAGACTTGTTAGACTATTTCTTGATCTTGGTAATTTGATACCGATCAGGAGCCATCTGAGACTGAAAGCTGTATTGAGTGAGGAAAGCATGTGCTAGCTCTTCCCAGCTATGGATCTTTAAATTTTCTAATCTTGTGTACCACGAACGGGCTTCTCCAGTTGGACTTTTCTGGAATAATTGCATTCTAAGCTTTTCGTCCTCTGTATAAGATCCAAGTTCTCTAATAAACACCTTTAAATGTGTGTAAGGATCTCCTAACCCGTCATATTTTTCAAAGTCAGGAGTTTTAAACTTTTTTGGATAATGAACACTAGGGAAAATACACAGATCAACATATGAAACACTCCCATGTGTTCCAATTCCTTTGATAGCACAAAGAGTCTCTTCAATTTGGAGGACTTTCTTTTTGATGTCACCAGTGTCTGGGTCTCTAGTGGGATGGGCAGCATCATGAGTTTTGTTGGTCGTATCCAACTGCAGTTCAGGTATTGTAATGACCGGGATTCCTCCTTGTGTGGAGGATTCAAGATGTCTGGTATTTTGGGACCTGATTAGGCGGGTGTAATTCTTTGAGTAGAAACGACCAAATCTATAATTTGTTTGCTTAATCCATCGAATTCTTTGCGGGAAACTGGATTAAGTTCAGTTTGGTCAGATGATGACATGATTGATTGTAGGCCTGTTGCCTTTTTGGACTTTGACCGGGTAGTAGGTCTGATTGGTTCCCTGCGAAAGACTTGCATAGTTTAGTCTTTAGGGAATGTGTATAATAACATGCTATATGATTTTTCCATTTTAGGACTTTTTATCATGCAAAACGGATGTCAGTTGTTTGTAGCATGTTAATTAAAATATGTATGTGTACACATTTCTTCATATTTCTCATTACATGGAGATATATATGGAATGTAATTACAAGTAATTATGTTTACAAGTAATTTGAAATAAGAGTATGAAGAGACTTTCCTCCGTTTTGGGTTTATCAGAGGCTGACCTATCTTAGGTTACTCTCGTGGCTTTTTGTCATAAAGGTTCCCAAATCATCGCAATCTACTTGACGGGAAGTTAATCCGGTCTTTCAACTGGAGCGAATTTGGGTGGTGCCTTTCCTGAGCCTCGGAGAATTAGTCTTCTCACGAGTCCAATAATCAAACACCGACGGGATAGCCTCTTGGTGGAGGGACCACACAACATACATTCACATACATCGCGTCTCATCGTATGAAAATGATGACATGTGCGAAGCACTAATATCACAAGCAGATTTGGTGTGAAGCACTAATATGACAAGCAGATATGGTGCGAAGCACTAAGTGCAATAAGGAAATGTATTCGTACACATTCATCATAAAATGTAAATGCAACATCCACACACAAGCAGATAACAGTTTTGAAAAGATTGTAATAGCGGCATAAGTCCTCTTACTAGAGTCCCCAGCAGAGTCCCCACCTGTCGACGTCGGGATTTTTAATTATCCCTTTCCATTACTTGTTCTTTAGTGTTCTCATTTTAAGTGAGATTTGTTTGAAAAAAACAAGGGAAAAAAGTCTGACATTTATAATGTCAATGATGGGACTGTTAAGAGTCGCCCAGTTGGTTTTTAATGGTTGTACCAACACAACCGAGAAAAGGTTTGCACATTGACCCAGTGATGTGACACTGCTAAACGGGTCGGTGAAATCGAGATTCATTAGGGTCCGGGGACTTGGTTATGTGGGGGGAAGGTGTTAGGCACCCCCCGACATCCGTGTTACCACGGTGACCACCTCTTTTCAAGAAACTATTATCTGAATGTGTGTGTGTGGGTCAATGTGCTGTTATTTGGAAGTAGTGCGAGGCCTCGTTCGTACCTATATACAAAGGGTTTGAATTTATGTAAAAATTTAATTTTTAGCAAGATATGGCAGTGATGTTTTATAAAAGAGGTTTTTCAAACCCTGATGCTCAATAGTAATTGAGACCTTTTACACTCCCATTTTATTAAGTGTTCTACTTGATTGATTTTATTTGTGAGATCTGAAGCATCCATTACAAAAATAATGTAAAAAAATAATGTCGACTTCCTCATGGGTATGGAAACCATCTGAGGAAATTCAGACATCGCAGAATAATTTACAAGCTGCTTACAGCTGAAAATGTCCATCACGGGAACCGAATCTAGATCCAATGGGATGAATCTGTGATCACATGATTCCTAGGTGCACATGATACCGCAATTTGTATGAAAGCAGTAAGCAGGTATATATATATATATAAAAGTTGTAAATATATATATATATATATACAGACATGATCACCAACCCCGAAGCACCTCCATGGGGGATCAGAAATGTAAATAAAGCTGTAAAAGCTATCAACCGCCACGGAGGAAACTCCAGGCGGGATGAAACGTAAATAAAGATGTAAATATGGTCAACCGCCATGAAGGAAACTCCAGGCAGGATAAAACGTAAAGAAAGTTGTGCAAAGCGATCAACTTCCACAAAGGAAACTCCAGGCAGGATGAAACGTAAAGAAAGATGTAAATGCGATCAACCACCACGAAGTAAACTCCAGGTGGGACGAAATATATATATATATATATATATATATAAACGATAAACGCACCAGATGTAAAATCCAGGCTCATCGAACAGAGTTCGACAACAGTTCATATATAGATAAGTATATATATATATATAAGCGATAGCGCTTGAGGGCATCAATCTCAGGCTCATCGAACAAAGTTCGACACACAGTTAATATATATAAGTATATATATATATATTAAAGTAGTAAACACACCAGACCGAAGTCTAGGCTCAATCGGGGCATAACTCGATAATCTTAGTCAATATATATAAATATATATATAATATATATATATATATATAATATACAAATTGAAACAAAACCACGGACAAAAGTCCGGGCAAATGCGCGCAACATGACTCTCAACGTGAAGAAGGGTGTGTGCAGAGATGAAGAGAAAGACTCTAAAGTGTGTGAGAAGGCTTATAGTTGACTGCCAAAGAAGACTTCTATATCTTTAGAGTGGGTAAACATTGGCTTTTGTAGGTACAAAAGGGCTATATATGAGCTCACAGGTGTTTAAAATGAGAAAGTACACTACATGGGCTGAGTGCAGAGCAAATTGGGCAGGGCTTCCTCGTCGTTTTCTCTTGCAAAATGGGCAGCCCAAGCCCTCTATTTATAGATGATTTAGTCATAGTGCACTGTGCTGGTGAGCCGCAGTGTACCGAGAGAGCAACCGGGTGGGCCCGGGTTTTTCGGGTCGAATCGTCTCAAAGTACGTGCACTCGGGCACTGTAATGTCCACTCGAACTTTCAGAAGTGAAATCTGGGCATCCGTTTGAGGTATACAGGACCTATTTTAGACCGCCGTTGTCGAGAGTTGTACGATGGCATGGGATTTGAGTGTGTACGAAGTCATTGAAGTTGGGACGATGCCCTCCGGTCTTCAAGCTTCAACTTTCATCCTTTACCCCGCACAATAGTCACTCGGGATTGGTTAGTCTTGTGGGACATTGTTGCATAGAGATGTTGAGACGACGTGGAGTGGCATCGCGTTGGCGAGATGACGATGTTGCCCACTTCTACCGGTTATCGCGGGATTAAATTTGATCATGAGTGACGTTGCTTTCGAGCTTGACCGATTGGTATTGCATTTGTCGAAGGTCCTCATTATCATCTTTGAGGTGTGCCTGTCTTCCCGATGTTATCGTTGGGTTGGTACAGTGTATCTCGTTGTGAGCGTCGAGATTGAAGCTGGTCGCATTTGAAACAAGCATTTTCGGGGTTATCGTCGAAACTACATTCCTCGGGGTTATCACCAAGGTTGGTGGCTATTCCCATGGTTGGGACTGAGACTGGATTGTTGGGTTTCAGCATAGAAACGCAGCGGAAATAAACCAATTAAAGGCAATTCTGAAACCCTAAAACAGGATCCATGCGAAAAATTCAATTAATTCAGAGGTTAGAAATTATACTGGATTGTAAAGCTAGAATCGATGCGGTTGAATCTCAACGCAATTCAAATGGATCAAGCGTCTCTACGGTATCCACACGAACGCTCCACACGAATCGTCCTACGATCTGCAGAAGAAGGAAACGCGGTACTAGCCACCAAGGATGAGGATTTTCTGAAGCTGTTTTCTCTCTAGTCTCGCTCTAAGAGCGGCTAGGGTTTTGGTTAATGAATAATACCTAAAATGGTACTACATATCATATATATAGCGATTAAAAGAATTATTCAAAACCTAATTTAATAAAATCCGAATTTATATATATATATCTTAATTAAGTCTTACTTAATTAATATACCTATATATAATTATCCTATTAATTTAAATTAAGTAATTTAAATACTATCAATCATATTGATATATTTAAATCTTTATAATTTAAATTAATTCTCTTTTAATTACGTTCTATGTGTGTGACCCTATAGGTTATTATTACGTTGGCAATAATTTTAAAATCATATTATAAAATTATAAACAGTGAGCGGCATCTAGTAATGCATCATTGCTACCTAAGTAATAATAAGATCGATGATTCGATACAACCTTTTAGTGACCAATATTTCAATGTAATTTAATCCTTTTAACCTTAATATCCTAGATTAAACTCGAGTCATGGAATGTGTCATACTCTTCATAATTTAATCTGAGTTTTTCTTGATCAATGAGTAGACTATATGAAACAAATCACTATTTGAGCATGGCCATGCATTTCATAGTCCTACTCAATCAAGAGGCCTATGTATATCACCCCTAATACATAGGAGGGTTAAATTCCATCCAGATCACTTATATTCCTCACACGATTCATGATGTACCCAATAATCACCTTTATAGTCCACCCTATTAAAGGTGACATTTAATGATATCAAAGTACATAAATTCTTGTGTAGTAATATAGAGATTTCAGGTCGGAGGACCATTACATCATTGTCACTATGAGAATTGCTAATGACACTTCGCATAATGCTCCATATAGAATTCTCATGGTGGGTCTGTCTAGTACATCGTTCTCTAACATGTACCTATGCATTGACTTAATATCTCAAATATTTATGACCAATGAGATTTGGTCATCAGTCAATCCACATACTAGTCTCAATGCATCATTGTTGTCCCATCAACAATGATACTCGACTAGGGATATTTAAGAACAATGATACTAATTGTAATTATATAATCTCATGTTCAAGTCACATACTTGAAACTATATAACTTGTATCAATATTCTAAGGATTTTTATTATGTTAACATTTATATAACGCAGTAAATAAAACCATAATAAAATCATTCATTTATTTAATCAAATATAATATCAAAACGTTAAGCAATTATATCAAATAATTGGCAACACTGGAGCTGTTGCGTAGGCTAAGGAACCCAGGTCTCATCAGAAATCCAAACACGTGTTGCGGCGGTTTCATTTGATCAGAGAGATCATTGAAAGAGGAGACGTCACCCTGGAGTGTGTGGACTCTCAAGACAATATTGCAGATCCATTTACTAAAGCGTTAATACAACAGCAGTTTGATCGTCACTTAGAGAAGATGGGTATGAGATACCACGGCGATTGCCTTTAGTGCAAGTGGGAGATTGAAAGTAGTATGCATACAAGCCAATCATGTATGATGATAAAGCATATACTTTGTAATCAATCTTATTTATTTATTAATAATAGAATTATTTATTAAAGGCGTTTATTATCTACATGGTGTTGTTTTAATAATATGTGATAAACCCATAGTTTTAAACAATGCTTTTAGAATGATGATGAGATCATGCTGATGAGATCTAAATTCTAAAATAGCTTAAAACTAAAATGTTCCCAATCAATGGATTACTAAAAGGGGATTAGTGAATCCGGATAGATTGGTACATACGTTGCTTGCTCATTGGATGAGGATGATTGATCTCATGATCATTTGTGTGGAAACACTAAAGAAAGTATGTAGGTGCTTATTAGAGAATAAGTTCACTGAACGTGACTCGCTATGGAATACCTAATGGAGTTTTACTTGCATGTCAATAGGAATTCCTGTAGTGATAGTAGTACAAATGATCTTTAGACTTGAGATCATCATAGTATCTTATGTATAATGAATTACACTTTGACTTATTCCTTAAGACTATTAGAGTATATCAAAGGGTATGCTTGGGTGTAATAAGTTATATATGAAGGTAGTGAATGATCAATAAAGAATCTACCACTTCTAGTAAAAGAAGAGAAATGTCCTATGTGATTCGATAAATGACAACCCAGGAATCCTTGGCCAATATGGAATGAAATTAGAAAGTAGTTTCTAATTTACATTCATTAGGAGTTGTGCATTTAGGAATCGAAATACATATAATTAAATAAAATAAGACTTGATAGTAATTTCATGTCTTATATTTAATTGGGACATTGTATGGTAGAAGGATTGAATTGTACGGTAACTATTTACTCAATGGTTCTTTTATGATTAATGTTGAAATCTATATTATCTAGAAAGTCGTTGATCGCTAGGGAGGCTTATCCCTATTGTAGAATAAATATTATTTATTTAAATAAATTAATTGTTTAATTTATTTATTTAAATAAGATTAGAATTGTTCTAATTGATTTATTCACAACCGGTTTAATATAGAGAACCTAAAGGGTCACACCATAAAAGGAAGAATAATTATTTAAGAAGTTAATGGCATAATCGTAATAATATATTAAGTATATTTAATTTAATCTATGGTGATAGAATAAATTAAATAGCTTAATATTTAATATTTAATATTTTAGAAATATTAAATATAAATTAATAAGAGGAGTCTTATTAATATTATTACAATTATTATTATCTTAATTTCTAAAAGAGTTTAAGAATTAATTTAATATAAGTACTCTCATTTATTCCTAATAGGATTAGGAGGAAAAATTAGTTAAAGTAGTTTAATTAATTATCCCTAATAAGATTAGGGAGCCCATTTAATTAAAATAGTTTAATTAAATAAATAATACCTTATTTTAATTAAAATAGGGTTACCTGATATCTTTATAAGAGGAGTCTTATATCAGATATCAAGAGATACGTAATTCCAATTGTTGGAGAGTACGCCCCCTTTTTCTATAGAGATAAGAAAAACTAGGGTTTGAGCCAATACACCCTTCTTCTTGAAAATTGTTCTTTCTTGGTGGATCACCTCTAGAGGCCATACACTTGGGTGGTTTACATTGATCAAAGGAAGGAATCTACCCGGAGATTCAAGGAGATCGCGGAGAAGTAGGAGTTAAACTCGTACCTGTGAAAGCTCGTATCTAAAAGGGTATGATTACATAACTTCTTGTTCTTCGTTTTAATTAATAATATGCATAAAGGATGATCCGGGTAATTGGTTTGTGAAAAATTTTAAAATCTAATTTTATTATGCTTCTGCTATTTTTGCAATTTGATTGCTACTTTGATTTTCACAAAACCTATCATCACATAGCACATAATAACATGCTCGATATACATCTCATATACATTGGACTAATGTTGATTGATTTCACAATCAAAGCAAACGTGCAAGTATACACGGTCAACAAGTAATAAAGTGATAAGAAAATTATCGTTCCCACGAGGAATTATTTAATAAAAATTACCAAATACTAACTCTTAACCAAATCAATTTTATCTAAACAATTGCAAAGTGTGATTTTTCTAATTAAGAAAACTAAATTAACTAATTAAATCGAATTGCTTTATAAATAAATTCAAATAAATAAAGATTAAGACTTCAATATCCCCAATTATGAAATATAAATCAATTATCCAATGATCCCAATTATTATGCCTACTGAATTGTTAACAAGAATTCTCAAATGCCAAAAGTCCTTTTCCAAGTGATCAATTGTCTTCTATTTAACCCAGATTAATCTTGCTATATTCCTATGCAAAACAATTGAATTAAACTCCTTTCAATCCCAATTCCTTATGTGTTACATGCGGTGAACAGATATTTCCATTCAATTCACAAACCTAATTATTCACTGTGCAAATAACTAAGTCACATGATATCATGCCCAGTTCTAACCCTAGAATTCCTCTTTTAATTCCTTCTAGAGTAACAAGGTAATTACTGATCAGATAATTAAGCAATAAGCACAAGACAAGATAAACAATTCACTTTAACACAATTAATTGGAATAAATCAAATAACTAATTTATAGACATAAAAGGTTCAATTGAAATCTTAATAAAAGAGTTAGTTCATAATTAATGAATTGAAACCAAGAATCCACAACTGAATAGCCATTAAAAGATAAAAGTATGATAAGAGAAGAGAATAGAATCTGTTGTCAACAACTCTGATGCTCCCCTCTTGCTCCAGCTCTTGATCTTCAATGATCTCCAAGTTGCTTCAATATCCAAAACTAATAAGAACTAGGGTTTATGTTCTAATCTAATAGAGTGTATCTCTAATCTAAGCTATGTAATCTCCCTTTATTTTATGCCTTACATCATGTATTTATAGGTTACAAGTCCAATTTTTAGCTTAGGAACAAACCCAATCCTATTTGGAGTCAAAAAGGTGTCAAAATTCGCCAAAAACGCGTCCATGCCATCACCAAGCCCTTCCCCAGTGCCCCAGTGCTGGGCACGACGCTCAAACACTGCCCCCCAGCACCCCAGCGCTGGGCATAGGCCTATTTTGGGAACCCCGGCGCTGGCCCCAAGTTCTGACATTTTCTACTCCGACATCCTTTGGGAAAACGGCCATAACGTTTGGTCCGGGAGGAGTTACGGGGTCTGCCACCTATCAAATCGAAGATATTGACGAGATCTACAACTTTCATTCTTTGAGTATTGAGAAATACTTGGTGGATGAAGGCTGAAATTGAGCTGGAAGTAACTGCTATGCAAATGACCACCCAAAACCATGATGTTCGACGTCCGTTGGTACAACGATCATAACTCTTGCATCCGAACTCCAATTGGAACGAATCAAAATGTTCCGAAAAGCTAAGACGATGCTCTTCAATGTAAGCTAAGTTCCAAACCAAGAACATGAAGTAAACATGAAAGCCCAAATGATGTCTGATTTGCTTTTCTTTGCGTTTTCTTTGCTTTTCGTTACCAATAGTCGCTCACACCACTCCCAAACGTATAACCTACAAAATGAATGAAAAGTAACTAAGACACATAAATATAAGTAACTAATTCAAGTAAAAGATACCAGATAAGTGTATATAAAATCCACTTATCAAATACCCCCAAACTTAAATTGTTGCTTGTCCCCAAGTAACACAACATAATGCAATGCAATGCAATGCAATGCAATGCAATGAAATGCAACTCATCTATATGCCTATGAATCCAACAGTATTTGATAGAATCAAATCTATTCACTCGGCCTTAGAGCAATCAAGCAAACACAATAATACTTCATATCAAAACCAATCAACAATTTCCTAGTCAATCATCAAGTCTTAAACTGTTATTACTGGTATAGTGCGTGTGTGTGCTCAACAACCATGCTAACTGATATAAAATCAAATTTAACACATAACAAGTCTCTTCGAAGGCATCATACAGTGTAAACTCAAGAAATATCAAAGATAGGCACGATTCAACTAAAATTAAACTCAACCAAATTCAAGGGTACATGTAGGATACTTATACTTTCTTTTCTTCCTTCTCTTTTTTTTTTACACGGTGGCTTTTTGCTCTTTTCCCGTGATTTATTCATTTTTTATATATATACATAAATGACTGTGCAATGTCTCATCCCATTAGGCTAACAGTGTTACCCCTTAGCGAGCTTTCGACCAACGACTCCCAGACCATAAAAGACCTTAGGGCGCTAGGTGTAAAGACAATCCCCTCGGGCGTACTTGCTCAAGTAACAAAGGCCCCGAAACAAGACTAGTCACCCTGTATACCTTTTTTCCCTTTTCTTTTTCTTTTGATAGATGGTTGGTGAGTGCGTTTTACGCTCCATCTCACGCTTGTGTTTATGGGGAGTGTTTCTCCTCAACCCACCACAAGACTCAAATGTTTTCTTTTTTTTTCTTTTTTAAAGCTTATATACCCCACATATGTTCCCCCAAACTTAGGTTCTTGTCTAACTTTAGTCATCACTACTTATTCTTGTCATTCTTTCATTCAAACTAGCATTATCCTTTAGAGTCCCATTATGTATCAATTTAAACTCAATCAATCAATAAGTTGTTTTTACTATGCTATCATTATTATACTAGTTTCAAACAAAAAAAGATTCAATTCATAACAAGAAATCACATCAAAGCTCTAGTAGTCAGTATTATACTTGTCTACCCAATTCCAATCTCATCATTGGCCAAAATAAACTTAACTATAACAAACCATTTGGACTTATGCAAAATGAACATAGTAACTAACTATTATTTTTTGAATTTTTTTATAATGAACCTAAACTATATTAACAACATATGCCAAATAACATAACATAAACATGAAACTAAACATGCAATAACGAACTAAACTAAACTCCCCCAAACTTAGCAATTACAATGTCCTCATTGTAAGAATATAGCGATAAGTAGAAGAGAACTTCCCTATAATCAACTAAGCGTGTGGTGCTGGTGGCGATGGTAGCGACGATCATTTTCCTATCCATTCAACCTCCAATACCTGAAATGAAGAGAGACAACATGTATTAGATTATAAGAGAACTTACTAAGCAAATTAATTCCTATCTACTAAATAAACTAGTAAAGCATATAAATATAAAAATTCCAGGGTTGCCTCCCAGTCAACGCTTGATTTATAGTCTTTCGCCTGACTTTATCGGTGATGCTATCCAATTCCTCTTGAAAGTTGAGGAACCCTTCATCCATCGAAAATAATATAGCTTTTGGTAGGTTCCCATTTACGATAGCCATTGTATTAAAGTCACCTAGCATGCTTTGTTTAGATAAGATCACATTAAAGAACGTCCAACATCTAGGTGTTTTTTCCATTGTGTCTGCGAATAGATTCTGGCATTGAGGCTTGTCAGACACAACAATCTCTTCTTCTATCTTCTCCAATTCATTAAACCATGGCTTCGAAGTTGTACTCGCTTTTACGTCACAAGGAGTATTGCCGATGACATGACTACCTAGCGGACATGGTTTTGCAAATCTAATCGGATTCTTGAACTTTGGCGAAGAAGGAACTTGGGGCACTAATAACATCGGCTCCTCCTCGTTGGTAATCAAAGTTAGATCTTCGCCGATCTCCTTTTCTTGGTTCCCAATTGTTTCCTCTCTTTCAACATCTTGTGGCTCATCTAGTTGTAGATTTTGTTCGGGCTCTCCATCAGTCTCAGAATCCATGTCATAGGGCCAGGTGTATTGAGGATGGTTGTTCAACGCATGAGCTATCTGTTCCACTTGATTTTCTAGATTCTTGATCAACGCCCCTTGGCATTGCAAATTCAGCTCTACTTGATTCATTTTCTTGTCTTGTTCCTCATTCCTTTTTTCAGAAGCTTTAATAAATTTTTCCAAGGCTTCCTCCCAATTTGAATGTTCTTCCTGTTGTAGTGGAGGTGGACACGAGAAATCTTGTGGGTATGTTGGACTTGGAGCATAAAATTGATCTTGATTGTTACTCCATGAAAAATTCGGGTGATACCCCCAATCCTGATGATAGTTGTTGGGATAGACATAATTATTGGGATAATCACCACTATACTGTACCGGCTCGAAACTGATGGCGCGTTGATGACTCATATGATTTCCAGCACAATAATCACAAGTAACCGCCATACTTTGACGACGTTGAGCTTCAAAAGCTTCAAACATCCTCGAAAGTGTCTCAATCATCTTGACAATGCGAAAAGTTTCTCGAGTCATCACAATCAAACTCCCTTGGTTGAGTCATGTTAGTGTATGGCCATTGATACATAAAAGTCATCCATGGTACACGAAAAGAGAGAAATATAGAAAGAAATTAAAATAAAAATAAAATGTTTAAATTAAGACTAATTTGATTGAAATTAATATTGGTAAATAATTATTAAATTAATTCCCAAGCAACTGGCGCTTAAAAACTTGTTGGTCGATTTCACAATCAATGAATACGTGTAAGTATACACAGTCAACAAGTAATAAAGTGAAAGTAGAGTATCGTTCCCACGAGGAATTATTTAATAAAAATCACCAAGTACTAATTCTTAACCAAACTAATTTTATTTAAACAATCTCAAATCGTGATTTTTCTAATTAAGAAAACTAAATTAACTAATTAAACTGAATTGCTTTATGTCTAAATTCAGATAAATAAAGATTAAGACTCCAATATCCCCAATTATGAACTATAAACCAATTATCCAATTATCCTAATTATTATGTCTATTGAATTGTTAACAGGAATTCTCAAATGCCAAAAGCCCTTTCTCAAGTGAACATTTGCCTTCTATTTAATCCAAGTTAATTTTGCTATATCCCTATGCAAAACAATTGAGTTAAACTCACTACAATCCCAATTCCTTATGTGTTACATGCGGCAAATAGATATTCTCATTCTATTCACAAACCTAATTATTCACTGTCCAAATAACTAAGTCACATGATATCATGCCCAGTTCTAACCCTAGAATTCCTCTTTCAATTCCTTCTAGAGTAACAAGGTAATTACTGATCAAATAATTAAGCAATAAGCACAAGACAAGATAAACAATTCACTTTAACACAATTAATTGGCATAAATCAAATAACTAATTTATAAACATAAAAGGTTCAATTAAAATCTTAATAAAAGAGTTAGTTCATAATTAATGAATTGAAACCAAGAATCCACAACTGAATAGACATTAAAAGATAAAAGTATGATAAGAGAAGAGAATAGAATCTGTTGTCAGCAAATCTGATGCTCCCCTCTTGCTCCAGCTCTTGATCTTCAATGATCTCCAAGTTGCTTCAATCTCCAAAACTAATAAGAACTAGGGTTTATGATCTAATCTAATGGAGTGTTTTTTCTAATCTAAGCTATGTAATCTCCCTTTATTTTATGCCTTACATCATGTATTTATAGGTTACAAGTCCAATTTTTAGCTTAGGAACAAATCCAATCCTATTTGGAGTCAAAAAGGTGTCAAAATTCGCCGAAAACGCGTCCAGGCCATCACCAAGCCCTTCCCCAATGCCCCAGTGCTGGGCATGACGCTCAAACACTGCCGCCCAGCGCCCCGCATAGGCTTATTTTGGGCGCCCTGGCGCTGGCCCCAAGTTCTGACATTTTCTGCTCCGACGTCCTTAGGGAAAACGGTTATAACTTTTGGTCCGGAAGAAGTTACAGGGCCTGCCACCTATCAAATCGAAGATATCGACGAGATCTACAACTTTCATTCTTTGAGGATTGAGAAATTCTGGGCGGATGAAGGCTGAAATTGAGCTGGAAGTAACTGCTACGCAAATGACCACCCAAAACCATGACGTTCGACATCCGTTGGTACAACGATCATAACTCTTGCATCCGAACTCCGATTGGAATGATTCAAAATGTTCCGAAAAGCTAAGACGATGCTCTTCAATGTAAGCTAAGTTCCAAACCAAGAACATGAAGTAAACATGAAAGCCCAAATGATGTCCGATTTGCTTTTCTTTGCATTTTCTTTGCTTTTCCTTACCAATAGTCGCTCACACCGCTCCCAAACGTATAACCTACAAAATGAACACAAAATACATGAAAAGTAACTAAGACACATAAATATAAGCTACTAATTCAAGTAAAAGATACCGGATAAGTGTATATAAAATCCACTTATCAACTAACATAACATGCATACTATAGTTCATATAACAAGTATAAAGATTGAGTTCATTACTCAATCAACATTCATTATTCAATCAACGTAGTCATAAATTGACTTTAACATTTCATACTTTCAACATTAATATAACACACCATGTTATTTGCAATAAAGATTTCAAACAGTTCATCATCAAATTCACATAGTAAATAGGAACTGAAAGACTTGCCTTGATCGTTGTTTACCAATAACAGTTTAACAGCATACAGTTATCTGCACTTCACATACCCTACACAATTATATAATCATACAAATCAACTATTAGTCACATAGCAACGCACAGTAGTTATAATGTAAACTTTACTCTATATCTCATAAGTCCGATGACATCCAACTTTGGATATGTTGTAAACATCATATTAATCTATTTTTAAAAGTTATTGGACACCCATTTCGGATAAGATAGATAGTCCAAAATAGTGTTCAAAAATGGACGTTCAAAACTGTTTTTCATTTTTTTCTCAGCTTTACCCTCTCTCGCTAAAACAGTCATAACTTTTCAGTTTCAAAACATTTTTGAGCGATTCTTGAGCCCACGCGAAGCTAACTTCCGGGACTTCAACTTATATTCCCTCACCTTTTCCAAATTCTAAACACAGAATTCTAGAAAATTAGTTCAACGTGACTGCCCCGAGTTGGTTAGACAGTTTTTACGCAACTACTTTGAATGATCACAACTCTTTGCTCCGAAGTCGGAATTAGTCCGTTCTAGAGTTTATGGAAAGCTTATTCAGTGTACTATAACATACCAAAAGCCCAGAATTTTCTAAACAATCTAGCTAACCCCAAACTTTTGTATTTGGATCAGCAGTCCACTAGTTTATCGGACTTCTCGTTTTTACATCCAAAACTCGCCTCGACTCGTTCCAACCCAACTTTCTTTACAAATAAGTCTAATTTAACATAATCAGACTTGTCTAAGGTCTCGGCTCCATATCTTTAATTACAATTATTAGAACTCATTTACATAATCAATTCCAAGCCAAAATAAACATAGTAAACTAACTAGTTTCCTAACAAAACTAACTAAAGTAGCAAAATCCAAACTTTAACTAACAAACTAAATACAATATTTAAAATAATAACATTACCAAAAATTAAATAAGAAACATACTCGAAAATACGAGTTCCGCAAACTGACTACGCACTTCCACGTCAAAATTTAACTTAGGAGGTCTTTATAAAAAGTCCTCCCACAACAAAGCCTTTCTCAAAATTGGAGGCCTTATTGTTGGTGAATGAAACAAAGGGTCAAGTCCTTCTATTTATAGGTTTAGCAAAGGAGTAAAGTTCTCAATTTAGTCGATGTGGGACTTGGTTTATACTAATTCTAATTGGTTTATACTAATTTTCATAATTTTAACATGCTAAGTGTATTCATTTATCACGAATTCGTTTCTTAACCGATTCGATCCATTCAAGTTGTTTTTGTTTTATAGAGGAGAACAGGAATCATCCATCAATTTAAAGTTTCAATCACGAATTCATCATCAATTTTAGTCTCAAAGTACACCAAAACACACATTACCATCAAAACCCAAATTCCTCTTCTTTAGCATACATACATGAATTTGATTTCTGAAAAATCGTTTTTAGATGACCATTATGAAATTATAAAATCTAATAACATATATAACATCATAACCCACAAATTCATTAACCAAACCCCCAATTTTAAAAGAAATTCAAGAACACATAAACTAGAAATATAAACTAGATTATGTACCTTTAATTCTTTAAGAAATAAAATTAACATTATCAGTAAAATTATAATTTATATCCAACCATTATAATCATAACATTATTTAACAAATTCTCATTCCTCTAATTTAATTATTTAATTAAATTAGAATATCACCATTATACTCGCGTAATAAAATACGTATAAATCTCATCTGTTTTACCACACTTAAATAAACTATCCCATAACAATTTTCATCAAATATTTATGTAATACCATAAATATTCATTTTATTCCATAAAGTTTCCAACTAAAATATTTAATGTACTTTGTTGGGAGAGTGTATGTTGGTTGTTGGTTGGAACCATAAATATTCATTATATACGAACTAGCAACTTGGAACCTAGTTTGTTGGTTGTTTGTGGGAAACCACTCAGCGTACTATATTGAAACTATTATACACTCGATGTGTACCAAGTATAGAAAATGGATACTGTTGGGAGAGTGCATGTTTTGATTTGATGTTTAAATGTAAATGCTCATGATTATATGTAAAGTCCTTCAAGAGATATATGTACAAGGACTTAGTGATAGATCAATTTGTGAGGTTGATCTAAGCTCTTGATGTGTATCATTCTACAACTAAATATATAGATAGAGAGATCAAAGCTGTTAGGTTGATCTTGAGATGTAATAGATAGGCTTCGAAGAATTCGTAGTGTATCAATCTGATCAAGATTTCAGAAGTCAAGGCAGAAACGTAGAGCTTCGAGGATCGTAGTGTGCCTACCTTGAAGGGCCTCTTCGAAAATCGTAGAGTGGTCCCAACGTTTGCCGAGTCAACTCAGAGATCGTAATGTGCTCTCGGAAACGTAGAGTTTACAACTTAAGCAAGCAAAGATCGTAGTGTGCAAGTATTTAAGAGAAATCGTAGTGCTCTCTATTGATAGCATCAGACCAAGTACAAGGCGACAAGACACCACGATCTGAATCATAGAGTATCATCTGCCTTGTGTCAGAAGCATCAAGCCCCACGTTTTGTGTAGAGACAAACTCCAACAAATGGGGAATGGGTTCTAAACGTTGTAGTACTCACCAGTCCCAAAGGCATAAAAGATATCCTTAGTATGCAACAAAGAAGCGTATTGAAGAAGCTAAGGAAAGTACCATTGGTAAGAGGAAAAACACCTTTTCAGGTGTTAGGTGAGAAAGTAGTCTGCTGTGTCAGTGGGCCCGAATGCAATTCAGAAGATGTGCAGAAAAGTCTCCATCAAAGAACAGAAATGTCAAACGTATTTAATGCTTCAACAGATGGATCCAACAGATAGTTTTCAAGATCACATATATGCAAATCAGGCAGATGAGAGAACTAAGCAAGAATTAAACAAAAACGTACAAGAACTCTCAACGCTCAACTCTACGATATGAGAAAAAGAGAAAGCTTGCTCAGCTACTCAGTTCTTTCGAACAAGTGCTTAACAGCAACTGGGTAGCAACCATCAAGAACTCAATAACTACCAATCAACTGAAGTAAGAGTTCCAAGTCTGAATAACTTGAAGAGTTCAAAGTGAACTGTGAAGAGCCAAGTCTGCTGGACTTGAAGAGTTCAAGAGTGAACTAAGAAGTTCCTAGACTACTGGTCTAGAAGGAATCTTTGTGATTTAGAAATTATAAAAGACATCATTAGTGGATTTCCTACTCGGGAGTAGAAGAGTGGACTAGGAGCTTTAAGTTCTCTGAACCACTGTGTCTCTTACACTCATGCTATAATTATTATATCTGCCATAACTGCTATAATTGTCTCACTCTTATAACTTCACTATATCTTAAGGGAGATTAAAACAAATATTAATTCCGCTAAGTTATAATCATTATCAACTAACAAGTTTAAAACGAAAAGATTTTTAAATATCTATTCAACCCCCCCCCCCCTTCTAGATAACTATTGTGCCTCCGGGAACTAACAATTGGTATCAAAGCAGATTCTATTATACAGCTTACAAAGCTTTAGTAGATCCAATGGCACACTTACCAAGTGAATCGAGGACTGGAGGAGGCAGCAAGCCACCAATGTGAAACAAAGATAAATTTGCAAAATGGAAAGTTAGGATGCAAGCATACATGAACTCAATAGATGAAGATCTATTTGAGACTGTTCAAAATAGGCCCTAAATTCCAACAAAGCTTGCACCAACTACAGACGATCCAAACAGAATACAAATCAAAGTCAAAGAAGAATGGACTGACAATGAGAAAAGAGCTGTCCAACTCGACAAGAAGGCCAAGAACATTTTGTTTCAATCCCTAGAAGACGATCTGTTCAAAAATGGTGTCAACAGCAAATCAGCAAAGGAGGTTTGGGAAGCTCTACTCATCATGCACGAAGGAACGAAAGAAGTAAGAGAAAACAAACAATCTCTCCTAACACAGCAGTATGAAATGTTTGCTCATGTTCAAGGAGAAAATGTCACTGCCACATACGAGAGATTCAACGTTCTGCTCAACTCTCTACGAGCCTATGGGAAGATCTATCCAAACAAAGATCTAATCATAAAGTTCATGAGAACCCTACCAAGCAGGTGGGATGCCAAAACCACTACTATTAGAGAGTCAAAGAATCTACATGAGATGACAGTTCAATAGCTATATGGCAACCTTCTGACATACGAACTGGAGTTGACTCAACGAGCTGAAACTCTATCAAAAGGAAGAAAGAAGGATAAGGGTGTTGCTCTCAAAGCAACTGAAAGTGCATCTAAGGTCAACACTGAGATTGACACTGACTATCATGAAGATGATGACGAGGACTTTGTAATGCTGGTGAAAAGACTCAGATGGTTCATGCGTCAAGGAAAAACCAGCAAGCCAAAGAAGGTCAGCAACTATAGCAGCCAGGATCAAATGAATGATCTATGCTACAACTGCAAAAAGCATGGCCATTTCATTGCCAGCTGCAACAAACCTCTCAGAGAAGAACTAAAGAAGAAATCACATGCAAAGAAGGAATACAAAGGCAACAAAAGGCCTCAGAAGAGAGATAAATGCCTTATAGCTGGAGGATCGTGGAGTGATTCAGACAATGACTCAACTCCCGAATCTTTAGATGATGAAGATCCTCAAATGGCTAATCTGTGCTTAATGGCCAAACATGAAAAAGACAAACTAAACTCCAACATACATGAAGTAAGTATCGATGAGGTATTTGACTTCAACTCACCTGATGTAGACATTAATGATTTGAGAACTACATTGCATGGCATAACAACTGATCTACATCAATACATGAAGTGGTTCAGAGTTCTGTCAAAGGATTATTTACTTCTTCAAGAGGAGAAAAAGAAAGTTCAAAAAGAGCTAGAAACAGCTCTTCTAAGTACTAACTTTCTCTCCAAGCTTGAGCTGAGAATGAAATCTTAAAACAGACTAATGAGCTCAATGCACAAAGAGAGTCCAATCTAACCTCTAAAGTTGAGGAACTAGAAAAGACTATCTCTACATGGAACAAATCCTCATCATCCATGGGCTCCCTGCTCTCTAGTCAGAGAAGTACTCTTGACAGAACAGGCTTAGGCTTTGGGGAATTCACTTCAGAGCCATGTGTGGTAAAGATAAAGTAAACTAGCACTAGTAATGCTTCAAGCTTTAGTAGAGGCATTACATTTGTGAAATCCTCACAGAAGGAAGAACCAGCCCAACCCTGTTCTACTATTTCCATCCATACTCAAAGGAGTAAAGGATCTCATGCTGGCCTGGGCTTCATAAAAGAGAAGAGTAACCCATCCACTACTCACCAACCTCGAAGGATCGTAGAGTCAAGTAAGACCAACTCTACGAATCAACTGGGAAGGTATAGTAGAGGAAAGGTACACTCCTCACAATTTATGAAACCCAAGGACACATGGAAGAAGGAAAAAAAGTTTAACAGAAGAATGACTAAAGAACCACACAAGTCTAAATGGAGGATGAATTATCACACACACAGAGGCATGCATCATACTAGATGTTTTGTGTGCAATAAAGTTGGCCACAAGGCTGCAAAGTGCTATTATAATTCAATGCATATGAGACCTGAGATCAAACAGATTTGGGTCCCCAAGGGCATTAACAAAGTAGGACCCATGCAAATATGGGTACCAAAATGAAGATTTAATATTATGACAGGAAAAGAGCTCCACGGTCACAACCTGGTATCTGGACAGTGGATGCTCAAGACCCATGACTGAGAACAAAGCCCTTCTGTCTAACTACATAGAGAAGGAGGGTCCCTCAGTCATCTTTGGAGACAATGGCTCGGGAAAGACAAGAGGATATGGCTCAGCTAGTAATGGTGCAGTGTCTTTCAGTAAAGTGGCATATGTGGAAGGTCTCCAACACAACCTTCTAAGCATTATCCAACTCTGTGACAAGGGTCATCAAGTAACATTCCTCACAACCAGTGTCAAGTCAGAGATTTGAAGACATCTATTGTAAAGCTAACCGGGATAAGAGAAGGAAATGTCTACACAGTGAATCTTGGACAATTAAGCTCAGATGAGACAATATGCTTTCTTGCAAAAGCATCTGAAGAAATGAGCTGGCTATGGCATAGACAGTTGTCCCACTTAAACATTAAAAGCATGTCCAAATTGGCATCAAAAGATCTCATTGCAGGCCTACCCAAGTTCAACTTCGTCAAAGAAAGGTCATGCAATGCCTGTCAGCTTGGAAAGCAAACCAAAAGCTCATTCAAGAGCAAATTTGCCAACTCAATCGACAAGCCCTTGCAGTTGCTTCACACGAATCTATTTGGGCCAATTCCAACAACAAGTCTTGGAGGGAAAAGATACTCACTAGTTATAGTCGACGACTACACCAGGTTCACATGGGTATTCTTTTTAACCTCAAAGGACGAAACAAGCTCCCAACTGATCAAGATGTTCAGGCTGGTAATGAACGAGAAAGGAGAGAAAATCAAGGCTATAAGAAGTGATCATGGCAGAGAATTTGACTTCTCAAAAATGGACCAGTTCTGCACAGACAATGGCATCTTTCATAACTTCTCAGCTCCACGAACTCCTTAACAAAATGGAGTAGCTGATAGAATGAACTGAACTTTGATAGAGGCTGGAAGAACACTACTAGCAGCAGCCCATCTGCCTGAATACTTCTGGGCAGAAGCTGTCAACACTGCATGCTTCACACATAATAGATCATTAATACACTCTACGATCAAGAAGACACCCTACGAACTGTGGAAAGGAAGAAAGCCAAGTGTCAGCTACTTTCATGTTTTCGGCTGTGCATGCTACATTCTCAACAATGGAAAGCAGTACCTGAAAAAATTTTAACCCAAGTCAGACGAAGGAATCTTTCTTGGATATGCCACAGACAGTAAGGCCTACAGAGTGTTCAACAAGAAGACACTGAGTGTTGAAGTCTCAATTCACATTATCTTTGATGAAACAGACTTAAGACAAAACAGTGCTTCAAGACACTACGACCAATAGTGCAGACACTACGAATGAAGTCGTCGAGCTCAACACTACGATTGTAGTGCCAGATAGTGAAATTGTTGAGCAAGAAAATGAGATCGTAGAGAGGCCTATGCAAGACAATGAACCTTCACACCAAGAAGAAGAAATAGATCTTGAAGACTTAACACAAGAAGGCATCAGGACAGATGTCCTAACCAAAAACAGATGGGCTAGAGATCACACTCAAGATCTAATCATTGGAGATCCGAGTGCAAGAGTCAAAACAAGAGCTGCCACCCAGAATGAATGCTTTTATCTAAGCTTTCTGTCACAAATGGAACCAAAGAAGATAGAGGATTCTATGGAAGACTCCAGCTGGATAGAAGCTATACAGGAAGAACTCAACCAATTTGAACGAAGCAAAGCATGGAGATTGGTACCAAGACCAAAGAGTCATCCTGTCATTGGAACCAAATGGGTCTTCAGAAATAAAATGGATGAAGATGGAGTTATAACCAGAAATAAGGCAAGACTGGTGGCCAAGGGTTACTCTCAGGAAGAAGGCATTGATTATGATGAGACATTTGCACCAGTTTCCAAACTAGAAGCCATCAGAATATTCCTTGCCTTTGCTGCTCACATGAAGTTCAAGGTCTTCCAGATGTATGTCAAAAGTGCATTCCTGAATGGAGAACTCCAAGAAGAAGTCTATGTAGAGAAACCTCCAAGTTTCATCAATCCATCTCTTTTTAATTATGTTTATAGATTAGACAAAGCCTTATATGGTCTTAAACAAGCACCTAGAGCATGGTATGAAATACTGACTAACTTCCTTATTGAAAATGGGTTTACTAGAGGTAGAGTAGATACCACATTGTTTCATAGAAAGCATAAAGACAAAGTCTTATTTGTTCAAATATATGTTGATGATATTATTTTTGGTTCTACTGATGAAAAGTTATGTAAGAGATTCTCCAAGCTTATGCAGAGCAAATTTGAAATGAGCATGATGGGTGAGCTGAATTTCTTCCTTGGACTGCAAGTAAAGCAGACTGATGAAGGAATCTTCATAAACCAAGCCAAGTACATCAAAGACTTACTCAAGAAGTATGGCATGGAATCAGCCTCTCCCATGAAACCCCCAATTGTTCCTGCAACCAAGCTTGACAAAGATGGAAAAGGTAAAAGTATTGATATAACTCAATACAGAGGTATGATAGGCTCTCTTCTATATCTAACTGCCAGTAGACCAGACATAATGTTTGCAACATACATATGTACTAGATTTCAGGCAAATCCTAAAGAATCACATTTATCTGCTGTAAAGAGGATTTTCAGGTATCTCAAGGGTACACCTTACTTGGGGCTTTGGTACCCCAAGGAGTCCTCATTTAAACTAACAGGATACACAGATGTTGATTTTGCAGGCTGCAAAATAGATAAAAAGAGTACAAGTGGCACATGTCAATTGCTAGGAAATAGACTTGAGTCCTGGTTTAGCAAAAAGCAAAACTCAGTATCTACCTCAACTGCAGAAGATGAATATATTGTTGCTGGCAGCTGCTGTGCACAGATCCTATGGATGAAAAATCAGTTAGCTGACTATGGGTTTGAATTCAAATCCATACCCATTCACTGTGATAACACAAGTGCAATAGCAATTACTCATAATCCTGTCATGCATTCTAGGACCAAGCATATAGAAATAAAGTATAACTTCATTAGGGATCATGTGCAAAATGAAACTATTTCTTTACAATATATCCCTACTGAAAATCAACTTGTTGATGTCTTTACAAAACCTTTAGATGAATCCAGGTTTAACAAGTTAAGAAGTGAGCTAGGCATGCTTAATTTATAACCTTAAAATATATGCTCTAGTTTGTGCTAACCATACAGATATAAAAGGCTATGTTCAAAATTGTAGACATGATCAAAGGAAGTCCACAATCGTAGAGCTGAAGTGACAAAAGACAACGATCGTAATGTTGACTCAACGATGGTAGAGCCTCATCAAAACAAAGAAGGATCCCGTAATGATAAAGCTCAAAACAAAGCAATCTTTCCGAATAAGCACCTCAGGAACAAACCTAACCCTTGAGTCACTCTATGAGGTTGGCCCTTCCTGAGTTACCTTATATCAAGAAGAATACTAAGTCAAGAATTCATCACAAGGATCTGGACAGACTCGACGATCGTAGTTCAGACACGACTAATGAAGTTCAGACTCAACGGTTACAAAGGCTACCTCAACGATCGTAGTCCTCCTTAAGGACATAGTAGCTCAGAAGGAGCTAAGGATAATTCAGTACAATCCTCCTAAGTCAAAATTACAGAGCCAATCAGATTTTGACACCTGCCCCACTAAACAAAATAAAGAGAGGGAAGTTACAATCAAAGTTTGAAAACTCCTTTTTGGGATCAGAAGTTCAAAAAGCTTATCTCTCTCCTCTTTTTCTCTCTACAAGCAGAAACCCTAACCCTAAAGAAAGCTCAAACAACCATACACTCTTCAACGATAGAAATGGCAGACTCCAACGTCGTCTCTGGCTATAGTCTATGCTTCGATGAGTTCAAAACTGCTAAACCCAAATTTCACAAGATTCTGGCATTGTTAAAGAAGGCTGGTCTCGAAGACGCTGTGGGTACGAACACATGGATCTACCCAAAGTTAATAAAGGAGTTTTACAGAAATGGAATCTACGAAAATGAAGTCCTCGCAATGAAAGTCAAGGATGTGGAAATCAAGCTAAAGGCTGAGGACATCAACCTAGCCCTAGGTTTCAAATCCGAAGGATTTTGGTTTTTAGATGGCATCGATTTCCATGTAGGGCTTAAAAAGATGCATCACAAGAAATCCCCCACTATCAAAGGATACAAGAAGAAGGAGTTTCCTCAGAGGTACAAATTTCTGGCAGACATTATTGAGAAGTGCATATGTTGCAAAAGCACTGGGCACGATTCTGTAAATGAGGTGCAGCTAAAGCTCATGACTGCCATAAGTTGTGGGATACAGCTTAACTATGGAGCTCTACTGCTGGAATGGATAGGAAAATGGATTCTCAACTCAAAGAAGACAAAGGGATCTCAAAAGATACTCTACGGGTGATTTATAAGCATCATTCTATAGTCTGCTCTGGGTGATAAGATTGGGGACGATGAAGGAGTGTCCATCAATCCAAACAGACGAATGACCCAACAGCTTTTTAAGAATTGGAAAAGGAATCATGTTGAGTATGTACGCATGATAACTGAGTCCAGTGGAAGAACTAGTGATCTAAAGGAATCAGGGATTCCAGGAAACATGTTAGTCGTCAAAGAGACTATAGAAGAAGAAGAAACCAACAAGGGAGAACCCACTGCCCTTATTAGAAAAAGCAAGGGCAAGAGGAAGCTAAAGGCTAGGATGGTAGAAGAACCTCAAGGGTCTACCACTGACATCCCTATAGAGTCCTCTGATATTGAGGCTTTGAGGTTGCTGAGAAGAAAACAACAGCAGGCTGAGGCAGATGAAGATAGAGCCACTATAGCACAGCTGCTGAAGAAGAACAAGATCAGTCACAAAACCAAGAGGCCACATGTCTCTTCAATCATAGAGACCAGACCAAACACTCCAAGCAAGGAAGCTGCTGCACCATATGATCTGATTGATCAACAGGACAAAGTTAAAGCTGAAGAAAGTCCTGAGGCTGTGACTAAGCCTAGAAAACCAAGAAGAAAATTGGTTAAGAAGTACATCCTTATCAATGAAGGAGTACTCAAGGAGGAAGACAAAAAGATGGTTGCTGAAAAAGAAATGACCAAAGAAAGCCAAGAGAACAGTGCTCCAGCTGAGGGGGAGATACCTGAAGTTCTCACCTTAGAAAATACTCAAGCTGAAGGGGAAGTTCTAGAAGTTCTAATGATAGAAAATGCTCCAGTTGAGGGGGAGCTATTGGTCTTGCAAATGGATGATCATGTTGAGGGGGAGCCTCATGATATTCCCTTGGCAGAAGAAGCTGATCCTACAAAAAATAAGGGAGAACTAGAGCAAGAACAAAATGAAGTCATTGAGATATTGGAATCCCCAAAAGAAGATAGTGACGAAAAGGGAGAAGAAGATGATGATGACCTTGAGATCACAGGTGTGAGCTGTGATGGGTATAGGAGTTATCTTTACAATTAGATGTTCTCTTACCTACCCATGATGCCCTATCATCAAGCCCAAATTCTAAACTCATGGAACCACATGTTTTGGAGCTTCAAAGAATATCCAGCCATCACTATGCTAGCTCATGGATTTCCAGGCACCTTTAAATTTGCCAAGAAGCTCATCACAAATGATCCCTCTTCAAGAATGGTGCATGAGGTATTAACTATCCCAATCTCTTTCAGAGTAAACCATTATCCACTATCTTTTTCTAGCCAATTTTATGAATTTCCAAGCTGGTTGGAAGTGGTTCTAAATCTATCAAGTCAACTCCCAGTTACAGAATCCCAAAATTCTGTAATTGATGAACCAAATATTCCAAACTTCATACTAATCCCATCTCCCATCATCTCTATGATTACTGACTCTAACCCTATCATAGAGTCCCAAGCTCAAATCGTAAAACCACCCTCTCTAGATGCCCAAACACAAAACCCTCCATCAGATATTCCCTCTTCATCCTCCAATGAATATTTCAGCCTTGATCTTGCCCTCTACTCCTTGTAAGATCAATATAAGAAACCATCCCCTCCTCCACACATTCCTTAACTCAGCGAACTACTTTCAGATCTGCCCACCAAAGCTGAGCTGATAGGAGTATCAAACAAAGTAATCAAGCACATTGATGAAAGTCTGGAAGCTCACTCAGAACTCATTCATCTCAAGCTGACAAAAATGATCACTGCTACAAACAATCTCCCAGGCACCCTAAATGCTGAGCTCACAAAGAAGCTGAGGGAGATCATCAAGGAAATGATTAAAAGCATGAAGGACAAAGATGATATTCACTTCTGGATAGCCAATAAATAAAGAGAGGTTGTTCTTGCATTACAGAAATATCAAGAAGCCCAGAATAACCTTATGATGGAGAACATCATCAGTTTGAAAACTGCAGTCACAGAATTTTAAAAAGCCTATGTAAATTAAGAACAGCAAACTGACACTGTTCTAGCCGTCCTCCGAAACAAAGAAGCTCGATCAGAAGCTCTGATCAAGGAAAATCCGAAGGACATTGCTCAAACTCAAAGCCAACTCAACGAGCTTGTCCAAGGAGTGACTCGCGTATCCGAAGACATTCGAACCCTTGATGCTGACATAAAGGGGGAGAATAAAGGGAAAGGAGTTTAAGGAAGAGGCTAGGGTCAAGGAGAAGGCCAGGGAAGAGGCAGAGGAGTTCAAGGAAGCCAGGGAAGAGGTCGAGGACAATTCCACACTCAAGCTTTAAGAAGCCCTCCTACAAGGCAATTTCACCAACTGACTCCATGATCAAGCAATTAGACTCAACGATCTGATCAGCAGGAAGTCTTAATGGCTCAGCCAATAAGGAGTCAAGGTCCAGCTACCAGCTCACAACATGTGACCACTACAGGCCTTAGAATGCCAACTAGAGATCCTGCATTCATGAATAGGCATGATCAAAATCCAAGGCTAAGCCCAAGTGAGCTAGAAGATATAGCCATGTGAGATGAAACAAGCAGGAAAAGAAGGGCTGAGGAGTATGCCAATCCTCTATGAAAGAGATCAAAGAAATAGAGATAAGTTGAAACTTAAACTCTTATTGATGTAAATCTTAATTGTAATATTCCTCAAACATCAATAAATTCATGCTTATTCTCTAGAAATTTCAGCTGCTCACTGAAATATTAAGTCATGTTTACTTTCCTGTAAATTCATCTAGAATCTAATAATCATAACAACAAATCTCATTGGTTATGTCAACATCAAATAGGGGGAGATTGTTGGGAGAGTGCATTTTTTGATTTGATGTTTAAATGTAAATGTTCATGATTATATGTAAAGTCCTTCAAGAGATATATGTACAAGGACCTAGTGATAGATCAATTTGTGAGGTTGATCTAAGCTCTTAATGTGTATCATTCTGCAACTAAATGTATAGATACAGAGATCAAAGCTGTTAGGTTGATCTTGAGATGTAATAGATAGGCTTCGAAGAATTTGTAGTGTATCAATCTGATCAAGATTTCAAAAGTCAAGGCAGAAACGGAGCTTCAAGGATCGTAGCGTGCCTGCCTTGAAGGGCCTCTTCGGAAATCAAAGAGTGGTCCCAACGTTTGCCGAGTCAACTCAAAGATCGTAGTGTGCTCTCGAAAATGTAGAGTTTACAACTCAAGCAAGCAAAGATTGTAGTGTGAAAGTATTTAAGAGAAATCGTAGTGCTCTCTGTTGATAGCATCAGACCAAGCACAAGGCGACAAGACACCACGATCTGAATCGTAGAGTATCATCTGCCTTGTTTCAGAAGCATCAAGCCCCACATTTTGTGTAGAGATAAACTCCAATAAATGGGGAATGGGTTCTAAACGTTGTAGTACTCACCAGTCCCAAAGGCATAAAAGATATCCTTAGTATGCAACAAAGAAGCGTATTGAAGAAGCTAAGGAAAGTACCATTAGTAAGAGGAAAAACACCTTCTTAAGTGTTAGGTGAGAAAGCAGTATGATGTGTCAGTAGGCCATAATGCAATTCAGAAGATGTGCAGAAAAGTCTCCATCAAAGAATAGAAATGTCAAACGCATTTAATGCTTCAACGGATGGATCCAACGGATAGTTTTCAAGATCACATATATGCAAATCAAGCATATGAGAGAACTAAGCAAGAATTGAATAAAAACGTACAAGAACTCTCAACGCTCAACTCTACGATCTGAGAAAAAGAGAAAGCTTGCTCAGCTAATCATTTCTTTCGAACAAGTGCTTAACAGCAACTGAGTAGCAACCATCAATAACTCAATAACTACCAATCAACTAAGTAAGAGTTCCAAGTCTGAAGGACTTGAAGAGTTCAAAGTGAACTGTGAAGAGCCAAGTCTGCTGGACTTGAAGAGTTCAAGAGTGAACTAAGAAGTTCCTAGACTGTTGGTCTAGAAGGAATCTTTGTTATTTAGAAATTGTAAAAGACATCCTTAGTGGATTTCCTACTCGAGGAGTAGAAGAGTGGACTAGGAGCTTTAAGTGCTCTGAACCACTTAAAACGTATGTGTCTCTTACACTCATGCTATATTTGCTATATCTGCTATAACTGTTATAATTGTCTCACTCTTATAACTTCACTATATCTTAAGGGAGATTAAAACAAATATTAATTCCGCTAAGTTTTAATCATTATCAACTAACAAGTTTAAAACGAAAAGATTTTTAAATATCTATTAAACCCCCCCTTCTAGATAACTATTGTGCCTCCGGGAACTAACATACTGAATAAATATTTTACTCGCATTATACTAACATTTACATTTTCATGCAATATATTACCTTCTCACTTTATTAAATCAATTATACTTGTATTAATTCACTATTTTAATTAAGTGAATTATTCACACTATTTATGAAACTTAACTCATAATAATTTCCATTGCCCACAAGGCATAACAATTAAAATTATATTTTCTCATAACATAATTTCAACTTAATTAAATTAACTAATATTATTTAATTTCTTTAATAGTTTAATTAACTATTAAATCTCACATTCTCCAACATACGAATATATAATTCTCTTCACACCAAATCACATAATTCAAAATATATACACCTCATAATAAGAATTTTAATTATTAAATTCTTATTTTAATAACTTATAAAAATTCGGGTTGTCACAGTACCCCGGTATGAGTCCCGAGGTTGAAGCTGACTGCATGCATTTGAAACAAGTATTTTCGGGGTTATCTCTGAAACTGCAACTAAACTCCTTGGGGTTATCTCCAAGGTTAGCACTACTATTCTCGGTGTTGTTTCTAGGACTGGAACTGAGCATCTCGGGGTTATCTCCGAGACAGAACTGTCCTCTCTGGTGGAATTTCTGGTATTTATACTGCATTATCTTCGGTGGTTATCTCTCGAAGATTTAATCGCCCTCTACTGAATATTAGTGACAAAAAGCGAAAATTTCGAGTGTCTACACTAGAGCATAGAGTTTATGGTTGCAGATTTAGTATGCCTTACTTACTTATCAATTTATTAAATCTGGATTCATCTAGAGGCTTTGTAAAGACATCAACAAGTTGATTTTTAGTATGGATGTATTGTAAAGATATAGTTTCATTTTGAACATGATCCCTAATAAAAGGATATCTTGTTTCTATATTCTTAGTCGTAGAATGCATGACAGGATTATGTGTTATTTCTATGGCACTTGTGTTATCACAATGAACATGTATAGATTTGAAATCAAACCCATAGTCTGCTAGCTGATTTTTCATCCATAAGATTTGAGCACAAAGAATGCCAAAGAAAGAATGTATTCAAATTTCCGCTATTGAAATAGATACTGAGTTTTGCTTCTTGCTGAACCAGGACACAAGTCTGTTTCCTAGCAACTGATAACTTCCACTAGTACTTTTTTATCGATCTTGCAGCCAGCAAAATCAGCATCTGTATATCCTGTCAGTTCAAAGGAGGACTCATTGGGATACCAGAGTCCCAAGTGAGGTATGCCTTTGAGATACCTGAAAATTCTTTTTACAGCAGTTAAGTGTGATTCCTTAGGATTTGCTTAAAATCTAGCACATATACATGTTGCGAACATTATGTCTAGTCTACTGGCAGTTAGATATAGAAGAGAGCCTATCATACCTCTGTATTGAGTAATGTCAATACTTTTACCTTTTTCATCTTTGTCAAGCTTAGTTACTGGAGCAATTGGTGTTTTCATGGAAGAGGCTGATTCCATGCCATACTTTTTAAGTAAGTCTTTAATGTACTTGACTTGGTTAATAAAGATACCTTCATCAGTCTGCTTTACTTGTAATCCAAGGAAGAAATTCAGCTCACCCATCATACTCATTTTGAACTTGCTCTACATAAGCTTGGCAAATCTCTTGCATAGCTTTTCATCAGTAGAGCCAAAGATAATGTCATCTACATATATTTGAACCAATAAGACTTTGTTTTTGTGCTTTCTAAGGAATAATAAGGTATCTACTCTACCTCTAGTGAAGCCATTTTTAATAAGAAAGTTAGTTAGTGTTTCATACCATGCTCTAGGTGCTTGTTAAAGTCCATATAAGGTTTTGTCTAATCTATAGACATAATTAGAGAGAGTTGGATTGATGAAACCTGGAGGTTGCTCCATATATACTTCTTCTTGAAGTTCGCCATTCAGAAATGCACTTTTAACATCCATTTGAAAGACTTTGAACTTCATGTGGGCAGCAAAAACAAGGAATATCCTAACGGCTTCTAATCTGGCAACAGGTGTGAAGGTCTCGTCGTATTCGATGCCTTTTTCTTAGAAGTAACCTTTGGCTACTATTCTTTCCTTGTTCCTTGTTATTACCCTATCTTCATCCATCTTGTTTCTGAAGACCCACTTGGTGCCAATAACTGGCGGCTTCTTGGTCTTGGAACTAATCTCCATACTCTGCTTCTTTCAAACTGATTTATTTTCCCTTGCATGGCTTCTATCCAACTTGAGTCTTCCATAGCATCTTCTATCTTCTTGGGTTCCATTTATGACAGAAATCTTAGATAGAAACACTCATTATGGGTGGCAGATCTTGTCTTGACTCTTGCATTTAAATCTTCAATGATTAAGTCTTGAGTGTGATCTCTTTCCAATCTATTTCCTGTTGGAACATCTGTCATGATGCCTTCTTGTCTGAATTCTTCAAGATCAACCTCTGCTTCTTGATGTGGAGGTTCTTTGTCTGGCGTAGTTCTCTCTACGATCTCTTCTTTAGGCTCGACAATTTCATCTTCTGGGGCTACGATCATGGTGTTGAGCTCGAAGACCTCATTCGTAGAGTCTGAGTCGTCGATAGTAGTGTCTTGAGTATCAGATTTGTTTGAGTCTGTTTCATCGAAGATGATGTGAATCGAGACTTCAACACTTAACGTCTTTTTATTGAATACTCTATAAGCCTTACTGTCTATGGCATATCTGAGAAGGATTCATTCATCTGACTTGGGTTGAAACTTAGTCAGATACTATTTTCCATTGTTGAGAATATAGCATGCACAACCAAACACATGGAATAAGCTGACATTTGGCTTTCTTCCTCTCCATAGCTCGTAGGGAGTCTTCTTTAACGTAGGGTGCACAAGAGATCTATTATGAGTGTAGCATGCAATGTTAATAACTTCTGCCCATAAGTATTCATGCAGACGGGTTGCTGCTAGTAGAATTCTTCCAGCTTCAATCAACGTTTTGTTCTTCCTTTCAGCTACTCCATTTTGATGTGGAGTTCATGGAGCTGAGAAGTTGTGACTGATGCCATTGTCTGTGCAGAACTGATCCATCTCAAAGAAGTCGAATTCTCTACCATGATCACTCCTTATAGCCTTGATTTTCTCCCCTTTCTCATTCATCACCAGCTTGAACATCTTGATGAGTTGGGAACTTGTTTCATCTTTTGAGTTTATAAAGAACACCCATGTAAATCTTGTGTAGTCATCCACTATGACCAATGAGTATCTCTTCCCTCCAAGGCTCGTTGTCGGAATTGGTCCAAATAGATCCATGTGAAGTAGCTGCAGGGACTTATCAATTGAGTTGATAGTTTTGCCTTTGAAAGAGCTTCTAGCTTCTAGTTTTCCATGGCCTTTCTTTGACAAAACTGAACATGGGTAATCCTGTTACTAGATCTTTGGAGGCCAGTTTTGACATACTTTTGAAATTGAGATGACACGGCCTTCTATGCCATAGCCAGTTCATTTCTTCAGAGGCTTTAGCCAGAAAGCATATTGTCTCATCAGAACTTAGTTGACCAAGATTAATGATGTAGACGTTTCCTTCTCTTGTTCCGATCAGCTTTATGGAAGAGGTCTTCAGATCTCTAACTTGACATTGATTATTGAAAAAGGTAACTTGATGACCCTTGTCGCATAGCTGGCTTATACTCAGAAGATTGTGGTTTAGTCCTTCCACATAGGCTACTTTGCTGAAGGATATTGCACCATTCCTAGCTGAGCCATAACCTCTTGTCTTGTCAGAGCCATTTTCTCTAAATATGACTGTTGGACCCTCTTTCTCTATAAAGTTGGACATGAGGGCTTTGTTCTCAGTCATGTGTCGTGAGCATCCACTATCCAGGTACCAATTTGTGATCGTGGAGCTCTATTCCTGCATTATGATTTAAGCTCTCATTTTGGTACCCATACTTGCATGGATCCTATTGTAAGACCCCAACTTTTTATGAATAAAGATTTAATTTTTATTATTATTAGGTTAAATAATGTGTTGATTTGATTAATGTGGTTAGTTATGGGTAAAATGTGTAAATATTTTAAATAGGCAGATGGTTATAGAATATTCATTGTTGTCGGGGAATATTCGTTTGGTCGTGAAATATTCTTATTGTCGGGGAATATTCGTACGACAGCGCAACCATTTGTGGGCCCCATAATGAAAAACTGTCGGATGAAGAAAACGACACGAATGAGTTTTTTAATAATAACGACGTAACGGTTACCGTTAAAACTGTTGAAATACCCGGTGGATAAAGTAAAGTAATATGCGTTGTTGCCCAGTAGCACACAGTATTGCACAGTATTTTTATATTATTGTTAATTCAATAATTTTCACTACACAGTATTTCTCATTATTAGATCAATAATTCATATTATTTGAATAAAATTATTAGATAGCATTATTGGTAATGTCTAAGGAAGTTCTGTCTAGGAAAGGGGTTTGGTCACCTAATTGCGCGCAAGTAAGGAGAAATCCTTATCGAAAAGCTCCCTCTTTCCTGGGAACAACCTAGTTGTCAATATTGTAGTTCTTTATTATTATTTATGAATAATTAATTGTTGATTTATATGATAAGGAAATATTTATTCAATGTGGATATAAATGAAGGAATTGGTACTGATATTTTTATCAGTATTTTTGTGTGTAAAATCATCCGTATGTGGATTTCGGTCATTTTTAGTTCGGAATTTGGAAAAACTTTCTTTTACAAAGTTGTAAAGAATTAAATTTCCTATGGAATGGACATAAGATTCGTATTTTTCTGATAAAAGAGCTATTTATTATGAATTATTGAAGTTCCGGAATAATTGATTTTTGAGGTTATAAATATTTTTTCACAAAAAAAATGTTTTTAATGTGGGTGGGACCCACTTGTGTGTGCTGATGAGAGTGATGTGGTATGCGTAGGAAATGTTTTTTAAAATATTAATATTTTATTAAAAAAAATTGCTTTCGTGTTCTAAGCATTTTCCTATAAATAGGGTGCTTAGGTTAGAATTGAAAATCACACCAGAATCAGAAGTTTCTTTCTCTATAATATCGAGCGTATTTTTTTGAGTATTTAAATATCTTGAGTGTTGCTATACAGGGCAAGTTTCCTTCAGTATTATATCTGATATTCCAGTCATAAGTGCTATTCTTTTGAGGTAAATGATATTATTATTTTTTTGCAATACTCATAAGAAATATTATTTTCTTTCATACTTCAAATTATGAAAGGGATATTATTTTAATTCGGATTCCTAAATTTAAACTTACTATGGTAAGTATTGCTTCTATAATTCCTGAAATGATTAGAAATTTCTTAAGTTTTGCGCTTCATCTGATATCATTTCACGGTAATATTGATCTGAACTTTCTTGATAAATTTCCATATTTTCATGTCAGGTTACTATCCACGAAGTAATATTCATGGGGTACTATTCACTCGGGTACTATTCACCTGGGGTACTATTCATGACAAAAAATTGATTTCTCTTCTGTCCAAATTATTTTTGAATTTTACTCCATAAAGCAGTTATCATGTTAACAATTTGGACATTCTTGAACTCAGGATAAATTGAATTATAAATCTCTAATATTTATCATTGATCTCACTTGATTGATTCTTTATATCATTGTCATCATCCTCATGCTTATATTGTGTTGAAAGTCATCTTTGGCCCATAGTGCAATGGACTGTTGATTGGTATGATTGTGACCAGGAATTGTGTATTGGTATAATCATAACATTTAATGTTACAAATAAGGTTTTTGGTGAAAGTCCTCTTTGGCCCGTAGTGCATAGATAGACAGCTGTTTGGCATGATCATGACCACTGGTGATACTAACGACTATCCTTGGCCCGTAGTGCATGGATAATTCGTTGAATTGAAATATTTATTGAATGATGTTACAGGGATAAAATATTAAGGATCAACTTTTAAATTATAGAAGATAGTAGATTTCATGTTCTACTAGACTCTTCTAATGGATTGTTGTTTCCGCTGCAGTTGTTGATCTAAAACTTGTTGTCTATTGTATTCTATCAGATTTTTCTCTGTTGAGGACTAAGGATAATTTGTTCTACATTATCTTAGTCATAATATTCTTTAATGGGCTAGTTGAGCTCATCCTTTTTCCTTTTTGTTCCATTTTTCTTCTCAGGAGGCGAGAATATAGTTGGGACTAGTCGGGGTGTGGAGTGATGGTTCAAGGCGGGTTTTTTAGCAGTCCTCACTATTTTATAAAATAGTGTATCAATAATTGTAGTGAGGACTTTATTTGAGTTTGGATATTGTCTATAAGACAATATTTGTATTAAAACTCACATCATATGTGTTGTCATATTTTGCACGACAATTGTAATAATGAAGTTTGTTGTTGTTTTCTATACCATGTATTTGGTGACTCGGAATGGGTTGTGTGGACCTATTTTTGGGGTGTCACAGTTGGTATTAGAGCTTAGGGATATGATCTCTGATTGAGATCTGAGGTTAGAACTACGAAGGTAGTGACGAGTAAATCCTTCACTAGTGTGTCCTACCTAAGCTTATTTGTTATTGGTCGGTCAGAATATAGGGATAATATGTGGCATGTGAATTTCTTTAATTAACCCTTGTTTTGTGGCAGTATTTGAGATGACATCTTAAAATTTTGAGATAAAAATGGAGCACATGCGATCATTGAGACACCGATAATCAACAATTAGGATAATGTTCATAAGGAAGGCAATAATCCTTATGTAAACAACAACACCGACCAAATGTTGAACGATGGGACATTTTGGAGCTTCCTATAATTCATGCAAAACTAGACGAGAGAGACTCTTATTCAAAATACAGGTGGAAACAATGGCAACTCACATCTGGTCACTGCTAAGCAATTCAAGGAGTTGGGACCGCCAGAGTTTTTAGGAAAGCCAGAGCCACTTAAGGCAGAGGCATGGATTAAGAAGATTACCAATATATTTGATGTTTTGGGATGCACTGAAGAGCAAAAGGTTCCCTTTGCCACCTTTATGTTACGTGAAGAAGCAGATTACTTGTGGGAATCTGTAAAACGTATTCATCTATTTGCACTAAAGATGTCTTGGGAGAAGTTCCAAGAATTGTTTAACGATAAGTACTTTCCAGAAAGTATTTGTCACATGAAGGAGGTGGAATTCATCTAGCTGGAACAAAATAATATGACTGTATCGCAATACGAGGCTAAGTTTGCGGAGTTATCCCGGTTTGCATCCCATTTGGTAGATAATGAGGAGCGAATGACACAAATGTTTCTGCGAGGTTTGAAACCCGAAATTCGTCAATACCTCATTTCTCACAAACTTTATTTGTATTTAGATGTTGTGAATAGGGCTCAGTTATTAGAGCGCTATAATGAGTCAGCTCAACCAAAAGATAACGACCAACAACACGATAATAATCGTACCGGTGGCAACGGCCATCGGAACAATGATAACCATCGTGGATGAAATTATCATGCCAGAAATGGTAACCACTTCGGTGGTAATCATGGCCAAGATAATAGAAGAAATTATTCAAGTGGAAATTTCAAGAAGAAAAGATTTAACAATGACGGAAAGACATCGGCAGCAGCACCAGCAACAGCAACAGTTTCTAAGGGAGGAGAAAGATCGCCAGTTAGATGCTACAAATACGGAGAGGAGGGACACATAAGTCCAAACTGTTCACAGCCTTCCCAGGTATGTTTTAGTTATGGTAAAGACAGTCACATAGCTAGATTTTGTCCTGTATCGAAGTCAAGTCCAGCTGGGACGGTGGCACCAAAGGTGGCTACGGACAAAACAAAGTCGGTGGTTTAAGGAAGAGTGTTTGTTGTAACTTCTCAAAAAAGAGAGTAAGCCGAACAAAGTTATCACGGGTAAGCTAATTATAAACTCTTACGAAGTCTATACCTTATTAGATACCGGTTCTACCCATTCTTTTATTTCACCTACTTGTGCTCAACATTTGAACTGGACCCTTGAGAAACTAGACTTTGACTTATCTGTTGAAACTCCGTTAGGAGAAACCTTTATTACATCCACTCTGTTAAAACTCCGTTAGGAGAAACCTTCATTACATCCACTGTTTATAAATCTTGCTTGATTTAAGTTGGTACCATCACATTACCTATTGATCTTATCTCTTTAAAGATACTTGCATTTGATGTGATTTTAGGGATTAATTGATTAACTACTCATCATGCCAAAATTGATTATTTTCGTAAGGTTGTTAGTTTTCATATTCCTAACCAACCTGTTATGCGAATTCAAGCAACCAAACCACTAAAGTTAATCACTATCGATCAAGCCATAAAGCCATTCATTTATTAAAAAACGGATGTCAAGCTTTCTTAGCCGGATTTAAACAAAAATACGTCAGATTTGAATGATATTTCTGTTGTTAATGAATTTCCTAAAGAACTTCCTGACCTACCCCAGAGCGTGAAATCAAATTTTGTATCGACCTTGACCCCGGTACAAAAGCCTCAAATATTTCTTCACCCAAAAAGAACTCAATATGCGGCAACGACGTTGGCTCGAGCTGTTGAAAGATTACGACCATACCATTCAATACCATCTTGGAAAAGCAAACGTAGTAGTTGATGCGCTGAGTAGAAGATCATATGCGGGTATGAATGCGATGTTGTTAACACAAAGACCCATTTTGTATAACTTACAAAGGATGGAGATAGAGTTAAAGACTCCAAGTACCCACGTGATGATGTCAAATATACGAGTAGAACTGACTTTAGTCGATAAAGTTAAGGTTGCTCAAGCTATAGACCCAGAGCTGATGAATATGAAGAAGAAAGTATAAGAATGTGTTATTTCAGAAGTAAGAGTCGATGAAGAGAGGAAATCTCAACCCTCGATTCATTGGTCCATTTGAAATCCTCAATCGAGTAGGAACTGTGGCCTATAGACTCACTTTACCGCCAAGTATGTCTCGTGTCCATAACGTGTTTCATATATCTATGCTACATAAATATGTGAAAGACCTGAACCACATTATTGAAATAGAACCAAACGAGATAGCAGAAGATTTAACGTATGAGGAGGTACTTGTTAAAATCTTGGATAAGAAGAAACATATTCTACGCTCAAAGGTAATACCTCAAGTCAAAGTTTTATGGAGAAATCACGATATTGAGGAAATGACCTGGGAGTTAAAATCTGATATGAAAACAAGGTATCCTCACCTCTTCGACAAACCATGTACGTATATCAATTTTGAAGACGAAATTTCATAAGGAGTGGAGGTTGTAAGACCCCAACTTTTTATGAATAAAGATTTAATTTCTTTTATTAGTAGTTTGAATAATAATATGTTGATTTGATTAATGTGGTTAGTTATGGGTAAAATATGAAAATATTTTAAATAAGTAGGTGGTAATAAAATATTCATTGTTGTCAGGGAATATTCGTTTGGTCGTGGAATATTTTTGTTATCGAAGAATATTCGTACGACGGCGCAGCTATTTGTGGGCCCCATAACGGAAAATTGTTGGATGAAGAAAACGACACGAATGAGTTTTTTAATAATAACGACGTAACGGTTACCGTTAAAACTGTTGCACTACCCGGTGGGTAAAGTAAAATAATACACGTTGTTGCACAGTAGCACATAGTATTGCACAGTATTTTTATATTATTGTTAATTCAATAATTATTATTGCACGGTATTTTCCATTATCAAATCAATAATTCATATTATTTGAATAATATTATTAGATAGAATTATTGGCAATGTCTAAGGAAGTTCTATCTAGGAAATGGGTTTGGTCACCTAATTGTGCTCTAGAAAATAGAAATCCTTATCGGAAAGCCCCCTCTTTCTTGGCAACGACCTGGTTGTCAATATTATAGTTATGTAATATTATTTGTGAATAATTAATTGTTGATTTATATGATAAAGAAATATTTATTCAATGTGGATATAAATGAAGGAATTAGTACTGATGTTTTTATTAGTATTTTGGTGTGGAAAATCACCCGTATATGGATTTCGGTCATTTTTAGTTCAGAATTTAGAAAAACTTTCTTCTACAAAGTTGTAGAGAATTAAATTTCCTATGGAATGGACATAAGATTCGTATATTTTTTTTATAAAAGGGATATTTATTATGAATTATTGAAGTTCCAGAATAATTAATTTTTGGGGTTATAAATATTTTTTACACAAAAAAACATTTTTAATGTGGGTGGGACCCACTTGTGTGTGCTGATGAGAGTGATGTGGTGTGCGTAGGAATTTTTTTTTAAAATATTATTATTTTATTAAAAATTTTTACTTTGGTGTTCTAAGCATTTTCCTATAAATAGGGTGCTTAGGTTAGAATTGAAAATCACACCAGAATCAGAAGTTTCTTTCTCTATAATATCGAGCGTATTTTTGTGAGTATTTAGATATCTTGAGTGTTGCTCTACAGTGCAAGTTTCCTTCAGTATTATATCTGATATTTCAGTCAGAAGTGTTATTCTTTTGAGGTAAAGGATATTATTCTTTTTTACAATACTCGTAAGAAATATTATTTTCTTTCATACTCCAGATTACGAAAGGGATATTATTTTAATTCATATTCCTAAATTTAAACTTACTATGGTAAGTATTGCTTCTATAATTCCTGAAATGATTAGAAATTTCTTAAGTTTTGCGTTTCATCTAATATCATTTCACGGGAATATTGATCTGAACTTTCTTGATAAATTTCCATATTTTCATGTAGGGTTACTATTCACGAAGTACTATTCACGGAGTACTATTCACCTGGGGTACTATTCATGATAAAAAAAATTGATTTCTTTTCTGTCAAAATTATTTTTGATACATGAATATTATTCTTGAATTTTACTCCACAAAGCAGTTATCTTGTTGACAATTTGGATATTTTTGAACTCTGGATAAATTGAATTATAATTCTCTAATATTTATCATTTATCTCACTTGATTGAATCTTTATATCATTGTCATCATCCTCATGCTTATATTGTACCGAAAGTTATCTTTGGCCCGTAGTGCAAAGATGGACTGTTGATTGGTATGATTATGACCAGGAATTGTGTATTGGTATAATCATAACATTTAATGTTACAGATAAGGTTTGTGGTGAAAGTCCACTTTGGCCCGTAGTGCATGGATAATTCGTTGAATTGTAATATTTATTGAATGATGTTACAGGGATAAAATATTGATGATGGACTTTTAAATCATAGAAGATAGTAGATTTCATGTTCTACTTGACTCTTCTAATGGATTGTTGTTTCCGCTGCAGTTGTTGATTTAAAACTTCTTGTCTATTGTATTCTATCAGATTTTTCTCTGTTGAGGACTAAGGATAATTTGTTCTACATTATCTTAGTCATAATATTCTTTACTGGGCTAGTTGAGCTCATCTCTTTACCTTTTTATTCTGTCAGGAATAAGCATATGAATGTTATTCCTATTTATATATGATTTGATTATGATATATATGAATGAATATGGAAGTATGCTTGCATTAAGAAAAGCTGTAAAGTCCTTTGATAGATAATAGGAACATATGTACAAGGACTTAGAATTAATTGATCAAATATGTTAGGTTGATCCTACATAAGCAAAACAGCTTTGTAAAGTCCTTAAAAAGAAATGATGTACAAGGACTATAAATATTGAAAGATCAAGCTTGTTAGGATGATCTTATAATGTAATAGATAGAAGCATGCGATTGTCGAGCACCTTTACTGCAAAAATCGTGATGCATCAGAGAGTCAAGGAAAACTCTAGAGCTATCAAGGCAGAATCGTAGTCTACAAGATAGTAGATCTCGAAGTTCGTAGACTGCCAGGAGAGACGAGGAAGGATCGTAGTGTGTCAAAAAGAACTTCCTTAAAGTCGTAGTCTGTTGAGGAAGTCATGTTCAGAATCGTAGAGACATCCTGTCTACGATTCTACTGATCATCTGTCGAAGCCAAGTCAAGAACCGTAGACCACACTCGGATTCATAGAGTCTACTGATCACATCAAAGGCAGAGATCGTAGTAGAGCAAGATCAGATGAAGACAATAAGCATAAAGACAGAAATCGTAGAGTGTCAAGATCTGATCTCGGAGTCATAGTGTCTACACAGCCAAAGCCGAATCGTAGAGTGCAGAACTACGGCTTCAATAAATGTGCTCACAACGCCAAGGCAGAATCATAGAGCAAACACGATTCTCAATAAATGAGCACTCCCAGAATACCCAAAGTGTGAAGCCTCTGCTCTAAGCTGCAAAGACACATCTCACTTGAAGGAAACCAAAGAGCACTCAACGAATGGCATGCAAGCTAACAGAAGATCTAAGCACCAACCCAATCAGCATCCAGATTGAGTTGTGAAGCCATTTTAGATGAAGTCTTCCACAAGTTGATCAGAAGAAGACTTCAATCAAAATAATTTACTAAGGATAGTCAGCAATTGCAGTAGCTATCAAGTGAACAGAAGACAAAGATCTTGGAAGAAACCAGGATCGTAGTGGTTGCCAAACAAAGCAGGAACTGATGAAGTGTACACAGAGATACTGGTCAGCTTATGAAGAACAATGCTAAAGTGATTAAGCATTGGGTCAGTCTATTGATTATAAGTGAATGGGAGATCACAAGGAGAAAGCAAGTTGGGCATTACATAAATCTAAAGTGTCTTACTATTCAGAAGAGGCCAGAACAAGGAGTCAAGCTGTCAATTCCTAAGATAAGTCAAAGCAAATAGAAGTGTTGAAGCATTGCACAAGAAAATGAAGAGGTGTTCTACATTGAAGATTCGATGAACACTGTTCAGGATTGTAGTATTGTCTTAACCTGTCAATGAGCAACATTCAACAAGACACTGCGATCAGGTCCTAGAATAGCTGCATCAGAATCGTAGAGTTCAGTCAACTGAAGATTGAAGCATTGGCAATGGTTCAATATAAAGATTGATATTCGAACAGAGCTTACTGAGACCATCGATGCAAAAGGACAACCTCTGATCTAGAAATTAGAAGGAGGAAATAAAGTTAACTACCTTCTCGAGACATCAAAGTGACATCTCCGACGGGGTAGGTGAAATAGTAGACTGCAGTGTCAGAAAGTTATAAAGGGGATGTCATGTCACATCTGTAGTCTACACCAAATAACTCAAGATCTGTGAAGCAATTCAAATATCTTTTAACGGCTATATACCAATGGGAAGATTGGGAAGGAGTATATATCAGCCAGAGCTTCAAAGATCTAAAGCTGCTGATGATTGCTGAAGTTATAGAATCGTTGAGTTGTTGGAATGCTATTGTTGACTCTATGAGTTTCACCAGAGCTTAACAGAACAAGTCTCAGTGACAGTGAGACTACAAAGGTGGAAGTGAAGCAGCTTTGAAGAAGGACTTGAACAAACTAAAGCTTCACTCAACAAAGATGAGAATTCCACTGAAGATGGCAGCTAAGCTGAGAGCCGAGAAGGACAAGAAGATAGCATTCAGAAATGTGGCAGAGCACAAAGAATATCCACAAAGCCACTCTACGAATCACCATGAACCTAAAGCTGAATCAGAACAAGTGCAGAACCATGTCTGCCAACCAGTCAAGAAGGATTCAGGGAATGCTAAGTGCCAGACGAAGTCTACCAAAAGCTCAAACACTTAGCAGACCCAAATGGTGATGGTGCATAGCTAACAACTGATGAAGATGAGCAGAACAGAATGAAGATCAGCTGCACCAAAGAAGATGTGGTCCAGACTCAAAGCAGAATGCAAAGAGGACCACACCAAGCTACTAAATACAAAAGATGTTCAAGCTTAAAGACATCTTATAAGCTCAGCACTAACAACAACAACATCAACAACAACAAGAAGCCAGAGCATGAGGGGTCCTTATCCGGAGGGACTAAATGAAGTTTTACGCCTGTTGGGATTGAAGAGTTCCTAATGAACTAGAGGAGTTCCAAGGTTGCTAGCCTTGAAGAGTTCTTAGTGAACTGATGTTCCAAGGTCACGCCTCAAGGAATCTTAGTGATTCGGTCTTTGCCCTTCCTTAGTGGAAATCTCGCTTTAGTTGAAAGCAGAAGAGTGGATTAGGAGCTTGAGTCTCTGAACCACTTAAAATCCCTTATGTCATTTACTTTATGTCATTTACATTATATATTTCACTGCTATAAATGCTATATATACTTTGACTGCTTACCACTTAACTAATTCTAAGAACAATATATGTATGATTATGAATATATCATGAAGGTGATACTTTACTTATTCCGTTGTGCTTGAAAAGATTCTTATGTTTGTTATATGCTAATTCATTAGCATTGCAAAATAAATAGGAAAGTATTTGAAATTAAAAAGGATCTATTCACCCCCTCCCCCCCTTCTAGATCTATTGTGTGCCTACTGGAAACTAACATGTTCCATTTTTCTTCTCAAGAGGCGAGAATATAGCTAGGACTAGTTGGGGTGTGAGTGATGGTTCAAGGCGGTTTTTATAGCAGTCATCGCTATTTTGTAAAATAGTGTATCAATAATTGTAATGAGGACTTTATTTGAGTTTGGATATTGTCTACAAGACAATATTTGTATTAAAACTCACAACATATGTGTTGTCGTATTTTGCACGACAATTGTAATAATGAAGTTTGTAGTTGTTTTCTGTACCATGTATTTGGCGACTCGGAATGGGTTATGTGGACCTATTTTGGGGGTGTCACACCTATCTTGTTAGTACCCTTGGGAACCCAAATCTGCTTGGCTTTGGGTTTGATATGCATAGGATTATTGTAATATATTGCAGCATTATGACCAATTTTATCACATACAAAACATCTAGCATGATGCATGCTTATGAGTGTGTGAGTGTAACATTCCAGAATTTTAAAGTGTAATATTAAATATTTATTGATTTATATAAGTATTTAATGGCAATTTGAGTTGATGTGGTTTAGTTAATTATTTGTTGAATAAATAATTAAGGAGCTAAGAAAATTAATTGTTATGAGATTATATACTAATTTAATTTAATAAGTAAACTAGAGAGCTTATAGTGATTTAAATAAATTATAATATTTTAAATGGGAAATTGTAATTTAAAATATTAGTTGGTCGAATAAAATTACAATTATAAAAGATATTATAGTTATGTGATATTAAATTATGTGCTAAAGTAATTTAATAGATTAATGTTTTAATTGATTAATTAATTAAATAAAAGTGTGACTAATAACCTTGTTATAAAGGAGTTATTAAAATAAATTAAAGGACTTTAATTTAGTTTTGGCCAAACAAGTCTTAACGCATATTAAGTCTTTAATCTAATAGTGTTTTATCAAACAAGGTATAAGGATTAATCCATTTATTTTAGTTAGATTTGCCAAACAAGGTGTAAGGATTAATAAGTTATTTTTATTAGGTTAACCAAACAAGCCTTATGGCTTTTGATTTTCAAAACTTATATAACTGATATCATTATATCTAGAGTTATATTATATAATTATTACTATATACGTTATATTTTTATTACGTAAGTTAGAGTTGAGTTGGGAGAAAAGCTCAGTTGAAGAAACAGAGAGAAAACAAGAGAGAATTGAGAAAAACTCTAGAGAATGAGTGATTTTTAACAGGTTTGAGAAAGGAATTGGAGAAAATAAATTGATAATCAAAAGTAGCCATCATCTTCTTAATAAAAGGTAGGAGCTTAACCTTTTTCTTTAAAAAGTCTAGTTTTCTTCTTCTTCCAAAAGGTTCTCTGTGAAATTTTATAAAAGATAAATTGTCGTTATGTATATAGTTTTGTATGATTATTGATTATAAGGCTATTCCATGAGTTTATATATGGTTATAGATAAAGTAATTCATGTATGTATGTGTTTTGTGGAAGAAAGTATATTAGAGTGTTTACATGAAAATATATATGAATATGGCTTAATTTAAAATAGAAATTTAGGTTTAATTAGTTGTTAAATTGATAAATTGATTATGGAAATTGATAGAGTATGTATAATCATAACTATGATGTTTTGAAATTTCTTTTTTGATTGAAAAACAAAATCACAATGTTGATTTTCATACAAAATGTCAACAATAGAGTTTTTGCCAAAAACATTGAAATTGGGTGTTGTAACTTTGATGTTTAAGTTATTTTATGGGTAGAATCATGTTAGAAGTCTTCACAATATGTTTATATGAAGTCTATATGTGTATTACTTGTTAATCAGTCTATTAGATTCGAGCTTTTAGGCTAAATTGGCTTTTTCTTGTCTTTGTTGCCAAAGTCGATCAATGATATCGGAGTTTATTGTGCATGCTGACCAATGAAGACGTTAGTGGCGCCAAGAAGGCCATCACCACGCCGCAACGCTATGCTTCAGAGTATATTTACCATTCTGTGTATATTCATCACCACGCCGCAAATACGAACCATATAGTGTAAACTGTAGCGCTACTGGCGCCAGATTTAGCGAATGGTCTCGACGATTGTACTTTTTGTACACGAAATTTAAAGAAAACATTATGTGATGATTGTAGGACTGTAAAATATTGATTTTAATATTTCTATACTATGAATAATTATGTTATTAAAGATTAACTTGTGTTATATAACTTGATTATGTGATTAAATAATCAAACATACATGACGAAAGTAGTTAGTTAAGTTTGTAAAGTGGTAGTAACTAACTATGTCATGATGACGTATATTTATATATATAGGGTATTGTGATTCAAATTAATTCCATTTAGCCTACGAGCAAGGCAAGTTTTCTAATCCTTTATCTTATTGAACTAATTATTGTTTTCAGTTCGATTATCTTATAATGATGCAAGCTGTCTAAACTTTGGTTTGATGTTGAACAAGTTATTCTTGTATTTCACTTGTTGATTAGCATGCATAACTAAATTGCTATGCATGTTTAGGATTCAATTCTAATTAACATTGGCTTAGTATTGTTCAAGCAAGGTATGCTATAGTTATTCAAATTGTATGCTATTAGATTATTCCTAAAGCATGATTTTAGTTACTATGATTGATTCAATCACGATTATTCTATAATATAATGTTATTGATTTTATTCAACTAGTCCCTTAGTTGATGTTCGTTGAATTCTAAATTACCTTGAAAGCTTATCCAAACCATACTTCCTTCGGTGCGGACTTGTACTCTAAATACTGAGATGAACAACCCTATTGTTATGATTAGGGGTTAACTTACGCATAGCGTTAAAATGTTTGTGCACAATACATTGTATGCGAAGGGTCGATCCCCAAAATGACGAGGTCCTTATAGTCTTATGACTGTTAAAGTTGAAGTTGAAAGATTACTTGCAACTATGGACATAGTTCATGGTCTTTCGACGCTCAGTGATGTATATTTTCCATATTTTGGGATTTCAATTTCTGATTATTATTGATAGAGTACTATTCACTTTTGATGAGCCTATTTAGACAATTATTATTATTATACTCCTGTTGATTCCATATTATCCTCAGTGAGCAATTGTTTTGCTCACTCTTACATATTTATAAACTCATTGCAGCTAAAGAAGAGAAGGTAGGTGAACCTACTACTAGCAAAGGGAAGGGAAAAATGTACAAGTGATGAAGACTTGTAATAGTTTTGATAGTTTTATTATCAGACTTTGATTTAAAGATTGTAATGAAGTTTATTTAATTTTCTACATTTCAATGTTTGTAACTAAAGGTTAGATAACCTGGGAGATTTTTATTTAAGTTTAATCCTGTATGGGCAGGTTTTGATTATTCAATTTTATTATAATTGGGTAGTTAAAAATGAATGTTTTGATTAAGTGAACACTGAATCCTGTGGGAATAAAGTACCTGGATTTGGGGGTGTCATAGGTTGGTATCAATGCTTTAGGTTATGAACCTTAGGTGGGGGGAAAAGCCTTAAGAAGTAACCTTTGAAAAGATAGTGGAGATAACTCTTATCGAGTTTTAAGAAAGAAGTAATAAAACACTTATGTGCTTATGTGTTTATAGTTTATGTACTCGTGAGTGTCGAGTAGTAATGATTAATAATTAAAACTTTGAAATTTTGTTATCAGGATGACTAATGTCGGAGAATCCAGTCAGGTTAAGGAGGAGGGACCTCAAATGCCTATAGAGGAGGAGCCTCGCGACATTCGTGAAGGTTTGGGAACAACTCTCGCCACGGGAGTCGGCCAGTTGGTCACGATGTTGAAGATGAGGATGATGATGTGGAAACAGATGAGGAGGATCCCATTGAGTTACCACAGGAGGATGAGGATGATGAGCACGAGGAGGAAAGGATTCCACTTAACTCGATGGCAGAGCCCGTATATACGATGAGGTGCATGACCGTAACGTGGAACTTCGTGATACAGATTGAGGAGTTGCGAGGAGATAGTAGGCGAACAACAGATCGCAATGACACAAAAGACTATGAGATCCGGGGATCGTGAGGAACGATTGATAAATGTCGAGGAGAAACTAGTACAGACTGAAGGAGAGAAAGAGCAACTGATCGAAGTGGTCACTGAACTGAAGAACAAGCTGAGAGAAGAAGCTGCTAAGAGGGCAAGAGCTGAAGATGCTTACGAGGAAGCTTTTCAACAAACCAGATTAGCAGCAAGAGACACACAAGCAAAGAGGATGAAGATGGAAGAGATGGATAAAGTATTTAACACCGCAATTAATCGAGCTCAAGATCGGGTCATGGGATATCTGATTTAGTTCGAGACGCTATCGTCATTCGTGTTTCGAGACATGGAGGAAGAACGTGATAGGGCTAAGAAGTATCTTAATAGAACATCATAGTTGTTGTACGATGAGTGAAAGGTTAAATAAATTGTAAATCACAAGTGTTATGCAACCTATGGGATGTGACTATGCTATTGTTATTAAACTTTTGTAATGTAGATAGCAGTGATGCTATTGTTTTATGTTTTCTAAAAAGGTTTTGAATAAATAAAAGTTGTTACTTTATTCAAAGTATTATGTGCTATGTGGTTATTTCTGTTATGGAGGCAAGTTAATTAGAAAATACTTAAAGAAGCTAAGTAATAGTCTAATAGATGTTTTGTTTTAACAGAAAATGCCTCCCAGACGTGAACCACCCCGACAGAGAAACAATGAGAGAATTACCAATAACAACAATGTTGATGGTAAACCCTGCTCAACAACTAGTGACACTCTTCGACAGGGCGTTGCGAATCAACCACAAAACCATGGTACAACGTTTAAGGATTTCAAAGGCGGTTGGACCACACGAATTCAGGGTCTATGAATCCAATCAAGCACAAACTCGGATTATGGATATAGAAAAAGTATTTGATGTCGCTAGGGTAGGGGATGATCAGAAGACTGCTTTTGCAACGTTCATGTTGAAAGCAGAAGCTAGTTATTGGTGGCAGGCCAATAAAACTCGTGAAGGGCTAGGAGTGATGACCTGGGATAGGTTCAAGGAGTTGTTCTTCGAGACCTATTTTCTGGAGAGTTCGAAGAGTCAACTAGAAGTGCAGTTTCTGGAACTAAAACAAGGGACGATGACGGTATCTGAGTATGCCACAAAATTCATTGAATTTGTGAGGTTTGCGCCATATCAAGTCAGCACATACGAGCGTAAGGTGAAGAGATTTAAACAGGGACTGAAGCCCTGGCTGTACAGTAGGGTATCCCTATTCCAGTTGAAGACATTTGCAGCGGTGATGGAGAAAGCAGTACTCGCTGAAGGTGGAGGCGAGGCAGTGACAAAGTTCAATCAGGAACAAAAGAAGAAGAAGAATGAGAATGAGATTAAGAATGGAGGTGGTAGCGGTGGAAACAACAACAACAACAACAACAACTTGAAGAGGAAGTGGAATGGGAACATGGGTGCTGGAAACCATCAGGGTAACCAGTAAAACAAAAAGTTTGAAGCATGTGCGACATGTGGGAAATTTTACAAGGGTGCGTGCTTGATGGGGAAACGAGTTTGCTTCAATTGTAGCCAAGAGGGTCACATCGCCCCAAATTGCACTCAACCGAAGAAGAATGTATGCTTCACATGCGGATCCAAGGATCACTTTGCTCGTGAATGCCCTAAGAAGAGGGAAGGAGTGACAACCAGAAGCAATGGAGGTAACAATGGAAGTACATGGGCCATTCACGGGACTGCGACATCAAGATCAAACCCACCCCACGGAACCTTAACCTTCAATATGCAATGATGATGTGCAATCAAAAGATGTGGTGTCAGGTATTATCCCAATCAATGATATTAATGCATATGTATTATTTGATTCGGGTGCTACTTGTTCGTTTATATCTGATGAATTTGCTAAGAGGTTAGAATTGCCTAGAGAAGAACTGAATTTTCCTTTGAACATAGAAATTGCGAATAAGGAAGTAATCCCTATTAGATTCGTATACAAGAACTGTAGGGTGAACATTAAGGAGAATATCTTGTTGGTAGATTTGATTCGGATTAGACTCGGGGAATTTGATGTAATTTTGGGAATGGATTGGCTGTTCAAATACGGAGCGGTAATTGACTGCCAAAAGAAGTGTGTAAACCTTATGACTCCGTCAAAGGTAGTATTTCATGGTAGCAAGTCGCCTAGACAAATGAAATATCTGACGACTATGTAGGCTAAGAAATTGTTGAGTCAAGGTTGTGTGGGCTATTTAGCTTACATAGTCGATACTCAGAAGAAGGGTGTAAAACTAGAAGAAATACCAGTAGTGAGGGAATTCGAAGACATATTTTGTGAGGATTTTCCAGGACTTTCGCCTGACAGAGAAATTGAGTTCATGATCAACTTAGCGTCGGGAACAGCACCGATATCGAAGGCCCCGTATAGAATGGCTCCGGTAGAAATGAAGGAACTGATGGTACAGTTGAAAGAGTTGCTGGACAAGAAATATATTTAACCAAGCGTACCACCGTGGGGAGCGCTAGTTTTATTCATTAAGAAGAAGGATGGATCAATGCGTCTTTGCATTGATTATAGAGAGTTAAACAAAGTCACTATTAAGAATAGGTATCTGTTGCCTAGAATAGATGACTTGTTTGATCAACTGAAGGGTGCTAAATATTTCTCGAAAATAGATTTGAGAAGTGGGTATCACCAATTGAAGGTAAGAAAGGAGGATATACCTAGAACGGCATTCAGAACTCGGTATGGACATTACGAGTTTCTGGTGATGTCTTTTGGTTTAACAAATGCCCCTGCTGCGTTCATGGATTTGATGAATAGGGTGTTTAAATCATTCTTAGACAAGTTTGTAGTGGTATTTATTGATGTCATTCTGGTGTATTCCAAAACTCAAGAAGAACACGTGGAACATTTACGTTTGACATTGGAAACACTAAGGAAGGAAAAGTTGTACGCGAAATTCTCTAAGTGCGAATTTTGGCTCGATCGTGTACAATTTTTGGGTTATGTGATTGACAAAGATGGGATTTCAGTGGATCCATCAAAAGTGGAAGCTGTAATCAATTGGGAACAACCAAGAACACCATAAGAATTGAGGAGTTTCTTGGGACTAGCTGGTTATTATAGAAGATTTATTCAAGATTTTTCTAAGATAGCCACTCCGCTAACAAATTTGACAAGGAAAGCTGTAAAATTAGTTTGGACGAAGAAGTGTGAAGAGAGTTTCTAAGATTTGAAGAAAAAGTTAAGTATGGCACCTGTGTTGACATTACCAGATAATACAGGAAATTTTGTGGTATATAGTGATGCCTCACACAAAGGTTTGGGTTGTGTTCTTATGCGAGCGCAATAAAGTTATTGCTATGCATCAAGACAATCAAGGATTATGAGAAAGGGTATCCTACTCATGATTTGGAATTGGGTCAGTAGTTGTATTTGCTCTAAAGATATGGAGACACTATCTTTATGGAGAGAAATGTGAGATCTACATGAGACCACAAAAAGTCCGAAGTATATTTTCACTCAGAAGGATTTGAACATGCGTCAAAGAAGGTGGATGGAACTGATAAAAGATTATGATTGTGAGATCTTTTATCATCCAAGAAAAGTGAATGTGGTTGCAGATGCTTTAAGCAGGAAAGGTCGAGAGAAGTTGATGCTGATAACAACTCAGGATGAGCTCATTTCAGCAATGACAAAACTGGAGTTGGAAATCAAATTTCTAAAAGAATCTGATGAACAACTATTCCAGATAGAAGCGGGTCCAACTTTAGTGGACAAAGTGAAGAATGCTCAACTACAAGATGAAAAGTGTGGGAAAATCAAAGAGAATCTGATTGAGAGTAGTGATGTAAAATACAAGATCGATACCGAAGGACTACTACGGTTTGAAGGAAGAATATGGGTTCCAGCGACACCAGAACTGAAAGAAGAAATTTTGACCGGAGCTCATAGCTCAAAATATTCAATACATCCAGGAAGCACAAAAATATATCAAAATTTGCGCCAACATTTTTGGTGGCCGAATATGAAAAGGGACATTGCAGAATGCATAACGAAATGCTTGATATGTCAAAGAGTAAAAGCCAAACATCAAAGACCTAGCGGGTTACTTCAACCGTTGGAAATACCATAATAGAAATGAGAACATATCACGATAGATTTTGTGGTGGGTCTTCCAACTACTCAGAGAGGATGCGATGCAATTTGGGTGATAGTGGACAGATTGACGAAGTCAGGGCACTTTTTACCAATAAAGATTAGATTCAATCTTGATCAGTTGGCAAGATTATACATTAAGGAGATCGTTTCGAGGCACGAAGTGCCAGTATCAAGTGTGTCCGATAGAGATCAGCGATTCACATCGAATTTCTGGAAGAGACTACAAGAATGCATGGGGACACAGTTGCGAATGAGTACGGCTTATCATCCATAAACAGATGGCCAAACCGAACGAACAATTCAGACATTGGAAGATATGCTGAGAGCATGTGTCATGGACTTTAAAGGAAGCTGGGAAGAACAAATACCGTTGGTGGAATTTTCTTACAACAACAGTTATCACGCGAGCATTGGCATGCCACCTTACGAGGCATTGTATGGCAGAAAGTGCAGAACTCCACTGTGCTGGGATAAAGTCGATGAACGCCAACTGTTAGGACCAGAACCGGTACAACAAACTACTGACATTGTCAAACTTATCAGGACAAGATTAGTAGCGACCAAGACAAACGCGAAAACGTGATGTCGATCAACACGATAAGATCGATGCATTCGACGTAGGAACTTTTATATTTTTAAAAGTTTCTCCCAGGAAGGGGAAAATTCATTTCGGTAAAAAGGGAAAGCTAAGCCCAAGGTTTATTGGACCCTTTGAAGTGCTGCAAAGAGTGGGAGAAGTGGCTTACGAGGTAGCTCTACCTCCAGAGTTGGAAAACATTCACAATGTTTTTCATATTTCGGTGTTACGACCTTATAAACCCGACTACAAACACGTGATCGAGTATGAACCGTTGCAGTTTGAGAAAGACTTGTCCTATGAAGAGGTTCCTATCACGATAGTCGACAAGAAAGAACAAGTGCTCAGGAATAAAGTGATACCTTCTGTGAAGGTGATGTGGAGGAACCACAATGCTGAAGAAGCTACGTGGGAACTCGAAGAGAAAATGTTGAAAGAGTACCCTGAGTTATTTGTTTAAGCTATGTCTTCGATTCTGGGGACAGAATCTTTGTAAGTAGGAAAGAATGTAATGAATGATTTGTTTGAGTTGTGATTCTGCGGACAGAATCCTTGTAAGGAGGGAATGATGTAACATTCAGAATTTTAAAGTGTAATATTAAATATTTATTGATTTATATAAGTATTTAATGGCAATTTGAGTTGATGTGGTTTAGTTAATTATTTGTTGAATAAATAATTAAGGAGCTAATAAAATTAATTGTTATGAGATTATATACCAATTTAATTTAATAAGTAAACTAGAGAGCTTATAGTGATTTAAATAAATTATAATATTTTAAATGGGAAATTGTAATTTAAAATATTAGTTGGTCGAATAAAATTACAATTATAAAAGAAATTATAGTTATGTGATATTAAATTATGTGCTAAAGTAATTTAATATATTAATCTTTTAATTGATTAATTAATTAAATAAAAGTGTGACTAATAATCTTGCTATATAAAGGAGTTATTAAAATAAATTGAAGGACTTTAATTTAGTTTTGGCCAAACAAGTTTTAACGCATATTAAGTCTTTAATCTAATAGTGTTTATCAAACAAGGTATAATGATTAATCCATTTGTTTTAGTTAGATTTGCCAAACAATGTGTAAGGGTTAATGAGTTATATTTTATTAGGTTAACCAAACAAGCCATATGGCTTTTGATTTTCAAAACTTATATAACTGATATCATTATATCTAGAGTTATATTATATAATTATTACTATATACGTTATATTTTTATTACGTAAGTTAGAGTTGAGTTGGTAGAAAAGCTCAGTTGAAGAAACAGAGAGAAAACAAGAGAGAATTGAGAAAAACTCTAGAGAGTGAGTGATTTCTAACAGTTTTGAGGAAGGAATTGGAGAAAAGAAATTGATAATCAAAAGTAGCCATCATCTTCTTAATCAAAGGTAGGAGCTTAACCTTTTTCTTTAAAAAGTCTAGTTTTCTTCTTCTTCCAAAAGGTTCTACGTGAAATTTTATAAAAGATAAATTGTTGTTATGTATATAGTTTTGTATGATTATTGATTATAAGGTTATTCCATGAGTTTATATATGGTTATAGATAAAGTAATTCATGTATGTATGTGTTTTGTGGAAGAAAGTATATTACAGTGTTTACATGAAAATATATATGAATATAGCTTAATTTAAAATAAAAATTTAGGTTTAATTAGTTGTTAAATTGATAAATTGATTATGGAAATTGATAGAGTATGTATAATCATAACTATGATGTTTTGAAATTTCTTTTTGATTGAAAAACAAAATCACAAAGTTTGATTTTCATAAAAATGTCAACAATGGAGTTTTTGCCAAAACATTAAAATTGGGTATTGTAACTTTGATGTTTAAGTTATTTTATAGGTAGAATTATGTTAGAAGTCTTCACAATATGTTTATATGAAGTCTATATGTGTATTACTTGTTAATCGATCTATTAGATTCGAGCTTTTAGGCCAAATTGGCTTTTTCATCTTTTGTTATTAAGTCGCGGTTAATCTTTTGGAGTTTGTTTCACATGTGTATGCCCAATAATACGTTAGTGGGCGCCAGAAAGCGCCATCGACCAATGCATGGCAACCGAAATAATATTCACCGCAATGATCACCATCCTGCAGTGTGTAACCCGATGTGTAAATCGTGGCCCATGCCACATGAAGTTAGCGAAATGGTCTAACGAAGGTACTTTTTGTAAACAAAATTTTAAGAAAACATTATGTGATGATAGTAGGACTGTAAAATATTGATTTTAGTATTTCTATACTATGAATAATTATGTTATTAAAGATTAACTTGTGTTATATAACTTGATTATGTGATTAAATAATCAAACATACATGATGAAAGTAGTTAGTTAAGTTTGTAAAGTGGTAGTGACTTACTATGTCATGATGACATATATATATATATATATATATATATATAAGGTACTGTGATTCGAATTGATTCGATTTAGCCTACGACCAAGGCAAGTTTTCTAATCCTTTATCTTATTGAACTAATTATTGTTTTTAGTTCGATTATCTTATAATGATGCAAGTTGTCTAAACTTTAGTTTGATGTTGAACAAGTTATTCTTGTATTTCACTTGTTGATTAGCATGCATAACTAAATTGCTATGCATGTTTAGGATTCAATTCTAATTAACCTTGGCTTAGTATTGTTCAAGCAAGGTATGCTATAGTTATTCAAATTGTATGCTATTAGATTATTCCTAAAGCATGATTTTAGTTACTATGATTGATTTAATCACGATTATTCTATAATATAATGTTATTGATTTTATTCAACTAGTCCCTTAGTTGATGTTCGTTGAATTCTAAATTACCTTGAAAGCTTATCCAAACCAAACTTCCTTTGGTGCGGACTTGTACTCTAAATACTGAGATGAACAACCCTATTGTTATTATTAGGGGTTAACTTACGCATAGCGTTAAAATGTTTGTGCACAATACATTGTACGAAGGGCTGATCCCCCTAAGTACGAGGTCCATATAGTCTTATGACTGTTAAAGTTGGAGTTGAAATATTACTTGCAACTGTGGACGTAGTTCATGGTCTTTCGACCCTAAGTGATGTATATTTTCCATATTTTGGGATTTCAGTTTCTGATTATTATTGATAGAGTACTATTCACTTTTGATGAGCCTATTTCGACAGTTATTATTGTTATACTCCTGTTGATTCCATATTATCCCCAGTAAGCAATTATTTTGCTCACTCTTGTATATTTATAAACTCATTACAGCTAAAGAAGAGAAGGTAGGTGAACCTACTACTAGCAAGGGGAAGAGAAAAATGTACAAGTGATGAAGACTTGTAATAGTTTTGATAGTTTTATTATCAGACTTTGATCTAAAGATTGTAATGAAGTTTATTTAATTTTCTGCATTTGAATGTTTGTAATTAAAGTTTAGATAACCTGGGAGATTTTTATTTAAGTTTAATCCTGTATGGGCAGGTTTTGATTATTCAATTTTATTATAATTGGGTTGTTAGAAATGAATGTTTTGATTAAGTGAACACCGAATCCTGTGGGAATAAAGTACCTGGATTTGGGGGTGTCACAGTGAGGATTCTTTTTCCATTTGAAATTATGTGGATTTCTGGCAGTCCTTCCTTTATACTGATTCTTCCTTTTCAATGTGTCCTTGTGATTCATGATTTGTGAAGAGCGTAACTTAACTCTACTATTCCCACCTGGTTGGTTCATGGAGTTGATTTTGCTCGACTCCACGATCCTTCGAGGTTGGAGAGCAGTGACTAAGTTACGCTTCTCTTTTCTGAATCCTAGGCCAACATGGGATCCGTTATGCCTTGTAGCATAGATTGGATCAAAAGAGCAGGGATGGGCTGGTTCTTCCTTCTATGAGGACTTCACAAATGTAATGCTTCTATTGAGGTTTGAAGCACTACTAATGTTAGTTTCCTTTGACTTTTCCATATGTGGATCTGAGGTGGATTCCCTAAAACCTAAACCTATTCTGTCAAATGCACTTCTCTAACTGGAGATCAGGAGAGTCCATGGATGAAGAGGGTTTATTCCACATTAAGATTGTCTTTTCTAGTTCCTCAATCTTAGAGGTTAGATTTGACTCTCTTTGTGCATTAAGTTCATTGGTCTGTTTTAAGAGTTTATTCTCAACTTCAAATTTGGAGAGAGAGTTAGCACTTAGAAGAGCTGTTTCCAGTTCTTCCTGAACTTTCTCTTTCTCTTTCTGAAGAAGATAATAATCTTTAGATAGAACTCTGAACCATTTCATGTATTGATGCAGATCAGATGTTATGCCATGTAGTGTAGTTCTTAAATCATCAATATCTACATTAGGAGAGTTAAAGTCAAATACATCCTCGATACTTACTTCATGATTGTCAGGGCTTTTCTTATCCTTTGTATGTTTGGCCATTAGACATAGATTTTCTACTTGAGGATCTTCATCATCTCTAGACTCAGGAGTTGTGTCGTTGTCTGAGTCACTCCATGATCCTCCAGCCACAAGACCTTTGTCTTTCTTCTGGAGCCTCTTGTTGTATTTGAATTTTTTCTTTGAATTTGATTTCCTCTTTAGTTCTTCTCAAAGAGGTTTGTTGCAGTTTGCAATGAAGTGGCCAAGCTTCTTGCAGTTGTAGCATAAGTCATTTATCTTCTCATGGTTGTTGTTGTTGTCTAATATCTTAGGTTTGATATTTCTGCCTTTACGCATGAACCTCTTGAGTCTTCTTACCAGCATTGCAATATCCTCATCATCATCTTCCTCAGAGTCAGAGTCATTTTCAGTGTTAGCTTTGGAGATGGTATCTGTTGCTTTGAGAGCATCTCCTTTGTCCTTCTTTCTTCCTTCAAATAGAGTCTCTGCTCGTTGAGTCAGCTCCAGTTCATAGGTGAGAAGGTTGCCATAGAGTTGTTGAACAGTCATTTCATGGAGATTTCTTGATTCTCTGATGGCAATGGTTTTGGCATCCCACTTGCTAGGTAAAGCTCTCATGAACTTTATAATCAGATCTTTGTTTGGATAGATCTTACCAAAAGCTCGAAGAGAGTTGAGCAGAACATTGAATCTTTCATAAGTGGAAGTGACATTTTCACCTGGAACATGGGAAAACATTTCATACTGTTGAGTCAGAAGAGATTGTTTATTTTCTCTGACTTCTTCAGTTCCTTCATGCATAATGAGCAATAGTTCCCATACTTCCTTTGCAGTTTTGATGTTGACCATATTTTCAAACAGGTCATCTTCTAAAGACTGGAACAAAATGTTCTTGGCCTTTTTGTCGAGTTGAACAACTTTCTTTTCATTGTCAGTCCATTCAGCTTTGACCTTGATTTGCACTATGTTTGGATCTTCCGGAGTTGGTGCGAGCTTTGTTGGATTATAGGGCCCATTTATGATAGTTTTAAATACTTCTTCATCTATTGAGTCAATGTGTGCTTGCAAACTTTTCAGTTGGCAAATTTATCTTTGTTGCATATAAATGGCTAGCTGCCTCCTCCAGTCTTTGATTCGCTTATCAGATATGCCATTGGATCTACTCAAGCTTTGTGGGCTGATTGAGAGAACCTGCTCTGATACCAATTGTTAGTTCCCAGAGGCACAATAGTTATCTAGAAGGGGGGTTGAATAGATATTTTAAAATTTTCTTTTTCAAAATACTTTGTCAAATTTGTTAATAAATTTTAGCAGAATATATGATATGTTTGTTCCCCTTTAAGATAAACAGAGTTAATAGTTAACAGTCTGTTGGGAGATTACATATTTGAATTTGATGTTGAAAGTAAATATTCATGATTATATATAAAGTCATTCAAGGAATATATGTACAAGGACTTAGTGGTAGATCAAATTTATTAAATTGATCTGAGTTTTTAATGTTCATCATGTTAGGTTTGTAATATTCAAGAACGCAATCAAATTGCATATAAATGTGGAAGCGTGTAAAATCAGATTTTAAAATTTTTCACAAACCATATACCCGGATCACCCTTTATGCACAATTATTAATTAAACGAAAAGATATGAAGAACAAACATACCCTTGAAGATCGGAGCTTCCTCAGGTACAAGTTCACCTCCAATCCTTTTCGCGTTCAACTTGAATTCACCGGGTTTGGTTCCTTCCTTTGATCAACGTTAGCCACCCAAGTGTTTGGCCTCTAGAGGTGATCCACCAAGAAAGAATAAAGATTCAAAAAAATGGGTGGTTGGCTAAACCCTAGTTTTTCTATCTCTATAGAAAAAGAGCGTACTCTCCAACTCTTGGAATTGCATATGTCTGATATCTGATATAAGACTCCTCTTATAAAGATATCAAGTAACCCTATTAAAATAAGGTATTATTTAATTAAACCCTTTTAATTAAATGGGCTCCATAATCTTATTAGGGATAATTAATTAAACTCCTTTAATTAATTTTCCCTCCTAATCTATTAGAATAAATGAGTACTTATATTAAATTAATTCCTAAACTCTTTTAGAAATTAAAATAATAATAATTGTAATAATATTAATAAGACTCCTCTTATTAATTTATATTTAATATTTCTAAAATATTAAATAATAAATATTAAGCTATTTAATTTATTCTATCACCATAGATTAAATTAAATATACATAACATACATATTATTACGATTATGCCATTAACTTCTTAAATAATTATTCTTCCTTTTATGATGTGACCCTTTAGGTTCTCCATATTAAACCGGTTGTGAATAAATGAATTAGAACAATTCTAATCTTATTTAAATAAATAAATTAAATAATTAATTTATTTAAATAAATAATATTTATTCTACAATAGGGATAAGCCTCCCTGGCGATCAACGATTTTCCAGATAATATAGATTTCAACATTAATCATAAAAGAACCTTTGAGTAAATAGTTATCGTACAATTCAATCCTTCCACCATACAATGTCCCAATTAAATATAAGATATGGAATTACTGTCAAGTCTTATTTTATTTAATTATATGTATTTCGATCCTTAAATGCACAACACCAAATAATGCAAATTAGAAACTCCTTTCTAATTTCATTCTGCCTTGGCCAAGGACTACCAGGTTGTCATTTATCGAATCATATAGGACATTTCTCTTCTTTTAATAGAAGTGGTAGATTCTTTATTGATCATACATTATCTCCATGTACAACTTATTATACCCAAGCATACCCTTTGATATACCCTAAGGGTCTTAAGGAATAAGTCAAAGTATAACTCATCATACACAAGATACTATGATGATCTCAAGTCCAAGGATCACTTGTACTACTATCACTACAGAAATTCCTATTGACGAAAAAGTAAAACTCCATTAGGTATTCCTTAGCGAGCCACGTTCGATGAACTTATTCTCTAATAAGCACCTACATACTTGCTTTAGTGTCTCCACACAAATGATCATGAGATCAATCATCCTCATCCAATGAGCAAGTGAACGTATGTACCAATCTATCCGGATTTACTAATCCCCAATTTAGTAATCCAACGATTGGAAACTATTTTAGTTTTAAGCTTTCTAAGAATTTAGATCTCATTAGAATGATCATCATCATTATTCTAAAAGCATTGCTTAAAACTATGGGTTTATCACATATTATAAAAGCGAGATCATGTAGATAATTAAAAGCCTTTAATAAATTAATACTTTTTATTAATAAATGAATAAGATTGTTACAAAGTATATGCTTTATCATCAAACATGATTGTCTTGTGTGCATATTACTTTCAATCTCCCACTTGCACTAAAAGCCAATCGCCATTGTATCTTATACTCTTCTTCTCTAAGTGACGATTATCCATTTGTTGGATAAGCTTTAGTTAATGGATATGTAATGTTGTTCATGAGAGTCCACTATCTCTATAGTGATTTCCCATCTTTCAATGATTCTAATAATCAAATGAAAGTGCCACAACACATGTTTAGATCCAAGATGAGACTTAGGAACTATTCCTAGTTACGTAATGAACTTTTAATCCAAACAATCAACTTGCGGCTTCATTTATAGCTATATACTTTGTCTTTATCACTAAACCAAAGAACTCTTTGTTGTTTAGAACCTTTCCAATTCAACGCACCACTTATTCAAGATAACGCTTTACCTTAAAGTGGATTTTTTGTCATCTTGGTCATCGAAAAACTTGAGTCGATTAAGCCTCTAATTTTAATTTAGACCCACCATGAATATGATCACATCCTTAGTGCCTAGGTTAAGCACTTTAAGATGTTTTCAACGACTCATAGTGAACTTCTCCATAATATGACTGATCAACATCAGGTCTCGTACATTTCATTGCATACATGATTGTTACTCATGCGACCTCTCTTTTCAGGAGTCTGTGGGGACTATTAAGAGAGATACACTCCATAGCTCATCGACATGAGACATCTCTTGGAGTTTGCCATGCTAAACGACTTTAGCATCAAATGAATATACGTTCCTTGGGTTAAGTCGAGCATCCTCTTAAATCTATCTATATATATTTATATCCCCAATTAAGATACTCTTCCAAATCATTCATGGAGGAATGTTTAGACAACTTTATCTTTACTGATTGTAGCATTGGTATGTCATTCCTTATCCGTAGTATATCAACATATAGTACTAGGAATGTCACGATGCTCCCACTGACCCTTTTTTACACACTAGAACTCTTACCTCATCGTATGTAACTGGATCATCATCTTTATGATGCGTACCTCATCATCATCATCCATGATGAATCCATACCTCCTAGGTATCTTTGGTAATATTCCAGATTTACGATTCGGTTGTGGTACAATAGGTCTATCTACAGTGTTCCTCTTATTTGACTTATAGTGTTTTGTGGTTCTTGAACTCTTCAAGATCTATTATCCTCCCACTAGCCCCTTTTAATGATAAACACCTTTATCTTAGAAGGCGTGGTGTTTCCTTGATAAACACCTTTTGCTATGTAGGATTATAGAACATATGCCCTAAACTTACTTTAGGATGTCCCACAAATCATACATGTCAAATTTTGTCCCAAGCTTATCCTTTGAAACCTTTTCACATAAGTTGGACAACCCTTTATCTTAACATACTTAAGATTAGGAATCCTCCTGTCCATAACTTTTATGGAGTCTTGGGGTAGGATTTTGAGGTTACCTTTTAAAGTAGATATGCGACCATTTCTAGGACATGATCCTGAAGGATCTTTGGAATGTCGATAAAATAATTATGGACCGTACCATGTCCAACAAGGTACAATTTTTCCATTCAGATACATCAATCAATTATTGCATATCGAGGCGTCCATTATGAAAAACCATTTGAGATGATCTAGAAACTTATTACACAAGTATTTATTCCTTGATCTAATCAAAGAATCTTAATACTTTGTCAATTTGTTTCATTTAAGAATTCTTTGAACCTTTCAAATAATTCATACTTGTATTCGACAAATACATACATTCAACTTTTGAATGATCATCTCCTTTTCTTATACTAATTTGTTCAATATGCAAAATTATTTTCATGTAAGTCAAGTATACTAAATTTATTAAGTAATATTCGATTTCTATACAAAACATTATTATTATAAATAGAACAACAATTTTTCTTAATTATAATACCAAAGATTTCATTGTCCAACAATAAAATGGAAATAATATTTTAACAAGAATCTGGAATACAATAACAACTTATTGACTTAATAGATTTGCCGTAGTAGGCATTGCTAAACTATAAGTTTCTATGGCTAATATAGCAACCTTTGTTACATTTCCCATACATAGGATTACTTATATTTGTTTAGCTTTCTACTTCTGCTGGTCCTTCATAAATCTATATTTATGATAACCAAAGTCGGTATCCAATACCCAAGTAGAACCTTGACTTAAAGAAAAATTTATTTCAATCATGAACAAAAAGCGTATTATGAATCAAAAACTTCACTAAGCTTCTTTGGTTAGCCTCTGCAAGATGCTTCTCGCAGTTTCTTTCCAGTGTCCAGACTTATTGCAGTGGTAGCAAACTCCTTTGCCATCCATATCAGTTTTGTTCTTATTATCCTTTGTTTATGCCTTTCTTTTTACCTTCTTTGAATCGTTCTTCTTTTCAGAAGATCCTTTGACCCCTACCAGTAAGACTTGGTTTTTCTTGTTTGGAAAGTGACTCTCAACATTTTTCAACACGTTAAGCAAATCAGCGAGGCTGATATCTAGCTTGTCCATATGAAAAATTCACAACAATTGTGAAAGGAGTCCGAGAGTGAGTGCAAGATCAAATCTTGGCTCAACTCTCCATCCATGACAAAACTCGTTGTCCTAATTGATCAATCAAATTGATAATGTTAAGGACTTTTATCTGCATCTTTGTAGTGTCATCCGGTCATTCTAGATCGGAAGAGCTCCTTAGATATCTCGATATCTATCGGTCCTACTTTCCTCACCATCAACTACTTGATGTGCGGGAATATAGTAGGAGCATCCATAGTTTCATCTTGACGTTTGAAGCTCGTTACTCGTGGATGCGAGCATGATGCATTGAGCCAATCAGTGCATCATCTTGCCACTTTCTAAAAGTAGCAATCTCTTCCTCGAAGGCATTATCTGCAACCATTGCGAGGATAGGCGTATTGGACATAAGATAGCTTTTCAAATTATGAGAACTATTCTCAAATTCCTTAACCAATCCGTTTAATTGATTACCGTTAATTTAGCATCTAATATGCTTGCATGATAGTAATTTTAGACATTGTAAAATTACGTAAATGAATTTGTAATTAACAACATTTTAACATACATTCTTTTATTAATTACCAAAATAAATTAGGTCTTGTTTTAAATTGGTATCTCCCACTATTTTCTTCAAACTATATTACCTCAATTATATAGTTCAAAAAAATCTAATTAAAGATTTGCTAGTGAGAATAAGGATCCCATTTCAAATGTATATAGCCTTGTGGTGACACAACAAACTATATATAAATAAATAGGTAGACAACTTTTTGTCAATTACATCAACTATCAACTCCTTTTCTTTTGCCTCTTAGATTATTTTGATCAAGTGGTGGCACATCCAGAATCAAAATTATCCAATTTAAGTCCGACCCTAGCACTCCATATATTCAAAAAGAAAAATATCATCCTTGTGGTGACACAACAAAAAACAATATTGTTCAATTTTCTTTATAAGCATCAAATGTGATAAATTAACATCTTAAATACTTAATACTTGCCTTGTGGTGACACAACAAACTCATATTAAATATTTAATACTCTATTAATTTTATCATGCTAGAAAGCGACGTTCGATATTCCAAATATCTTTGAGCGCTTAGGACTTAATATAAAAATTGAGGGTTTGTTATTAATTTGTCTCATCTTGTTTAAGCGCATATGCACATATATATATAAATACGCGTCGTATTAATTAACATGTGAAGCATGTTTGCATAATATATAATATATATAGTATAAGCATGATATTCTACTCGGATTGATTATGAACTTTTATTCTAGTTTGGTTCACTAGAGCCACCAAGTGAACGAAAAGGTCAAACCCTAAGGGTGCAAGAAATAATATTTAAATATAACTATTACATTTAAACCCTGCTCCATTACAAACGGGTCTTCAAGCGCTCCTTGCTCCTTGATCTCCAATTTTTCAAAATTAATTCTAACTATTCCTATTACAAAACTATTCAAAATAAATAGAAACCTTGATCGCGTGATCGAGGGAAGTACATAGGAGGAGATAGAATTTACATTAAGAAAAAATTAGAGAAAGGCGAGTCTTGTGATTCCCATTTAATAAAACCCATACATTCATGCATCCAACTAAAATAAAATCCAATCATATTGGTCAATAGTCCATAATCAATCCCATTTATTATCATACACATCATCATATGCATCAATAAATAACATTCATCTTATGAATAATAAACATTTAATATATATATTGATATCATTTAATGGGCAAATTTAGTTAGTATAAAATCTAATTTTGAATTAAAATAAACTCCTTTATTTCAATCCAAATTTAAATCAAAATAAAACTATTTTATTTTAATTTATCCAATTTTGAATAAAATAAACTATTTTATTTTAATCAAAATCTTTAATCAAAATAAACTCCTTTATTTTAATTAATTATGGAATCCAATTCCATAAAAAAACTTTATTAAAGGAAACACGGATTATCTTTCCTATTCACAAATAAACTCTTTTATTTTGAATAATATGAAATCTAATTTCATATCTAAATAAACTCCTTTACTTAAGGAAAGACTGATTCTTTTTTTATTTCACAAATAAACTCTTTTATTTTGAATAATATGAAATCTTATTTCATATCTAAATAAACTCCTTTATTTAAGGAAAAAATAGAATCCAATTTCAACTCCAATTAGTTAGCATGGAATCCAATTCTAACTCTAATTAGTTAGCATGAAATTCTAATTTTAAAATTAAAATAAACTTTTATTTTAATTATAAAATAATTAAAATATATATTACATATACATAATATATATATTACGGTATATATATATATATATATATATATATATATATATATATATATATCTTACAGTAATATATATATATATATATATATATATATATATATATATATATATATAATATATAAGTATTACATATAACAAAAAACGTGGTACTGCAAAACGTGGTAATATATATATATTACTTTGTGATTCACGGTTAGTGCCCTTTTCAACAAATGACGCATGCATCCCTTTTATAAAAAAAAACGCATACTAGCCACGGATTAAGTGAGAGAAAAAAAAAACAAACGGATTTCCGTTTTTTTTTTTTTGTTTAAATTTTATATAATAAAATTATGCCCAATTAAATTGTTCTAAACACATATCAATATACATATCAAATTAAAACAATTAATAATTCACATAAAGGTTTTGCTCTGATGCCACTGTTAGGTTTGTAATATTCAAGAACGCAATCAAATTGCATAAAAATGCGGAAGCGTGTAAAATCAGATTTTAAATTTTTTCACAAACCATATACCCGGATCACCCTTTATGCACAATTATTAATTAAGCGAAAAAGATATGAAGAACAAACATACCCTTGAAGATCCGAGTTTCCTCAGGTACAAGTTCACCTCCAATCCTTTTCGCGTTCAACTTGAATTCACCGGGTTTGGTTCCTTCCTTTGATCAACGTTAGCCACCCAAGTGTTTGGCCTCTAGAGGTGATCCACCAAGAAAGAATAAAGATTCAAAAAAATGGGTGGTTGGCTAAACCCTAGTTTTTCTATCTCTATAGAAAAAGAGCGTACTCTCCAACTCTTGGAATTGCATATGTCTGATATCTGATATAAGACTCCTCTTATAAAGATATCAAGTAACCCTATTAAAATAAGGTATTATTTAATTAAACCCTTTTAATTAAATGGGCTCCATAATCTTATTAGGGATAATTAATTAAACTCCTTTAATTAATTTTCCCTCCTAATCCTATTAGGAATAAATGAGTACTTATATTAAATTAATTCCTAAACTCTTTTAGAAATTAAAATAATAATAATTGTAATAATATTAATAAGACTCCTCTTATTAATTTATATTTAATATTTCTAAAATATTAAATAATAAATATTAAGCTATTTAATTTATTCTATCACCATAGATTAAATTAAATATACATAACTATATTATTACGATTATGCCATTAACTTCTTAAATAATTATTCTTCCTTTTATGATGTGACCCTTTAGGTTCTCCATATTAAACCTATTGTGAATAAATGAATTAGAACAATTCTAATCTTATTTAAATAAATAAATTAAATAATTAATTTATTTAAATAAATAATATTTATTCTACAATAGGGATAAGCCTCCCCAGCGATCAACGACTTTCCGGATAATATAGATTTCAACATTAATCATAAAAGAACCTTTGAGTAAATAGTTATCGTACAATTCAATCCTTCCACCATACTGATGTCCCAATTAAATATAAGATATGGAATTCTTGTCAAGTCTTATTTTATTTAATTATATGTATTTCGATCCTTAAATGCATGACACCAAATAATGCAAATTAGAAACTCCTTTCTAATTTCATTCGCATTGCCACCCAAGGACTACCGAGTTGTCATTTATCGAATCATATAGGACATTTCTTCTTTTTAATAAAGTGGTAGATTCTTTATTGATCATACATTATCTCCATGTACAACTTATTATACCCAAGCATACCCTTTGATATACCCTAAGGGTCTTAAGGAATATGTCAAAGTATAACTTATCATACACAAGATACTATGATGATCTCAAGTCCAAGGATCACTTGTACTACTATCACTACAAAAATTCCTATTGACAGGCAAGTAAAACTCCATTAGATATTCCTTAACGAGCCACGTTCAGTGAACTTATTCTCTAATAAGCACCTACATACTTGCTTTAGTGTCTCCACACAAATGATCATGAGATCAATCATCCTCATCCAATGAGCAAGCAACGTATGTACCAATCTATCCGGATTTACTAATCCCCAATTTAGTAATCCAACGATTGGGAACTATTTTAGTTTTAAGCTTTCTAAGAATTTAGATCTCATTAGAATGATCATCATCATTATTCTACAAGCATTGCTTAAAACTATGGGTTTATCACATATTATAAAACAAGATGTCGTGTAGATAATTAAAAGCCTTTAATAAATTAATACTTTTTATTAATAAATGAATAAGATTGTTACAAAGTATATGCTTTATCATCAAACATGATTGGCTTGTGTGCATATTACTTTCACATCATTCTATAAATGAATGTATAAATGAAAAGATCAAAGCTGTTAGGTTGATCTATATCTTGAGATGTAATAGATAGGCTTCAACAGAATCGTAATCTATAAAGCTGATCAAGAGATTGCAGAAGCCAAGGCAGAATCGTAGTGTGTCTGCTTTGGAGGGCCTCTCTCAAGTTCTTAGAGTGGTCCAAACGTTTGCCGAGCCAACTCAGAGATCATAGTGTGCTCTCGAAAGTGTAGAGTTTGCAAGTCAAGCAAGTGAAGATCATAGCGTTCTAGTCCTTAAGAGAAATCGTAGTGTTCTCATTTGCTGGTATCGAATCAAGTACCATGGTGGCCAGGCACTACGATCAGAATCGTAGAACTTCATCTGTCTGTAGCATCGAGCCTTGTCCATTTGTTCAAAGAATAAATCACAACAAATATGGAATGGGTTATAAACGTTGAAGTCCCCGGGAGCCTCAATGACACAACAGTCATCCTTAGTATATAACAAAGAAATGTATTGAAGAAGCTAAGGAAAGGACTGGGTCAGCAGAAAACACCTTTTCAGGTGTTAGGTGAGACAGCAGTCTGCTATGTGAGTGGGTCAGACTACTGTGCAAAAAGTCTCCATCAAAGCTCAGAAATGTCAAATGCATTTAATTCTTCGACGGATGTCTTCAACGGATACATTTCAAAGGCATCATATATACAAAACATCAGCAGAAGAAGAAGAAGAAGAAGAAGAAGCAAGCAAGCAAGAAAGCACTAAACAAAAATGCTGAAGAACACTCAACGCTAAACTCTATGGTCTCGAGAAGAAAGCTTGCTCAGCTACTCAGTTCTTTCGAGCACAAGCTTAACGGCAACTGAGTAGCACCATTCAAGAACTCAACTATTATCAAGTGAAGTAAGAAGTTCCATGTCAGAAGGACTTGAAGAGTTCTAAGTGAACTGAGAAGTGCCAAGTCTGCTAGACTTGAAGAGTTCAAAAGTGAACTAAGAAGTTCCAAGACTGTTGGTCTTGAAGGAATCTGTGAGATTCAGAAAGTGTAAAGATATCCTTAGTGGATTTCCTACTCGAGGAGTAGAAGAGTGGACTAGGAGCTTTAAGTGCTCTGAACCACTTAAAAATAATGTGTCTCTTATATTCTTGCTATAACTGACATAACTGCTTAACTTCCATTAACTCGTTATATCTTAAAGGGAAAACAAACAAATCATAATTTCGCGGTGTTTAAGTCATTATCAAAACTAACAAGTATTTCGAAAAGAATTTAAAATATCAATTCAACCCCCCCTTCTAGATAACTATTGTGCCTCTGGGAACTAATAATTGGTATCAAAGCAGGTTCTATTAAATAGCCTACAAAGCTTAAGTAGATCCAATGGCATATCTGATAAGCGAATCAAAGACTGGAGGAGATAGCAAGCCACCTATGTGCAACGAAGACAAATTCTCCAACTGGAAAGTTTGTATGCAAGCCTACATGGATTCAATAGATGAAGATCTATTTGAAACTGTTCAGAATGGGCCCTACGTTCCTACAAAGCTTGCACAAACTTCAGACGACCCAAACAGAATCTAGATCAAGGTTAAAGAAGAATGGACTGACAACGAAAAGAAAGTTGTCCAACTCGACAAAAAGGCCAAGAACATTTTGTTCCAATCTTTAGAAGATGACCTGTTTGAGAATGTGGTTAATAGCAAAACAGCAAAGGAAGTATGGGAAGCATTGCTCATCATGCATGAAGGAACATAAGAAGTCAGAGGAAAAAAGCAATCTCTTCTGACTCAGCAATATGAAATGTTTGCACACATTCAAGGAGAAAATGTTACTTCCACCTACGAAATATTCAATGTACTGCTCAACTCTCTCAGAGCCTATGGAAAGATCTATCTAAATAAAGATCTAATCATAAAGTTCATGAGAGCTTTACCTAGCAAGTGGGATGCCAAAACCACTGCCATCAGAGAGTCAAAGAATCTCCATGAAATGACTGTTCAACAGTTATATGGCAACCTTCTCACGTATGAACTGGAGCTGAGTCAACAAGCAGAAACACTATCTGAAGGAAGAAAGAAGGACAAAGGGGTTGCTTTCAAAGTAACAGATAATATCTCCAAAGCCAACACTGAAAATGACTCTGACTATGACGAAGATGATGATGAGGACTTTGCAATGCTAGTAAGAAGACTCAAAAGGTTCATGCATCAAGGTAGAATAAGAAAACCAAAGAAAGTCAACAACTACAGCAGCCAGGAGCAGATAAATGACTTATGCTACAACTGCAAGAAGCCTGGCCACTTCATCGCAAACTGCAACAAACCTCTTAGAGAAGAACTAAAGAGGAAATCAAATTCAAAGAAAGAATTCAAAGGCAACAAAAGGCCTCAGAAGAAAGACAAAGGTCTTATAGCTGGAGGATCGTGGAGTGACTCAGACAACGACTCAACTCCCGAATATAGAGATGATGAAGATCCTCAAATGGAAAATCTTTGCCTGATGGCCAAACATGCAAAGGATAAGAAGAGCTCTGACATTCATGAAGTAAGTATAGATGAGGTATTTGACTTTAACTCTCCTGATGTAGACATTGATAATTTAAGAACTGCACTACATGGCATAACATCTGATCTGCATCAATACATGAAATGGTTCAGAGTTATGTCCAAAGATTATTCTCTTCTTTAAAAGGAGAAAGAGAAAGTTCAGGAAGAACTGGAAACAGCCCTTCTAAGTACTGACTCTTTCTCTAAGTTTGAAGTTGAGAATAAGCTCTTAAAACAGACTAATGAACTCAATGCACAAAGAGAGTCAAGTCTAACCTCTAAAATTGAGGAACTAGAAAGGACAATCTCTACATGGAATAAATCCTCTTCATCCATGGACTCCCTGATCTCCAATCAGAGAAGTGCATCTGACAGAACAGGTTTAGATTTTGGGGAATCCACCTCAGAGCCATATGTGGAAAAGATAAAGGAAATTAGCCCTATTAATGCGTAAAGTTTTAGTAGAAGCATTACGTTTGTGAAATCCTCACAGAAGGAAGAACCAATCCAACCCTGCTCTTCTGATCCAATCCATATTCCAAGGAATAAAGGGTCCCATGCTAGCCTAGGTTTTAGAAAAGAGAAGAGTAACCTAGTCACTACTTTCCAACCTCGAAGGATCGTAGAGTCGAGTAAAATCAACTCCATGAACCAACAGGGAAGGAATAGTAGAGGTAAGCTTCACTCCTCACAAATTATGAAACACAAGGACACATGGAAGAAGGAGAACCAGTATAAAGGTAGGATGGCTGAAAATCCACATAAGTCCAAATGGAGGAAGAATCCATATACACACACAAGCATGCATCATATTAGATGCTTTGTATGTAATAAGGTTGGTCATAAGGCTGCAATATGCTACCATAATCTTATGCATGTGAGACCCAGAATGAAGCAAATTTGGGTTCCCAAGGGTACTAACAAAGTAGGACCCATGCAAGTATGGGTACCAAAATAAGAGTTTTATCTTAACACAGGAACCAAGCTCCATGTTCACAACCTGGTATCTGGACAGTGGATGCTCAAGGCACATGACCAGGGACAAAGCCTTTCTATCCAACTTCATAGAGAAGGAGGGTCCATCAGTCATCTTCGGAGACAATGGCTCTGGCAAGATAAGAGGAAATGGCTTAGCAGGGAATGGTGCAGTGTCCTTTAGTAAAGTGGCCTATGTGGAAGGATTACAACACAATCTTCTGAGCATAAGCCAACTCTGCGACAAGGGTCATCAAGTCACTTTCCTCAACAATCAATGTCAAGTCAAAGATCTGAAGACATCCTCTATAAAGCTGACTGGAATAAGAGAAGGAAATGTCTATACTATTAATCTTGGTCAACTAAGCTCGGACGAGACGATATACTTTCTGGCTAAAGCATCTGAAGAAATGAGTTGGTTATGGCATAGGAGACTGTCTCATCTCAACTTCAAAAGCATGTCTAAACTGGCCTCCAAGGATCTAGTAGCAGGCTTACCCAAATTTAGTTTCACCAAAGAAAGACCATGCAATGCCTATCAACTTGGAAAGCAGACTAGAAGCTCATTCAAGAGCAAAACTGTCAACTCAATTGACAAGCCTCTGCAGCTACTTCACATGGATCTATTTGGGCTATTTCCAACATCAAGCCTTGGAGGGAAGAGATACTCTCTAGTCGTGGTGGATGACTACACCAGATTCACATGGGTGTTCTTTCTAAACTCAAAAGATGAAATGAGCTCCCAACTAATCAAGATGTACAGACTGGTGATGAACGAGAAAGGGGAGAAAATCAAGGCTATAAGGAGTGATCATGGCAGAGAATTCAACTTTTTTAAGATGGACCAGTTATGCACAGACAATGGCATCAGTCACAACTTCTCAGCTCCACGAACTCCTCAACAAAATGGAGTAGCTGAGAGAAAGAATAGAACGTTGATAGAGGCTGGAAGAACTCTACTAGCGGCAAATTCATCTCTCCTGAATACTTATGGGCGTAAGTCATCGACACCGCATGCTACACTCAGAACAGATCGCTCATACACTCTACGATAAAGAAGACTCCCTACGAAATGTGGAAAGGAAGGAAGCCAGATGTCAGCTACTTCCATGTATTCGGTTGTCTATGCTATATTCTCAACAATGGGAAATAGTATCTGACAAAGTTCCAATCCAAGTCAGACGAATGAATCTTTTTTGGATATTCCACAGACAGTAAGGCTTATATAGTGTTCAACAAGAAAACGCTGAGTGTTGAAGTCTCGATTCACATCATCTTTGATGAAACAGACTTGGACAAATCAGTGTCTCAAGACACTACGAACGACAGTTCAGACACTACGAACGAGGTCGTCGAGCTCAACAACACAATCGTAGTTCTAGAAAATAAAATCGTGAAGAAAAAAGATGAGATCGTAGAGAGAACTACGCAAGACAACAAACCTTCGCATCAAGAAGCAGAAATTGATCTTGAAGGTCTCAAACAAGAAGGCATCAGAACAGACGTTCCAACAGGAAATAGATGGGAAAAAGATCACACTCAAGACTTAATCAATGGAGATCCAAATGAAAGAGTCAAGACAAGAGCTGCCACCCAGAATGAGTGTTTCTATCTAAGCTTTCTATCACAAATGGAACCTAAGAAGATAGAAGATGCTATGAAAGACTCCAGTTGGATAGAAGCCATGCAAGAAGAACAAAATCAATTTGAAAGAAAAAAAGTTTGGAGATTAGTTCCAAGACCAAGAAACTATCCAGTCATTGGCACCAAGTGGGTCTTCAGAAACAAGATGGATGAAAATGGAGTAATAACAAGGAATAAGGCAAGACTAGTGGCCAAAGGGTATTCTCAAGAAGAAGGCATTGACAACGACGAGACCTTTGCACCTGTTGCCAGACTAGAAGCTATCAGAATATTCATTACCTTTGTTGCTCACATGAAATTCAAAGTATTTCAGATGGATGTCAAAAGTGCATTCCTGAATGGTGAACTTCAAGAAGAAGTATATGTAGAGCAACCTCAAGGTTTCATCAATCCAACTCTCTCTAATTATGTCTATAGATTAGACAAAGCCTTATATGGTCTTAAACAAGCACCTAGAGCATGGTATGAAACATTAACTAACTTTCTTATTGAAAATAGCTTCACTAGAGGTAGAGTAGATACCACATTATTTCTTAGAAAGCATAAAGACAAAGTCTTATTAGTTCAAATATATGTTGATGACATTATCTTTGTCTCTACTGATGAAAAATTATGTAAGAGATTTGTCAAGCTTATGTAGAGCAAGTTTAAAATGAGCATGATGGGTGAGCTAAACTTCTTTCTTGGATTACAAGTAAAGTAGACTGATGAAGGAATCTTCATAAACCAAGCCAAGTACATTAAAAATTTACTTAAAAAGTATGGCATGGAATCAGCCTCTCCCATGAAAACCCCAATTGCTCCAGCAACCAAGCTTGACAAAGATGAAAAAGGTAAAAGTATTGATATAACTAAATATAGAGGTATGATAGGCTCTCTTCTATATCTAACTGCCAGTAGACCAGATATAATATTTGCAACATGCATATGTACTAGATTTCAAGCTAATCCTAAGGAATCACACTTAAGTGTTGTAAAAAGGATTTTCAGATATCTCAAGGGTACACCTCACTTAGGACTTTGGTATCCCAAGGAGTCCTCCTTTGAACTAACAGGATATACAGATGCTGACTTTGCAAGTTGCAAAATAGACAGAAAAAGTACTAGTGGCACCTGTCAGCTATTAGGAAACAGACTTGTGTCATGGTTTAGCAAGAAGCAAAACTCAGTATCTACTTCAACTGCAGAAGCTAAATACATTGCTGCTGGTAGTTGTTGTGCTCAAATCTTATGGATGAAAAATTAGCTAGCAGACTATGGGTTTGATTTCAAATCTATACTTGTTCATTGTGATAACACAAGTGCCATAGCAATAACACACAATCCTGTCATGCATTCTAGGACTAAGCATATAGAAATAAGGTATCATTTTATTAGGGATCATGTTCAAAATGGAACCATATCTTTACAATACATCCCTACTAAAAATTAACTTGCTGATGTCTTTACAAAGCCTCTAGATGAATCCAGATTTAATAAATTAATAAGTGAGTTAGGCATGCTAAATCTATAACTATAAAATCTATGCTCTGGTTTATGTTAACCATGCAGATATAAAGGCTATGTTCAAAATCGTAGAGATGACTAAAGAAAGTCCACGATCGTAGAGTTGCCTTGACATGAAGGACCAGGATCATAGAGTCTCCTAGACATGATAAAGAAGCATTCTGTGATGACAGCATCTCCAACAAATCCAAGCAATCTCTCTGTCAAGCGCCTCATGGACAAACCTGATCCTTAGTTCATTCTAAGAGATTTGCCCTTCCTGAGCTACCTTGATTCGGAAGGAATGCTAAGTCAAAGTTCATCACAAGGACCAGATGGACAAAGCGTTCGTAGAAGCGAGACTCAGAGATGGACTTCAACGATGATAGACTCAACGATCGTAGTGCAAACCTCAACGACCGTAGTGCTACCTCGACGATCGCAGGTCCTCGCAAAGGATATTGTAGCTCAAGAGGAGCTAAGGGCAAATAAGTATTTTCCATATTAGTTAAAATCGTGGAGCCAAGCAGAACATTACACATGCCCCACTAAGCAAATAAAGAGGAGGGAAGTTATAAGTACAGTTTGAAAATATCTTTTTGAAAATTCATCTCAGAAGTTCAAAAGGCTTATTCCTCTTTCTCTCTCTCTCTCTCTCTACAAGCAGAAACCCTAGCTCTCCAAAAAGCTCAACCCACCTCAGTGCAAAGAAATCAATGGTGGCCTCAAATGTTATCACTAGTTACAGACTCTGCTTCGATGAGTTCAAGACAGCTAACCCTCAATTCCTTAAAATTTTGTCTCTATTAAAGAAAGCCAGTCTTGAAGAAGCTCTGGGTACTAGCACATGGATCTACCCTAAGCTGGTAAAAGAGTTCTACAGAAATGGAGCTGTTGAGAACGATATTCTCACCACAAGGGTCAAGGGCGTGGAAATTAAACTCAATGCTGAAGATATAAACCTAGCCCTAGGTTTCAAATCGAAAGGATTTCCATTTATGGAGGGCATCGATTTTCATGAAGGACTGAAAAAGATGCATCATAAGAAGCTTTCGACTGTCAAAGGGTACAAAAAGAAAGAGTTTCCTTAAAGGTATAAATTTTTGGTATGAAATTCATATGCTGCAAGAGCTCTGGCCATGACTCTGTGAACGAAGTGCAACTTAAGCTCATGACAGCAATCTGTTGTGGGATTCAACTCAACTATGGGGCCCTACTCATCGACTGGATTGGGAAATGGATACTCAATTCGAAGAAATTAAAGAGCTCTAGAAAGATGCTCTATGGGCGGTTTATAAGCATCATCCTACAGTCAGCACTGGGTGATAAGATTGGGGATAATGAAGGAGAATCCATCAATCCCAACAGAAGGATGACCCAGCAACTGTTTGAAAACTGGAAAAGAAATCCAGCATAAAATGTAAGGATGATGTCTGAATCCAGTGGAAGAACTGGTGAAGCAAAGGAGTCTGGGATACCAAGAAACATATCAGTTCTGAAGGAAACTGAAGAAGAAGAAGAAGAAATCAACAAGGAGGAACCCATTGCTTTGATCAGAAAAAGCAAGGGTAAGAGAAAAATGAAGGCTCAATGGCGAAAAGGAGCCTCGAGGTTCAATTCTTGATGCACCTCAAGAGAGTTCGAACCTTTGAAACTACGAGAAATTTGAAGAGGAAAGAACAGCAGTCTGAAGAAGATGAAGACAGAGCTACCATCTCTCAGCTGCTTAAGAAGGGAAAACGTTGTAACAAACCAAAGAAGTCTTCCTCTTCGATCATAGAGTCTCTACCGATCGTAGACTCCAGACCTGACCCCACTCCAGAAGAGGATGCTGCAATAGCTACTCAGCCTGATCAACCTTTCAAAGCTGAAGTTGAGGAAAGTGTTGAGGCTGTGGCTCAGCCTAGGAAGCCAAAGAGAAAGCTAGTCAAGAAGTACATCCTTGTCAATGAAGGAGTGCTAAAAGAAGAAGACAGAAGGATAGCTGCTGAGAAAGGGCTACTCGAAGCTGAGAAAGAGCTACCTGAAGTTGAGAATGACCTACCCGAAGCCAGTAAAGAGAATACATCTCAAGTTGAGGGGGAGCTTCCTAAAGTTCTTACACTAGAAAATGCTCTAACTGAGGGGAGCTGCTTGAAATTCAGATGGATAATCGAGTTGAGGGGGAGCCTCATGAAGTCCCTATGTCAGAAGAGGCTACAGCTGAGGAGGAATTGCCAAGAGATCATCATGAATCTCCCTCAGTCCCTCAAGAGACTCTAGCTTCAGAAAATATAGAAATGGAAAGGATTGAAGCTATAGAGGATGAGAGAGCAGAAGAGCAAAGAAGTTAAGTGGAGATAATTGATGTAGTGGAAACTTCACATGAAGATAGAGAAGAAGAAGATGGCGATGAAGTTGAGAGTATAGTTATGGGCTGTGATGGTTATAGGAGAGGCAACTACAATCAATTGTTCTCCTATCTGCCTATGATGCCCTATCACAGAGCCCAAATTCTCAACTCTTGAGGTCACATGTTCTGGTCATTCAAAGCTTATCCAGCAATCTCGGTGCTAGCTCATGGATTTCCAGGCAACCTCAATTTTGCCCAAAAACTGATCACAAAAGGCCCCTCTTCCGAAAATGGGCATGAGGTACAAACTATTCCCATCTCTTTTAGGGTTAATCACTGTCCATCATCATTTTTCAACCAATTCTATGAATTACCAAGATAGTTGGAAGTGATACTTCATCCACTCAATCAATTTCCAGTTACAGAATCCCAACATTCTGTAACTGATGAACCAAATGTGCCCAACCTTATATTGATCCAATCTCCTATTATCTCTCATTCTACGAATATTGATCCACATCCAATCGTAAAGCCATTTGCTCAATTCGTAGAGGCACTTCCTCATGAAGCTCAACCTCACACACCTGCCCCTCCATCAGATATCCCTTCTTCATCAACAAATGAGTACTTCTATCTTGATCTTGCTCTCTATAATATGCAAGATCAATACACAAGAGCCTCTCCTCCAAACAATCAGTAACTCCTTGAGCTCATATCGGATCTTCTTACCAAAATAGAGTTATATGATGCATCTAAGAAGGTGACCAAGGACATACAAGACGATCTTGAAGTTCACTCAGACCTTGTCCACCTAAGGCTGACTCATTTGATCGATGCTGCCAACACTCTCCCAAGCACCCTATGTATTGAGCTTACAAAGAGGCTTAGGGAGATCCTAAAAGAAATTCTTAAGAGTATCAATGAAAGGGATCAAATCCACTTTCAGGCTGTCAAAACACACAGGGAAGTTGTTCTTATTTTGCAGAATACTCAGGAATCCCAGAATAATATGATGATGGAAAGTATCACAAGTCTACGAACTTCAATGAAAGAATTCCAAGCTTTCTCCATGGGCCAAATGCAACAAACAAAAATTGTCTTGAACATTCTATAAAATAGAGAAGCTCGAACTGATTCTCTAATTCAAGAAAACTGTGAAGACATTGCTCAATCCAATAATCAGCTCCACGAGCTTGTACAAGGCATGACTCCCCTATCTGAAGATATTTGAACCCTTGATGCTGACAAAAAGGGGGAGAATAAAGGAGAAAGAGAGAAAGGCAAGGGCAGAGGCAAAGGCAAATTCATCGCTCAATCGTCAAGGAGTCCTCCTGCAAGACAGCCTCGCCATCAGACTCCACGACCTGAACAGCAGCAAATTCTCATGGCTCAACCACTAAGAATTCAAGAGCCCATCTTACAAGGTGCAGCCTTTACACACCTACACTTGCCTATTGGAGATCCTACATTCATGAACAGACACGATCATGGGATACCGCTAAGTCAAAGCGAGCTGAAAGATATAGCATGGAGAAACGAAGCCAGCAGGAGAAGGAGAGCCCAAGAATATGCCAATCCTCCGAGGAATAAAAGGTAAAAGAAATAGAGATAAGTTGAACTCAATTCCTATTGATGTAACTAAGCTTAATTGTAATATTTGTCTTTACAAACATCAATAAATTCATGCTTATTCTCTAGAAATTTCAGTTGCTCACTGAAATACTAAGTCATATTACTTTCTAGCAACTGCATCTAGAAATTGATAATAATGTCACAAATCTCCTTGGTTATGTCAACATCAAATAGGGGGAGATTGTTGGAAGATTGCATATTTGAATTTGATGTTAAAAGTAAATATTCATGATTTAGTGGTAGATCAAATTTGTTAGGTTGATCTGAGTTTTTAATGTTCATCATTCTGTAAATGAATGTATAGATGAAAAGATCAAAGTTGTTAGGTTGATATATATCTTGAGATGTAATAGATAGGCTTCAACAGAATCGTAGTCTATCGAGCTGATCAAGAGATTGCAGAAGCCAAGGCAGAATCCTAGAGCATCAAGAATCATAGTGTGTCTGCTTTGGAAGGCCTCTCTCAAGATCGTAGAGTGGTCCAAATGTTTGTCGAGCCAACTCAAAGATCGTAGTGTGCTCTCAGAAGCGTAGAGTCTGCAAGTCAACCAAGTGAAGATCATAGTGTGTCAGTCCTTAAGAGAAATTGTAGTGTTCTCATTTGCTGGTATCGAATCAAGTACCAAGGTGGCAAGACACCACGATCAAAATTGTAGAGCTTCATCTATCTGTAGCATCGAGCCTTGTCCATTTGTTCAAAGAATAAATCACAACAAATATGGAATGGGTTATAAACGTTGAAGTCCTCTGGAGCCTCAATGACATAATAGTCATCCTTAGTATACAACAAAGAAGCGTATTGAAGAAGCTAAGGAAAGGACTATGGGTCAGTAGAAAACAACTTTTTAGGTGTTAGGTGAGACAGCAGTCTACTATGTCAGTGGGCCAGACTGTAAATCAGAAGTTATGCAAAAAGTCTCCATCAAAGCTCAGAAATGTTAAATGCATTTAATGCTTCAACGGATGTCTTCAACGGATACATTTCAAAGGCATCATATATACAAAACATCAGCAGAAGAAGAAGAACAAGCAAGCACTAAACAAAAACACTGAAGAACACTCAACGCTCAACTCTACGATCTCAAGAAGAAAGCTTGCTCAGTTACTCAGTTCTTTCGAACACAAGCTTAACGGCAACTGAGTAGCACCATTCAAGAACTCAAATATTATCAAGTGAAGTAAGAAGTTCCAAGTCAGAAGGACTTGAATAGTTCTAAGTGAACTGAGAAGTGCCAAGTCTGCTGGACTTGAAGAGTTCAAACATGAACTAAGAATTTCCAAGACTGTTGGTCTTGAAGGAATCTGTGAGATTTAGAAAGTGTAAAGAAATCCTTAGTAGATTTCCTACTCGAGGAGTAGAAGAGTAGACTAGGAGCATTAAGTGCTCTAAACCACTTAAAAACATTGTGTCTGTTATATTCTTGTTATAACTGTTATAACTGCCATAACTGCTTCACTTCCATTAACTCGTTATATCTTAAATGGAAAACAAACAAATCACAATTCCATTGTGTTTAAGTCATTATCAAAACTAACAAGTATTTCGAAAAGAATTTAAAATATCTATTCAACCCCCCCCCCCCCCTTCTAGATAACTATTGTGCCTCTGGGAACTAACACAGTCGGTTATAACGAGTATAGCAGTTAAAGTAAGAATATAAAAGACACAGAGAATTTAAGTGGTTCAGAGCACTTAAGGCTCCTAATCCACTCTTCTACTCCTCGAGTAGGAAACCCACTAAGGATGTCTTTACAATCTTTGAATCTCACAGATTCCTTCAAGACCAGCAGTCTTGTAGCTTCTTAGTTCACTTAGAACTCTTCAAGTCCAGCAGACTTGGAACTTCTTACTCCACTTAATGATAGTTGAGTTCTTGAATGGTGCTACTCAGTTGCCTTTAAGCTTGTGTTCAAAAGAACTGAGTAGCTGAGCAAGCTTTCTTTTCAAATCGTAGAGTTGAGTGTTGAGTGTTCTTTAGCTTTTCGTTGTTTTCTTGCTTGCATCTTGCATCTACATCTGATTTGTATATAAGGTGCCTTTCAAATGTATCCGTTTTAAAAGTCATCCGTTGAAGAATTAATTATATTTGACATTTCTGAGCGCTGATGGTGAGTTTCTGCAAATCTTCTGTTTAGCCGTCTAGCCCACTGACACAGCAAACTGCTATCTCACCTAACACCTGAAAAGGTATTTTCAGCTGACCTGTAGTACTTTCTTTAGCTTCTTTAATATGTTTCTTTGTTATATACTAAGGATGAGTGTTGGGTCATTGGGATTCCCGAGAGTTTCAGCGTCCATAATCCATTCCACGTTTGTTGTAATTTATTCTTAAACAAATGGACAAATGTGACGCCCCCAAAATAGGTATACATCACTCATTCTGAGTCGCCAAATACATGGTACAGAAACAACTACAACTTCATTAATACAATTGTTGTGTAAAATACAACAATACAATACTGTGAGTTTAAATACAAATATTATCTTCTAGACAATATTCAAACTCAAATAAGTCCTCATTACAATTATTGATACACTATTTTACAAAAATAGTGAGGACTGCTAAAACAACTTTCTAGAATCATCACTCCATACCTCGGCTAGTTCCTGCTAAATTCTCTCCTCCTGAGAAGAACAATGGAACAAAAAGAAAAAGGGTGAGCTCAACTATCCTAGTAAAGAATATTATGACTAAGATAATATACAACAATTTATCATTAGTCTTCAACAGAGAAAAATCTGATAGAATATAATAGACAACAAGTTTTAGATCAACAATTGCAATGAAATAAAGAATCCATTAGAAGAGTCAAGTAGAGAATGAATTCTACTATCTTCTAAGATTTAAAAGTTCATCATCAATATTTTATCCCTGTAACATCAATCAATATACATCTTGAATCAAACATTCATCTTTGTACTACTACAGCCAAAAATATTCATTTGTATCACCTATTGGGTCATGTTCATCTCAACACCATACATCTTAAAGACTACTGGCCAAAGATATTCATTAGGAAATCATTCATCTTTGCACTACAGGCCAAAGATATTCAGTAATATCATCATTTAGGACAGAAGATGATGAAAAATATTTTAAAGGAAACGAATCCAGTGAGACAAAAGAACAAATATTTGGGATTCGTACTTTGGTTTTTCCATGTTCAAAAACACCCCATAATATACCATAGTGGAGTAAAATTCAAGAATAACGATCAAAATATGGATACAATCAAAGATATTAACCATAATAGACACCTTGGATAAAAAGAAGAAAATTTCATTTTTTGGTGAATAATTATGTCGTATCCGAGTGAATAGTCTGATATCGTGAATAGTCTTGAGTATCGTGAATAAGAACTGCTTAGAACAAAAACGTAGAAATGACACATCCATCAAGTAGAACAATCAACGTTGTGTGTCATTAAATTATCTTTTATATGTAATACGTGAATAGTGCCGTATACGTGATTGTTCTACTTGATGGATGTGTCATTAAATTATCTTTTATAATATCTATCGCATGCATTACTATTCGTTTTGTGATAGACTTTTTCTTCCGGTCCAAATGATTACTGAAAAAAACAGTGGTTTACTATACGAATGTTTGATATGTATTACTATTTGTTGGAAAAAAACAGTGGATTACTATAACAAATGTTTGATATGAATGCAACTTATTATGTAGATCTTATTCCACAGAATTGCTATGATATTTAAGCATTTTTCATTCGAGTCTCCCTGTCAACTGAAGGATAAAAAGAAAATCCAGAACATACAGTCCTTGGAATCTGCTTTAGCCTCAATCATTTATCCAGCTTGGACTCTTAACGGGATCATATTTTTGGTGTTTTGCAGGTTGGACAAGCTGTTAGGCCAAAAGAAGAGGGTACAGAATTGTGGCACTTCACTTGGATCCTTGCTCAAGCTTATGATTATGGAATGGGTGTTGTTCTTTTTGCGCCTATAGCTTCTCTGGCATGGCTCCCTATCATCTCAGCTTTCCAAACTCGTTTCCTTTTCAATGAAGCTTTTTAGTAGGAGACTGCAAATTCAACTCATTCTTGCTGGAAAAAAGAAGCATAGATGAGCCTTTCCCACATGTGATTGTGTACATAACATTTTGAAGTAGTATATTTTAGATCATAGGTATTTGTAACACCTCCTCACTGGGATTTATGGTGGTACAACAATGAATTATGTAAATAGTATTGATTATTAAAGTAAACAGAAAATTTGAAATCCTGTTATGTCTCTGAAACAAACTTGTTATTTAGAAGAAGTTAGATTACTATAAATCTTTGTTGAGCCAAGATTGAATTTATTTTAGACCTTCCGTGACGGAGGAGAAGTAGGAATATCATTAATGAAAAAGGAGGGGGAAGAAGCAACTTTCTCCTTTGTGTCTTTTTTGAAAATACTAGCGGACAACGAGGCGATCTTTCCAATCCCAGCCATTCATAATTGTAATATAAGGTGAAGATATTATTTGTCTATTTTTGATCTATAGCAAATACATGCTATGGATCATTGCCCATATATATATATATATATATATATATATATATATATATATATATATATTCTTATTCTTGCCTTCCAAAACCTCATGCACTCAGAGCCTTATGAGCCATGAGGGGCTTGGTGTATATATATTTTTTTTGTGTCTAAAAAGTCCGTGCTAACTCCATAATTCTATAACAAAAAAAAATAGAACAAAAAGAAAAAAAGAACAAAACAAGCTATAGAGTAAAGTAGTAATATGAGGAATAAAAGAAACAAATAGCAGTTTGTAACATTATAGATGTTCACAACTAAGGGACCTTTTTTTGAAGAAACAAGAATACATTTGATACAAAATTTCACCTTTTCCTTCTTGCAAGAATCGCCACCCACTTTAGGGTAATGAGGACTTTTAAGTAAAAGGTAAAACACCACCTAAGAAGCGAAATAAACAAAACACAAGAAGCCTTGAACAACTAAAACCTTCAAAAAAATTGAAATGCGTCCCAAGCCCAAATATAGCACCGGAATGATGAAAAATTATAACTGAAATAATTTTTATATGACAAACTTTTACTGCATGCATCTAAACCTTTACTAAGATCAATGTAGTCGTATGTGAAACCAGAGTAATAGTTTGATCAAATAAAGTCTCCCGGGCCTATTTTTAAGAATAGTGAATTACGAGGTACTATTTTCATTAATAGCATTTAACCAACCAGACACCACCTCATCACAATCATGTTGCAGGTTTCTTGCAAGCAAAGCGCTGCAGTGATTTTGGTAGCTCATTTTCCTCGCTCATTTTCTTCCTCTTTTTAGAAGATTTTTCCTCTTCCATTTGTTGCTCCAAGAAAGGCCTCTTGGCTCTATCAATACCTTCCCGCTTCTTCTTAAGCATCTTACTTGGTTTATTCTTTCCCTTGGTCTTCTTCTTCAAATGAACGCCCTTGGCAGCAGCAACAGCAGCTTCCATCTCAGCCTCGCGCTCCTTCTTTGTTGGTTTGACTTTCTTCCTCGTAGGCCTCACTGTACCGATCTTTGTGGGGTCCAGCATCACCGACTCCGGTGGAAGTTTGTCTAGAAGAGAATGAACTTCCTTCTCTCTCCGTTGTTTAGATGTCTCAAATGGATTCGCAACCCAAGAATCAAAGTTTGGCTCTCCAGCTCCGGGAATGAGGATAGAAGACCAACCCATGGAATGTCCTATGCCCAAAACATCTTCATATGGTCGGAACGACACTTCCTGTATTTGGTAACCTTTTGCCATAGAGTGACTCATGTACCAATTATAATTGTGAGATCCATTAAAATCGCCAAAAATTTGTACAAAAGAGCCAGTTGCAGCAGCAAGCAAACCTTTCTGGCTGAAATTTAAGGTCTTGGCATGGCCAGGTACTGCGTGGAGAACCTCGAATTTCCTCAAGTCCCAAAGCTTTATCTTCTTATCCATACCAGCTGTTGCCATGAGATGGCCACTAGGGTGAAATGCCAAAGCAGTGACGGGCCCATGATGACACAGCATCTTGACAAGGGGAGCAGCACTGGTAGGCTTCCACATGCTAACTGTACCACCAGAATGGCCTGAAGCGACCACACCATTGAAGGGATTCACGTGCAGAACATTGCATCTGCCTAGACCAGTTCGATAGTTACCTACCATCTCCCCTGTGGTGACATCCTGATATCGTAGCTGCCCAAATTTGTTTATCGATGCCAAGAGAAAATGGTTCTTCAGAAATTGAAGCTTTAGCACTGGACCATGTTCCTGAAAAAATTAGAATGGCATTTTGATTTCTCTGGAAAAATAACAGTACCAAAATTGAGAGGCTCCTATGTGTTTAGAAATTAGAGCAGCTACAGCCTACATGCAAATGAAATGACAAGGAATATCAACAGTACTTCTAAGTTTTAATAATCCCACTACAAATAAGACGTATAATGTTCCGACTGAACATAATAGTCAAAGATAGGTAAAAATATAATTCTGCGGTATTATTCCATTATTCAGCCTACTTGTGCAATTATCTGAATACCTTGCAAAGTAGCATATATATAGGAACACAAGAAGAAAGAGCTCATCAAAACTAACGGATTAAAGCATTTTTGTCAACTGCCTTTTCAATACCAAAATTACCATAATTAAAAAGAAAGATGGTTACCAACATCCGAAACGACCAGACGCTACGTCCGTAACCTAACACAGCTAGAACACGCCATAAGCAAACTAAAAAGTTCTTGAAAATTTTCAGAAGTTTAAAGCATGTGAATCATTCAGATATGGACATTATTGATTTCAGTAAAGAAAATATACCCCGTCTATTCGTGAAGTGTTGAAGGTTCTAACCAAATTATTGACTATGTTTGAAACCATTTGTCACTTAGACTCTGACTGGCTTTCAATTGTATCCTACTATAGAAAACAGGGAAAATGAGCACCTCTTGTCTGACAGGAATGAATCCCATTAGAAAGAACATGATGGTCAATAATAATATTAGCAGCATTATTTAATTTGAACATTTGGACAGGGAAACTTGGTTCTGAAAACAAATTCAATCACGAATGAATTATAATATTAAGCTACTCAGCCCACTAATAGTTAGGTTCTGATTGAATAAGTGCAAATGTAACAAGATTCAGTCCAGCAAGGCCCAATGCACCAACATATGCAAAACAAAAAGTCCTTGCATATTTTGGCTGAATTTAATATTTAGATGGACCTAAATCCTCCTACCTATTAGCAATTCCTTTGCTATATGCCTATATTGTTTTCTCACATAGATCAGGAATAACAAGCGTAGCAGATATATATTTGGTGAATCTCTAACATTGTATGAATGCTGTCTGAGAAAGCTGCAACCTCAAGAATTCGCCATTGGAAGACGGACAATGACAAAAAAAATCATCTGACTATTAAAGGATAGTATCCAACAAGCTAGGCGACAAACTTCTTCACATGAATGTACTAACCTTCAGACAATGAAGTTCTGTGCCATCCCGGTTGTAAATATATGGGTACCTGTCCAAGGAAAATTCTTAGGGATATCATTCAATGAGGATCAGACTACTTTACATGATAGTTCTTCTTTCATGACTACAAGGATTGATAGTTCTGTGCCATGAAGCAGAATTTAATCCCGACAAATCTACATGGAAAGCATACTACAATGAAACTTGAAATCTTTCTTCTTGCAGAATTTTAAATTGTTATTTACCAGAGGAATTATGTCAAGCCAATTTTGAAAGACATGAAAGAGAGGAAGTGTGAGGTCAAGAGGGGAAATTAAAAACGAAACCATCATTTCCTAATTGAGAATCTCAGCCTCTAAAACTATCCATGCTTGGCATTAAGAATGAAGGTAAGTGGTGAAAACAATAACACAACTAGTTGCAGGTGAAACAAATTATGGTTTCATACCGTCTTCTCCAACACGCCATAAGACACAAATGAGGGACCCATGAATTTATATCTTTTTCATACAATACAAGTTGATCTGTGAGAAAAAATACTATATCTAGAGGACTAGAGCCAACATACGAATATTTACCATTGAACGAAAGAGGCCTTACTTTTTTTGGGCAGCAGCAAAGAATAGTTCGTTGTGCAAGAAAACAACGTCACGGACTGTTTCCCGAACCTAGAAGAATCATGCATTAGTACTTTTAACGTCAATACTTCAATGAAACCCTAAATTCCATCCCTTCAGTTTCTAAGCACATCAAAACATGAAATTCGCTGATCAATAATTTACCCGGAAAAAAATGAGGGAAAAGTTATTCCTTAACCTTTAAGAATAAATTATACTCCCTCCATTTCATATTATTTGATCATTGTTGACTTTTTAAAGTCCACTTAAGAGATTTTTAAACTCAAAATTGGCATAAATTCTTTTAATTTTAAACTATCTAAAAAGCGTTACTCATTGAAAGTTTTATTGTTTCATAATTTTTAACGAGTTATCTCAATTTTGTGTTTGAAAATGTCTCAAATTGACTTTCGAAAGTAATGATCAAATAATTTGGAACGGAGGGAGTATTAATTAATGAACACAAACATATAAGGATTTTTTAACAATGTTTTGAGCCTCTGCATCACACCTGAAGCACAAGTACTGATGGTTTAAAGTAAATATTATGTATGACAACTTTAATACTTGGGTTGGTAAAACAAGTTAAGGTTAAGAAGTTGCTTAACTGAATTATAGAGAGAGATTACAGAGAGATATCAACTGGTTAACAAAAGATACATTCCTAAAAGATGTTGAGCGTTAGTTAACGAATATAGTAGTGAGATGTCAACACAGATTCCATCAGTTGCATTTAAAGACTAGGCTTGGGAACGGACTTTACTTCCAATCCTGATTGTTTAAAAGCACTCCAAGTCATACAACTTGGAAAATCCTAATAGCGGAGGTCACTGAAAATGTACTTGACTTTGCAAACACCATCATAAGCAAAATTTTAAACCTTATTTCAGGTTTAAGTAAAATGGTGGTGTGAATAATCAAACTAAGACTCAACTTGTCAAATCATATGTAGAAGTTCTTTACTAAATCTTGTACTTGAAAATAAACACATTCGGATACATGTCAAGAGTTGAGGAGGAAAGAGAGAGGGCTGTTGATTTTGTTGGATAATCAATTTTGAGTACAAGGAACTATATATAACAAACCTAGATTTAAAAAATAAGATTTAGATAAAACCACTCTTAAGATACCCAAGCTACCCTCTAGGCTCTATCCCCTTATTCTGTCAGCCAGCAGGAACTCGGGAGAAACCTTATGATGCGGTACGGAAAAAGAAATTCAATAAGTTTATTATTAATTTTGTATTGGTATTTAGAGATAAATTATTTAGTAGGATATTATAGTAATAGCTTTTGATTAGGAGATTTTAATTATAATAGTAGATTTCAATTAGAAGAGTTTATTATAGTAGTAGAATTTAGTTAGGAGATTGTTTTCTTTCTAAATTAGGGTTTTTACTTAGTCCTCAAGTATTGAGTTTTGTATTTAAGTATTGTAATACTTCATTATTTAGTAGAATATTGAATATATTGATTTGAGAGTTTAAAGCTGTGTGCTTTTATGTGTGTTTGCGGAGATAGGTACTCTTATTCATTCTTCCTGCCCCGTCCTACATCATAATGGTATCAAGAGCCAAAATTCTTGATATAGTCTGATTTCAGCCAATTCTTTCCTACCTTATTTTTCTGGCCTACATCAAATTATTGAAATTCGCTAGAGAATCGACAACATTTTTTCGAGACGAAAGCACGATCTGCAATAGAAATCGTCGTCGTCGTAGTCTCAATCTATTCCAAAAAAATATATTCAACGTTACTGTTCATCGCTACAAAGGCGCCCAATTGCTTCATCGACTTTTTTTCTTTGCCAAATTACAGTTTGGTACTCCCAAGTTTCTGAAATTTTCAAATCAACCTCTTAATTTTCTAAAATTTTCAATTCCGTCCCCAAAATTTCTAAAACTTTCAATTCAACTCCTACAGTTTCTGAAATATTCAATTTAGCCCCCACAGTTTTTGAGTTTTCAATTTAACCACTAAAGTTTTTGAAATTTTCAATTCAGCCCCTCAACATATATACTATGTCTTCCAGGTTTAACAATCCCGACTTTCTTTGTGTTAAGATAAAGCAACTTGAACATCGAACTTTGGTCATATGCGAGCAACTTAAATGGTCCGGTCATAACCACATACTTTGTTTGTCCATTTTTTGTTCAAGCACAAAAAATGTTCATCCTAATCGTGTTTGTTTAACTAAAGCGACGCGTTCACAAAAGGAGACCTGCAAAGTAAATTTTTACAAAACAATTGATGACTGTCTCATAATACTTAAACGTCTCAATAACCAATATGAAATTGGTAACACATTGATGCTTGTGAAAAACATGAACCGGAAATTAAGTGTGTTGAACAACTTTCAGAGATGGTTTGCAATGAGGAAATTGAAGTTAAGTTTGATCCCAAATGCGAAAACATCAAGAAAGATAAAGTTGAGGTCAAACATGTTGATTTTCTCTTTTCGGTTGATACATTCGAGTCCCTAGCTACTTTAAATTTTTATATTATGCCATTGTTATTCCCGAAAATTGTGCTAATGACATTAAAACATCGGATGCGAATGTTTTGTTGGAAGACATCTCTCGGACCGTGGTTTATTGTTCTACGATATTTCAAAACTTGAGGACGAGTTTTTTCAATGACGAGGAGAATGATGCGGTACGGAAGAAGAAATTCAACAAGTTTATTATTAATTTTGTATTGATATTTAGAGATAAATGTGTTATTAATGAAATTATTTAATAGGATATTATAGTAATAGCTTTTGATTAGGAGAGTTTTAATTGCAGTAGTAGATTTCAATTAGGAGAGTTTATTATAGTAGTAGATTTTAGTTAGGGGATTGTTTCCTTTTTAAATTAGGTTTTTTACTTAGTCTAGTCCTTAAGTATTGGGTTTTGTATTTAATCATTGTAATACTTTATTATTTAGTAGAATATTGAATATATTGATTTGAGATTAAAGTTGTGTGCTTTTGTGTGTTTCTTTACTATTCTTTGCGGAAATGGATACTCTTATTCCTTCTTCCTACTCCGTCCTACATCACCTCACCAGTTACCAGTAGGCAGACTCTCAAGGTTGCTAAGCAGGCCCTTCCTAGTCCAACACACAAACTAACATCTTCTAATTTTGGTCAAGATTTTATCACAAAATCGAACCAAGCAGGCATCCATAATCATGAATAGAAACAAAATACCACCACAAAGCTGATCTGAAACTATATTTAAGACTAGAAAATATGGACTAACTGCTTGAAACAAAAAGCCAGAAAAGAAATCAAACAATTAAAGGTTAGAAACCCTCTTTGGGTAATAGATCATCTAAAATAACATTGCAGGAAAAGAGGAAAACAGTAAAAAAAAAAAAAAAAAAAAAAAACTACTATGCATTCAGAATAAAATGACATTAACATCCTTTAAGATATAAAGATGACACAAAATTATTAAAACGAAAAGATGTAAGATTACACAAACTTAACACTACTAGAACTCCAATATTTTATATTATATGCCATAAATCATTTCTTAGAAGGATTATCTTTCAGATGTTACACACCTGAAATTCTTTAATGACGCCCATATTTTTTACGTCTATGATCGCCAGATGACCCTTGCGTCCTGCTAATGCCATGTACCTCCCACTGGAGGTATAATCCAGAGTGTACGGACCAAGCTCTGCTTGTATAAGTCAAATATAATTACAAAAATAAAAGAAGAAAGGGAAAGATAACCATGAAAGGAATCAGATATTTGGATTCATGAAATGGTAACAGTATACAAGTTCATCAAAGCAAGTACTTGGCAATTTCGCATTAATGCAGCAACATAATATTTCCACTATGTCACTTCAATGTGTGGACAATTACTATGGGGAATTAAATGGAATCAGCCCCTAAATTTTGGTATTCGCAAACCACGGAGTGTATCATCTGTTGTAACAGAAAGTAGCATTTCATGTGATATGGTAGAACTTTTGATTGTAATGGAGACCTGACTATCATTGGTGAACGGAGGAGACTTGTGGGAGCTGTTTTTTGTTTCAGTAGGGATCGGCTCAAAGAACAAGTTTGTCTATAATATTGCTAAGATGAGATGTCATTAACTAACGCATGGTCAGCTTAATGCTAGAGAAGGGGAAAAAAAGACATTACACAATATCCACTTATCTAGTGAAACTTCAGACACACAGAACCCTTATTTCCCTAATACAGTCACCATAAACCTTGCATGAGGAGTAATAGGGTGAGCATGGTGCGGTTTGAAGTCCAAACCGCACCCGAAACTGCTTAGGTACGGTTTGAAAAATTCAAAACCGCACATGAAGCCGCTTGTGATTGGTGCGGTGCATTTTAAAGTATGCGGTGCGGTTTTAATTGGTGCGGTTTCGGTTCCAAACCTAATTAAAACAACAAAAAAGTCTAAGCCTTCAATAAAATTTAACATAGAACTTACATCGAGCAATTAACTTAGTGACAGAGTCGACAATGAGAATTATATCAAGCATAGAACCAAAGTTCCTTCTGCCAAACATGTCAAATTCACCATCAAATCATAGAACAGTGAGACACGTAAAATAGTTTTAGTTTATAATGAAGGAATAATGCTTTAAAACTAAAACATACGCTATATAAAACAACGAAGACCATATATTCGATAACAAGCAAGAAGGTTTATCTAGTTCCCCAAAAATTAAAAGTATATACTGGAGATAGAATGAAATTTTATCTTATATATTGCAGGGAGGACTTATAGAATATAATCCTAACTATACTTAATTTGAAAAATAATCTATTAGACTATTACTATTATAGCATTGACCTTAACCAATGCATCAAGTGCTCAAACTAACGAATTTGGCCACTCAGTTATAAGCTCCTCCAATAACGCATCAAACAAATTCGAAATTCCAAAACCCAATTGCTTAATTTTTGAATCTATAATCTCTAACCATTTTCTTTCGATTGGTGAAAAAATGACAATGAAAGACTGGGGTTTTCTCTGAGCGTGTTCAAGTTAAAAGTAACTTTAGAATTTACTAGAGATAATACATACATACACACATGGTGCGGTTTCGGTTTTATGTGTGCGATTTTGGCTAGTAACCAAACCGGAACCGTAAATTTGGTTATTCAACCCACCTAAAATCGCCACATACGCCAGAACCATTGGTGCGGTTTTAATTGGTGCGGTTTTTGGTGTGATTTCGGTTCCAATTTGGTTACTTGCTCAGCTACTATAATAAAATTAAGAAATCTAAAAAACAAACTTCAACTTGCATGACACAAACCTTGCAACATTATTTATGGCAACAATTAACTTTTACAGGATATACAACATAGATAAAGATGACGCTGAAGATGTTCCTTCCGTCTCTCTCTTCCAGATTTTTCCATTTTTTCTTTTCTTGATTAATCTGTCTTCCGGATATTTCATGCAATGCATCACAAACATCAGATCAATATGTATTACTAAAACAATCTCTAAAATTTTTAATTATTTAATTAGATGACCATTAACCAGTTTCTTTAACTGACAAGCAATTAAGTTGAAGAAGACATGGAATGTACCATGCCAATCAGTCTCTAAAACTGGAAAGCAAATTAACAAAAGAAAATCATACAAGCAATTCAATAAACTTTATAAGCAATTGCTTCAGATAAATCCTAGGTACTTTAAAAAGATTGTTTGACAATTGCCAATTGGAAAGAACTAACCTCTTCAGAAGCCAATAGCTAAAGCATTTTTTAGACTCCACTCCAGACCATATATGATTCTGACCCAAAATTCTTGAACTTTCTTTAATTACAGTTATTATTTTATAAAGTACTAATCATTTTACTTGTAACATATTCCATCCATCACACTTTTATTTCTTTCTTTCTTTCTAAACTCAATTTAGTGAAGGCAGAGAATGCAATTGATGTTTCAAAACTACCATCCCATCGGATCCCACCCAATTTGGTACACATAATTACTTTATCAAGTAAGGGCAAACTTCAATTACTTAATCAAGCAAAGGGATTGCTAAAAAAAGTAAGAGAAGCAGCTAAAGTGGGATGGATGGAGTAGCAAGTAATAGAAGCATAACCCATAAAACTAGTTTCCAATTTTTCATCCTACTGCAACGAATTGCTTTTACCCTTTTTTTGCTACTTCTAATTCATTGTATTACGAGTTGCTTTTACCCCATATGATAGCTGTTATAAGTTTTTTCTTCCGTAGATTTCTGCGCATGTGATTATTCATGCTGTTGCATAGAATTATATGTACTCCATAAAGCAGTACTTGGAAGTCCTCTTCTTTGTTAAACTTCTAAATGAATCATACATCTTTACTTTGTGAAGATTGAGCAGTAAATAGCAAATATCTTGCTTCTTTTAAGATATAGTTTATCAATTAATTATCACTTTGTTTGTTGTTGTTTTCCTTTTTCCTTATCCCACTTCTCTCCTACTTAATCATTCTAACCTTTCTTCTTGACTATTGTCCTGATTCATTACAGTAACAAATATCCAACTGAATGCCCCTCTTTGCACAAGGTGACAAATATTATTCACAATTTATTTATCTTCTTTGTTTTCATCTTTTTCCCAAAGAAGTTCCAAATCATTGCTTGCCATGTTTTCAGCAAAACTTAGATCATAATTATCCATTAAATATACCCTCTCATTATCCCATCTTGTTCTGAAAATTCTCGAGAAATTTTGTTTACAACAAGCAAAACCATTGCAATATAGGAGTTTGTCAACAATTTAAAAAATAAAACAATCGAAGGTGCCTTTGCTACCTAGGAAATGCACAATTAGCAACTTAAAAGTAAACCGTATAAAAGCATTTTGACTGCGGATCGTACCTGGTAAGACGATATCATATTGATTCTTTGAACTTGAGATATCTACTTCGCGAGCAATGGACTCCTGCTTGATCCTCCATGTCTTCTCTATACCTTCAGCTTCCAAATAGCCCCCCTCAGTTGGCATAAGCCACTACATAAAATAAAATGTTTACACGTCAATCTATCTACAGTAGAAATTCAAAAAAGCTTTAATTTTCTTTATAACTAGATGCTTCTAATAATTTGTGTGATCTTATGAGCATAATTGTAATTAGCTTCTACAAAGAAGTGTTATCCTTTACGAGTCCTAGGCTTGATTTATGTATTTAGTATGGTTACTGGGATGATCGACTAGGTACACAAAACAAAAATCGGGTACGAGAATGCTAGTTATGGTAGAATGCACAAGGCAATTAGTTCTCGTACCACAATTCGGAACTATAGTACCCACAAAGCTGAACGCAGGGCAATAAGAGAGAGACCACCTGTCTTATCCCGCCCGAAGAAAGAAATGAAAGGAAGGAATAGACCACCATAAAAAAGTGAGCTCATTGCATAAACATTAACAAAAATTCAAGGGGAAAGAAAAAAAAGCCTTTTGCAACAAAATATGGCTTCCTTGATCCATTCAATGCAGAAAAAAGTATGAACATAATCTAGGCCTAACTATACAAAACAACCATTGCATATAGGAAAAAAAAAAGTCACCTTCTCAGTTTTGGCAGCAGCTTTAGCAGATTTGCCATACAATTCTTCCCTAACCGCAAGCTGCCCCTTCAATTTCTTGTCTTGTAAAACCTGAAAATATCATAATTGATTAGCATTAAAAAAAATATTAAAAAAAAGTCCCATAATAAGATATCGAATCACCAGTATACCTCCAAATTAGCTCCTTCACCTCTAAGATACTTCTTCACTTTTATTTCCATCTCATCAGAAATTTCCTGCAAGGAAAATAAAATTCCCAAAATCTCATTAAAATGTATTAATGATTTCTTATTTCAACAATTTTAACAGATGTAGCGGCATAAATGTGGAAGGGGCGGTAGCAAGGACATCTAACGGGAAAAGAGTAAAAACAAACCGTTGTATCAATCAAAGCCATCTTCGCCGCCTATCAAAGCCTCCGCCGCTGCGATACTTCTTCCACTCCGCCGCAGTCGTTTGTTCTTACCACTGCTGGCGCGAACTCTCGCAGTCTCTGCCTCTTTGCTTTGTGACCTAACGGCTATACGCGTAGGTTCTCAATATTTTATTGTAAAATTGTGAAAATTACAATTAGGCCACTCTTGGTTATTTATCTAGTTGTCTTGCGCACAGTGTAATTTAAAATAAAGGGGAAAAAAGTGGGAAAAAAAAAGAAATGTGAATGAGAAATTTAAAAAATTATTTAATAAACAGATCAAAACTTATATTATTGTTAAAATTCTGAGGTGTATGGGAGAATTAACAATGGTGATTGATGAATTTTGATAGTGTTTAATAAATTTAAAGGGTAAAAACGAAAAAAAAAAAACTTTCAATTTTACTGATAAAAAATAATTGTGTCAATTTTTTTTTTTTAAACTTGAGAGAGATATTGATATAACATGATTAGTATATTCACTTAAAAACCCTATATAAAATTCACATCATATTTATTATAGACATTCGAAATTTCGTTTTCTTGTTACTAACTATGCAGGAGGATAAAAACGTATTTTTCACACTTCGGAGATAATCCTGGAGGACCACAACATCAATTCCAACCCCGGATATAGCCCCGGGAGATCCAGTTTCCAATCCCGGAGATAACCCCGGAAAATCAGTTTCCAACCCCGGAGATAACCCCGGGAGATCAAGTTTAATACTCAGAGTCAACCCCGGGAGGTCAAGCCAACTTCTGAGATAACCCTGAGGACATTCAGAGTCAACAACATGACAATCTCAGAGATAACCCAGGGAAAAGATAGCTACAACTGCGCCAAAGTCGGAAACAACCCCGGGAGGGTATAAATGGTCATTTTTCCAACTCAAACTCAACTCAACTAAAATCAACTCATTTCAACTCAAACTTCCTCAAAAGAAGTCTCACAAGAACCATATCTTAACTTCTAAGCGTACACTACGCAAAAATAGCTCAACGGACTGCCTGACGGAGACCCGAAAATGCTATTTCGGTCATGGACCCATCTTCCCGGATTCAAAAAAGAGCAAATCTTATGTTATTGTGTAGCTCTCGGAAAGAACTTTCCGAAATGGTATGGCACGCTTCCATCGGACTCTCGGATTGAAAGTTATGAAGGTTCGAGCGAACATCGCGTTGTCCGAGTGCACGTACTTCGAGACGGTGGGACCCACATGGCCTGGGGCACCCTGGGCAGCCGCAGGTACATCTGCGGCTCTCCCCTCTATAAATAGAGGGCTTGGGGTGGCCATTTTCAAGAGAGAAAAGGCGAGAAAGCCCTGTCCATTTTGCTCTGTACACACTATAAACTGAATGCTTTCTCACTTCATACACTTGTGAGCTTGTACTTTGCTACATTTTACCGGTGGAAATTGAGTGTTCATTCATTTAAAGCTATTTGAAGTCTTCTTGGCAGCCCACTGTAAGCCTTCTCACATTTCTTAAAGCCTTTCTCCACATTTATTCACACACATTTATTCACGTTGAGAGTCGATTGTTGTATATGCGTATACTGAATTCGATCGATAACATTTATTGCTTTTTATATATATATATATATATATATATATATATATATATATATATATATATATATATATATATATATACAACTTTTACATATATACAACTGTTTACACCCTTTCATACATATTGCATCGTCATGTGATCCTAGGAATCATGTGATCACAGATTCAGTCCCTGGATCTAGATTCGGTTCCCGTGATGGACATTTTCAGTTGTACTCTTGTAAATTATTCACGGTATTTGAATTTCCTTAGACGACTCTCATGCCCACAAGGAGTTCAACACTGCTATGTATCTTATTTTCTCGAATATGCTTCGCATCTCGAAAATAAAAGCAATCTAGCCGAACATATAATAAAATGGAAGTATCAAAGGCCTCAATTACTATTGAGCATAAGAGTTTGAAAAACCTCTTTTACAAAACATCACTGCTATATCTTGTTAAAATTGAACTTTTATACAAAATTCAAACCCTTTGTATATAGGTGCAAACGAGGCATAACACTACTTCCAGACGATTGCACATAGACCTACACACACATACACACACATTCAAATAAATGTTTAAAATGAAAAGTAGCAATCACCGTGTTACCACAGATGTCGGGGGATGCCTAACACCTTCCCCTCGCATAACCAAGTCCTAGGACCCTAACGAATTTTTGTTTCACAGACTAGTTAAGCAGTGTCACATCACTCACTCGGCCTATGTGCAAACCTTTTCTCGGTTGAGTTGGTACAACCATTTAAAAATACCAATTGACAACTCTTACAGTCCCAATCGTCGACATATACACGTCGGACCTTTTCACAACTTGTTTTTTCAAACAAATCTCACCTAACATGAGAACACCAAAAGACAAGAACAAAAAAGGGACAAATAAAAATTCCGACGTCGACAGGTGGCGACTCTGTTGGGGACATCCAATAAGAGGGCTTAAGTCGCTATCAAAGCATTTCAAAACATTTATCTGCTTGTGTGTGGATATTGCATTTATATTTGAATGAATGTGCACTAATGCATTTACTTACTACACTTAGTGTTTCGCACTTTATCTGCCTGTGATATTAGTGCTTCGCATGTAAGACCCCAACTTTTTATAAATAAAATCGAATTTTCTCTAATTATTATTGTGAATAATAAGGTGTTAATTTGATATAATACTTTGGTTATGGGTGAAATGTGCAAATTTTTCAAAATAAGCAAGTGGTTATAAAATATTCATTGTTGTCGGGGAATATTCATTTGGTCGTGGAATATTCTTCTTTGTCGGGAATATTCAATGCGATGGCGCAGCTTATTTTCTTTCGCACCACCATAACTGAAAAACTACTTGATGAAGAAAACGACAAGTTTGAGTTTTATAAATAACGGTGTAATGGTTACCATTAACACTGTTGGAATACCCGGTGGTTAAAATACGATGTCTGGCGTGGTTGCATAAAGTAGCACCAGTATTGCATGATATTTTGAATTATTGATTCTTACGTAAAAGGCACTACTCAATAATTGTTACAGTAATTACTGTTCAAATTTTTATTTTATTGATTCAATAATTGCTACGTTGATATGTTATATTATTGTTGTTTCAATAATTGTCACTGCATAATATTTCTCATTATCATATCAATAATTCATATTATTTGAATAATATTATTAGATAACATTATTGACAATGTCTAACGAAGTTCTGTCTAGGAAAGGGGTTTGGTCACCTAATTGCGCGCCAATAAGGAGAAATCCTTATCGAAAAGTCCCCTCTTTCTTAGGAACGACATGGTTGTCATAATTGTGATTCTGTAATATTATTTGTGAATAATTAATTATTGATTTATATGATAAGAAAATATTTATTTTTTGTGGATGGATAGGAAAATATTTATTTTATGTGGATATAAATGAAGGAATAAATGCTGAGGTATTTTATCAGTATTTTGTCGGAATAGAGGTGTTGAAAATCGTCCGTATGTGAATTTCGGTCATTTTTCGTTTAGAATTTGGAAAAACTTAAATCTACAAAATTGTAGAAAATTTAATTTTCTATGGAATGGACATAAAATTCGTATTTTTATGATAAAATGGCTATATATTATGAATTATTGAAGTTTCGAAAATAAATATTTTTTAATTAAAAATATGGGTGGGCCCCACTTTTGGTTGGTGAGAAATGTGTTGAAATTTTATTTCAAAAGTGGTGGGCGTGAATAGTAGCAGGTAAAGCCATCAGGTAGCAGGTTAGTCTGCTTTGGGGTTCTAAGCATTTTCCTATAAATAGGGTGCTTAGTTAGAATTGAAAATCACACCAGAATCATAAGTTTTCTCTCTCTATATTATCGAGCATATTTTGTGAGTATTTAGATACTTTGAGATTTGCTATTTAGTACAAGTTTCCTTCAGCCTTATACCTGATATTTCAGTCGGAAGTACTGTTCTTTTCAGGTAAGGTGTAACAACCCCAAAATAGGTCCATTCCATCCAACCCATTCTGAATCGCCAAATACATGGTATAGAAAACAACTACAACTTTATTACAACAATTGTCGTGCAAAATACAACAACATATATGCTGTGAGTTTGGATATAAATATATAAGAATCAGAACTCGGACACCAACTTTGGATAAACGTCACAATGACACCTTACATAAAGGTATAGTCAAAACTGTTTTAGAAATTAGAATCTTTGGGAAGTGCTCAAGGAAACCTTCGTACATGGGAGGCCATGCTTCTAGGTTATAGTAGATATCATATGGCCACAGAATTATCCTTGGTTGACCCAATAGACCCCAAAGAAAAATGAGAAGATTACTATCATATTCTTCCCAATGGTGAGTCTTCTCTTGACATATCATTATCTCCACTGTCTCTAATTGGGTATTATACTCCAAATAAATACCAAGATTATATAGGTAGTCTTTGGTAAATATACTCAAAGAAGTAGATGAGTACAACCACATCTTATGATGACACGAGGTTGTATGTCATTAGACATCTTGTATGATAGTGGCAAAACACCCTTCCAAGTTTAATTCACCTCACCCTCAACATCTATAGACCATCATTCTATTCCCTCGCTATCCCCCGCTCGACCCAGCTACACTTTTATTACCTGAAAGGAATTGTGAAGCAAAAGGGTGAGCACAACTAGCTCGAAGAAAGAATATCATGACTAAAAATAATTAAATTATCAATAGCCTTCATCAATAATAAATCGTAGATTTAGAACATATGGTAGATGATAAAATTTCAACCATAGTTCTTAAATGAATGAGCAATCCATTAGAAGAGTCAAATAGACCATAAAATCTATTATCTTCTCCATGTTAAAAGTCCACCAACAATGTTTTATCCTCAGTAACATTAATCAACAATTCCTCATCCACAATCACGTGTATAACTCATAATCGTAATTGTAGTTCTAAATTCATTTCCTCATCCAGACAAAGTTAATTTTCATCACCAAAACATCAAAGATAATGATTATACCAAATCACGCCTCTGCTCATAATCATATCGATAAATTCATCTTTGCACTACGGGCCAAAGATATTCATCAACAATGTCATCTTTGCACCATCGCCAAAGATATTCAACAACATGTCATCTTTGCACCGCAGCCAAAGATATTCATCATTAATCATGTTCATCTAAACACTGCTCATCTTCGCACTAATGGCCAAAGATATTCATCGAAATCATTCATCTTTTACTACAGGCCAAAGATATTCAGTTATATCATCATTTAGGACTGAGGATGATGAAAATAATTTTAAGAAAACGAATCCAGTGAAACAAAATAATAAATATTAAGGATTCGTACTTCAGCTATTCCATATCCAAAAATACCTCATAAATAATCATAGTGGAGTAAAATTCAAGAATGATCAAAACATGGATACAATCAAAGCTAGTATCCATAATAGATATTTTGGACGAAAAACGAAAATTTAATTTTTCTATGAATAGTGCCGTATACGTGAATAGTGTCGTATACGTGAATAGTAACTCCGACACCAAAAGATAGAAATTTCACAAAAAACATCATCATGCTTCGTGAATAGTACTCGTGAATAGTAACTCGTGAATAGTAACTCATGAATAGTAACTCATGAATAGTCATATATTAAAGACTTAATATATTTAAGCTTTGTTTGGCAAAACTAAATTAAACTCCTTTAATTTATTTTAATAACTCCTTTATAATATAGTTAATATCACATTTATTTAATTAAGTTTTCATACTTAATTTAGTTAATTATAATAACAATTTATTGAATAAATCATTTAATCATTATAAACTCTCTAACTTAATTATTAAATTAAATTAGAATATTATCTCATAACAATTAATTTCCTTAACCCATTAATTATTTATTAAACAAATAATTAACCAAATCAAATCAAATCAAATTAAACAAATATTTATTCAACAACAAACAAATATTTATTCAACAATAAATACATCCATTATATAATTCAATAAATATTTATAATTACAATTAAAATTCTGGATTGTTACATTAATCACATCGCAATAAGAATTTCAATTATTAAATTCTTATTTTAATAACTTATGAAAAATTCGGGTTGTCACAGTTACTATTCACGTATACGATACTATTCATGTATACGACACTATTCACGAATACGACATTATTCACAGAAAAATGAATTTTTCTTTCTTTGTCCAAGTTGTCTATTGTGGTTACTATATTTGATTGTATCCATGTTTTGATCTTTATTTTTGAATTCTACTCCACAATTGATTATTATGGAGTATTTTTGAACTTGGATAAACTGTAGTACGAATCCCTAATATTTGTCCTTTTGTCTCACTGGATTCATTTTCTTTAAGATATTTTTCATCATCCTCAGTCCTAAATGATGATATAATTATATATTTTTGGCCTGTACTGCAAAGATGAATGATTACCTGATGGATATCTTTGCCCTGTAATGCAAAGATGAACAGGTGTTGAGATGAACATGACCAACTAGTGATACAAATGAATATCTTTGGCTCGTAGTGCAAAGATGAATATTTGATGCAAGATGTATATTGATTGATGTTACAAGGATAAAATATTGATGATGGACTTTTAAATTCATAGATGATAGTAGATTTCATTCGCTACTTAACTCTTCTAATAAATTGTTATTTTCACTGCGAATATTGATCTAAAACTGGTTGTCCATTATATTTTATCTGATTTGTTGAAGGCTAACGATAATTTGTTGTTTATTATCTTAGTCATAATATTCTTTACTGGGCTAGTTGAGCTCACCCTTTTCCTTTTTGTTCCATTTTTCTTCTCAGGAGGTGAGAATATAGCAAGAACTAGCCGGGGTATGGAGTGATGGTTCTAGAAAGTTGTTTTAGCAGTCCTCACTATTTTTGTAAAATAGTGTATCAATAATTGTAATGAGGACTCCTTTTGGGTTTGAATACTGTCTATTAGACAATATTTGTATTTAAACTCACAATATACGTGTTGTCGTATTTTGTACGACAATTGTATTAATGAAGTTATATTTATTTCTGTACCATGTATTTGGCGACTCAGAATGGGTGATGTATACCTATTTTGGGGGCGTCACAGTTGGTATCAGAGCTTAGGGATATGCTCTCTGGAGGAGATCGGGGAATAGAACTAGGAGGGGAGAGAAGAGTAAATCCTTCGCTAGTGTGTCCTACCTAAGCTTATTTGGGTTGTCAGTCGGAGCATTTGGTTAATATGTGATATGTTAATTTGTTAATTAACCCTTGTTTTGTGGCAGTATTTGAGAATGTCAGCTGGAAATATTAACAATGGAGTGAATGAGACTGTGGAGACACCTTTAATCACCAACCAGGGGAACGTGCAACATGAAGGCAATATTTCTCATGTAAACAACACTACTAAACAAACGATGAATGTGGGATGTTTAGAAGCTTTTTACAGTTCATACAAAATCAGACAAAGGAGACTCGTGTACAAAATACGGGTGGAAATGATAGCAATGCGCGGCTTGTCACAGCCAAGCATTTCAAAGAGTTGGGAGCACCAGAATTTGTGGGAAAGCCGGATCCGATCAAGGCGAAAACGTGGGTTAAGAAAATTACCAAGATATTTGATGTCTTGGGATGCACGGAGGAACAGAAGGTTCCATTCGCCACCTTTATGTTCCGTGGTGAGGCAGATTACTGGTGGGAGTCTGTGAAGCGTACCCAGCCTGCCGCACTCAACATGTGTTGGGAAACATTTCAGAAATTGTTCAATGACAAGTAATTTCCTAAAAGTATTCGTTATATGAAGGAGGTAGAGTTTATCAGATTGGAACAAAATAACATGACTGTGTCTCAGTATGAGGCAAAGTTCGCAAAGTTATCCAGGTTTGCACCTCATTTGGTAGAGAATGAGGAACGAATGACGCGGATGTTTCTGAGAGGTCTAAAACCCGAGATTCGGCAATATCTTATTTCTTATAAATTTTCTCTATATTCAGATGTTGTAAACAGGGCTCAATTATTAGAGCGAGATAATGAGTATGTTCAACCGAGGGACCACAACCAGGGTCATACCGGTGGCAGCAGTCATCGGAGCAAAGACAACCAGCGGGGAGAAAAACATTCGGACAAAAGCGGTAACCACTCGGGTGGTAATCGTGGCCATGATAATAGAAGAAGCGAGTCGGGAGGAGATTTCAAAATAAGAAGGTACAACAATGATAACGTTAGCACCAACATCAACTGTTTCTAGGGGAGGAGATCGATCACCGGTCATATGCTACAAATGCAGGAAAGAGGGACATATCAGCCCAAACTGCCCACAATAATCGAAGGTGTGTTATAACTGTGGAAAGGAAGGTCATATAGCTAGAGATTATCTTGTAGCGAAACCAAGTCCAATAGGAATATTGACTCCGAAGGCTGTTCCGGACAAGTCAAAGTCAGGGGTTCCTGGAAGAGCGTTTGTCGTGACTTGCCAAAACGCAATAAACCCGAACGAGGTGATCACAGGAGTTAAAGGTCCAACTACAGGAGTTGTTAGGCATCAGTTTCATTCGTCCTAGTACATCTCCTTGGGGTGCTCCTATTTTATTCGTAAAGAAGAAAGATGGGAGTATGCCACTTTGTATTGACTACCGGGAATTGAATCATGTCACCATCAAGAATAGGTGTCCGCTACCTCGCATTGATGACTTATTCGACCAGTTGCAAGGAGCACAATTCTTTTTAAAGATTGATCTTCATTCTGGATATCATCAGCTAAAGATTAAAACTGAGGATATTCCAAAGATCGCCTTGTAACTCCTTGATGCGAGCATTATGAATTCTTAGTCATGTCTTTTGGATTGACTAATGATCCTGCTGCTTTCATGGATATGATGAACCGTGTGTTCAAGAAATATTTGGATCAGTTCGTTGTTGTCTTTATTGATGACATCCTCATCTATTCCAAAAGCCGTGAAGATCATGAGCACCATTTGAAGCTGGTACTTCAAAGGCTTCATGACAACAAGCTATATGCCAAGAAGAAATGCGAGTTACGCTTGAGGAAGTAGCATTCCTTGGGCGCACGCAGTGTCAAAAATGGAGTATCTGTTGATCCGTGAAGATTGAATCAATACAAAGTTGAGAAACCAAGCCTGCGGACCGGTAAGTACGTAGCTTTACGGGCTTTAGTTTGGTTATTATCGGAGATTCGTGGAAGGATTTTCTAGAATCGCTACTCATTAACTCAACACTCGAGAAGATACAAAATTCGTATGGAGCGAGGAATGCGAGAAAGAGTTTCAAGAGCTTAAGAGGAGACTCATTTCGACACTGTTTCTAACAATACCATCCGGTTCGGATGGATTTGTTATCTACAGCGATGCTTCAGGCAAAGGGTTAGGGTGTATTCTCATGTAACATGGGAAAGTTATAGCCTATGCCTCGCGGCAACTTAAAGAATATGAGAGGAATTATCCTACCCATGATCTGGAGTTAGCAGCAGTCGTTTTCGCGTTGAAGATCTGGAGAAACTACCTGTATGGGGAGAAAGTGGATATCTATACAGATCATAAAAGCCTCAAATATTTCTTCACCAAAAAAGAACTTAACATGCGGCAAACAGCGTTGACTCGAGCTGTTGAAAGATTACGATCATATCATCCAATACCATCCTGGAAAAGCGAACGTAGTAGCTGACGCATTGAGTGGAAGATCATATGCGGGTACGAGTGCGATATTGTCAACACAAAGGCCCATTTGGTATGACTTGCAAAGGATGGAGATAGAGTTAAAGACTCCAGGGACCCACGTGATGATGTCAAATATACGAGTAGAACCGACTTTAATTGATAAAGTTAAAGCTACTCAAGCTACGGAATTGGAGCTGATGCATATGAAGAAGAAAGTGCAAGAAGGTGCTATTCCAGAAGCAAGAATCGATGAAGAAGGAATACTTCGAGTCAACTCCAGACTTTGTGTTCCTAACGATTCTGACTTGAAGCATAGAATCATGATGGAGGCACACAACACACCGTTTGCAATCCATCTTAGGAGTACCAAAATGTATCATGATCTTTGACATACATTTTGGTGGAGCAATATGAAGAGAGAGATCGCGGAGTTTATCTCAAGGTGTTTAACTTGTCAACGTGTAAAAGCAGAACATCAAGTGCCAAAGGGTCCATTGCAACCACTTGAGATTCCGAAATGGAAGTGGGAACACATTATCATGGATTTTGTTACGGGTCTTCTGTAATGAGCGAGAATTTTGTAATTTAATTTTAATATTTATTGAATTAAATAAATATTTTTTGATGATTTAATTATTGGATTAAATAATTATTTGATGCAATTGTGGTAGATTAATTTAATTATATGTTACATTTATTAAATTAATGTAGAAATATTTATTATTCAAGTATGTATTTATGTGAGCTTATTGAATTAAATGAAATATTTAATTAAGCATGATGTTATTTTAATTAATTTAATTATTAATTAGAGAGTTAATAATTTGACATTATTTATTAATGAGAAATTTAATTATATGACTATGTGAATTTATGAAAAATTATTATATTTTATTTAAAATAAATTAAATAAGATATTGATTTATTTTATGAAGGAGTGTGACATTAATTAAACCATATGATAAAGCTTTATTAAATTAAATGGTTTTGAAATCTATTAAGCTAGCCAAACATGGCCTTAATGGGAGTTACTAGCGATTAACCCATGATGGTTAATCCCGACCACTCTTCAATCGATCGATTCCTTTAATACATCGACGTCTTCTTTTCTTTTCTTCATTATTGTGCGATAAAGTCTAAAGAGCTTTCCAGAGAGAGAATCTGAGTATTAGTTGAGAAGTCGAGAGAAATTGATATTCATCTCTTATTAAAATCCACACACGCTTTGGGTAATCTCCTCCTTCCCAATTTTTACTTTCATATTTTAGTTTTTATGAAAATGGCTTTTAAAGTTTTTGGTTTAACCTCTGTAATTGGGTTAGGAGTAATGATTATGGGTTGTATATGTGTTATGACATATATCAAATCGTGTTTAATTATATATATTATGTAAACCATATCATCAAATTCATGAAAACATGTAGTATATGATTTCTTTTTACAAAATTATAAAGTATGGGTTTTGGCCTTATGGCCTTATACGTGATATTTTATGTATTGATCGTATATATTATCCCTAAATTTTACTCTTGTATGTTGTTATGCATGTTGATACGAAGAGACCAAAGTTTAAATGAAGCGGATTCGGTGTTATAACGAATCCAGTAGTGACAATTTTCATGTTTTATTTTCAAAACCTTCAAGAACATCAAAAATCGGTTGAAATTAACATGCTTTAAATCTGTTATTAAGTGTTTAAATTGGTTAATGTCGGTATATAAATGTTGGGTTATGATTATACATAAAATTATATCATGTGGGTATGATTAATTTAGAGTAGTAATAATTTTATTGGAGTTCTTTGGCATGTTACGCAATTTTCGCGAATTGCCATTTAAGATCGAAAGCTGAAACCTCATATGCCTATGTGCCACCTAACTCTGAGACTCGAGCCTTGAGATCATATGTGACGGTCTTCACCAGCGCGTGCAACCATATCATGCACAGTCATCAATAGAGAACCAGAATAATAAAGTGTGGCCATGCATACCACTCTCGAAATATTCGAGAATGAGATTTTTAAAATGTTTAAGTCTAACAATGTGTTAGTAAATTAATTTAATGAACATGTAAACATGTTAGAAGTATAATGAGATGATAAAATAGATGTTTAACATGTAAATAACATAATTGCATGTGGGTTTAATTATTGAATACATAATTAATTTATTATTCATGAGGTGATATTATATGATAATAAATGTGATAATTTGACTAAGTATAGTCATAACCAAAGTTTAGACAAAAGAATGATCATTGATGATTAGTTAAGTTATAATTAATTTGGTATTGTGAATGTGAATGGTATGTAGGATTAAATTCAAAGAACGTGCTTAGTTAAAGTGTAATCTACATACGAGGCAAGTTTCCTAACCTACTTGTCATTATTGTTCAAGTTTATTATTTACCTCGAGTAAATTATCATTACTATTATTCAAGTTCAATTGTTATATTAAAGATTGATTATCTTTTCAAAGCATGATTCAGTTATACAATAATTGTTCTATTGTATACTTCTTGAGATTATTATTCAAATTGAATATCATTATTGTTGAACCTTATTAGACTAGTGAACTTTATTGATTCAACTAGTCCTTAGTTGATGAACGTTAAAATTTGAAACCCTTATTGAATTATCCAAACCAAACTTCCTTTGGTGCGGACTCGAATGTCAAACTGAGATGAACAACCTGCAAAGGGATTTACTTATCGTTAAGCGTTAAGATATTGTGCACAGATGTGGTACTAAGAGGTGATCCCCCTAAGTGCGAGTAGAAAGGTCCATAGTCTTATAGATATTAAAGGTTTCAAGTATAACCCTTGATAACCTAGGACATAGTTTAGGTCTTATGACCCTCGAAATTCTTTTGATTCTTGTTATTCATTCTTGATTCAAAAGTTGAGCTTTTATTCGAGATGTCTTTGATTTACTCGCATGTTATTATCTTTATTTATTTCATTATTATACTTGTGGGCAATAGTGCTCATTCTTGCTTAATAATAACATTGCGATTAAGAACGAAAGAACTAATGAACCTTCCACTAGTAAAGGCAAGGGCAAAGTTAGCAAGTGATGAAGACTTGTTATTTTATTTGATGATGTATTTATGTTTAAGACTTGATTTAATGATGTTGTTTAGACTTATTTGTTTATGATTCCATACAGGATGTTTAAGGTTAGTTTAACTTTGGGATTGTATTATTATTATTGGATGATGTTGTAACCCTTAAGGGAAGATTTTTATTCTATCTATTTCATGGTTTGCATTTATTATGGGTAGATAGATAGATGATATTTATCTGCAGTGAACACCAAATCCGTGGAATTGAAGTACCAGATTTGGGGGTGTCACAAGTTGGTATCAAAAGTTGTGGGTTATGAACCTTAGGTGGGGAACAACCTTAGGTAGTAGCCTTATAGAAAGAAGATAGTGATGGAAAACTCTTATCGAGTTATAAGAAATGAATTTATGTAATTCATTGAAGATAATAAAAGACCTTATGTGTTTATGTGTTAAAGTATGCGTTAGATGATCGACTTAGTAACTAAAACTTAAAATTTTGTTGTCGGGATGTCGAATGTTGGAGAAGCTAGTCAAGTTTGGGGAGGAAGAACCTCGGTACCTATAGTACCTACGAGGAGGAACCCGTGTACCTATAGTCTTGCAAGCGAGAGGAGGAGCCCCAGAGACATTCATGTCGTTAGGGGGAGCAGCAAGCTGGTGCAGAGGAATCATCTCCATTGATCACCATTGTTGTTGGTCGGAGCATGAACACGAGGCCCGATCTGAGGAGGATCTGAGGAGGAATTTGTTGAGGAAGAGGAAGAAGAGAAGAAGAGTAGTTACCACGGTACACCGTTGATCTTTGAGATGTATGACACGTTATCTGACCAAGTAACGTGGAGTTACGAGACGAGGTCGAGTTGACCGAGCGAGCGGTTATTCAAAGACATATTACTCTAGAGAGCGAAGGAGAGGGAGATTTCGACTCTTCACTCTCGGTGGCAAATGTAGAATGGGATTTGGTCCATGAGAAGGGTCAAACCGAGATAAGGCCGAGAGATAGAAAAAGAAGAAGGAACCAAGGAAACCTCCGAAAGAAATTTGAACATAGCGAGAGGAAGGTTTGGGTAAGAGAATCGCGTCGAAATGATCGTCTGCGAGAGGATGATAGTCGTCATAGAAAGCGAAGATTGGGGAAGCGTACTCTACACTTAACAAGGCAATGAATGAGACCCAAGATCGAGTTTTGAGGTACCCAATCCAGTTCGAAGGACTACCATTGTACATGATGGATCGCGAGGACGATGCATCGCATCTTAGAAGAAGGGCGTAGAAAGGCTAATCGATTACCTTGACCATGAAACGGTGATATGATTTATTTAATTATGTGAAGAACTTAATTAGTTTTAGATGTAAATTCGACGTGTTTATGAATGAAAGAATATTTGAATGTTTTAAATCACATGGATTCTTTATTCGAGGATAGTTGATGTAAATAGCAGTTATCTTTATCGTTTAATGTTAAAACTTTTGATTTGAATGAAAATATATCAAGTTGTTTGAGATGATGTGTTAAATGAGTATATTAAATTGTTAAGTAATGCCTTAACTATTTAGAGAAATAAATAAAGTTCTAATAAAGCGTTTATTTAACGAAAAAAATGCCGCCAAGAGGAAAACAACAACGTCAACCAAACTCGGAAAGTCAACCAATAATAACAATAATGCCAACGCTAATCCCGTTCAACAGATTTGTTAAACTTCTTGGCCGGAGCCATGAATAACCAACCTCAAGCTCCACCAAACACAATGTTTAAGGACTTCAAGGCGGTGGGACCGCCAGAGTTCAAGGTTCTATGAACCCAATTGAGGCTCAAATGTGGGTTATGGAAATGGAGAAGGTTTTCGACGTTGCTAGGGTTAGAGAAGACCGAAGACCGCTTTTGCAACGTTTATCTTTGAAGTCCGAGGCTAGCTACTGGTGGCAAGCAAACAAAGTGCGAGGAGGTGAAGGTGTAATTATGTGGGAGAGATTTAAAGAGATGTTTTTTGAAATGTATTTGCCAACTAGTTCACAGAATCAAATGGAGGTTCAATTTCTCGAATTGAAGTAGGGAAACATGAGCGTACCTGATTACGCGGCTAAATTCAACGAGTTAGCGAGGTTCGCCCCGTATTAAGTTCACACGGATGAGATGAAGGCGAGATGGTTTGAGCAAGGACTAAATCCTTGGGTGTCTGACAAAAGGTATCAATGTTTCAGATAAACACGTTTGTTGGAGTATTTGAAAAGGCCATCCTCATTGAAGGAGGAAGCGATCACGGTGACCAAGTACAATCAAGATCGAAAGAAGAAGAAGAAAGAGTGAAGGTGAAATTAATAACAAGGCCAGTGGAAGTGGTACAGGAGGTGGAAATTTTAATCAGAAGAAAAGGTGGAACAACAACTCATCATCGGAAATCAACAAAGTAATCAGAAGAAAAGAATCGAAGCATGCCCGACCTGCGGGAAAGCCCATCTGGGAGTTTGTATGAAAGGAAAAAGAGTGTGCTACAATTGTGGTCGGGAGGCCACATAGCACCAAACCGTCCAAACCGAAGAAGGGTGCTTGTTTTACTTGTGGTTCAAGGACCATCTGGCAAGAGATTGTCCCAAGAAGGGATCGGGAGGTCGGGATCGGGGAGGAAACAGGGAAATAACGGTGGAAATGCCTTAACCATCACCGGACCAACGCATGACAAATCAAATGACCGCCTGGACTTTCAACATGATGGTGCAGATGAGATGCGATTCAATCCGTGATGTGGTGTCGGTATCATTCCGATCAATAAAATTAATGCTTATGTTTTATTTGATTCGGGTGCTACTTGTTCCTTTATATCAGATGATTTTGCCAAAATTTAGATTTGCCTAAGAATGAATTGGATTACCCCATGAACATAGAAATTGCGAATAGAGAAATAATCCTGTTAAGTATATACATAAGAATTATAGAGTGGATATTAAGGGTAATATCATGAGCGTAGATCTTATCCTATTAAACTTGGGGAATTTGACGTTATATTGGGAATGGATGGTTATTCAATTACGGTCTTTGTAATTAATTGCCAAAAGAAGCGTATTAACCTTATGACTCCTTCGAAGGTTGTATTTATGGTAGAAAGTCGCTGAAAGCAGCGAGTTGTCGGCGATGATGCGAGGCGAGGAAGTTATTAAGAAAGGTGTGTAGGATACTTAGCTTACATAGTCGATGATCGAAAAGAAAATCGAAGGTAGAAAATCTGGATTGTGAGGGACTTCGTCGACGTATTTCAGACGATTTACGGGACTTCCACGGATAGAGAGGTAGATTTAAGTGATCGATTTGGCGCCGAACTGCTCTCAATATCGAAGGCACCATCTTAGAATAGCACCGATGAGATGAAAGAATTAATGGTACAACTACAAGAATTGTTGGACAAGAAGTACATTCAATAGAAGCGTATCGTCAGTGGGGAAGCTCCGTGTTGTTTGTGAAAAAAGAAGGATGGATCGATCGACTCTGCATTGACTACGAGAACTGAATAAGGTCACGATTAAGAAAAGATATCCATTACTGAGGATCGATGACTGTTTGATCAATTGAAGGGAGCGAGATACTTTTCCAAGATAGACTTGAGAAGCGGTTATCATCAATTGAAGGTGAGGCGGAGGATGTCTGAAAGGCGACGTTCGAGCGCGATATGGTCACTACGAATTTTTAGTAATGTCGTTTGGTCTTACGAATGCTCCTGCAAACATTTATGGGACTAATGAATGGTGTGTTCAAGCCGTTTTGGATAAGTTCAGTAGTGGTATTTATAGATGACATTTTGGTATATTCGAAAACCAAGGAAGAACATGAAGAGCATTTGAGATTAACATTGGAAGTATTGAGAAGGGAAAAGTTGTATGCGAAGTTTTTGAAATGCGAATTTTGGATTGAGCGAGTGCAATTTCTTGGTCGCGTGATCGATAAAATGGAATTTTGGTAGATCCATCAAAGTCGAAGCCGTGATCAACTGGGATCAGCCGAGGATGCCATCGAAAGTATGAAGTTTTCTTGGATTGGCAGGGTATTATAGAAGATTCATACAAGACTTTTCCAAGATCGCAACTCCGTTAACGAATTTAACTCGAAAAAAGTTTGTGAAATTTGTTTGGATGGATAAGTGTGAGGAAAGTTTTCAAGAATTGAAGAAGAGGTTGAGTCTGACCCTGTGTTATCTCTTAGGATGATCTGAAAAATTTGTTGTTTATAGTGATGCGTCGCATAAAGGACTTGGATGTGTGCTGATGCAAAACGGCAAAGTCATTGCGTATGCATCACGACAATTGAAGGATTACGAGAAGGGATATCCGACCCATGACTTAGAGTTAGCTGCAGTTGTTTTTTGCTTTGAAAATTTGGAGGCACTATCTCTACGAGGAGAAGTGTGAAATATATCTCTGGACCACAAAGTCTGAAATATATTTTCACGCAGAAGGATTTGAATATGCGTCAAAGAAGGTGGTTGGAGTTAATTAAGGACTACTGTTGTGAGATTTTATACCATCCGGGTAAAGCAAATGTGGTTCTTAGATGCCTTAAGTAGAAAAGGTCGGAGAAATTGATGATGTTGACTGCTCAGGAGGAGCTAATTACAGAAATGAAGAAACTGGAGTTGGAAGTGAAGTATCCTATGGAGATCGATGAGAAGCTATTTCAATGCAATCTGGTATAACCCTACTAGATAAAGTAAAGGAGGCTCAGCTTCAAGATGATGAATGCAAAAAGGTGACAAAGAAGATATCTGAAGGAACCGAACCGAGATTTCAGATGGATAAGGAAGGAATACTGAGATTTGAGAGTAGAATTTGGGTACCACCAGTCACCGAGATTAAGGAAGATATTTTGAGCGAGGCTCATAGTTCACGATATTCGATTCACCCTGGTAGTACCAAAATGTACCAAGATCTTAGACAACATTTCTGGTGGCCGAATTTAAAACGTGATGTTGCAGAATGTGTTGCCAAATGTCGACACAATCGAGAAAGTGAAAGCGGAACATCAAAGACCGAGTGGATTACTACAACCGTTAGAGATCCCGAAATGGAAATGGGAACATATTATAATGGACTTCGTGGTTGGCCTTGAAGCGACTCGGAAAAGCTACTGACCTAGCGATATGGGTTATCGTTAATGGTAATGAAAAAATCTACACACTTCCTTCCGATCAAAATAAGATTCAACTTAGATTAGTTGGCGAGGCTATACATAAAAGAGATTGTTTGAGGCACGGAGTTCGGTATCAATTATTTCGAGATAGGGATCCGCGCTTCACATCAAATTTTGGAAAGCGTCTTGAGGAATGCATGGATGCGCAATTGCGAATGAGTACAACTTATCACCCTCAAATGACGAGACGAGAGAAAGAACAATTGAAACGTTAGAAGATATGCTAAGAGCTTGTGTGATGGACTTTAAAGGAAATTGGGATGATCACCTACCGTTAGTAGAGTTTGGCTACTGACAACAGTTACCACGCTAGTATTGGCATCTTACCGCCTTACGAAGCGTTATCTGGCGAAAGTCTGAACTCTCCGCTTTCTTTGGGATGAAGTTGGTGAAAGACAATTCTTAGGGCGAAAATTGAGTACAATGACGACATAAAATAGTCAAAGTGATCCGAACACGGTTGGTAGCGGCTCAAGATCGACGGAAGAAATCTGTTGATCCACATCGTAAAAATATCGAGTTTGAATCGGTAGTTATGTTTTCTTGAAGGTCTCTCCTGGAAGGGAAGATCGGGTTCGGAAAGAAAGGAAATTGAGCCCAAGATTTATTGGACCCTTTGAAGTATTATGAGAGAATCGGAGAAGTCGCGTCACGAGGTAGCCTTACCTCCAAAGACTCGAAAATGTCCACAACGTCTTCCATGTTTACGTATTACGACCCTACAAAAGCCGATTATAAGCATGTAATTGAATACGAACCCTGCATTTTTGAGAAAGACTTATCTTCTGAAGAAATTCTGTCCAAATTGTCGTGAAAAAGAACAAGTTCTCGAAATAAAAGTTATACCTTACATTAAGGTAATTTGGAGGAACCACAATGTTTGAAGAAGCTACGTGGGAACTCGAAGAGAATATGATGAAGAATTACCCTCATTTATTTACTTAATTATTTGTAAGCGATTACGGGGACGAGAATCTTTGTAAGGGGGAGAATGTAACAATTCAATTTATTGAGTCGTGATTACTAGGACGAGAATCCTTTTAAGGGGAAAAGATGTGACGAACGAGATTTTGTAATTTAATTTTAATATTTATTGAATTAAATAAATATTTTTTGATGATTTAATTATTGGATTAAATAATTAATTGATGCAATTGTGGTAGATTAATTTAATTATATGTTTACATTTATTAAATTAATGTAGAGAATATTTATTATTCAAGTATGTATTTATGTGAGCTTATTGAATTAAATGAAATATTTAATTAAGCATGATGTTATTTTAATTAATTTAATTATTAATTAGAGAGTTAATAATTTGACATTATTTATTAATGAGAAATTAATATGTGACTATGTGAATTTATGAGAAATTATTATATTTTATTTAAAATAAATTAAATAAGATATTGATTTATTTTATGAAGGAGTGTGTGACATTAATTAAACCATATGATAAAGCTTTATTAAATTAAATGGTTTTGAAATCTATTAAGCTTAGCCAAACATGGCCTTAATGGGGAGTTACTAGCGATTTACCCATGATGGGTTAGGTTAACCCACTCAATCGTCGATTCCTTTAATATATCGAGAGGTCTTCTTTTTTTTTTTTCATTATTAAATCTAAATCTAAAGAGCTTTCAGAATTTAGAGAAGATTGATGAGAGTATTAGTTGAGAAGTTTGATCGAGAGAAATTGATCATCATCTCTTATTAAAATCTACTACACTACGCTTTGGGTAATCTCCTCCTTCCCAATTTCTACTTTACGTTATTTTAGTTTTTTTATGAAAATGGCTTTTAAAGTTTTTGGTTTAACCTCTCTCGTAATTGGGTTAGGAGTAATGATTATGGGTTGTATGTGTGTTATGACATATCAAATCATATTTAATTATATATATTATGTAAACCATATCATCAAATTCATGAAAACATGTTGTATATATGATTTCTACAAAATTATAGAGTATGGGTTTTGGCCTTATGGCCTTATACGTGATATTTTATGTATTGATCGTATATTATCCCTAAATTTTACACTTGTATGTTGTTATGCATGTTGATCTGAAGAGACCAAAGTTTAAATGAATGGATTGATTGTTATAACGAATCCAGTAGTGACAATTTTCATGTTTTATTTTCAAAACCTTCAAGAACATCAAAAGTCGATTGAAATTAACATGCTTTAAATCTGTTATTATTAAGTGTTTAAATTGGTTAATGTCATTATATAAATAAATGTTGGGTTATGATTATACATGAATTATATCATGTGGGTATGATTAAATTTGAGTAGTAATAATTTTATTGGAGTTCTTGGCATGTTACGCAATTTTCGCGAATTGCCATTTTCGAACAATCGAGAACATCGCTCGTACCATGCTCGACTCCTCGACCCTTGAGACTTTGAGACCTCAAATGGCATGACCCACCACTCAGCGCCATCGCCATCCATCATGCCACTTGACATGAGAAAACCAGAGTGTAAATAAGTGGCGCCACATACCACTCTCGAAATGTTCGAGAATGAGATTTTTAAAATGTTTAAGTCTAACAATGTGTTAGTAAATTAATTTAATGAACATGTAAACATGTTAGAAGTATAATGAGATGATAAAATAGATGTTTATCATGTAAATAACATAATTGCATGTGGATTTAATTATTGAATACATAATTAATTTATTATTCATGAAGTGATATTATATTATAATAAATGTGATAATTTGACTAAGTATAGTCATAACCAAAGTTTAGACAAAAGAATGATCATTGATGATTAGTTAAGTTATAATTAATTAGTATTGTGAATGTGAATGGTATGTAGGATTAAATTCAAAGAACGTGCTTAGTTAAAGTGTAATCTACGCATGCGAGGCAAGTTTCCTAACCCTACTTGTCATTATTGTTCAAGTTTATTATTTACCTCGAGTAAATTATCATTACTATTATTCAAGTTCAATTATTATATTAAAGATTGATTATCTTTTCAAAGCATGATTCGGTTATACAATAATTGTTCTATTGTATACTTCTTGAGATTATTATTCAAATTGAATATCATTATTGTTGAACCTTATTAGACTAGTGAACTTTATTGATTCAACTAGTCCTTAGTTGATGAACGTTCTAAATTTGAACCCTTATTGAATTATCGAACCAAACTTCCTTTGGTGCGGACTCGAATGTCAAACTAGGATGAACAACCCTGCGAAAGGATTTACTTATCGTTAGCGTTAAGATATTATGCATGATATGGTACTAAGGGTGATCCCCTAAGTACGAGTAGAAGGTCCATAGTCTTATGATTTATTAAAGGTTTCAAGTATAACCCTTGATAACCTAGGACATAGTTCAAGGTCTTATGACCCTCGAAATTCTTTTGATTCTTGTTATTCATTCTTGATTCAAAAGTTGAGCTTTTATTCGGATGTCTTTGATTTACTCGCATGTTATTATATTTTATTATTTCATTATTATACTTGTGGGCATATAGTGCTCACTCTTGCTTAATAATAACATTGCGATTAAGAACGAAAAACTGATAAACCTTCCACTAGTAAAGGCAAGGGCAAAGTTAGCAAGTGATGAAGACTTGTTGTTTTATTTGATGATGTATTTATGTTTAAGACTTGATTTAATGATGTTGTTAAGACTTATTTGTTTATGATTCACGCACGGATGTTTAAGATTAGTTTAACTTTGGGATTGTATTATTATTATTAGGATGTTGTAACCCTTAAGGGAAGATTTTATTCTATCTATTGCATGGTTTGCATTTATTATGGGTAGATAGATAGATGATATTTATGACAGTGAACACCAAACACCAGATTGGGGGTGTCCTCAAAGTCAAGTCAGTAGGTTATGAACCTTGGGTGGGGAACAACCTTAGGTAGTAGCCTTATAGAAAGAAGATAGTGATGGAAAACTCTTATCGAAAAATTTTGTTGTCGGGGATGTCGAATGTTGGAGAAGCTAGTCAAGCTTGGGAGGAAGAACCTCGTGTACCTATAGTACCCACTTGAGGAGGAACCCCTGTGTACTATATAGTACCGAAGGAGGAGGAGCCCGATTCATGTGGTTAGGGAAGCGGCACCGGTGCAGAGGGAATCATCTCCATTGATCACCGTTGTTAGTCAGGAGCATGAACCTGAGACTGATCCTGAGGAGGATCCTGTCGAGGAATTTGTTGAGGAAGAGGAAGAGGAAGACGAGGAGTTACCACGGTACACCGATTGATCTTTGAGATGTATGACACGTTATCGATCGTATACGTGGAGTTACGAGGACGAGGTCCGAGTTTGACCGAAGCGAGCGGTTATTCAGCATGTTACTCTAGAGCAGAAGGAGAGGGAGATTTTGACTCTTCACTCTCGACTGGAAAATGTAGAATGGGATTTGGTCCATGTAAAGGGTCAAACTGAAGATAAGACTGAGGAGATAGAGAAGCTAAAGAAGGAACTGAAGGAAACCTCCGAAAGGCTGAACATAGCAGAGGAAGGATGGGTAAGAGAATCGCGTCGAGCTGATCGTGTAGAGGATGATAGTCGTGCATAGAAAGCGAAGATTGGGGAAACGTACTCTACACTTAACAAGGCAATGAATGAGACCCAAGATCGAGTTGTTGCCGTTAACACTGTTGGAATACCCGGTGGTTAAAATACAATAATACGCGTTATTGCACAGTAGCACATGGTATTGCACCAATTATTGATTCTTACGTAAGAAGGCACTACTCAATAATTGTTACAGTAAGTACTGTTCAGTATTTTATTGATTCAATAATTGCTGCGTTGATATTTTATATTACTGTTGTTTTAATCATTGTCCTTACACAGTATTTTCCATTATCGAATCAATAATTCATATTATATGAATAATATTATTAGATAACATTATTGGCAATGTCTAGAAAGTTCTGTCTAAGGAGAGTTTTGGTCACCTAATTGCGTGCCAGTAAGGAGAAATTCTTATTGGAAAGCCCCCTCTTTCCTAGGAACTGCCTGGTTGTCAATATTGTGATTCTGTAATATTATTTGTAAAACCCCAACTTTTTTGAATAAAGATGAATTTTCTATAAATATTATTTTTGAATATTATGGAGTGAAATTGATATAATAGCTGTGGGTAATATTTATAAATTTTGCAAAGTACGCAAGTTGTTATATAATATTCGATTGGTCGGGGAATATTCGTTTTAACAAGGAATATTAGTACAACGGCACAATCATTGGTGGACTCCACAACGGAATTATTGTCGGATTGAGAAAACGACAAAAATACTTTATGAAAATAACGGCGGAAGTTTTACCGTTAATCGCTGAAACACCCCGTTAAAGTTTATGAAAATACGGCGGTCGTTGCATAGTAGCACACCTAGTATTAATTATTGATGCTTAAGTGATAAGTCACTCAGCTTTTGTTGGTATTATTAATGTAATAATACGTAAAATCTTTTTATATAAAATAGAATACTTTTATAAAGTTATTCTATAAATAGAATATATTATATTCTATTATGCATAGTGTTGCATAAAGGTTCGTGATAGTATTTTGCATAGTAAAATCATTTTATAAAAAACAATACTTTTATAAAGTTATCTCATTTTATTAGACAATAATTAGAATATATTATATTTTATTATGTATAGTGTTTTGCATAAGTGCTCGCGATAAAGTTTGCAGATAGTAAAATCTTTTATAAAGTTATTCATTTTATTAGATTATAAATAGAATATATTATATTTTATTTAAAAGATTTTGCTTTAAATATGGATCGTCAGATTAAAGTAAATCAATCTCGACTGCTCATGAGTTAGTTACTACTATGCATTCCATTTTTCTATAAATAGAAGCTCATTCATTCATTATTTTCTTACTTTAATTCACTTAAACTCTAGAGAGATAAACTATAGAGAGAAAGAAGAAAGTATTCTCTACTTCATTACTTATATATCCAAAGATTTTCTTCTTAAGGTAGGGAATATTATTTGTTGTATTCGTAAGGGTGTTATTCTTTCTTATTCATGAAGAGAACTGTTGTTATTCCATTGCTTATTATTCTCATTGAATAACTCAGATACGCTTCGCTCACCCTATACTTGGTGACATTCTTCTATTATTCCGCCTTTTATTATTCTCGCTTGAATATCCTCGTCATGCGCTTTTACGCCGGACCGATTCCGCCTTTTTTATTATTCTCGCTGAATATCCTGCTCAGACGCTTTTGGCCTGGTTAATTCCGTCTATTATTATTATTCGCTGGAATATCCTCGTCATGCATGCGTTTATCTAACCCCGATTCCGCCCTTATTAGTATTCTCGTTGAATAACTCGCTCATGCGCAAGCACCGCATGCACGGTGATTTCGTTGTTATTCCATTCTTTATTCTTCTCGTTGAACATCCTCGCTTGGCATGAATTTCACCCCACCGGTTCCTTATTATTTAGTATTCTATTGAATAACTCGCCTATGCAAAAATACCGCATGCATGGTGATTTCTTTTGTTATTCCATTCTTTATTATACTCACTTGGTTAAAGTTTTGACTTCTATACTCCATGAAATTAGTAGAATATCCTTGATATTTGCGCTTCATCCAAAGATCTTTTCATGGAAATATTCTTCCGATCATTCTTGAATTTTACTCTACAAAGCAAAGATTATGTCGACAATTTGGACATTAGTAGTTCTTGGACAAATTAATTCTTGAACTTGTTTTATTGAATTCTTATATCATTGTCATCATCCTCATGTTTATATTATGTTGAAAGTCATCTCGTGGGCCAGTAGTGCATAGATGGACTTGGTATGATTATGACTGTGGATTATTCGGTGTAATCATGACCGTAATGTTACAAATGATGTGGAAAAAGTCCTCATTGGCCCGTAGTGCATTGATGGACAGTTGTTGGCATAATCATGACCATTAATGAATACACAAATATTCTTGGCCCGTAGTGCATGGATAATTGTGGTCGTGATACTAAAGAATATCCTCGTCAGTAGTGCGGGGGTGATTCGATGATGTGGAATATTTATTAAGTCGAGTCTCAAATGATAATAAGTGATGAAAAACCTTTTAAATCATAAAAGATAGTAGATTTTATTTTCTACTTGACTTTTTTAATGGATTGCTTGTTCCACCGCAGCTAAACTTGATGTCTATTATATTTTATCGCTTTAACATTGTTGGAGACTAATGATAATTTATTCTCGCATTATCTTAGTCATAATATTTCTTCTTGGGCTAGTTGAGCTCACCCTTTCTTTTCACCGTTTTCTTCGTGAAATGAGAATATAGTCGGGACGAGTCGGGGAATGGAGTGATGGTCCGAGGATAACATTAGTAGTCCTCACTATTCTATAAAATAATGTGATAATAATTGTAATGAGGACTCCTTTTGAGTTTGTATAATCTCTAGTAGATAATATTTGTATTCAAACTCACAGCTTTATGTTTGTCGATTGTACCTATAACAGATAAGTTGTATTTGAATTTTGTACCATGTATCCGGCGACCCAAGATGGGTGATGTATACCTAATTTTGGGGGCGCACAACAGGTATCAAAGCTTAGGATATGATCCCCAGCTAAGATGTGAGACTAGAACTGAGGGGGAGAGACGAGGAATTCTTTCGCTAGTATGACCTACTTAAATTTATTTTGTATTTAAATTGGTTGGTCGAGTTTAGAGATATTATGTTACATGTCAATTAACCTTTGTTTTGTGGCAAGATCTCAAAATGACATCCAAAAATGTTGAGAATAGCAATGGAGCACAAGAGACCGCTGAGTCTCCACATATCAATAATCGTGAGAATGTGCATCGTGAAGGCGACAATCCTCATGCAAACAACAACACCGACCAAATGATGAATGATGGATTGTTCGTAGGCATTATGCAATTCATGCAACAAAGAAAGCGAGAGCGGCTCCTCGCCCAAAATGAGGTGGTGGAAACACCGAAACTCTCAAGCAGTCACCGCTAAACAGCTTCAAGGAGCCGGGACCACCGGAGTTTAAGGGAGAGCCAAAACCACTTATGGCAAAAGCATGGATAAAGCGTATCACCAAGATATTTGATGTCTTGGGATGCTCCGAGGAGCAAAAGGTTCCTTTTCACGCTTTTATGTCATGCGCTGAGAGGCAGACATCGGGTGGGAATCCAGAAATGTACTCAACTCCGCCATGCTAAAGATGTCTTGGGAGAAGTTCCAAGAGTCGCTTCAACGACAAATACTTTCCCAAAAGTATTCGCCACACGAAGGAGGTGGAGTTTATCAAATTGGAGCAAAACAATACGACCGTGTCGCAATACGAGGCAAAATTTGCGGAGTTATCCCTGCTTACGCCCCACTTGGTGGATAATGAAGAGAGAATGGCGCGAATGTTTTTAAGAGGTTTGAAGTCGAAGATACGTCAACATCTTATTTCTCATAAACTGTGTTTGTATTCAGATGTTGTAAATAGGGCTCAATTGGTGGAGCGCGATAACGAGTCAACGCAACCAAAAGAGAGCAAATTGACAAAATGATAATACCAAAGGAGAGCAAATCATCGAAGCTGACAACAAGCGTGGAGGGAATCAATAAAGCCGAAAATGGTAACCACTTTAGTGGTAATCGTGGACAAAACAATAAGAATGGACATTTCAAGAAGAGGAGATTCAACAATGATGGAAAGACGCAAAGACCAAAGACCCGTTGTTAAGGAAGGAGAAAGACCACCTATCATATGCTTCAAATGCGAGGGAGGGACATATCACCCAAATTGCGCGATGTCATCCAAAGCATGTTATAATTGTGGAAGAGAAGGTCACTTAGCCCGATTTTTTATCGCTCACCAAGACAAATTCAAATAGGATGGAGGCACCAAAGGTCATCCCCGAAAAAGTCAAAGCCAGAGTGCAAGGGGAGAGCGCTTTGTTGTGACCTCCCAAATAGCAAGGAACCCGAATGAGGTCATCACGGTAAGCTTATCATAAACTCTAGCTAAGTCTACACTTTATTTGATACCGCTTCTACCCATTCTTTTATTTCTCCTACTTGCGCCAACGATTAAATTTGACTCGAGAAATTAGACTTTGACTTATCTGTGGAAACTCCGCTGGGAGAAACCTTCATTACATCCACTATTTATAAGTCTTGTTTGGTTCAAGTTGGTACCCACACATTACCCGTCGATCTTATTGCATTAAAAATACTTGCATTTAATGTAATTCTGTGGATTGATTGTTAACTACTCATCATGCAAAAATTGATTGTTTTCATAAGGTTGTTAGCTTTCATATTCCTAATCGACCTATTATGCGAATTCAAGCAACCAAACCATTAAAATCAATCACCGCTCATCTCAAGCCATAAAGCTATTCGCTTATTGAAAAACGGATGTCAAGCTTTCTTAGCTCATGTCACGAGATCTAAACAAAATACGCCGCTTTTGAATAATATTTCTATTGTTAATGAATTTCCGACGATTCCCCAAGAACTTCCCCGCCTACCCCAGAGCGCGTGAAATTGAATTTTGTATCGACCTTGAACCCTAGACAAAACCCATTTCCAAAGCCCCATATCGAATGGCTCCTATCAACTTCGTGAGTTAAAGACTCAATCGCAGGAATTGTTAGACATCGGCTTTATTCGTCCTAGTACTTCTCCTTGGGGCCTCTGCTCTATTCGTGAAGAAGAAAGATGGGAGTATGCGACTTTGTATTGATTATCTGGAGTCAATCATGTCACCATCAAAAATAGGTACCCATTGCCACGTATTGATGACCTGTTTGACCAAATTGCAAGGAGCCAAATTCTTTTCAAAGATTGATCTTCATTCCGATATCACCAATTGAAGATTAGAACCGATGATATTCCAAAGACGGCTTTCGTAACTCCCAAGACGGGCATTATGAATTCCTAGTCATGTCCTTTTGATCGACTAATGCTCCCCCCGCCTTCATGGATATTATGAACCGAGTATTCAAGGAATATTTGGATCACTTTGTGGTCGCCTTTATTGATGACATCCTCATATATTCCAAAAGCCGTGAAGATCATGAGGAACACTTGAGGTCGATACTCCAAAAGCTTCGTGAATATAAGCTTTATGCCAAGTTGAAGAAATGCGAGTTCGCTTGAGGAAGTAGCATTCCTTGGGCACGTGGTATCAAGTCATGGAATATCTCGCTGACCCAACAAAGATTGAAGCTATTCAAAGTCGGGAGCAACCTAAATCGCTGACCAAGTACGTAGCTTTCTCGGCTTAGCCGGTTATTATCGAAGATTCGTAGAAGGGTTTTCGAATCGCTACTCCACTAACTCACCGATGATTTAAAGATACAAAGTTCTATTGAGCGAGGAATGTGAGAAGAGTTTTCAAGAACTCAAGAGGAGACTCATTTCAAAGACCGCTCGGCGACAATACCATCCGGTTCGGAGGGATTTGTCATCTACAAAGATGCTTCGTAAAAGGGTTAGGATGTGTTCTCATGCAACATGGGAAAGTCATAGCCTATGCCTCACGACAACTCAAAGAATATGAGAGGAATTATCCTACTCATGATCTAGAGTTAGGCAAATGTTGTCTTCGCACTAAAGATTTGGAGGCATTACTTGTATGGGGAGAAAGTGGAGATCTTTACGGATCATAAAAGCCTCAAATATTTCTTCACTCAAAAGGAACTCAACATGCGACAAACGACGTTGGCTTGAACTCAAGGAAAGATTATGATCATACCATCCAATACCATCCCGAAAAGCGAACGTGATAGCTAACGATCGAGTAGTAAGATCATATGCGTACGAAAAAAGCAATATTGTCAACGCAAAGGCCCATTTTGTATGACTTGCAAAGGATGGAGAGAGAGAGATAAAGACTCAGGACCCACGTGATGATGGCAAATATACGATTAGAACCGACTTTAATTGATAAAATTAAAGTCGCTTGCTTATTACGATCCGAGAGTCGATGCGTATGAGGAAGAAAGTGCAAGAAGGTGCGATGCCGGAAGCAAGAATCGATGAAGAAGGAATACTTCGAGTCAACTCCGCATTTCAGTTCCTAACGACCCGATTTAAAGTATAAAATCATGATGGAGGCGCACAACACACATCGCTTGCAATCCATCTCGAGTACCAAAATGTATCATGATCTTCGACATACATTTTGGTGGGGCAATATGAAGAGAGAGATAGCAATGTTTATCTCAAGGTGTCTAACGTGTCAACGAAGTCAAGGCGAGCATCAAGTACCAAAAGGTCCATCAGAAACCACTTGAAATTCCGTAATGGAAGTGGGAGCACATTACCATGGATTTCAAGCATCGGTCTTCCCAAAGGTTTCTCAAGGCATAAATGCAATTTGGGTCATTGTTGATAGATCGACCAAGTCCGCTTCATTTCTTACCGATACGAGAAACTTATACACTTGAACGCCTTGCTCAGATGTACATAAACGAGGTTGTAAGATTGCATGGTATGCCAAGATCCATAGTTTTTCTAATCGAGACCCAAGATTCACTTCACGATTTTGGGTTAGTTTGCAAAAAGCTATGGGCACAGATTTACGATTTAGCTTCAAGATATCATCCTCGCATCGGATGGACAATGGAGAGGACTATTCAAACTCTTAAAAGATCTATTAAGACTCGTGGTCCTTGATTTCAAGGAAGTTGGGACAAGTTCTTACCATCGGTGGAGTTTTCCTACAACAACAGCTTATCAAACAAGTATCGGCATGGCTCCATTCAAGCGCCAGTATGGAAGAAAGTGTCGCTTCTCCAAGATGTCGGGATGAGGTGGGTGAAGAAACGTTGTTGGGACCAGAGTTGGTACGTATGACTACGGAAAAAGATTCAAACGATCCGACAACGATAAAAACCTCACAAGATCGACAAAAAAGAGTTATGCCGATCTTCATCGAAAGGACGGGAATTCGATATAGAGATCATGTGTTATTACGTGTTGCTCCATGGAAAGGAGTTAGAGATTTGGAAAGAGAGGAAAGCTCAATCCTCGATTCATCTACCATTTTTAATCCTTGATCGAGTAGGAACCGTGGCCTATAGACTCGCTTTTACCGCCAAGTATGTCTCGTGTTCATAACGCTTTTCACATATCCATGTTACGTAAATATGTGGAAGACCCAAACCACATTATCGAGTTGAACCGAATTTAAATAGCGGAAGATTTGACGTATGAAGAGGTTCCCTGCTCAAATCTTGATAAGAAAACATATTCTACGCACCAAGGTTATACTTCAAGTCAAAGTTTTGTGGAGAAACCACGATGTTGAGGAAACGACTTGGGAGTTAGAATCAAATGAAATCAAGGTATCCTTACCTCTTCGACATACCAGTATATGCACTTAATTTCGAGGGCTAAATTTTCATAAGAAGGGAGATTGTAAAACCCCAACTTTTTAATTTGAATAAAGATGAATTTTCTATAAATATTATTTTTGAATATTATGGAGTGAAATTGATATAATAGTATAGGGGTAATATTTATAAATTTTGCAAAGTACGCAAGTTGTTATATAATATTCGATTGGTCTGGGAATATTCGCTTTAACAGGAATATTAGTACAACGGCACAATCATTGGTGGACCCCACAACGGAATTATTGTTTGATTGAGAAAACGACAAAAAATACTTTTTATGAAAATAACTACGGAAGTTTTACCATTAACCGTTGAAACACTCTTGTTAAAAGTACAAAGAATACGCTGGGGTCGCATAAGAGCACACCAGTATTAATTATTGATGCTTAAGTGATAAGTCACTCAGCTTTTGTTGGTATTATTAATGTAATAATACGTAAAATATTTTTATATAAAATGTAATACTTTTATAAAGTTATTCTATAAATAGAATATATATATATTATTATTATGTCGTATAAAGTGTTCAGATAAGTGTTTTGTATAGTAAAATCATTTTATATAAAACAAAATACTTTTATAAAGTTATCTGCTTTTGTACAATAATTAGAATATATTATATTTTATTATGCATAGTGTTTGCATAAGTGCCCTGCGATAAGTGTTTGCATAGTAAAATCTTTTATAAAGTTATTCGCTTTTATTAGATTATAAATATAATATATTATATTTTATTTAAAAGATTTTGCTTTAAATATGGACCGTCGATTAAAGTAAATCAATCTCGACCGCTGCTCATGAGTTAGTTACTATGCATTCCATTTTTCTATAAATAGAAGCTCATTCATTCATTATTTTCTTACGAATTCACTGAAACTCTAGAGAGATAAACTATAGAGAGAAAGAAGAAAGTATTCTGCTACTTCACTACTTATATATCCAGTACTTTTCTTCTTAAGGTAGGGAATATTATTTGTTGTATTCGTAAGGGGTGTTATTCTTTCTTATTCATGAAGAGAACTGTTGTTATTCCATTGCTTATTATTCTGTTGAATAACCCTGAAACGCCGGTCTACCCTATACTTGGTGACATTCTTCTATTATTTCGCCTTTTTACTATTCTCGCTTGGAATATCATGTTCATGCGCTTTTACGCCGGACGATTCCGCCTTTATTATTATTCGCTGAATATCCTCGTCTGCAATGCTTTTACGCCGACCGGGTTTCGCCTTTTTATTATTATTCTGCTGAAATATCCTCGTCATGGCGCTTTTACGCCGACCGATTCCGCCTTTTATTAGTATTCTCGTTGAATAACCTATCTATGCAAGTACCGCATGCACGGTGATTTCGTTGTTATTCCATTCTTTATTATTCGCTGAACATCCTCGCTTGGTAATAATTTCACCTAACCTCGTTCCGTTATTTAGTATTCTATTGAATAACTCTGCTCATGCAAAGTACCGCATGCATGGTGATTTCTTTTGTTATTCCATTCTTTATTATACTCAAATTGGTTAAAGTTTTGACTTCTATACTCCATGAAATTAGTAGAATATCCTCGATATTTGCGCTTCATCCAAAGATCTTTTCATGGAAATATTCTTCCGATCATTCTTGAATTTTACTCTACAAAGCAAAGATCATGTTGATAATTTGGACATTAGTAGTTCTTGGAAAAATTAATTCTTGAACTTGTTTTATCAATTCTTATATCATTGTCATCATCCCTCATGTTTATATTATGTTGAAAGTCATCTATGGGCCAGTAGTGCATGATGGACTTGGTATGATTATGACTGTGGATTATTCTTGGTCTAATCATGACCGTAATATTACAAATGATGTGGTAAAAGTCCTCATTGGCCCGTAGTGCATCGATGGACGCTTGTTGGCATGATCATGACCATTAATGAATACACAAATATTCTTGGCCCGTAGTGCATGGATAATTGTGGTCGTGATACTAAAGAATATCCTCGTCAGAAAAAGTGGGGTGATTTCGATGATGTGGAATATTTATTGTCGAGTCTTAGCGATAATAAAGTGATGAAAAACCTTTTAAATCATAAAAGATAGTAGATTTTATTTTCTACTCGACTTTTTTAATGGATCGCTTGTTCACCGCAGCTAAACTTGATGTCTATTATATTTTATCGCTTTAACATTGTTGGAGACTAATGATAATTTATTCTCGCATTATCTTAGTCATAATATTTCATCGGGCTAGTTGAGCTCACCCTTTCTTTCACTGTTCTCTTCAGGAAATGAGAATATAGCTGGGACGAGTCGGGGAACGGAGTGATGGTCCAGATGATAGCATTAGTAGTCCTCACTATTCTGTGAAATAGTGTGATAATAATTGTAATGAGGACTCCTTTTGAGTTTGTATAATCTCTAGTAGATAATATTTGTATTCAAACTCACAGTTTATGTTTGTCGTATTGCATACCTATGTAAACAGATTAGTAAGTTGTATTTGAATTACATACTACGTATCCGGACGCACCCAAGATGGGTGATGTATACCTAATTTTGGGAGCGTCACATTATTTGTGAATAATTATTTATTAATTTATATGATGAGGAAAATATTTATTTTATGTGGATATAGATGGAGAAAATTTTTAAAGTGACAATTGTTGAAAATTGATATTTTATCTTTTCTGATAAAATAATATTTTATTATATTATTATAATATAATAATGATGATATTTTTACAATGAATGTGGGATATATGAGTATATGAGGAGGAAGAGTATTTTTGTTACACAAGTTGTTTAAAACATGTTAAACATGTCTGTGGGCCCATTTCTTGACTGAATTTTGATTATAGCCTGTAAAATTGTCCGTTTATGGATTTCAATCAATTTCTGTTTGGAATTTGGAAAAACTTTCTTCTACAAAGTTGTAGAGAATTGAATTTCCTATAAAAATTTGCAAGATTCGAATTTTCTAATAAAAAGGTTATTTATTATGAATTATTGAAGTTCCAAAATTCCGAAATAATTGATTTTTGAAAGTTTTAATTGTTTTAAATAAAAAAAGTTTTTTTGATTGTTTTGGTTGAGGTGTGGCTGATGTTGGACTAATTGGGTGCGTAGGAAGTTTAAGAAAAAAATATATTATATTTTATTAAATTTTCTGCTTTGGTGTTCTAAGCATTTTCCTATAAATAGGGTGTTTAGGTTAGAGTTGAAAATCACACCAGAAACTATAGATTTCTCTCTCTTTCTCTCTCTATAATATCGAGCGTATTTTTGTGAGTATTTTAGTACTTCGAGTATTGCTATACGGTGCAAGTTCTTTTAGCGCTATATCCAGTATTCCAGTCAGAAATACTATTCTTTCTGAGGTAAGGGATTGTAAGGGAGATTATTTTCTTCATAAATGATATTATTTCTTCAATATCATTATGCTAAAATATTGGTTTGAACTTTTTATCAAATTTGAAATTTTTTCATGTCGGGGTTACTATTCACGAGTTACTATTCATGAGTTACTATTCACGTATACGGCACTATTCACGAATACGACACTATTCATCGAAAAATAAAATTTCTTCTTTTTGTCCAAAATATCTATTCTGGATACTAGCTTTGATTGTATCCATGTTTTGATCATTCTTGAATTTTACCCCACTCTGGTTATTTATGAAGTATTTTTGAATGAGAATTGTTTAAAGTACGAATCCTTAATATTTGTTCTTTTGCTTCACTGGATTTGTTTTCTTTAAAATATTTTTCATCATCCTCAGTCCTAAATGATGATATAACGGAATATCTCTGGCCTGTAGTGCAAAGATGAATGATTTCTGATGAATATCTTTGGCCCGTAGTGCAAAGATGAACATGTGTTTAGATGAACATAACCAACTGATGAATATCTTTGGCCTGTAGTGCAAAGATGACTTGTTGATGAATATCTTTGGCCTGTAGTGCAAAGATGACTTGTTGATGTATATCTTTGGCCCATAGTGCAAAGATGAATTTATTAGTAGGATTATGAACATGAACTGTGATTTGGTATAACCATAATTTTTGATGTTTCAGGTGATGAAAATTATATTTGTCCTGGATGAGGAAAGGAATTTAGAACAACAATTACGATTATGAGTTATATATGTGATTGTGGACAGGAATTTTTGATTGATGTTACAGGGATAAAACATTGTTGGTGGACTTTTAACATGGAGAAGATAATAGATTTTATGGTCTATTTGACTCTTCTAATGGATTGCTCGTTCCGCTGCAACTATGGTTGAAAAGTTTTATCATCTACCATATGTTCTAAATCTCTGATTTATTACTAATGAAGACTATTGATAATTTAATTATCTTTAGTTATAATATTCTTTACTGAGCTAGTTGTGCTCACCCTTTTGCTTCACAATTCCTTTCAGGTAATACGAGTGTAGCTGGGTCGAGCGGGGATAACAGGGGAATAGAACGGTGGTCATCATTTAGTAGTTATATTTGTTGAATCAAATAGGTTGAAGTGAACCCAACGTTGGAAAAGTGTTTTGCCACTATCATATAAGATGTCTAATGATATACAACCTCGTATCATCATAAGACAGGGATGTGCTCATCCACTTGCTGAGTATATATACGAGCACTACCTATATAATCTTGGTGTTTGTTTGAAGTATAATTCTCAATTAGAGACAGAGGAGATAATGATATGTCAAGAGAAGACTCACCATTGGGAAGAATATGATAGTAATCTTCTCATTTTTCTTTGGGGTTTATTGGGTTAACCAAGGATAATTCTGTGGCCATATGATATCTATCATAACTTAGATTCATGGCCTCCTATGTACGAAGGTTTCCTTGAGCACTTCCCAAAGGTTTTAATTTCTAAAATGCTTTTGATCAGACCTTTATGTAAGGTGTCATGGTGACGTGCTATCCAAATTGGTGTCCAGAATCACAGTTGGTATATTTTAGTATCAAAACTTACAACATATGTGTTGTTGTATTTTGCACGACAATTGTTGTAATAAAGTTGTAGTTGTGTTCTGTACCATGTTTTTGGCCACTCAGAATGGGTTGGTTGGATTGGACCTATTTTGGGGTCGTTACATAGGATATTAACAGAAAGATGAAAACCCAGATACCTAAACCTCATTCCAATAAAGGAACCAACAAAACCCCCGAAATCACAAAACTTAGGGATGATCGAGAAACTGGGGATATAAGAAAGAAATGGAAGAAACCATCCGATCAATCAAAGGGACTGGAAACATTTTTATGGGCTCGATATCCTGACAAATTCAAAATCCCAGAGTTTTAAAAGTACAATGGGGCAGGCGATCCCTATACGCACCTAACAGTGTACATTGGAGAACTGGGGTCTTATGCTGAAGATGAAAGCCTCAGAATGCAACTTTTTAAAAAGAGTCTCACTGGAGAGGCTAAAGCCTGGTATGCCCGACTTGACAATACCAAAATCCACAACTGGGAAGAATTGGCCCATGATAAGTAGATTTTATACCTACTTATCCGGTATCTATTACTTGAATTAGTTGCTTAAACCTATGTTTCTTAGTTACTTTTCATACATTTTATCTTATTTTGTAGGCTATGACATAACATTGGCATGAAGAAGCAAGGAAAAGCAATTCGGACATCTTTTGGACTAGAATATGCAAGCAAGTGCAAAAAGGAAGATTGCAGGGCTTTTTAAACCAAGTGGGATGCATGTTCTTGGCTTAGAACTTGGATTATATTATAGATCTACTTCTTAGCTTTCCGGAACATCTTGAATCATCGCAATCGAAGTTCGGATGCGAGAGTTATGGTCTTTTTATCAACAAAGATCAAAGTTAAGAGTTGTCATGCTTGCCATTTACATAGCATCTACTTCAAGCTCGATTTTTGCCTTGTTCCGGACGGAATCTGTCAATTGTCAAAGAATTAAAGTTTTATATCTCGTCGATATCTTCGATTTGATAGGTCGAAGGCCCCGTAACTCCAAGCGGATCAAAAGTTATGCCTGGTTTACCAAAGGATGTCGCAGTAGAAAACAGCGTAGTGCGGACCGCGCTATACACAGCGTGGGGCATGCTGGGCCACCAAAAGTTTTGACACTATAGCGCGGGGCGTGCCCAAAATGAACTAAGGATAGCGTGGGGCGCGCCGGTCGACGAGGGGACAGCTGTTTTGGGTTATTTGGTGTCCAATTTGAGCTAGAATAGGATTCTTAGTTGCCTAACTTGCTAGGATATCCATTAGAACTATAAATACATGATGAGAGGCATAAAAGAGAGGAGAGATAGGCTAGTTTTGGAGGATTCCATTAGATTAGATTAGAGTAGATTAGGAGCAAAACACTAGTTCTTGTTAGATTTGGAGATTGAAGCAACTTGGAGATCATTGAAGATTCAAAGTAGGAGCAAGGAGGGAGCTTCAATTCTACAGACAATAGATTATATCTTCTCATCTTCTTCTATCTTTGTCTTTTAATGATTATTTAATTGTGGATTCTTAGTTTTAATTCAATAATAATGAACTAATTCTTTGTTTGAGATTACAATGGATCTTATTGTGTAGTTTATTTTAATATGTGTCGTTATCAATTGCTATGTTCTATTGTGAGGATTGCCTATTGTGATTTGGACTTAATTGCTTAATTGCCTAACTAAAAATTACCGTGATAATCTATATGAACTCGAGAGATGAAGTATTGATTTTGATCTTATCATGATAACATTTGTTTGTGATTTCTACATAGATGGAATTCATGATTCGTATTTAGGATAGAGATATGCCTTGACGCCATGTGTAATCTTATAGAGAACTTGTGCTTTAAATCCTTTTTTAATTGTAATTCAGATAGAGATATAGTGGATTAGTTAATTAGGGTGTCTTGCTTAATTCTATCATTTGTGGATTTAAGTGAGTATGAGTATTATGCATCGAGAGGTTGTTTTATCTACTTTAGTGTTCTTGATTAACAATTCAGGATAGAGAATAATTGATGAGAAGTGTGTTAACTTAAATGAAGCAATAAGTGAAGTTGTGATTTTAAATCTCCGTAATCTTAATTTAACTAGTGGTAATTAGAATTAGTTTACTTATAAATTAAATTCATTCGTTTAAATAAGATTGAGTTGGTTACGGGTTAGTACTTGGTGATTTTTATTAAACAATTTCTCGTGGGAACGATACTCTACTTTCACTTTATTACTTGTTGACCACGTATACTTGCGTGTTGTGCGTAATTTAATTTTATCCAACAGCCCACGCCTTTCTCAATCAATACAGTTTTCAGTCACAAATGGCCTCGGATCGATACCAAGTGACTAAAGTCAAAAAGCAAAGTACTGAGTCTTTCCGAGAATATGCCCAAAGGTGGAGACGTTTGGCAGCACAAGTCATTCCATCAATGATAGAAACTGAAATGGTGATGACTTTCAGAGACATTCAAGATGCGCCTTACTATGAGAGAATCCTAGTAAGCATAGGTAAGCCATTGTCAGAAATAATCAAGCACGACGAAATGGTAGAGGTGGGCCTGAAGGCAGGCAAGATTAAAGACTTCACTGCCTTGGAAGCGGTCGCCGAGCATATACAGACTGACAAGTATGCGAGCGATACCAAGAGGGTACTCGATAAAGGCAATGATGATGTATCCCTTGTTTCACAGGAACAAGCTAAGAGACCAAACTACAGTCCCCCCATTTAGAAAAAGCAAGATAATCTGCCATTTCAAAAACATGTTGCATTTAACTAATGCCAAGACAGGAAAAGAAATTTTGAAAGAACATAAAATCGGGTGTTCACTCCACTGGGTGATTCCCTTGAAAATGTATTGGCGATATTAATGGATCACAAGAAAATTACCGAACTGGCTCCACCTCTGGAACCAGGGAGCAAAAGATACAATCCAAGCCAGAGATGTTCTTACCACTCAGGGTCTTCGGGACACGACACACAAGATTGTTGGTCCTTAAAGCATAAAATTAAAAATTTGATCGAAAGTGACAGTATTGTGGTCCAACGACCCGACCAACAAAATGTCAACACCAACCTTCCATTATAGTATGATACGGAGGAAGTAAACATGATCGGGTCAGGAAGCGCTGAAGTGTATCTAAATTGTAAGTACATACGAAGGATGGAGGAATACCCCAAAAGGCAAAAAACAAATATCCTAAAGTGGGAAAACTCGGAGGAGGGTATGATAGTAATGTAAAAATTAGAGACGATTTAGAATCAAGTAAATCTGCTAGCTAAGTTGATAGTGCGCCAACATCAGGATACGAGGCAGTTTTTCACTCAACTATCAGAAAGCCAAGAGAAAAAGTAGGTTAACCATAATGCAAGCCCATATCTCTCCATGATGAGCCAGCTAAATGAAGAAGATCAAAGCAGGCTGAAAGTACAAGAAAAGGGGGATGATAAAATTGCTAAAAGATCTCACCAGCGGAAAAATCTCTCAAGGGAATGCGAATTCTCAAAGAAGAAAGATCAAACAACCTCCAAAAGAGCTCGAAAATCCACCCCTCTAAGCAAATCAAATGAAGAAATATTACACTTTCTGATAAGCGAAGGAAAGATTACTGAGTTGTTGCCTCCTATAAATTCCAAGATAAAGAGTTATGATTCTACCAAGATATGTCTCTACCATTCTAACTCACCTGGACATGCGAATGAGGAATGTTGGTCTTTGCGACATAAAATCCAGGATCTCATTGAAAATGGTGAGCTGAAGATAGAATCCCTCATGACCAGAAAAGGCGAAAATGAAATAAAAAGCTTAAGCTGTCCACTCGAGACAGGCAGTTCAAAGGAGTTGAAGGCTATGAGCACCAATTCTGGCAGAACACAAGGTGGACTAATCCTAATGCAGGGAATGACAAAAAAGATAAGAGAATCCCCAAAGGAGATTCCTCTGCCAACATCAAACATCCAGTGGCCCAAAGATAGTAACCACGTTCCTAATTTTATCATCTTGGATGATGAGGAGGAAATACTAATCCTTTCCAAGGAAGAAAAAGCCAAAACGGAAAGTTCCTTGCAAGAAATGCCACAACAGTTCGAAGGAGATTTCATGGTTGAATCCTCTCAAGCCCAGGAAAAAGAAGAAGGAATAGATGAAGGAAAAGATGGTAAGGTTGTCGGGGAAACCAACCAATCGAATAATCAGGAGTTCATACCTTTTTGCGATGGGTCCAATTAAAGCGTCCCTGAGGAATGTATTAAATCAGGAAGCGATCAAGTTATGGCCATAAGTGAAGATATTCAGAACCAAGAGGTAACCTCTATCACGACCTTGAAGGCAACATAACCACTGACAACTGGACTATCAGGCCTCAGCTAGCCAAGAAGATGTAGATCCAGAGGATAAAGTGGGGAGTTCCAAGAGATATTGGGATGGTATCACTTTCTTCACCAGTATGCCTTTTATTTTCCCTGCATGAAAATATTCAAAAAAAATAATTAAAAAAAACAAAAAAAGAGAGGAAAAAAAGTCAAAATCAAAATCAAGTCAGTCAGGTGCCATTGGACTTGAACTACGAAAGACCTGATCTCCCCTCATCAATGGGAGTACGTAGGCAACCATTTATGGTGCGGTCAAACTAAACAAAAACCCAAAAAAACTCAAACAAACACTTCTCAAACTGTTTATCTTATCAAATGCAATCCACGCAGACTGATATCTCGCATACACAGGAGTATGTGTAGGCGTACCATCGCAGTGAAAGCGGTCGAACCCTCAAAAGAAATATCCAAACCCAAACATCAATCCCAAGACAACCAACAACAGGGATGAAATTACCATCATCATAAGATGCAACTCATCAGCAACTCATCGCTCCTGAAGTGCGAGAAGACTTGATCTCTTTTGACCTCTAGCAATACATGGGCAACCGTCGTGGCAAATTCTATGTCATACTTGACGACCTGTTCCCCCAGATCAAGAAAACAAATCAAACCTTGTAGATCAAATCAAACTTGGGTGAAGTCATCACCAACCAAGCTGAGATCTTTGGGGCCAATTTAGTGTAGTTTGAAGGCCTCTCGACATCAATCATCAAAGTTGTAACAACAACACATCGATATATCAAGCATGATCATTAGTAAGGACCTTTAAAGAGCCGACACCCTTAATCACAAGTCTTCATAAAATCAGAAGAAAACCATCAAGGTCGATTGAGCGAACAAGTCAGGAACAAGGATTGAGGAAATCAAAGCCCAAATCCACTACCTGTTCACCATTTGGTACAGAGGAAAAAGCCTCTTGCGATCTCGCCATCTTATCGGCCTAGCTGTCAAAGCAACAATCCCAGACAATAAGCAAGGTTGGGGCAATTTCAAAATTAGCGACAAACCGATATTGGGTCCTTTACAACAAGATTGGGGCAATCTTGGAAACATCAACAACTCAACACTGGAGCATTTATCAACAATCCTAAAGAAGAAAATGCACCAGTCAACACCATCAGCATGGTACATCATCATCAGAGCTTCCCTCACATCATCTCACTAACGATTTGGTATGATCATTTGGTCTTTTCCAATCATACTGTTCTCAAAATGAATAATCCATATGTGACGATATTACTCACTCGCGACTTGGTCAACAAAGAGAGTTTTTCATATGAATCCCCGGCAACAACATGCGAAAGGACTGGGGCATTTTTCTGATTCCAGGAAAGGGAAGGAGTTTAAGGTGGGATCAAGCCTCTCATCAAAAGAAAGGGGAGAACTCCTGAAAGAAATCATAGTGACATAAGCTTGCCCCTACAAAAGAAGGGGAAAATTTTCAAGAAAGTCGTTAACTCAAAAGCAGAAGCCCAATGACAAATGGTCTAGCGAATGAAATCCTCATTATCAAATGGGCCAACCGACGTCATTTCCTCACAAGTCGAGGCCTCTACACCGAAGTTCAAATTTGGGCAGCGAAAGAACGAGCTGCACCATCCAGGGATGTCAGCGGCATTCAGGTCATCCGTTCAGTCGGGTTGCGAATCAATCGCTAAAGGAATTGTTGCACAAGCACCCAACAACGAAAGGAAACTCCAAATCACCTCAAAAAGGGTGAGGTAGAGTCTGGTGAAGCAAACCTTGGAATATTACTTCAGCGAAGGTATCGGAAGATCAGGTATTCTAAACCATTGGCATCAATTCAACGTTACATCAAGACAGTTCAAGGATACCACCATTTGAGTGGGAGTCAAAATATTTTGGTGATGTCAGCGTAGTCAATTATCAGCAGCGTATGCATCGGAAAGGTCTGGTGATTTCAGAACGTCATCCCTTCTAGAGATGTAGAAAACATCTCGACTTATCTTCATCAAACAAGAATCAGCAACACCGAACAAAGCCAAACCGTTGGAGTCAACAACAGCATAGGAATAATCAATGATTAGTAAAGGTAAAGCGAGTTGCGAAGTGCGATTTGTGATATGCGAAATGAGATGTACGAGTAGCCAAATGCGAAAAGCGAAGTGCGAAATGCAATGTGCGATTTGCAAACTGCAGTTTGTGAAAACATTTTAACATTCATTATATTGCGATTTGCATCATTAGAAATACCTTGTCATATTTCAAGTGTCTAGTAATCTTTATCATGTCCATTCCATTGCATTACATGAACATGATAAAGAGGGGCATCTGTAGACACTTGAAATTTTGTTTTCCTGTTACTAACTATGCAGGAGGACAAAAATATATTTTTCACACTCCGAAGATAACCTTGGAGGACCACAACATCAATTCCAACCCCGGATATAGCCTCGGGAGATCTAGTTTCCAACCCCGGAGATAACCCCGGGAAATCAGTTTCCAACCCAGGAGATAACCCTGGGAAAGTCAGTTCCAACCCCGGAGATAACCCCGAGAGATCAAGTTTAAGGCTCGAAGTGAACCCCGGGAGGTGAAGACAACCTCTGAGATAACCCTGAGGACATTCAGAGTCATCAACATGACAATCTCAGAGATAACCCTGGGAAAAGACTGCTACAACTGCGTCAAAGTCGGAAACAACCACGGGAGGGGAAAAATGGTCATTTTGCCAACTCAAACTCAACTCAAATAAAATAAACTCATTTCAACTCAAAATTCCTCTAAAGAAGTCCCACAAGAACCATATCTTAACTTTTGAGCGCAAACTATGCAGAAACAGCTCAATGGACTGCCTAATGGAGACCTAAAAATGCTATTTTGGTCATGGACCCATCTTCCTGAATTCAAAAAGGGTAAATCCTATGTCATTGCGTATCTCTTGGAAAGAGCTTTTCGGAATGCTATGGCACGCTTCCATCGGACTCTGGGATTGAAAGTTATAAATGTTCGAGTGAACAACACATTGTCCGAGTGCACGTACTTCGAGACGGCGAGACCCACATGGCCCAGGGCATCCCGGGCAGCCGTAGGTAGACCCGCGTCTTCTATAGGTACACTTGCAGCTCCTCCCTCTATAAATAGAGGGCTTGGGATGGCCATTTTTAAGAGAGAAAAGGCGATGAAGCCATGTTCATTTTCCTCTGTACACACTATAAACTGAGTGCTTTCTCATTTCATACACTTTTGAGCTTGTACTTTGCTACATTTTACCAGTGTGCTGGGAGAGTGCATATGTTGATTTGATGTTTAAATATAAATGCTCATGATTATTTGTAAAGTCCTTCAAGGAATATTTGTATAAGGACTTAGTGATAGATCAAATTTGTTAGGTTGATCTAAGCTCTTAATGTATATCATTCTGTAAGTGAATGTATAGAAAAGAAGATCAAACTTGTTAGGTTGATCTTGAGATATAATAGATATGCTTCGAAGAGATCGTAGTGTATCAAGCTGATCAAGATTACAGAAGCCAAGGCAGAACGTAGAGCTTCGAGGATCGTAGTGTGCCTGCCTTAAGGGCCTCTTCGGAAATCGTAGAGTGGTCCCAACGTTTGCCGAACCAACTCAGAAATCGTAGTGTGCTCTCGGAAACATAGAGCTTGTAAGCAAGCAAGTAAAGATGGTAGTGTGCAAGTCTTTAAGAGAAATCGTAGTGCTCTTGGTTGATAAAATCAGACCAAACACCAAGGTAACAAGACACCATGATCTGGATCGTAGAGTATCATATGCCGTGTGTCAGAAACATTGAGCCCTACCTTTTTGTTTGATGATATATCTCCAACAAATATGGAATGGGTTTCAAACGTTGAAGTCCTCACCAGTTCCAACGGTACAAAAGATATCCTTAGTATGCAACAAAGAAGCGTATTGAAGTAGCTAAGGAAAGTACCATTGGTAAAAGAAAAACCCCTTTTCAGGTGTTAGGTGAGAAAGAAGTCTGCTGTGTCAGTGGGCCAGAATGCAATTCAGAAGATGTGCAAAAAAGTTTCCATCAAAGTACAGAAATGTCAAACGCATTTAATGCTTCAACAGATGGATCAAACGGATAGATTTCAAGATCACATATATGCAAAACATGTGCAGATGTAAAAACAAGCAAGCATTGAACAAAAACGCACAAGAACACTCAACGCTTAACTCTACGATCTGAGAAAAAGAAAAGCTTCCTCAGCTACTCAGTTCTTTCAAACAAGTTCTTAAACAGCAACTGAGTAGCACCACTCAAGAACTCAACAACTACCAATCAACTGAAGTAAGAGTTCCAAGTCAGAAGGACTTGAAGAGTTCTAAGTGAACTGTGAAGAGCCAAGTCTGCTGGACTTGAAGAGTTCAAGAGTGAACTAAGAAATTCCTAGACTGCTGGTCTAGAAGGAATCTAAGTGATTCAGAAAGTGTAAAAGACATCCTTAGTGGATTTTCTACTCGAGGAGTAGAAGAATGGACTAGGAGCTTTAAGTGCCCTGAACCACTTAAAACGACTGTATCTCTCACATTCTTGCTATAACTGCTATATCTGCTATAACTGCTATATCTGCCTCACTCTCATAAACTCACTATCTTAAGGGAGATTAAAACTAATACGAATTCCGCTAAAGTTTTAATCATTATCTACTAATAAGTTAAAACGAAAAGATTTTTAAATATCTATTCAACCCCCTCTTCTAGATAACTATTGTGCCTCCGGGAACTAACACGGTGAAAACCGAGTGTTCATTCATTTAAAGCTATTTGAAGTCTTCTTAGCAGCCAACTATAAGCATTCTCACATTTCTTAAAGCCTTTCTCCACATTTATTCACACACATTTATTCACGTTGAGAGTCGTGTTGTGTGAGTATTCCTGGACTGTCAATCCGTGGCGCTTATTTCTTTATATATATATATATATTATTACCGAGTTATCTCGATTAAGACTGAATATAATATTAGGTGTGTTTACCGCTTTCATATATATATATATATATATATATATATATCTCAATTAACGACCGAGCCTCGGATCGATATATATCCGATCGTTTATGACTATATATATATATATGGTAAAGTAAAAAACATTTTACTTTAAGTAAGCAGTAAAGGTAAAAGTATTTTCTTTTACTTTATTTTCTACCGATTATTCGGGGACAACAATGATCTTGTTGTTCGCTTTACGATTTTTCGAAGATGATGATGACTTGGGCCATGTTGTTGATCGATTGGTTCGTCTCTGCAAGGTCGAGGGTGCCGCTGATCATCTTCTCAAAGACCTCCCAAGACCTAAGGAAACGGACTACGACCAACAAAGATGGCCTGTCATCATCACTTTCAAAGAAAAGCGTAAAGCGATAACAACAACATCATTGATGTCCTTCAGTCAATCAGCCGAAAGTAAAGTAAAAGAAAATACTTTTACCTTTACTTCTGCTTTTTACTTAAAGTAAAATATTTTTACTTTTACCATAGTAATATATATATATATATATATATATATTTACATTTCTGTCAGGCCTGGAGATCACTTCGTGGTCATTTACTGCTTTCATACATATATATATATATATATTTACATTTAGTCCCGCCTGAAGTTTACTTCGTGGCGGTTGATCGTCTTTATATATATATATATATTTACATTTAGTCTCGCCTGGAGTTTACTTCGTGGCGGTTGATTGTCTTTATATATATATATTTACATTTAGTCCTCGCTGAGTTTACTTCGTGGCGGTTGATCGTTCATATTTATGTATTTATAGCTTTTATATATATACAACTATTTATAGCTTTCATACATATTGCATCATCATGTGAGCCTAGGAATCATGTGATCACAGATTCAGTCCTTGGATCTAGATTCGGTTCCCGTCATGAACATTTTCAGTTGTAACCAGCTTGTAAATTATTCATGGTGTTTGAATTTTCTTAGACGGCTCTCATGCCCACAAGGAGTTTGACACTGCTATGTATCTTATTTTCTCGAAGCTGCTTCGCATCTCAAAAATAAAAGCAATCCAGTCGAACACATAATAAAATGGAAGTATCAAAGGTCTCAATTACTATTGAGCATAAGGGTTTGAAAATATCTTTTACAAAACATCACTGCTATATCTTGTTAAAATTGAACTTTTATACAAAATTCAAACCCTTTGTATATAGGTGCAAACGAGGCATAATACTACTTCCAGACGATTGCACATAGACCTACACACACACACATTCAGATAAATATTTAAAATGAAAAGTAGCGATCACCGTGTTACCACGGATGTTGGGGGGTGCTTAACACCTTCCCCTCACATAACCAAGCCCCCGGACCCTAACGAATTTCAGTTTCACAGACCAGTTAAGAAGTGTCACATCACTCGGTCTATGTGCAAACCTTTTCTCGGTTGAGTTGGTGCAACCATTAAAAAATACCAACTGGCGACTCTTACAGTCCCAATCATCGACATATACATGTCGGACCTTTTCAGAACTTGTTTTTTCAAACAAATCTCACCTAACATGAGAACACCAAAAGACAAGAACAGAAAAGGGACAAATAAAAATCCCGACGTCGACATTTATTTTGGTCTATCCTTCATAAAATTAATTCTAACCCAACTACGATGACGCTGTCAGGATGTCAACAAAATTCTTTGTCAAGCGATCGTTCATAGTGGTGAGGGTCATTGCCGAAAGCAAATGCAAGGCACCCAAGAATCTGGGTAGGGCATCCGCCTAATCGAAATTTTAGGAGGTTAGGGGATCAACATAAAAAAAAATTATTTGAGGTTATAAGACCCCAATTTTTTATGAATAAAGATTTAATTTTCTCTAAATATTATTTTAAATAGTAAGGTGTGATTTGATATAATGTTATAGTTATGGGTGATATGTGCAATTTTTTGCAAGTAAGCAAGTGGTCATAAAATATTCGTTTGGTTGGAAAATATTTTTTTTATCGGAGAATACTTGTACGACGACACAATTATTGGTGGACCCCACAATGGAATGACTGTCGGATATAGAAAGCGAAAGAAATAACATTTTTTTATAAAAATAACGGCAAAACTTTTACCGTTTAACTGTTGAAATATCCGGTGATAAAAGTACAATAATACGCGTTGTTGTGCAATAGCATACGATATTGTACAATATCTCTGATTATTGATGCTTACGTAAGAAGTCACTCAGTTTTATTCAATTATTGCAACAGTAGTTACTGTATAATATCTCATATTATTGATTCAATTATTGTCACAGTATCATCTGCACAATATTTTATATTATTAAATTAATAATTGAGACCACATTTTTTCATATTATTATTTACATTATTGACAATGTCTAAAAAGTTCTGTCGAGAAAAGTGGTTAGGTTATTTATTTGCTCGCCAATAAGGCGAAATCCTTATCGAAAAGCCCCATCTTTCCTGAGAATGATTTGGTTGTCAATATTGTGAATTATAATATTAATGATGACAGAACTCGACATGTGTCCCACTATGCAGATCGTGTGCAGGGAAGTTACAAGTACAGTTTGAAAAGGCTTTTTGAAAATTCACCTTAAAATTTCAAAAAGCTCATTCCCCTCTCTCTCTATCAGTAGAAATCCTAGCTTTCAAAATGATCAACCAACCTCAGTTCAAGAAAATCAGTGGCTACTTCCAATGTTATATCTGGTTACCAACTATGCTTTGACGAATTCAAGGCAGCTGACCCTCAGTTTCACAAAATTCTATCTCTTCTGAAGAAAGCTGGTCTTGAAGAAGCTCTGAGCACTAGCACAAGGATCTACCCAAAGCTAGTGAAAGAGTTCTACAACAATGGAGTCTTTGAGAATGACACTATCACTACAAAGGTCAAGGGGGAACAAATGAAACTAAAAGGCGATGATATAAATCTAGCCCTAGGTTTCAAATCAAAGGAACTCGTATCCATGGACGTCATCGACTTCCATGAAGGCATGAAGAAGATGCACCACACGAAGTTTCATAACGTCAAGGGGTACAAGAAGAAAGAGTTTCCCCAAAAGTATGAATTTCTTGCTGACATTGTAGGGAAGTGCATATGCTTTAAAAGCTCTGGGCACGACTCTGTAAATGAAATTCAACTAAAGCTCATGACAACAATCTGCTTCAGGATTCAACTCAACTATGGGGCCTTGCTTATAGATTGGATAGGGAAGTGGATACTCAGCTCAAAGAAATCAAAGAGCTTTGGGAAAATGCTCTGTGGGAGGTTCATAAGCATAATCCTGTAATATGCTTTAGGTGATAAAATTGGGGACAACGAAGGGGAACCTTTTAACCCCAACAAAAGAATGACCAAGCAACTGTTTCAAAACTGGAAAAGAAATCCTGCAGAAAATATCAGAATGATGTCTGAATCCAGTGGAATGACTGGTGAAACAAAGGAATCTGGGCTACCAGGAAACATGTCAGTTGTGAAGGAAGCTGATGAAGAAGAAGAAATTAATCAAGAGGAACCCATCACTTTGATAAGAAAAAGCAAGGGTAAGAGGAAAATGAAAGCTCAAACAACAGAAGAGCCTCAAGGCTTAACCACTAATGCACCCCAAGAGAGTTCGGGCACTGAAACTCTGAAGGAAATGAAGAGGAAAGAGTAGCAGTCTGAGGTGGAAGAAGACAGAGCTACCATCTCTTAGCTACTTAAGAAGGGAAAACGAAACCACAAAACAAAGAAGTCTTCACTCCATTCGATCGTAGAGTCACTACCGATTGTAGACTCCAGACGTGACATCACTCCAGAATTGAATGCTGCAACCATATCTCAGCCTGAATCAACTGTCAGAGCTGCAGCTGAAGAAAGCACCAAGGTTGAAGCTCAACTCAGAAAGGCAAGGAGAAAGCTTGTCAAGACATATGTACTTGAAAATGTGATAGCTTTGAAGGAATAAGAAAGGAAAATAGCTGTAGAAAAGGAGTTTCCTGAAACTCCTAATAATCCAGCTGAGGGGGAGCTGCCTGAAGTTCAAATGAATGATCAGATTGAGGGGGAGCCTCTTGAAGTTCATGTGCCAGAAAAAGCTACAAATGAGGGGGAGATACAAGAGGAAAGGGAAATCAAAGGTATAAAAGCTATGGAGGTAGAAAAGGGTGAAGATCAGACAAGGTATGAGGAAATGTTTGAAGTAGTGGAAATTTCAAATGAAGAAAATGAAGATCAAGAAGAAGAGGATGATGAAGTTGAGATTATTGCAGTGGGTTGGGATGGATATAGGAGAGCCAACTACAATTAGTTATTTTCCTACTTACCTATGATGCCCTATCACAGAGCCCAAATTCTCAACTCCTGGGATCACATGTTCTGGACTTTCAAAGCTTATCGAGTAATCTCTATGCTTGCTCACGGATTCCCAGGCAACCTCACGTTTGCTCAGAAGCTAATCAATAACTATCCTTCTTCAGAAACTGGCATGAGGTACAATCAATTCCCATCTCTTTCAGAGTTAGTCACTGTCCTCCATCAACCTTCAACCAGTTCTACGAATTGCCATGATGGTTGGAAGTGATACTTCATCCACTAAACTAATTTCCAGCTACAGAATCCCAACATTCTGTAACTGATGAACAAAATATGCCTAATTTTATATTGATCCAGTCTCCCACCATCTCTCACTCTACAAATATCGATCATACTCAAATCGTAGAGTCACCTACTCAACCAGAACCAACATCACCTCTTCCTGTAACTCAAACTCACATGCCTGCACCTCCTTCAGATATTCCTTCCTCATCAACCAATATTTATTTTGATCTTGACCTTGCTCTCTACAATCTGCAAAATCAAAATAGTAGAGCCTCTCATCCAAACTCTCAGCAAATTCTTGAGCTTCTCTCAGATCTTCCTACCAAAACTGAGTTGTCCAATGCATTACAAAAAGTGACCAAAGATATTCAAGAAGATCTTGAGACTTACTCTGAGCTTATTCATATGAGGCTGAACACTTTGATAGATGCTGCTAACACCCTTCCCAGTAATTTGAGTTCTGAGCTCTCAAATAAGCTCAGTGAGATCATCAAGGAAATTATCCACAACATTAATGAAAGGGATCAGATTCACTTTCAGGGTGCCAGGAAACACAAGGAAGCAATTCTCCTTATGCAGAAGACTCAGGAATCTCAAAATAAACTTGTGATGGAAAGTCTCTCAAGTCTACGAACCTCAATGAAAGAATTCAAAGAATTTTTAATGAGTTAGATGCAACAAACAGACACTGTCTTGGCTATTCTACAAAGGAACAGGTCTCGAATTGATTCTCTGGTTTAAGAAAACCATGAAGACATTGCTTAGTCCAGGAATTAGCTCCACGAACTTGTCCAAGGCATGAATTGTCTGTCTAAAGACATTTGAACCCTTGATGCTGATATAAAGGGAGAGAATAAAGGGGAAGGAGAGAAAGGAAAAGGCAGAGGGAAACTCATTGCTCAATCCTCAAAGATCCCTCCCTCAAGACAGTCTCGCCAGCTGACTCCACGACTTGAACAACAACAACACCGATAAATTCTCATGGCGCAACCGCTAAGGAGTCAAGGGCCATCTCCTAGCTCACACGGGGTAACCACTACTGGCCTACACATGCTGATTGGAGATCCTGCCTTTATGAATAGACATGATCATGGAAAATGGCTGAGTCAAAGAGAGCTGGAAGATATTGCACGGAGAGACGAAGCCAAAAAGAGAAGAAGAGCTACAGAGCATGCCAATCCTTCAAAGAGCAAAAGGCAGAAGAAATAGAGATAAGTTGAAATTTATTTCTTATTGATGTAACTAAGCTTTAGTGTAATATCTATCTTTATAAACATCAATAAATTCATGTTTATTTCCTAGAGATTTCAGCTGCTCACTGAAACTCTAAGTCATATTTACTTTCTAGCAATTGCATCTAGAAATTGATGATCATGATACAAATCTCCTTGGTTATGTCAACATCAAATAGGGGGAGATTTTTAGGAAATTGCATATTTAAATTTGATGTTGAAAGTAAATAATCATGCTTATATGTAAAGTCCTTCAAGAAATAAATGTACAAGGATTTAGTGATAGATCAAAATTGTTAGGTTTGATCTGTGCTTTATGTTTATCATTCTGTAAATGAATTTAAAGAAGAAAAGGTCAAAGCTATTAGGTTGATCTAATTTTTGAGATGTAATAGATAGGCTTCAACAGAATCGTAGTCTGTCGAGCCAGCCAAGAGATTGCAGAAGCCAAGGCAGAATTGTAGAGCATCGAGAATCAAAGTCTGTCTACTTTGGAGGGCCTCTCCCAGAATCGTAGAGTGGTCCAAACGTCTGTCGAGCCAAATCAAGAATCGTAGTGTGCTATCGGAAGCGTAGAGTCTGTAAATCAAGCAAGCAAAGATCGTAGTCTACAAGTGCTTAAGAGAAATCATAGTGTTCTCCTCTATCAGTCTAGATCAAGCTTATATGGCAAGTGTGACACCCCCAAATTCGGGTTACCTGACCCCCGAGTTTGGTGTTCACGATCCACAATATAATAACATCTAACTACCCATTCATATAGAAATAGTAATACATAAGTCATTAACAGAGATTGTTAATACATTAGTCCCAGGTTCTCTAACCTTAATATTACCAACATACCCTTTAGATAAACAAAAAAGGGTTTACAAACATAACATAATAATAAGTTTATTATAACTACTCCAGCATTTTGCCTCTATTCTTCACAGCACCTTCTGCAACTTCGTCCCTAGCTAAAAAGTTTTATTTAGCAAGGGAGAGCAACAAATTTGCCCCGCAAGTTAAGACATACAATGAATATATACGAATCAAGAATATTAGACTCTCTAATTTGATGTAATGATACCAAAGTTCGGGGAACTTTGAATTAGCAGAATAATTCGTTAATCAATAACAAGTCTTCTCATATTCTAGGCAACACAATAATCTGATAATGAAAAAGTACAACGCTTTCAAAGTTTCTACGATATTCTATTCAATAAATAAGAATCAATTCTACGCAATAACAAAGTGGAATGTTTTCCAGATTTATGCTGAGTGATCCATTGGATCTAGAACTTCTCTTCTCGGGTATCTATATCAAAGATTTACTTTGATACATACGCAGGTGTATCAGATAACCATAAAGATTAAATCATACCCCTCTGCAAGTATAACAAGTGATCAACTTTATTATACCCTATATTATGCATAATACTTAACAGTGCGCAATGGCCGAATATACGACCTAAAATGTTTCCTTTATATAAGAGGTTGTTCTTCTCAGTCTTTTAATCAAAATTTGATTTAACAAAGAAATACAATGATTTCAATATCTAATCACTTCTCTTCTCAAACCTATCAAGTTTTGCTTTTTCGATCTAGCCGAAACAACTGGCATTGATCTATCAATAATAACTGAATTCTCTTCTCTTCTATTCTCTTCTTGAACCTATCAAGTTCTAACAAATGTTCGTCTAGCCAAAACAATTAGCTAAGATATGTTTCAATACGATTAAACAATAGACAGAATTTAACTGTACTATTTGAAATCAATAATAGCTTCTACAGATGTGAATAATCAACAACAGTTATTCTACAAGTATATTCTCAGAATCACTAATTCAATTTAAATTAATAATCATGCACTAACTGCGAATAATCAACAATAAATTCTTGGACATGGTCTAATCAACAATAATTAACCACTATAATAATTGAATAAATATAACTCAATGTTGAGTTAGGAAACTTGCCTTCTCCGCTGATTACAACTACACAATATACTTATCTGCTTTCGAAAGACCTATAACCAATAATATCGGTCTCACAATTAGCACAATAATTTATAATCACGTAACACTGTATTTTACAGTCAAACTTCTCCTATGTACATTACCACATAGCCACATTAGTGTTTATAACCTATATAAACACTTAACAAGTCTAACTAGTTTAGTCTAGTTGGACTTCGGTTTATTCTCGGTGTTCTGGTCACTCTATCCAACAATTAACACATTGATTGTCAATTAAACTTGGTCTCTAAGTGATGATTGGGTAATATACCCATGAATTGGATATATTTGGACTTAAATTACTGCATTCTCAAGTTATTTAGAAACATTTTTAATGTGTTTATGTCTTGTTTTGCAGATTTGGGAGCTGTAGGGGTAATTCTGGAATTTTGAGCTTATAATGGCAAAATGGTAAATAATATGAAGACCAGCGTCGGGGCGCTCTAGCTAGTGCAATTCCCAGTGCCGGGGCGCTGGGCCTCGGTTGATGTTGACCAAGGACGCGTTTGACTTTCGTTTGACTTGGATTGGCACATGGGTTTCAAAGTTGTCTTGGATTAGGATTGTGAGAAGCTATAAAAAGAGACCAAGTGCTGAAATTAAAGGGTTAATCATTCATCTATTCATTCATTCATTGGAGGCTACACAAGGATTACTTGAAGACTAAGGATTGGCTAAAGAGTTTTCTTCTTCTTCTCCTTATTTTCAATTCGTAATTCTTTAAGGATGATTTGTAAACGATTATTGGTTTTTATTTCCATTATGAACTAATTCTTTTATTAAGATTTCAATTGAACCTTTTATGGCTATAAATTAGTTATTCAGTTTATTCCAATTATTTATGTTAAAGTGAATTATTTATCATGCCTTGCATCTATTGATTAATTATTTGGCCAATAATTACCGTGTTACTTTGTAAGGAATTGAAAGAGGAATTCTAGGGTTAGAATCGGGTTTGATAACGTGTGACTTATTTATTTGAATGTTGAATAATTAGGTTTGTGAATTGAATGGAAATATCTTTTCACCGCATGTAACACATAAGGAATTGGAATTGAAAGAGTTTAATTCACTTGTTTTGCATAGGAATATAGCAAGATTAATCTGGATTAAATAGAAGTCATTGATTACTTGAAAAGGACTTTTGACATTTGAGAATTCTTGTTAACAATTCAAGAGACATAATAATTGGGATAATTGGGTAATTGAGTTATAGTTCATAATTAGGGATATTGAAGTCTTAATCCTTATTTATCGGAAATCAATCATTTAAATCTGCGTTTATTTATTTGCTTATTTTAGAATAATATCTTTAATTGTTTAATTTATTTTTAATATTTCAGAAAATCATAATTTATCATTGTTTAAATAAAATTGGGTTGATATAGTGCTAGTAGTTGGACTTTATTAATTAAGATTCTCTGTGGGAACGATACTTTTCTTATCACTTTATTACTTGTGAACCGTGTATACTTGCACGTATTCTTTGATTGCGAAATCAACTAACAAGTTTTTGGCGCCGCTGCTGGGGAATTTTTATTAATATTAATTTCATATTAGTTATAATCAATTCGGTCTTAATTTAAACATTACTTATTTTTCTTCTTGGATTGGCAGGAATTCTTGTGCGTGTATGCACACTAGATCGAAGGCTAAAGAGGAACTTTTTCCGTATACAGACGACATCGAAAAGAAGTTTCGGAAAGTGCATTTGAATAGTGAGGTTATACATTTGGAAGAAGAACTGGCAGACCAGGAAATACCCGTGAACATGGCAGATAATGAACAGAAATCACTTAGGGATTAGGCCATGCAGAATGTCACGGATTTACAGTTGAGTATTAAGAGGCCGGTAATCAATGCGAACAGTTTCGAGTTAAAACCGGGAATAATTCAAATGCTACAGAATACATGTCTGTTTGGGGGTAATTCGATAGATGATCCTAATGAGCATATCTTGAGTTTCATGGAAGTTTGCGATACCTTCAAATTTAACAATGTATCCGAAGATGCTACAAGGTTGAGGATGTTCCCGTTTACTTTAAAAGATAAAGCACGAAGCTGGTTACACTCTTTTCCTCCTGGCTCAATCACCACTTGGGATGACTTAACTCAAAAATTTTTAGCTAAGTTCTTCCCACCAAATAAGTCAAGAAAACTACTTTAACGATATTCATACTTTCGCACAATTTGATTCAGAGTCGTTATATGAGGCGTGGGAAAGGTTCAAGGATATGCTCCGTAAGTGCCCTCATCATGGAATTCCGCAGTGGATGCAATTAGGGATATTTTGTGATGGTTTGCACGCGTCCACGAGGTCTAGTATTGATGCAGCAGCAGGAGGAGCGATCATGTCCAAGAGTTTTGATGAGGCATATCAATTGTTAGAGACAATGGACACCAACAACTATCAGTGACCCATGATGAGGTCTAATCATCCGAAAGCATCGGGAAAGTATGAAGTGGACGCGATGACAACATTAACAACACAAGTGACCGCAATAGCTAAGCATATGGAAATATGGCGTCCACAAGCCACACAGCAGGTAGCGATGGTTTGTGAGTTGTGTGCTGGGGGTCATGCTACGGATCAATGTGCCATAAATTCTGAATCAGCATAGTTCGTAGGAAATTATAATCGATCAACTCAACCGTATCCGACTCAAAATGCTTATAATCCAGGTTGGAAAAATCATCCGGGGTTTTCATGGAGTAACAATCAAGGTGCAGCTCAAGCACCCAGACAGCAAAACACCTCCAGATTCCAAAATCAAACTCAACAACAACTAGAAAGGAAACCAAGTTGGGAAGTAGCATTAGAAAAATTCATTAGAGCATCTGACAAAAGGAACGAGGAATAAGACAAGAAAATGAATCAAGTAGAGCTGACTTTGCAAAGCCATAGGGCCTCGTTAAAGAATCTGGAAAATCAAGTGGGGCAAATAGCACATGCATTGAATAACCGTCCACTAGGAACACTCCCAAGTGATACAGAAATAAATCCGGGTAGAAACGAGCATTGCAAGGCAGTAACTTTACGCAGTGGGAAGGATTTGCAAGAAACAGTTAAGGATAAGGAAAAGGGGGACAACGCAACAGCTGAAATAGAAGAAGTTGTGGAAACCGGGAAAGATAAAGATGAAATCGTAGAGCAGAATGCACCGGAACCAACTATCACAATGCCACCCATACCATATCCGCAGAGATTTCAGAAATCCAAGTTAGATAAGAAATTTTCAAGATTTTTGGATATTTTCAAAAAATTGCATATCAACATCCCATTTGCCGAAGCTTTAGAACAAATACCGAGCTACGCTAAGTTCATGAAGGATGTGTTGTCAAAGAAAAGGAAACTGGGTGATTTTGAAACAGTAGCGCTAACCAAAGAATGCAGCGCAATTATCCAGAACAAGTTGCCTCCAAAGTTGAAAGATCCAGGTAATTTTACTATTCCGTGCGACATTGGTAATCAGTTTTTAGGGAGAGCACTGTGTGATTTGGGGGCCAGTATTAATTTGATGACATTATCAGTCTATAGTCAGTTTGGGCTCAAGGCACCAAAACTGAAAAATATCAATTTATTGTTGGCGGACCGATCAGTTACATATCCACGAGGTATCGTTGAAGACGTATTAGTAAGGGTGGATAAATTCATCTTCCTAGTAGATTTCGTTATCTTGGATTGTGAAGCAGATAAGGAAATTCCCATCATTCTCGGGCGACCATTCTTAGCAACAGGGAGAACTTTGATCGACGTACAGAAAGGAGAATTGACGATGCGAGTTGAAGATCAACATGTCACTTTTAATGTGTTTAAATCAATGTCTTATCCGAAGGAAAAAGGTGAGTGTTTGTGGGTGGATTTAATGGATGAGTTAGTTAATCACAAGATTTGCGGTAATTACTCAGAGGATCCAATAGAATCCATGTTGTTCGGAATAGACGACTATAGTATTGATGAGGACATTGAGCAGATCAAATGGCTAGACACATCATCATTCTACCGAAAAAATAATCAACCATTAGACACACGCTGATAGGCTCGAAAAGGAAGGTAAAAGTGCAAACCCTCGATAGAAGAGCCACCGGCAGTTAGAATTAAAGCCACTTCCTCTCATCTTGAGTATGCTTATCTGGGGAAAGATTCGACTCTACCGCTTATTGTTTCGATAGAGTTAATCGACACCCAAAAGGAAAATTGCTATGGGTTCTGCGAAGTTTCAAAACAACGATTGGGTGGACTATAGCGGATATTCGAGCTATTAGCCCATCTTTCTCAGATGCATAAGATTTTAATGGAAGAGGGTCAAAACCAACCATTGAGATGCGAGAAGGTTAAATCCCATTATGAAAGATGTGGTGAAAAAGAAATTAAAAATGGTTGGATGCTTGGTATTATTTACCCAATCTCGCATACGGTTCAGGGTAATTCCTATAACGCGACGCCCCAAAATTTGATATACGCCACCCATCTTGGGTCGCCACTTACATGGTACATAAATTCAAATACAAACTTAATTATACATCCGTCGCAAATATACAACAATACATAAATCGAGAGTTCTAATAGAATATTGTCATTTAGACAATATCCATACTCAAGGAGTCCTCATTACAATTATTATCACACTATTTCACGTAATAGTGAGGACTACTAATGCTATCTTCTGACCATCACTCTTTTCCCCGACTCGTCCCCAAATTTATATTCTCATTTCACAAGAGAACAAAGGAAAGAAAGGGTGAGCTCAACTAGCCCAAAGAAGAAATATTATGACTAAGATAATGCGTAATAAATTATCATTAGCCTTCAACAATGTTAAACCGATAAAATAAAATATACAACCAGCTTTAATCACAGCTTAATATGCAATCCATTAAAAGAGTCAAGTAGAAAATAAAGTCTACTATCTTTTAGGTTTTAAAAGGTTTTCATAAATTTTTATCACTAAGACTCGCTTTAATGAATAAACCACAATATCTAATCATCCCCGCATCACTTGGCCAAGGATTTTCATCAAATTATCAATGGTCATGACTATACCGAATCACCCCCGTCATAATCATACCAAAAACTATCCATCAACGCATTACAGGCCACTGAGGACTTTTATCATATCATTTATAACAAGCCATGATTATACCGAATGATCCCTGGTCATAATCATACTAAGTTCATCTATACACGTAAGCCAAAGATAACATATTATAACATGAGGATGATGACAATGACATAATAATTCAATAAAACAAGTTCAAGAATTATTTTATCCGTGAATTAGTATCGCCCAAATTGTCAATAAGATACTGTTTTGTAGAGTAAAATTCAAGAATGATCGTAAGAATATTTCCATGAAAAGATACTCGGATGAAACGCAAATATCAAGAATATTCTACTAATTTCATGGAGTATAGAAGTCAAAGTTTTAACCAACCGGTATAATAAAGAATGGAATAACAAAGAAATCACCACGCATGCGGTGATTGCATGATATATGTGTTATTCCAATGTAATAATAATAATCTAAACCAGTCGTGAAATTCACAATCGATGTGATGATCCAATGTAATAATAAATGTCAATAATAATAAACAATGGAACCAGTCCCCTGTAAAACACACGCATGTGATATTCTAAAAGAATAATAAATGCGAATAATAAACAATGGAACCAGTCCCGTGTAAAACACATGCATGTGATATTCCAATAGAATAATAAAGAATGGAATAATGTAAGAAGATCACCAAGTATAGGGGATTCCACGAGATAAAAGTTATTCCAATGTAATAAATAAGAATGGAATAATATAAGGATTTCACCAAGTATAAAGTATGCCACCAGATATACAAGTTATTTATAAGGTATGCCACTTTTACAAAGTTATTCCAATGAATAATAATGAATGGAATAATGTAAGTTCTTTCATGAATAAGAAAGAATAACACCCTTTACGGTACAACAAATAATATCCCTTACCGTAAAAGACACCGGATATCAAAGTAATCAAGTACCGTAATACTCTTCTTCTTTCTCTCTATAGATTTTCTCTCTATAGCTTCTCTCTATAATTTCTCTCTAGAGTTTCAAAGAATTCGTAAGAAAATAATGAAGGAATGAGCTTCTATTTATAGGAAAATAGAATACATAGTAATTAATCCATGAACTATCCGTTGATTTACTTTAATCGACGGTCCCATATTTAAAGCAAAATTTTTAAATAAAATATCATATATTCTATTTATATAAAAACATTTTACTATGCAAACACTATGCAACACTATGCAAAAACACTATGCAAAAACACTATGCAACACTATGCATAATAAAATATAATATATTCTATTTATAGTAATAACTTTAATAAAATATTCTGCTTTATATAAAGATGTTTCGCTTTTATTACGTTAATAATACGAATAAAACAAAACGTCATTATCGCTAAAATAATTCATATTATTAATCGACAATAATGGAATCAAACTGAGTGACTTCTCACATAAGCATCAATAATCAATACCGTGTGCTACTATGCAACCACACGACATCGTACTTTTACTACCGAGTAGTTCAACAAAGATCAACAAAGAAAAACTTCCGCCGTTATTTCAATAAAATATTTTTGTTGTTTTCTCAATCTGACAATAATTCTGTTGTGGGGTCCACCAATGATTAAGCCGTTGTATGAATATTCCCTGCTAAACCGAATATTCCTCGACCAATCGAATATAATATAACCACTGTGATACTTTGCAAAATTTATAAATACTACCCACAACTATAATATTATCTCAAATTCACACCATAATATTAAAAATTATTTCGACAAAATTTAAATCTTTATCGATAAAATCTGGGTCTCACAATCTCCCTCCTTATGGAATTTCGCCCAAATTAGGGTACGACCTAGTATGATAAAGAGGTGAGAATACCTTGAATACCTTTATCGTTAAAAATATTAAATTCATCTTCTAATCCGCCAAAGATATTCATTAACAATTCATCTTTGCACTACAAAGCTAAAGATATACAACTCAGAAAACCAATAATGCCAGACGCAATTTAATAGTATTACGACCACGAATTATCCATGCACTATCGCCAAGGATATTCGTGTTTTCAATTACGGTCATGATTATATCGAATAATCCTTGGTCATAATCATACCAAGTCTATCAATGCACTATAGCCAAAGATGACTTTTACCACATCCATGAATTAATATTTCATTCACCGAGACTCACCAATAATTAATCCATATCATCGAATCATCCCGCACACTACGCCCAAGGATATTCATTAAGATCACGACCACGAATTATCCATGCACTACTACCAAAGATAATCGTGTATTCATTAGTATCACGACCACAAATTATCCATGCACTACTACCAAAGATAATCGTATTATTCATTAGTATCACGACCACAAATTATCCATGCACTATGGCCAAAGATAATCGTGTATTCATTAAGATCACGACCACAAATTAGCCATACACTACTACCAAAGATAATCGTGTATTCATTAGTATCACGACCACAAATTATCCATGCACTACGACCAAAGATAATCGTGTATTCATTAGTATCACGACCACAAATTATCCATGCACTACTACCAAAGATAATCGTGTATTCATTAGTATCACGACCACAAATTATCCATGACTACTACCAAAGATAATCGATATTCATTAGTATCACGACCACAAATTATCCATGCACTACTACCAAAGATAATCGTGTTTTCAATTTCTATGATTATACCGAACAATCCCGGTCATAATCATACCAAGTCCATCTATGCACTACAAAAGCCACGTATTTGACTTTCAACATAATATAAGCAATGAGGATAATGATATAAAGAATCAATCAAATGAGATAAAGGATAAATATTAAACATTTATAATATAATTTATCCAGATTCAAGAATATCCCCATGTTATCAATCACTTAATAATCTCATAATCTAATATCCTTAATATTATAACAATATTTTAATCACTTCTTAAATTTATAAACAATTTATCTCAATTGTTTACGCTTTACCATATAATGCATTTAATCATTCAAAATGCCATACTCATAAGATATCATCACCAATTATCAAATCCTCAAAAAATATGCATATACTCTATATAGGATTCTCTAGCCATAAAATCCTATTTTCAACTTTGTTACTTCACATAACATATTTAACTCATATATGTTCAGAATTAAACTATTTTCATGAAAAATACCAAATCAGTCCCAAAAATATTTCTTTTCTGGGATTTAGCATAATATAGTCCCATAATGAAAATATATTTTCTTGGAATTTTAAAATTCATTTACTATTTTTCAAAAATCAATTTCTAATTAATTCCTTAAGAAATTAGCTACCTCAAGTTTAACTCCAAAAATTCCCAAATCTTGGCAGGACCTTACACATGTTAACGTGAGCTTCCAGTTTAAATTTCATGGTCATCGGAGTTATAGAACTTTGGTTATAGCGTTTTTCATCGGAAAAACCTAAATATTGAAATAGTCATAACTTGCTCATTTCAAGTCAGAATGAGCTCATTTTTTGACAAGAGGTACTTTATACCATATACCTTCATGTCCCAAAAGGCCAGAATTTTTCTCATAATTTAAGTGGCCGAAACAGCCCTCTAAAATCATGGCAAAGAACTTTTTGGTTTTTGCAGATTTGCACTCTTTGCTAAAATCAGTCCACACAAAATCTACAACACCTTTTCCAAGAATTCCACTTGGATTAGTTAGGTAACTCATAGATCTAACTCTAGGACTTAACCACACTCAAAAATTCAAAATATAATAGGAGATTTGGTCAATTGAATTTCATGTTACGGTTTTCACCAAAATCTGGTTTTTAACTCCTTGTGATTTTTAAGAAACTTTCATGTTTTCACAAACTAACCAACATAACTCATCATAACACTTACTAATACCACGTATACCTATGATTTTCATTAGTCCAATACTTTTATTATGACTTTCATCATAAACCACGTAAACTGTTCATTTTAGTTGAAGAAATATTTGAGGGTTTAAGAAATGGGTTTTGTTGTGGGGTCAATACAAAATTCGATTTCACGCCTAGGTAGGCTAGAAGTCTTCAAGAATACGCCAAGAAATTTATTAATGATAGAAATATCATTCAAAATCACATACTTCGTCCAAGACTTGGATAAGACGTCACATTGATACCAACTGTGACTTCTATCCCTTAACCTAGATAAGACCTCACAATGATACCTATAAACTTGCCATCTTCATTCACGATGTCACCTACGAAAAGTCCGGCTTTGTGCATTCCACACAAGGAAGTCAACAACGAAAGGTTCGGGGCTCTTTACTTATGGCTTGATATGACAATAATTGACTTTAGTAGTTTGGTTACTTGAATTCGCACAACAAGTTGGTTATGAATATAAAAGCTAACAACCTTACGAAAAGCATGATGAGTAGTTAACTAATTAATTCCTAAAATCACATCAAAGGCAAATATTTTCAAAAAGATAAGATCGATAGGTAACGTGAAAATGTTTATTTGAATCAAACAAGATTTAAAAATAGTAGCGTAACGAAGGCTCCTACTAACGAAGTTTAAACCAATAAGTCAAAGTTTAACTTCTTCGGAGTCAAATTTAAACGTTGAACACAACTAGGTGAAATAAAAGAGTGGGTAGAATCGGTATCTAACACTCAGATAGACTTCGCAAGAGCTTATGATTAACTTACCCGTGATAATTTTATTCGTGTTCCTCGTCACGAAAAAAAACGCCTCTCTTAAACTACGGGCTTTGGTTTGTCTTCGGGACGACCTTTGGTGCCTCCATCCTAGTTGAATTTGTCTTCTATAAATGACAAAATTGAGCTAAGTGACCTTCTCTTCCATAATTATAACATGCTTTGACGGCATGGCGCAGCGATTGGATCGATGTGTCCCTCTCCTCCGCATTTGAAGCATATGATAGGTGGTCTTTCTCCTTCCTTAACAACGGTGTTTGGTCTTGACGCCTTTCCATCATTGTTGAATCTCCGCTTTCTTGAAATGTCCATTCTTATTGTTTTGGCCTCGATTACCACCGTGGTTACCATATCCGCTTGTTGATTCCTCCACACTTGTTGTCACCGCTCGATGACTACTCTCACCGGTATTATAATTTTGCGGCTACTCTTTTTTTTAGTTATATTGACTCGTTATCGCGCTCCACCAATCGAGCCCTATTTACAACATCTCAATAAAAACACGCTTTATGAGAAATAAGATGTTGACGTATCTCCTGCTTTCAAACCTCTTAAAAACATTCGCGCCATTCTCTCTTCATTATCCACCAAGTGGGACGAAAATCGTGATAACTCCGCAAATTTTGCCTCGTATTGCGACACGCCATATTGTTTTGTTCTAACTTGATAAACTCCACCTCCTTCATGTGGCGAATACTTTCGTGAAAGTATTTGTCGTTGAATGCCTCCCGAACTTCTCCCAAGATATCTTCAAGACAAAGAAGTTGAGTACGCTTTTGGAATTCCCCACCAAGAATCGCCTCCTCCGCAAGAACATAAAGGCGGCAAAGGAACCTTTTGCTCCTCGAGCATCCCAAGACATCAAATATCTTGTAATCTGCTTTATCCATGCTTCCGCCGTAAGTGGTTTTGGCTCTCCCTTAAACTCCGGTGGTCCCAGCTCCTTGAATTGTTTAGCGGTGACCGCCTCGAGAGTTTTCCGTGTTTCCACCTACATTTTAAATGTAAGTCGCTTTACCGATGTTGCATGAATTCTAAAACCTCTTAAACGCATCATTGTTCATTCAATTGATCGGTGTTATTGTTTACGGGAGGATTATCGCCATCCTGTTGCACATTGTCCTGATTATTGATCTGTGGAGAATCAACAGTCTCCTGTGCTCCATTGCTATTCTCAACATTCTCGGATGCCATTTTCAAACATTGCCACAAAATAAGAGTTAATTGACATGCAACATATTATCACTATACTCTGATCGACCAATAAAATACCAAATAAACTTAGGTAGGTCATACTAGCGAAGGAATTCCCTATCTCTCCCCTCCTAGTTCTAGTCTCACATCTTAGCCAGGGATCATATCCCTAAGCTCTGATACCAACTGTGACGCCCCCAAAATTTGATATACGTCACCCATCTTGGGTCGCCACTTACATGGTACATAAATTTAAATACAAACTTAATTATACATCTGTCGTGTAACATACAACAATACATAAACTGAGAGTTCTAATAAGAATATTGTCATTTAGATAATATCCATACTCAAGGAGTCCTCATTACAATTATTATCACACTACTTCACAGAATAGTGAGGACTACTAATGCTATCTTCTGGACCATCACTCTTTTCCCCGACTGCGTCCCAAATATATTCTCATTTCTCAAGAGAACAAAGAAAGAAAGGGTGAGCTCAACTAGCCCAAAGAAGAAATATTATGACTAAGATAATGCAGAATAAATTATCATTAGCCTTCAACAGTGTTAAACTGATAAAATAAAATATACAACCAGTTTAACTGCAGCGGAATATGCAATCCATTAAAAGAGTCAAGTAGAAAATAAAGTCTACTATCTTTTAGGTTTTAAAAGGTTTTCATAAATTTTTATCACTAAGACTCAGTTTAATGAATAAACCACAATATCTAATCATCCCCGTACCACGGTCAAGGATTTTCATCAAATTATCAATGGTCATGACTATACCGAATCACCCCTGGTCATAATCATACCAAAAACTATCCATCACTGCATTACAGGCCACTGAGGACTTTTATCATATCATTTATAACAAGCCATGATTATACCGAATGATCCCTGGTCATAATCATACTAAGTTCATCTATACACGTAAGCCAAAGATAACATATTATAACATGAGGATGATGACAATGACATAATAATTCAATAAAACAAGTTCAAGAATTATTTTATCCGAGAATTAAGTATCGTCCAAATTGTCAACAAGATACTTGCTTTTGTAGAGTAAAATTCAAGAATGATCGTAAGAATATTTCCATGAAAAGATACTTTGATGAAACGCAAATATCAAGAATATTCTACTAATTTCATGGAGTATAGAAGTCAAAGTTTTAACCAACTGGTATAATAAAGAATGGAATAACAAAGAAATCACCATGCATGCAGATTGCAGATGTATGTGTTATTCCAACGAGTAATAATAATAACGGAACCAGTGTCGTGAAATTCACAATCGACAGGATGATCCAAATGTAATAATAAATGCTTGAATAATAATAAACAATGGAACCAGTCCGTGTAAAAAACACACGAATATGTGATATTCTAAATGTAATAATAAATGCGAAATAATAAACAATGGAACCAGTCCCCTGTAAACACACACGCATATGATATTCCAATAGAATAATAAAGAATGGAATAATGTAAGAAGATCACCAAGTATAGGGGATTCCACAGATACAAAGTTATTCCAATGTAATAAATAAGAATGGAATAATATAAGGATTTCACCAAGTATAGGTATGCCACAGATACAAAGTGTTATGTATAGGGTATGCCACTTTTACAAAGTTATTCCAATGAATAATAATGAATGGAATAATGTAAGTTCTGCTCATGAATAAGAAAGAATAACACCCCTTTACGGTACAACAAATAATATCCCTTACTGTAAAAGACACCGGATATCAAAGTAGTGAAGTACCGTATACTCTTCTTCTTTCTCTCTATAGATTTTCTCTATAGCTTCTCTCTATAATTTCTCTCTCTAGAGTTTCGTTGAATTGTAAGAAAATAATGAAGGAATGAGCTTCTATTTATAGGAAAATAGAATGCATAGTAATTAATCCATGAACGGTCCAGATTGATTTACTTTAATCGACGGTCCATATTTAAAGCAAAAAATTTTTAAATAAAATATCATATATTCTATTTATATAAAACATTTTACTATGCAAACACTATGTAACACTATGCAAAACACTATGCAACACTATGCATAATAAAATATAATATATTCTATTTATAGAATAACTTTAATAAAGTATTTTGTTTTATATAAAAGATGTTTCGCTTTTATTACGTTAATAATACGAATAAAACAAAAACGTCATTATCGCTAAAATAATTCATATTATTAATCGACAATAATGGAATCAAACCGAGTGACTTCTCACATAAGCATCAATAATCAATACCGTAATGCTACTATGCAACCACACGTATTATCGTATTTTTTACTACCGAAAGTAGTTCAACAAAGATCAATGGTAAAACTTCCGCCGTTATTTCAATAAAATATTTTTGTCGCTTTTCTTAATCCGATAATAATTACATTGTAGGGTCCACCAATGATTGAGTAGTTGTATGAATATTCCCTCGCTAAACCTAATATTCCCCGACCAATCGAATATAATATAACCACTTGCATACTTTGCAAAATTTATAAATACTACCCACAACTATAATATTATCTCAAATTCACACCATAATATTAAAAATTATTTCGACAAAATTTAAATCTTTATTGATAAAATCTGGGGTCTCACATATACAAGGTCGCATCAAGAAAAAGGGGTATGACAGTGGTGAAGAATGAAGCTAATGAGCTCATCCCGACTAGAACTATTAAAGGCTGGAGAGTATGTATGGATTATCGCAAGTTGAATAAAGCCACACGCAATGATCACTTTCCCTTGCCGTTCATTGATCAGATGTTGGACAGGTTAGTGGGACATCAATTCTACTGTCTGCTGGATGGATATTCCGGGTACAATCAAATTGCCATAGCTCCGGAAGATCAAGAAAAGACCACGTTCACATGTCCATACGGTACGTTTTCATTCCGGCGTATGTCTTTTGGTTTATGTAATGCGCCGGCAACCTTTCAACGATGTATGATGGCAATCTTCTCTGATATGGTCGAACAAAATTTAGAGGTATTCATGGATGACTTCTCCGTGTTCGGTGATAGTTTCTATTTGTGTTTGAAGAATCTGATCTTGGTGTTAAAAAGATGTGTGGAGACTAACCTGGTGCTTAACTGGGAAAAATGTCACTTTATGGTGCAAGAAGGGATTATTCTGAGACATAAGGTTTCCGCATCCGGATTAGAGGTAGATATAACAAAGATAGAAACGATTGAGAAATTACCTCCTCCATCATCTGTGAAGGGAATACGAAGCTTCTTGGGACATGCGGGTTTCTAAAGACGCTTTATTAAGGACTTCTCTAAAATCTCGAAACCTTTATGTTCCCTCTTGGAGAAAGATGTCACGTTCAAAATGGATCAGGCATGTATCGAGCCATTTGAGGTACTAAAGAAGAAATTGGTATCTGCTCCAATTATTGTAGCGCCCAATTGGTCTTTACCGTTTGAATTGATGTGCGACGCCAGTGATTACGCAGTGGGAGCAGTGTTGGGACAACGCCACGATAAGATTTTTCACACTATCTACTACTCTAGTAAGACGTTGACGAATGCTCAATTGAATTACACAACCACCGAAAAAGAGTTACTTGCAGTGGTGTTTGCCTTCGACAAATTCAGAGCTTATCTTATTGGCACCAAGGTAATAGTCTATACTGATCATTCTGCCACTAAATATCTGATTGAGAAGAAGGATGCCAAACCACAATTAATACGGTGGGTACTATTGTTACAAGAATTTGATCTGGAGATCCGGGATAGAAAAGGTACCAAAAATCAAGTGGTGGATCATCTTTCTCTGTTGGAAAACGCAAAGATACCGAAGGAAGACAACATACTGATTAATGAAAAATTTCCAGATGAATAACTGTTTCGGGTAACCACAATATTTCCATGGTACGCTGACTATGTGAACTATGTGGTTGCCAAGGTGTTACCTCCGGATTTGACCTCACAACAACGAAAGAAGTTCCTCCACGATGTGAAGCAATACTATTGTGATGAACCATTTCTATTTAAGGCCTGTGCAGATCAAATGATAAGACGTTGTGTGCCTCATGAAGAAATGGATAGTATATTAGGCCATTGCCACTCCTCCGATTACGGAGGTCATTATTCCGATGATCGAACAGCAGCAAAAGTACTACAATCGGGATTTTTTTGGCCTTCTTTATTCAAAGATGCTTATCTCTTTGTGCTGAAATGCGATCGATGCCAACGCGTAGGTAATATCTCCAAGCCCAATGAAATGCCACTCAACACAATTCTGGAGGTTGAACTATTCAACGTGTGGGGAATCAATTTTATGGGACCGTTTCCATCTTCCTTTATTAATCAGTACATCTTGTTAGCGGTCGATTATGTTTCCAAATAGGTAGAAGCCGCAGCATTACCCACGAATGATGCCAACGTCGTTCTCCAATTTTTAAAGAAAAACATCTTCACACGATTTGGGACACCGAGAGCGATAATAAGCGATGAGGGAACTCACTTCTGGAACAAGCAGTTCACTAAATTGCTTATAAAGTATGGGGTCCGTTATAAAATTGCTACTGCTTATCATCCCCAAACCAATGGTCAAGCGAAGGTCTCGAATAGGGAGATCAAGCGAATTCTGGAAAAAGTGGTCAATCCGTCACGAAAAATTGGTCATTTAAACTTGACGATGCTCTATGGGCATATCGAACAGCATACAAAAATCCGATCGGCATGTCACCGTACAGAATGGTATATGGAAAGGCGTGTCACCTTCTAGTAGAGCTAGAACACAGTGCACACTGGGCCATTAGAAAATTAAACTTTCATCTAGAAGCGGCGGGTGAGAAAAGGTTATCACAGTTAAATGAGATGGACGAATTTAGGTTCAATGCCTACGAGAACGCAAAGCTTTACAAAGAGAAAGTTAAAGCTTGGCATGATAAGAAAATTCTCGATTGGACATTTGAACCGGGCCAACAAGTATTACTGTTCAACTCCCGCTTGCGTCTATTTCCTGGAAAATTGAAATCCCGGTGGTCCGGCCCATTCGTGATTATATCTGTCGCTCCACACGAAAACATTGAGGTCGAGGAACCGAACGCCAAGCGTACATTCAAGGTTAAAGGCCAACATCTGAAACATTATTGGAGTGGACCCATTGAACGTCAAGCTATGGTCATGTACTTCTCCGATCCAGCGATCAAATGATCAACACCGAAAAGTCGGGCTGACGACTGAAAACCAAGCGCTACAGGGAGGCAACCCATAAAGTTTTTATTTTTATTCAATTTAATTTCATATTATTTCCCGTATTTAGTTCTTTAGTATTGCTAGTAAACATTCTAGTTGATGACATCTAAAATTTTCTCATGTGTGCAGGTGTTGTGCCAGTTGTTGACATCGAAATCTAAGCGCCCCAGCGCTTGGGTAACATGCAAATAGAGCGCCCCAGCACTAGCCTCCACCAACTCCTGCCGAGACATAGCGCCCGGCGCTAATATAGTATATAAAGACAATGCCCTAAGACCTTTGAGCCGCAGCCAAATTTCGGCCCCGACTCCCCGACGCTTCTATCAAGTCATTCCACAGCGCCCCGACGCTGAGATCCTTTTGAAGCTTCTGACCCTCAGCGCCCCGACGCTCCTATCAAGTCATTCCACAGCGCCCCGGTGCGGAGATCCTCTTGAAGCCTCTGACCCTCTGCGCCCCGGCGCTTGATCCAGTGCACACGCCAGCGCCCCGGCGCTGGCCCCAGGTTTGCGATTCCTATTTTAGTTACAAGTCTATTCGGTTCATGTTTCCACTTAACCCAAACACACGTTCCGCTTCTTTCGCACAATACTCGATTTTCTCTGTTAACTACCTCCCCAATCCATCTTCATATATCTACTGAATCCTTCAAGTGTTTCCACACCTACAATTCGGTCATTCTCGTGCCAATCAATTTTGTCTATTACACACATCTCCAAGGTATGCTTTGTATTACGTTCCACTCTCTGTTGTATCATAATTTCTGAATTGCATACAATAATGGCACAATTAAATTTCTCAATGACTTCAAAACGACAACGTGGAGATGGTTCCGGTTCCGCCTCGGCTCCTCCGAGATTTGATAGTCGATGATTTGTCTCCGCCGAGGCACAGGAACGCTATAACCGCATGGCAACCCGCTCTCCCATCCCCGAATGTGGTTTACGGCCCGACCAAACCAAAGATGGGGAAATAGCGGTCATGATAGCGAAAAGAAACTGGTTCTCCCTCACCGAACAACTTGACCCAACAATGATTGCAGTCGTGAAAGAATTCTATGCCAACGTTCCTGAACACGATCACTATGAAGTGTTTGTCAGGGGAAAAATCGTGGAAATCAGAGATGAGGACATAAATGGGTGCTATCAAATGGATTTAGAGGACCTGAACGACGAATATGCCGGGCTTCTAAGCCAAGATCCAGATTATGAGAAGATAATCCGAGAGCTGTGTCAACCGGGCACCACATGGACAGTGCATGAACGTGGTAGCATGACCTTCCCCCACTCTCATCTCAGCCTGTATGGGAAGGCGTGGTATGCCTTCATCTGTGCCAAACTCATTCCATGCACGCATGTGAGCCATGTCACTAAAGAAAGAACGGTTTTGCTATATTCAATTATTCAAGGCTTGCAAATAGATGTCGGTCACATGATCCAGCAAACCATTCTCCGAGCATCTCGAGGTGGAACCACAGGAGGTTTACCCCATCCTTCATTGATATGTGTTCTATGTGCCAAGTTTGGGGTGAAATGGAAATCGGATGAGATGATTCAAACGCCTATGCCAGTTTTGGACCACAAGTTTGTTAGGTTTGTAATATTCAAGAACGCGATCAAATTGCATAAATAAGCTGAAACGTGTAAAAATCAGAGTTTAAAATTTTACAAACCATATACCCGGATCACCCTTTATGCACAATTATTAATTAAACGAAAAAGATGAATAAGAAACATACCCTTGAAGATCCGAGCTTCCTCAGGTACAAGTTCACCTCCAATCCTTTTCGCGTTTAACTTGAATCCACCGGGTTTGGTTCATTCCTTTGATCAACGTTAGCCACCCAGGTGTTTGGCCTCTAGAGGTGATCTACCAAGGAAAAAGAATTTTCAAGAAGAAGGGGTATTGGCTAAACCCTAGTTTTTCTATCTCTATAGAAAAAGGAGCGTACTCTCCAACATTTGGAATTGCGTATATTTGATATCTGATATAAGACTCCTCTTATAAAGATATCAGGTAACCTTATTTAATAAAATAAAGTATTATTTAATTAAACTCTTTTAATTAAATGGGCTCCCTAATCTTATTAGGGATAATTAATTAAACTCCTTTAACTAATTTTCCCTCCTAATCCTATTAATAATAAATGAGAGTACTTATATTAAATTAATTTCTAAACTCTTTTAGAAATTAAAATAATAATAATAATTGTAATAATATTAATAAGACTCCTCTTATTAATTTATATTTAATATTTCTAAAATATTAAATAATAAATATTAAGCTATTTAATTTATTCTATCACCATAGATTAAATTAAATATACATAACATATTATTACGATTATGCCATTAACTTCTTAAATAATTATTCTTCCTTTTATGGTGTGACCCTTTAGGTTCTCCATATTAAACCTATTATGAATAAATCAATTAGAATAATTCTAATCTTATTTAAATAAATAAATTAAATAATTAATTTATTTAAATAAATAATATTTATTCTACAATAGGGATAAGCCTCCCTAGCGATCAACGACTTTCCGAGATAATATAGATTTCAACATTAATCATTAAAGAACCTTTGAGTAAATAGTTACTTCAGATGCAATTCAATCCTTCCACCATACAATGTCCCAATTAAATATAAGACATGGAATTACCATCAAGTCTTATTTTATTTAATTATATGTATTTCGATCTCTTAAATGCACAACTCAAATAATGCAAATTAGAAACTCCTTTCTAATTTCATTCTCGCCTTAACCAAGGACTCTTTTGGGTTATCATTTATCGAATCACATAGGACATTTCTCTTCTTTTATTAGAAGTGGTAGATTCTTTATTGATCATACATTATCTCCATGTACAACTTATTATACCCAAGCATACCCTTTGATATACCCTAAGGGTCTTAAGGAATAAGTCAAAGTATAACTCATCATACACAAGATACTATGATGATCTCAAGTCCAAGGATCACTTGTCTACTATCACTACTGAGAATTCTATTGACGAGCAAATAAAACTCCATTAGGTATTCCTTAGCGAGCCACGTTCTCATGAACTTATTCTCTAATAAGCACCTACATACTTGCTTTAGTGTCTCCACACAAATGATCATGAGATCAATCATCCTCATCCAATGAGCAAACAACGTATGTACCAATCTATCCGGATTCACTAATCCCCAATTTAGTAATCCAACGATTGGGAACTATTTTAGTTTTAAGCTTTCTAAGAATTTAGATCTCATTAGAATGATCATCATCATTATTCTAAAAGCATTGCTTAAAACTATGGGTTTATCACATATTATAAAAACGACATCATGTAGATAATTAAAAGCCTTTAATAAATTAATACTTTTATTAATAAATGAATAAGATTGTTACAAAGTATATGCTTTATCATCAAACATGATTGGCTTGTGTGCATACTACTTTCAATCTCCCACTTGCACTAAAGCCAATCGTCATGGTATCTCATACTCTTCTTCTCTAAGTGACGATTATCCTGCTGTTGGATAAGCTTTAGTTAATGGATATGTAATGTTGTTCATGAGAGTCCACTATCTCTATAGTGATTTCCCATCTTTCAATGATTCTAATAATCAAATGAAAGTGCCACAACACATGTTTAGATCCAAGATGAGACTTAGGAACTATTCCTAGTTCTGTAATGAACTTTTAATCCAAACAATCAACTTTTAGCTTCATTTATAGCTATATACTTTGTCTTTATCACTAAACCAAAGAACTCTTTCTTTGTTTGGAACCTTTCAATTCAACTGCACCACCGCTTCAAGATAACGCTTTACCTTAAAGTGGATTTTTCTATCATCTTGGTCTGTCTGAAAAACTTGAGTCTGTTAAGTCCTCTAGTTTTAATTTAGACCCACCATGAATATGATCACATCCTTAGTGCCGGTTAAGCACTTTAAGATGTTTTTTTTTACTGACTTATAGTGAACTTCTCCATAATATGACTTATCAACATCAGGTCTCATACATTTCATTGCATACATGATTGTCTCTCATGCGACCTCTCTTTTCAAGAGTCTGTGGGGACTATTAAGAGAGATACACTCCATAGCTCATCGACATGAGACATCTCTTGGAGTTTGTCATGCTAAACGACTTTAACATCAAATGAATATACGTTCCTTGGGTTAAGTCGAGCATCCTCTTGTATCTATCTATATAGATTTTATCCCCAATTAAGATACTCTTCCCAAACCATTCATGGAGGAATGTTTAGACAACTTTATCTTTACTGATTGTAGCATTGATAAGTTATTCCTCATCCGTAGTATATCAACATATAATACTAGAAATTTACCGATGCTCCCACTGACCCTTTTGTACACACTAGAAGTCTTACTTCATCGAATGTAACTCTGGATCATCATCTTCTATGATATGTACCTCATCATCATCATCCATGATGAATCCATACCTCCTAGGTATCTTTGGTACTATTCTAGATTTACGATTCAGTTGTGGTATAATAGGTCTATCTACAGGTTCCTCTTATTTGACTTATAGTATTTTGTGGTTCTTGAACTCTTCAAGATCTATTATCCTCCTACTAGCCCCTTTTAATGATAAACACCTTTATCTTAGAAGGCAGCGTGTTTCGTAACAAACACTTTTTGCTAAGTAGAATTATAGAACATATACCCTAAACTTACTTTAGGATGTCCCACAAATCTGTACATGTCAAATCTTGTCCCAAGCTTATCCTTCGAAACCTTTTCACATAAGTTGGACAACCCTTATCTTAACATACTTAAGATTAGGAATCCTCCACATCCATAACTTTTATGGAGTCTTGAAATGGATTTTGAGGTTACCTTTTACGTGAATATCGACCATTTCTAGGACATGATCCTGAAGGATCTTTGGAATGTCGGTAAAATCATTTTGGACCGTACCATATTCAACAAGGTATGATTTTTCCTTTCAGATACATCAATCAATTATTACGTATCATGAGGTGTCCATTATGAGAAAAACCATTTGAGATGATCTAGAAACTTATTGCACAAGTATTTATTCCTTGATCTAATCAAAGAATCTTAATACTTTTCCAATTTGTTTCACTTCTGAATTCGTTGAACCTTTCAAATAATTCACACTTGTATATCAACAAATACATACATTCAACTCTTTGAATGATCATCTCCTTTTCTTATACTAGTTTGTTCAATTTACAAAATAATTTTTCACGTAAGTCAGTATACAAAATCCATTAAGTAATCTTTTCAGTTCTATACTGAAACATTATTATTATAAATAGAACAACAATTGTTCTTAATTATAATACCAAAAATTTTATTGTCCAACAATAAAATGGAAATAATGTTTCTAACAAGAATTGGAATACAATAACAACTTATTGACTTAATAGATTTGCACAGTAGGCGTTGTTAAACTATAAGTTTCTATAGCTAATGCAAAGAACCTTTGCTTCATTTTCCACATATAGGATTACTTATCTTTGTTTAACTTTCTACTTACATTGGTCCTTCATAAATCTATATTTATGATAACCAAAGTCGGTATCCAATACCCAAGTAGAACCTTGACTTAAAGAAAAATTATTTTAAATCATGAACAAATTTGTATTTATAACCTAAACTTCATTAAGCTTCTTTGGTTAGCCTCGCAAGGTGCTTCTCATGATTTCTTTCCGGTGTCCATGCTTATTGCGGTGGAAGCAAACTCCTTTGCTATCCGTGTCGCTTTTTTTTTTCTTATTATCCTTTGTTTTTTTTTTGCCTTTGCTATATACCTTCTTTGAATCGTTCTTCTTTTCAGAAGATCCTTTGGCCCCTACCAGTAAGACATGATCTTTCTTGGTTGGAAAGTGACTCTCAACATTTTCAACATGTTAATCAAATCAGCAAAGCTGATATCTAGCTTGTTCATATGAAAAATTCACAACAATTGTGAAAGGAGTCCGGGAGTGAGTGCAAGATCAAATCTTGGCTCAACTCTCCATCCATGACAAAACTCGTTGTCCTAATTGATCAATCAAATTGATAATGTTAAGGACTTTTATCTGTCTTTAGTAGTGTCACTTGGGTCATTCTAGATCGGAAGAGCTCCTTAGATATCTCGATATCTATCGGTCCTACTTTCCTCACCATCAACTACTTGATGTGCGGGAATATAGTAGAAAGCATCCATAGTTTCTTCGCGACCTTTGAAGCTCGTTACTTTCGTAGATGCGAGCATGATGCATTGAGCCAATCATGCATCATCTTGCCACTTTCTAAAAGTAGCAATGTCTTCCTCAGAGGCATTGTCTGCAACCATTGTAGGGACAGACGTATTAAGGACATATGATAGCTTTTCAGCCATGAGAACTATTCTCAATTCCTTAACCAATCCGAGTAGTTCGGTCCGGTTAATTAACATCAAATATGTTTCGCAGTGATAGTAATTTTAGACATTATAAAATTCTGTAAATGAATTTGTAATTAACAACATTTTAACATACATTCTTTTATTAATTACCAAAATAATTTAGGTCTTGTTTTAAATTGGTATCTCCCACTATTTTCTTCAAACTATATTACCCTCAATATATAGTTCGGCAAAATCTAATTAAAGATTTGCTAGTGAGAATAAGGATCCCATTTCAAATGTATATAGCCTTATGGTGACACAACAAACTATATATAAATAAATAGGTAGACAACTTTTGTCAATTACATCAACTATGCAACTCCTTTTCTTTTGCCTCTTAGATTATTTTGATCAAGTGGTGGCACATCCGAATCAAAATTATCCAAGTTAAGTTCGACCTATCACTCCATATATTCAAAAAAGAAAAATATCATCCTTGTGGTGACACAACAAAACAATATTATTCAATTTTATTTATAAACATCAAATGTGATAAATTAACATCTTAAATACTTAATACTTGCCTTGTGGTGACACAACAAACTCATATTAAATATTTAATACTCTATTAATTTTATCATGCTAGAAGGCGACGTTCGATATTCCAAATATCTTTGAGCGCCGAGGACTTAATATAAAAATTGAGGGTTTGTTATTAATTTGTCTCATCTTGTTTAGCGCATGCATGCACATATATATATAAAATATGCATCATATTAATGAACATGCGAAGCATGTTTGCATAATATATAATATATATAGTATAAGCATGCACATATAGAATACTATATTCTACTTTCGGATTGATTATGGACTTTTATTCTAGTTTGGTTCACTAGAGCCACCAAGTGAACCAAAAATGGTCAAACCCTAGGGGTGCAAGAAATAATATTTAAATATAACTATTACATTTAAACCCGGCTCCATTACAAACGGGTCTTCAAGCGCTCCTTGCTCCTTGATCTCCAATTTTTAAAATTTAATTCTAACTATTCCTATTACAAAACTATTTAAAATAAATAGAAACCTTGATGATCGTGATCGAGGGAAGTACATAGGAGGAGATAGAATTTACATTCAGAAAAATTAGAGAAGGCGAGTACGCAGAGACCCCATTTAATAAAACCCATACATTCATGCATCCAACTAAAATAAAATCCAATCACATTGGTCAATAGTCCATAATCAATCCCATTTATTATCATACACATCATCATATGCATCAATAAATAACATTCATCCTATGAATAATAAATATTTAATATATATATTGATATCATTTAATGGGCAAATTTAGTTAGTATAAAATCTATTTTTGAATCAAAATAAACTCCTTTATTTTAATCCAAATTTAAATCAAAATAAAACTATTTTATTTTAATTTATCCTATTTTGAATAAAATAAAATATTTTATTTTAATCAAAATCTTTAATCAAAATAAACTCCTTTATTTTAATTAATTATGGAATCGATTCCATAAAAAAAAAAATATTAAAGGAAACACGAATTCTTTTCTATTCACAAATAAACTCCTTTATTTTGAATAATATGAAATCTTATTTCATATTTAAATAAACTCCTTTATTTAATGAAATACGGATTCTCTTTCCAATTCACAAATAAACTCCTTTATTTTGAATAATATGAAATCTTATTTCATATTTAAATAAACTCCTTTATTTAATGAAATACTTGATTCTCTTTCCAATTCACAAATAAACTCTTTTATTTTGAATAGCATGAAATCTTATTTCATATCTAAATAAACTCCTTTATTTAATGAAATACTGATTCTCTTTTTCAATTCACAAATAAACTCTTTTATTTTGAATAATATGAAATCTTATTTCATATCTAAATAAACTCCTTTATTTAAGGAAACTTGAATCCAATTTTAACTCTAATTAGTTATCATGGAATCCAATTCTAACTCTAATTAGTTAGCATGAAATTCAATTTTAAAATTAAAATAAACCTTTTTATTTTAATATTAAAATAAACATTTTAGTTTAAAATTAAAATAAACTTTTTATTTTAATTATAAAATAACTAAGAATAATATATATATATATATATATATATATTAACCGTATATATATTTATATCATATATCAAATATATATATATATATATATATATACGCTTAATATATATATAATATATATATATAAACATTGAATCATGCAAGTTAACATCTTGATTTATGCATGAATCCCTTGATTTATATGCATCCATTATTTGTTACTGACCATGATTTCCTTGATAATTTTTTTTTTTTTTAAAAACAAAAAGCTAGCAATGTGGACTCAACTATCCGGATTTCAAAGTCACGTGGAATGAAAGTCACCGGGATTCCTTCAAAAATACGACATGCATTTTTCGAAAAAAATATTTTGTGAAAATAGTTTTCTAAAAATTAAATTTTTTCATAAAATAATAATTTTATACAACAAATTATGCCCAATTAAATTGTTCTAAACACATATCAATATAGATATTAAATTAAAAAAATTAATAATTTACATAAAGGTTTGGCTTTGATACCACTGTTAGGTTTGTAATATTCAAGAACGTGATCAAATTGCATAAATAAGCGGAAACGTGTAAAAATCAGAGTTTAAAATTTTACAAACCATATCCCCGGATCACCCTTTATGCACAATTATTAATTAAGCGAAAAAGATGAATAATAAAAATCATACCCTTGAAGATCCGAAGCTTCCTCGGTACAAGTTCACCTCCAATCCTTTTTCGCGTTTAACTTGAATCCACCGGGTTTGGTTCCTTCCTTTGATCAACGTTAGTCACCCGTGTTTGGCCTCTAGAGGTGATCCACCAAGAAAAAAAAATTTTCAAGAAGAAGGGTATTTGGCTAAACCCTAGTTTTTCTATCTCTATAGAAAAGGATGTACATACTTATTAAACATTTGGAATTCGTACATTTTGATATCCGATATAAGACTCCTCTTATAAAGATATCAAGTAACCTTATTTAATAAAATAAATTATTATTTAATTAAACTCTTTTAATTAATTAAGCTCTCCTAATCTTATTAGGGATAATTAATTAAACTCCTTTAACTAATTTTCCTCCTAATCCTATTAGGAATAAATGAGAGTACTTATATTAAATTAATTTCTAAACTCTTTTAGAAATTAAAATAATAATAATAATTGTAATAATATTAATAAGACTCCTCTTATTAATTTATATTTAATATTTCTAAAATATTAAATAATAAATATTAAGCTATTTAATTTATTCTATCACCATAGATTAAATTAAATATACATAACATATTATTACGATTATGCCATTAACTTCTTAAATAATTATTCTTCCTTTTATGGTGTGACCCTTTAGGTTCTCCATATTAAACCTGGTTGTGAATAAATCAATTAGAACAATTCTAATCTTATTTAAATAAATAAATTAAATAATTAATTTATTTAAATAAATAATATTTATTCTAATAATAGGGATAAGCCTCCTAGCGATCAACGACTTTTCGGATAATATAGATTTCAACATTAATCATTAAAGAACCTTTGAGTAAATAGTTACTGTAATGCAATTCAATCCTTCCACCATACTGATGTCCCAATTAAATATAAGACATGAAATTATTGTCAAGTCTTATTTTATTTAATTATATGTATTTCGACTCTTAAATGCACAACTCCAAATAATGCAAATTAGAAACTCCTTTCTAATTTCATTACGCCTTAACCCAAGGACTCTTGGGTTATCATTTATCGAATCACATAGGACATTTCTCTTCTTTTAATAAGAAGTGGTAGATTCTTTATTGATCATACATTATCTCCATGTACAACTTATTATACCCAAGCATAACCTTTGATATACCCTAAGGGTCTTAAGGAATAAGTCAAAGTATAACTCATCATACACAAGATACTATGATGATCTCAAGTCCAAGGATCACTTGTACTACTATCACTTTCTGAGGAATTCTATTGACGGTAAGTAAAACTCCATTAGGTATTCCTTAGCGAGCCACGTTCAAATGAACTTATTCTCTAATAAGCACCTACATACTTGCTTTAGTGTCTCCACACAAATGATCATGAGATCAATCATCCTCATCCAATGAGAAAGCAACGTATGTACCAATCTATCCGGATTCACTAATCCCCAATTTAGTAATCCAACGATTGGGAACTATTTTAGTTTTAAGCTTTCTAAGAATTTAGATCTCATTAGAATGATCATCATCATTATTCTAAAAGCATTGCTTAAAACTATGGGTTTATCACATATTATAAAAGCGACATCATGTAGATAATTAAAAGCCTTTAATAAATTAATACTTTTTATTAATAAATGAATAAGATTATTACAAAGTATATGCTTTATCATCAAACATGATTGGCTTGTGTGCATACTACTTTCAATCTCCCACTTGCACTAAAGTCGATCGTCATGGGTATCTCATACTCTTCTTCTCTAAGTGACGATTATCCTGTTTGTTGGATAAGCTTTAGTTAATGGATATGTAATGTTGTTCATGAGAGTCCACTATCTCTATAGTGATTTCCCATCTTTCAATGATTCTAATAATCAAATGAAAGTGCCACAACACATGTTTAGATCCAAGATGAGACTTAGGAACTATTCCTAGTTACGTAATGAACTTTTCATCCAAACAATCAACTTGCGACTTCATTTATAGCTATATACTTTGTCTTTATCACTAAACCAAAGAACTCTTTCTTTGTTTGGAACCTTTCGATTCAACTTGCACCACTTTGTTCGAGATAACGCTTTATCTTAAAGTGGATTTTTCTCGTCATCTTGGTGCATCTCGAAAAACTTGAGTCATTAAGCCCTCTAGTTTTAATTTAGACCCACCATGAATATGATCACATCCTTAGTCTTAGGTTAAGCACTTTAAGATGTTTTTTTTGACGACTAGTGAACTTCTCCATAATATGGTGATCAACATCGGGTCTCGTACATTTCATTGCATACATGATTGTCACTCATGCGACCTCTCTTTTCAGGAGTCTGTGGAGACTATTAAGATAGATACACTCCATAGCTCATCGACATGAGACATCTCTTGGAGTTTGCCATGCTAAACGACTTTAGCATCAAATGAATATACGTTCCTTGGGTTAAGTCGAGCATCCTCTTGTATCTATCTATATAGATTTTATCCCCAATTAGGATACTCTTCCCAAACCATTCATGGAGGAATGTTTAGACAACTTTATCTTTACTGATTATAGCATTGATAAGTTATTCCTCATCCGTAGTATATCAACATATAATACTAGAAATTTCACGATGCTCCCACTGACCCTTTTGTACACACTAGAAGTCTTACTTCATCGAATGTAACTCTGGATCATCATCTTCTATGATGTGTACCTCATCATCATCATCCATGATGAATCCATACCTCCTAGGTATCTTTGGTACTATTCTAGATTTACGATTCGGTTGTGGTATAATAGGTCTATCTACAGGTTCCTCTTATTTGACTTATAGTATTTTTGGTTCTTGAACTCTTCAAGATCTATTATCCTCCTACTAGCCCCTTTAATGATAAACACCTTTATCTTAGAAGGCGTGTTGTTTCGTAACAAAAACCTTTTTGCTAAGTAGAATTATAGAACATATACCCTAAACTTACTTTAGGATGTCCCACAAATCAGTACATGTCAAATCTTGTCCCAAGCTTATCCTTGAAACCTTTTCACATAAGTTGGACAAACCCTTATCTTAACATACTTAAGATTAGGAATCCTCCCCATCCATAACTTTTATGGAGTCTTGGGGTGGATTTTGAGGTTACCTTTTCAGTGAATGCACGACCATTTCTAGGACATGATCCTGAAGGATCTTTGGAATGTCGGTAAAATCATTTTGGACCGCACCATATTCAACAAGGTATGATTTTTCCTTTCGGATACATCAATCAATTATTACGTATCTTGAGGTGTCCATTATGAGAAAACCATTTGAGATGATCTAGAAACTTATTGCACAAGTATTTATTCCTTGATCTAATCAAAGAATCTTAAAACTTTGCCAATTTGTTTCACTTCAATTCTTTGAACCTTTCAAATAATTCACACTTGTATTCAACAAATACATACATTCAACTCTTTGAATGATCATCTCCTTTTCTTATACTAGTTTGTTCAATTTACAAAATAATTTTTCATGTAAGTCAAGTATACAAAATCCATTAAGTAATCTTTCGGTTCTATACTGAAACATTATTATTATAAATAGAACAACAATTTTTCTTAATTATAATACCAAAAATTTTATTGTCCAACAATAAAATGGAAATAATATTTCTAACAAGAATTGGAATACAATAACAACTTATTGACTTAATAGATTTGCACAGAAGCGCGATGCTAAACTATAAGTTTCTATAGCTAATGCAGCAACCTTTGCTTCATTTTCCACATATAGGATTACTTATCTTTGTTTAACTTTCTACTTCTACTTGGTCCCTTCATAAATCTATATTTATGATAATCAAAGTCGGTATCCAATACCCAAGTAGAACCTTGACTTAAAGAAAAAATTATTTTAAATCATGAATAAATTTGTATTTGTAACTGAAACTTCATTAAGCTTCTTTGGTTAGCCACTGCAAGGTGCTTCTCGCAGTTTCTTTCCAGTGTCCATGCTTATTGCAGTGGAAGCAAACTCCTTTGCTATCCGTATTAGTTTTTTTCTTATTATCCTTTGTTTTTTTTTGCCTTTCTATATACCTTCTTTGAATCGTTCTTCTTTTCAGAAGATCCTTTGGCCCCTACCAGTATGACATGATCTTTCTTGGTTGGAAAGTGACTCTCAACATTTTCAACATGTTAAGCAAATCAGCAAAGCTGATATCTAGCTTGTTCATATGAAAAATTCACAACAATTGTGAAAGGAGTTCGGGAGTGAGTGCAAGATCAAATCTTGGCTCAACTCTCCATCCATGACAAAACTCGTTGTCCTAATTGATCAATCAAATTGATAATGTTAAGGACTTTTTATTTGTCTTTATAGTGTCATTGGTCATTCTAGATCGGAAGAGCTCCTTAGATATCGATATCTATCGGTCCTACTTTCCTCACCATCAACTACTTGATGTGCGGGAATATAGTAGAAGCATCCATAGTTTCTTCTTGACGTAATTGAAGCTCGTTACTTTCATAGATGCGAGCATGATGCATTGAGCCAACTGTGCATCATCTTGCCACTTTCTAAAAGTAGCAATGTCTTCCTCAGAGGCATTGTCTGCAACCATTGCAGGGACAGACGTATTAAGGACATATGATAGCTTTTCAGCCATGAGAACTATTCTCAATTCCTTAACCAATCCGAGTAATTCGGTCTGGTTAATTAACATCAAATATGTTTCGCAGTGATAGTAATTTTAGACATTATAAAATTCTGTAAATGAATTTGTAATTAACAACATTTTAACATACATTCTTTTATTAATTACCAAAATAATTTAGGTCTTGTTTTAAATTGGTATCTCCCACTATTTTTTTCAAACTATATTACCCTCAATATATAGTTCGGCAAAATCTAATTAAAGATTTGCTAGTGAGAATAAGGATCCCATTTCAAATGTATATAGCCTTGTGGTGACACAACAAACTATATATAAATAAATAGTAGACAACTTTTGTCAATTACATCAACTATGCAACTCCTTTTCTTTTGCCTCTTAGATTATTTTGATCAAGTGGTGGCACATCCGAATCAAAATTATCCAAGTTAAGTCCGACCTATCACTCCATATATTCAAAAAAGAAAAATATCATCCTTGTGGTGACACAACAAAACAATATTGTTCAATTTTCTTTATAAGCATCAAATGTGATAAATTAACATCTTAAATACTTAATACTTGCCTTGTCGTGACACAACAAACTCATATTAAATATTTAATACTCTATTAATTTTATCATGCTAGAAAAGCGACGTTCGATATTCCAAATATCTTTGAGCGCTTAGGACTTAATATAAAAATTAAGGGGTTTATTATTAATTTGTCTCATCTTGTTTAGCGCCATGCATTTATATATATATAAAATACGCGTCGTATTAATGAACATGCGAAGCAAGTTTGCATAATATATAATATATATAGTATAAGCATGCACATATAGAATACTATATTCTACTCGGATTGATTATGGACTTTTATTATAGTTTGGTTCACTAGAGCCACCAAGTGAACCAAAAATTGTCAAACCTAGGGGTGCAAGAAATAATATTTAAATATAACTATTACATTTAAACCGGGCTCCATTATAAATCTGTCTTCAAGCGCTCCTTGCTCCTTGATCTCCAATTTTTAAAATTTAATTCTAACTATTCCTATTACAAAACTATTTAAAATAAATAGAAACCTTGATCGTGAGTCGAGGGAAGTACATAGGAGGAGATAGAATTTACATTAAGAAAAATTAGATAAGGCGAGTCTGTGAGACCCCATTTAATAAAACCCATACATTCATGCATCCAACTAAAATAAAATCCAATCACATTGGTCAATAGTCCATAATCAATCCCATTTATTATCATACACATCATCATATGCATCGATAAATAACATTCATCTTATGAATAATAAACATTTAATATATATATATATATTGATATCATTTAATGGGCAAATTTAGTTAGTATAAAATCTATTTTTGAATCAAAATAAACTCCTTTATTTTAATCCAAATTTAAATCAAAATAAAACTATTTTATTTTAATTTATCCTATTTTGAATAAAATAAACTATTTTATTTTAATCAAAATCTTTAATCAAAATAAACTCCTTTATTTTAATTAATTATGGAATCCAATTCCATAAAAAAAAAAAATTATTAAAGGAAACACGAATTCTTTTCTATTCACAAATAAACTCCTTTATTTTTGAATAATATGAAATCTTATTTCATATTTAAATAAACTCCTTTATTTAATGAAATACGGATTCTCTTTCCATTTCACAAATAAACTCCTTTATTTTGAATAATATGAAATCTTATTTCATATTTAAATAAACTCCTTTATTTAATGAAATACTGGATTCTCTTTCTTTCCAATTCACAAATAAACTCTTTTATTTTAAATAACTTGAAATCTTATTTCATATCTAAATAAACTCCTTTATTTAATGAAATATGGATTCTCTTTCCAATTCACAAATAAACTCTTTTATTTTGAATAATATGAAATCTTATTTCATATCTAAATAAACTCCTTTATTTAAGGAAACTTGGAATCCAATTTTAACTCTAATTAGTTATCATGGAATCCAATTCTAACTCTAATTAGTTAGCATGAAATTCAATTTTAAAATTAAAATAAACCTTTTATTTTAATATTAAAATAAACATTTTAGTTTAAAATTAAAATAAACTTTTTATTTTAATTATAAAATAATTAAGAATAATATATATATATATATATATATATATATATATATATATATATATATAAACATTTGAATCATATATATTAACATCTTGATTTACATGCACATGAATCCCCCTTGATTTAGTGTATCCATTATTTATTACAACCATGATTTCCGTAGATAATTTAATTTTTTTTTTTTTTAAAAAAAAAACCGCTAACAACAAGACTCAACTATCCGGATTTCAAAGTCACGTGGACAAAGAAAACACATCATCGATTCCTTCAAAAACATGATATTACGACGATTATTTCAAAAATATTTTGTGAAAATAGTTTTCGCAAAATTAAATTTTTTTTTTATAAAATAATAATTTTATACAACAAATTATGCCCAATTAAATTGTTCTAAACACATATCAATATAGATATTAAATCAAAACAATTAATAATTTACATAAAGGTTTGGCTTTGATACCCTTTATTAGGTTTGTAATATTCAAGAACGCGATCAAATTGCATAAATAAGCGGAAGCGTGTAAAATCGAGTTTAAAATTTTACAAACCATATACCCGGATCACCCTTTATGCACAATTATTAATTAAGCGAAAAAGATGAATAAATCATACCCTTGAAGATCCGAAGCTTCCTCGGTACAAGTTCACCTCCAATCCTTTTCGCGTTCAACTTGAATCCACCGGTTTAGTTCCTTCCTTTGATCAACGTTAGCCACCCAGTGTTTGGCCTCTGGAGGTGATCCACCAGGAAAAAAAATTTTCAAGAAGAAGGGTATTGGCTAAACCCTAGTTTTTCTATCTCTATATAGAAAAGGAGCGTACTCTCAAACATTTGGAATTATGTATATATTTGATATCCGATATAAGACTCCTCTTATAAAGATATCGTGTAACCTTATTTAATAAAATAAGGTATTATTTAATTAAACTCTTTTAATTAAATGGGCTCCCTAATCTTATTAGGGATAATTAATTAAACTCCTTTAACTAATTTTCCTCCTAATCCTATTAGGAATAAATGAGAGTACTTATATTAAATTAATTTCTAAACTCTTTTAGAAATTAAAATAATAATAATAATTGTAATAATATTAATAAGACTCCTCTTATTAATTTATATTTAATATTTCTAAAATATTAAATAATAAATATTAAGCTATTTAATTTATTCTATCACCATAGATTAAATTAAATATACATAACATATTATTACGATTATGCCATTAACTTCTTAAATAATTATTCTTCCTTTTATGGTGTGACCCTTTAGGTTCTCCATATTAAACCGGTTGTGAATAAATCAATTAGAACAATTCTAATCTTATTTAAATAAATAAATTAAACAATTAATTTATTTAAATAAATAATATTTATTCTGACAATAGGGATAAGCCTCCCTAGCGATCAACGACTTTCGGATAATATAGATTTCAACATTAATCATTAAAGAACCTTTGAGTAAATAGTTATCGTACAATTCAATCCTTCCACCATACAACGTCCCAATTAAATATAAGACATGGAATTCTTGTCAAGTCTTATTTTATTTAATTATATGTATTTCGACTCTTAAATGCACAACTCCAAATAATGCAAATTAGAAACTCCTTTCTAATTTCATTACGCCTAACCAAGGACTCTTTGGGTTATCATTTATCGAATCACATAGGACATTTCTCTTCTTTTTAATAGAAGTGGTAGATTCTTTATTGATCATACATTATCTCCATGTACAACTTATTATACCCAAGCATACCCTTTGATATACCCTAAGGGTCTTAAGGAATAAGTCAAAGTATAACTCATCATACACAAGATACTATGATGATCTCAAGTCCAAGGATCACTTGTCTTTACTATCACTCTGAGAAATTCCTATTGACGAGCAAGTAAAACTCCATTAGGTATTCCTTAGCGAGCCACGTTCGATGAACTTATTCTCTAATAAGCACCTACATACTTGCTTTAGTGTCTCCACACAAATGATCATGAGATCAATCATCCTCATCCAATGAGAAAGCGGCGTATGTACCAATCTATCCGGATTCACTAATCCCCAATTTAGTAATCCAACGATTGGGAACTATTTTAGTTTTAAGCTTTCTAAGAATTTAGATCTCATTAGAATGATCATCATCATTATTCTAAAAGCATTGCTTAAAACTATGGGTTTATCACATATTATAAAACAGCATCATGTAGATAATTAAAAGCCTTTAATAAATTAATACTTTTTATTAATAAATGAATAAGATTGTTACAAAGTATATGCTTTATCATCAAACATGATTGGCTTGTGTGCATACTACTTTCAAAGTTGATCAGCCGGTATAAAGTGTGGACGGGTGGGGAAAATCACCCTAGGGGATTGGGTTTCATAATTCTCCAAGTTGCACCTACACAAGCCCCACCACCTCAGGCTCCACCTACTTATGGTCCATCTACAGTAGCTCATCGTGGTGTGGTCCCCGAAGCAGTCCAACGGGAGATAGACGGCTGGTTATACAACATGGAGTCCCAGAATGTACGTCATTTAAGCGTCGAAGACGTGATTTTTAAATTTTAGTTGACCAATTTGCAGCCTGAATATACATGATCGTCCAATCACATCCGGCGCGTCAACTCGCCATTTCCCAACCTGCTCCGATTCGCGATATTTTCCCCTTCCATCAAGAGATGAGCGAGGATGAGGATGCTCCACTCGAGGAATAAGCTCGTCAGGGAAGTCCTCTGTTTTATTTTGCCTTATTTTTTGCATGAGGACATTGCTCTAGATTAGTTTGGGGGTAGTAGTTAATTTTTAGTTGTAGTTTATTATAGTTTGTGGATTTGGTTTGTGATTGTTAGTTTAATGTTGCATTTAGAATTACATGTTAATTCTAACTTTTGATAGTACGGGTATTTGGGGGCCAATGATGAAATTAGAATTGCATGAACAAGTCTAGTAAGGATTGTTGAGTCAGTGATATGATTTTCTTGACATGATTTGAATCTTTATCTGGTTGACACTGATATTATAGGATAGCACTTTAAAAAACGACCATGTTGGCTATGATAGTTTAAATGGTTAGATAATAGATTTCTAAAGGATGATTGCTAGTGAAATGAAGGGACAATTTGAATAGCTAGTGAAGACTGAATTTATACATAAACTCGAGTTTGGGGGAAAAATATTTGGAAAAAAAAGGGTATACATGGTGACTAGTCTTGTTTCGGGGCCTTTGTTACTAGAGCAAGTACTCCCGAGGGGATTGTCTTTACACCTAGCGCCCTAAGGTCTTTTATGGTTTGGGAGTCGTTGGTCGAAAGCTCGCTAAGGGGTAACACTGTTAGCCTAATGGGATGAGACATTGCACAGTCATTTATGTATATTTAAAAAAAAATGTGAAAATAAAAATAAAGCGGGAAAAGTGCAAAATGCCCCCGTTATGAAAAAAAAGAGAGAAAAGAAATGCATAAGTATTCCATTTTAACTCTTGAATTTGGGTAATTGTTGGATTTCAGTTGAAACAAGTATATTCGATGAGTTCTCAAGTTTACACTGTATGAAGCTTACTAAGAAATCAATTATCTTTCATATTTTTGCCTTTCATGGGTTTGTTGGGTTTGTAATATTCATGTGCGCAATCAAATTGCAAAATAATGCGGAAGCGTGTAAAAATCAGAGTTTAAAAAAATTTACAAACCATATACCCGGATCACCCTTTATGCACAATTATTAATTAAACGAAAAGATAAAGAATAAAATCATACCCTTGAAGATCGAGCTTCCTCGTACAAGTTCACCTCCAAATCCTTTCGCGTTCAACTTGAATCCACGGGTTTTTGTTCCTTCCTTTGATCAACGTTAGCCACCCATATGTTTGGCCCTCTAGGGTGATCCACCAGGAAGAATAGAATTCAAGAAGAAGGGTATTGGCTCAAACCCTAGTTTTCCTATCTCTATAGAAAAGGGTACTCTCCAACAAATTGGAATTATGTCGTATGTTGAAAAATCAACAACTCCCATCACCCATAATAAGACTCCTCTTATTTATAGATGTGGACAACCCACCTTAACAATTAAGGAATTGGGATTTATTTAATTAATTAAATTCTTTTAATTAATTAAGCTCCCTAATCTTATTAGGGATAATTAATTAAACTCTTTTAACTAATTTTCCTTCCTAATCCAATTAGGAATAAATGAGAGTACTTATATTAAATTAATTTCTAAACTCTTTTAGAAATTAAAATAATAATAATTGTAATAATATTAATAAGACTCTTATTAATTTATATTTAATATTTCTAAAATATTAAATAATAAATATTAAGCTATTTAATTTATTCTATCACCATAGATTAAATTAAATATACTTAACTATATTATTACGATTATGCCATTAACTTCTTAAATAATTATTCTTCCTTTTATGGTGTGACCCTTTAGGTTCTCCATATTAAACCGGTTGTGAATAAATCAATTAGAACAATTCTAATCTTATTTAAATAAATAAATTAAATAATTAATTTATTTAAATAAATAATATTTATTCTACAATAGGGATAAGCCTCCCCTAGCGATCAACGACTTTCCGGATAATATAGATTTCAACATTAATCATTAAAGAACCTTTGAGTAAATAGTTACCAAATAATTCAATCCTTCCACCATCTGATGTCCCAATTAAATATAAGGCATGGAATTCTTTGTCAAGTCTTATTTTATTTAATTATATGTATTTCGATCCTTAAATGCATGACTCCAAATAATGCAAATTAGAAACTCCTTTCTAATTTCATTACGCTTAACCAAGGACTCTTTGGGTTGTCATTTATCGAATCACATAGGACATTTCTCTTCTTTTATTAGAAGTGGTAGATTCTTTATTGATCATACATTATCTCCATGTACAACTTATTATACCCAAGCATACCCTTTGATATACCCTAAGGGTCTTAAGGAATAAGTCAAAGTATAACTCATCATACACAAGATACTATGATGATCTCAAGTCCAAGGATCACTTGTACTACTATCACTCACAGAATTCCTATTGACGAGTGCAAATAAAACTCCATTAGGTATTCCTTAGCGAGCCACGTTCGATGAACTTATTCTCTAATAAGCACCTACATACTTGCTTTAGTGTCTCCACACAAATGATCATGAGATCAATCATCCTCATCCAATGAGCAAGCAACGTATGTACCAATCTATCCGGATTCACTAATCCCCAATTTAGTAATCCAATGATTGGGAACTATTTTAGTTTTAAGCTTTCTAAGAATTTAGATCTCATTAGAATGATCATCATCATTATTCTAAAAGCATTGCTTAAAACTATGGGTTTATCACATATTATAAAACAGCATCATGTAGATAATTAAAAGCCTTTAATAAATTAATACTTTTTATTAATAAATGAATAAGATTGTTACAAAGTATATGCTTTATCATCAAACATGATTGGCTTGTGTGCATATTACTTTCAATCTCCCACTTGCACTAAAGCCAATCGTCATGGTAACTCATACTCTTCTTCTCTAAGTGGCGATTATCCTGGCATTGGATAAGCTTTAGTTAATGGATATGTAATGTTGTTCATGAGAGTCCACTATCTCTATAGTGATTTCCCATCTTTCAATGATTCTAATAATCAAATGAAAGTGCCACAACACATGTTTAGATCCAAGATGAGACTTAGGAATTATTCCTAGTTCTGTAATGAACTTTTAATCCAAACAATCAACTTTTAGCTTCATTTATAGCTATATACTTTGTCTTTATCACTAAACCAAAGAACTCTTTTAACATTTGGAACCTTTCCAATTCAACGCACCCAATTGCTTCAAGATAACGCTTTACCTTAAAGTGGATTTTCTATCATCTTGAGTGCATGTCTGAAAAACTTGAGTCCATTAAGCCCTCTAGTTTTAATTTAGACCCACCATGAATATGATCACATCCTTAGTCTTTGGTTAAGAACTTTAAGATGTTTTTTTTTTGACTTATAGTGAACTTCTCCGAATATGACTTATCAACATCGGGTCTCGTATATTTCATTGCATACATGATTGTTACTCATGCGACCTCTCTTCTTTGAGTCTGTGGGGACTATTAAGAGATACACTCCATAGCTCATCGACATGAGACATCTCTTGGAGTTTGCCATGCTAAACGACTTTAGCATCAAATGAATATCGTTCCTTGGGTTAAGTCGAGCATCCTCTTAAATCTATCTATATAGATTTATATCCCCAATTAAGATACTCTTCCCAAATCATTCATGGAGGAATGTTTAGACAACTTTATCTTTCTTGATTGTAGCATTGATAATGTTATTCCTCATCCGTAGTATATCAACATATAATATTAGAAATTTCACCGATGCTCCCAAATGACCCTTTTGTACACACTAGAAGTCTTACTTCATCGAATGTAACTACGGATCATCATCTTCTATGATGTGTACCTCATCATCATCATCCATGATGAATCCATACCTCCTAGGTATCTTTGGTACTATTCTAGATTTACGATTGGTTTGTGGTATAATAGGTCTATCTACGAGTTCCTCTTATTTGACTTATAGTGTTTTGTGGTTCTTGAACTCTTCAAGATCTATTATCCTCCCACTAGCCCTTTTAATGATAAACACCTTTATCTTAGAAGGCGCGTGTTTCGTAACAAACACCTTTTTTTGCTAAGTAGAATTATAGAACATATACCCTAAACTTACTTTAGGATGTCCCACAAATCAGTACTTGTCAAATCTTGTCCCAAGCTTATCCTTGAAACCTTTTCACATAAGTTGGACACCCCTTATCTTAACATACTTAAGATTAGGAATCCTCCTGTCCATAACTTTTATGGAGTCTTGGGGCTTGGATTTTGAGGTTACCTTTTCGTGAGATATCTGACCATTTCTAGGACATTATCCCGAAGGATCTTTGGAATGTCGGTAAAATCATTATGGACCGCACTATGTCCAACAAGGTACGATTTTTTCCTTTCGGATACATAAATCATTTATTACATATCGGGAGGCGTCCATTATAAGAAAAAACCATTTGAGATGATCAAGAAACTTATTGCACAAGTATTTATTCCTTGATCTAATCAAAGAATTTTAATACTTTGTCAATTTGTTTCACTTCTGAATTCTTTGAACCTTTCAAATAATTCACACTTGTATTTTAACAAATACACATATTCAACTCTTTGAATGATCATCTCCTTTTCTTAGACTAGTTTGTTCAATTTACAAAATTATTTTCATGTAAGTCAAGTATACAAAATTTATTAAGTAATATTCGATTCTATACAAAACATTATTATTATAAATAGAACAACAATTGTTCTTAATTATAATACCAAAGATTTCATTGTCCAACAATAAAATGGAAATAATATTTTTAACAAGAATTGGAATACAATAACAACTTATTGACTTAATAGTTTTTTCCGTAGGCATTGCTAAACTATAAGTTTCTATGGCTAATGCAGCAACCTTTGCTTCATTTTCCACACATAGGATTACTTAAATTTGTTTAGCTTTCTACTTCTGCTTGGTCCTTTTCATAAATCTATATTTATGATAACCAAAGTCGGTATCCAATACCAAAGTAGAACCTTGACTTAAAGAAAAATTTATTTTAAATCATGAACAAATTTGTATTTGTAACTGAGACTTCACTAAGCTTCTTTGGTTAGCCTCTGCAAGATACTTCTCATGATTTCTTTCCGATGTCGGGCTTATTGCGATGGAAGCAAACTCCTTTGCTATCCGTGTCAATTTTGTTCTTATTATCCTTTGTTTTGCCTTTTCTCTTTACCTTCTTTGAATCGTTCTTCTTTTGAGAATATCCTTTGGCCCCTACCAGTAAGACATGGTCTTTCTTGGTTGGAAAGTGATTCTCAACATTTTCAACATATTAAGCAAATCGGCAGGGGCGATATCTAGCTTGTTTATATGAAAATTCACAACAATTGTGAAAGGAGTCCGGGAGTGAGTGCAAGATCAAATCTTGGCTCAACTCTCCATCCATGACAAAACCGGTTGTCCTAATTGATCAATTAAATTGATTATGTTAAGAACTTTTTATGCTTTATAGTGCCATTGGTCATTCTAGATCGGAAGAGCTCCTTAGATATCTCGATATCTATCGGTCCTACTTTCCTCACCATCAACTACTTGATGTGCGGGAATATAGTAGAAGCATCCATAGTTTCATCTTGTGTTTTGAGCTCGTTACTTTCGTAGATCTTGAGCATGATGCATTGAGCCAATGTGCATCATCTTGTCACTTTCTAAAAGTAGCAATGTCTTCCTCGGAGGCATTGTTTGCAACCATTCGAGGATAGGCGTATTAAGGGCATAAGATAGCTTTTCACTATGAGAACTATTCTCAAATTTCTTAACCAATCCGTTTAATTGATTACGATTAATTTAGCATCTAATATGCTTCGCGATGATAGTAATTTTAGACATTGTAAAATTACGTAAATGAATTTATAATTAACAACATTTTAACATACATTCTATTATTAATTTCCAAAATAATTTTGGTCTTGTTTTAAATTGGTATCTCCCACTATTTTCTTCAAACTATATTACCCTCACTTATATAGTTAAACAAAATCTAATTAAAGATTTGCTAGTGAGAATAAGGATCCCATTTCAAATGTATATAGCCTTGTGGTGACACAACAAACTATATATAAATAAATAGGTAGACAACTTTTATCAATTACATCAACTATGCAACTCCTTTTCTTTTGCCTCTTAGATTATTTTGATCAGTGGTGGCACATCCGAATCAAAATTATCCAAGTTAAGTCCGACCTAGCACTCCATATATTCAAAAAAGAAAATATCATCCTTGTGGTGACACAACAAAACAATATTGTTCAATTTTCTTTATAAGCATCAAATGTGATAAATTAACATCTTAAATACTTAATACTTGCCTTGTGGTGACACAACAAACTCATATTAAATATTTAATACTCTATTAATTTTATCATGCTAGAAAGCGACGTTCGATATTCCAAATATCTTTGAGCGCTTAGGACTTAATATAAAAATTGAGGGTTTTGTTATTAATTTGTCTCATCTTGTTTAGCGCATGCACATATATATATATATAAAATACGCGTCGTATTAATGAACATGCGAAGCATGTTTGCATAATATATAATATATATATAGTATAAGCATGCACATATAGAATACTATATTCTACGGATTAATTATGGACTTTTATTCTAGTTTGGTTCACTAGAGCCACCAAGTGAACCAAAAGGTCAAACCCCCAGGGGTGCAAGAAATAATATTTAAATATAACTATTACATTTAAACTTGGGCTCTCATTACAAACGGGTCTTCAAGCGCTTCTTGTCCCTTGATCTCTAATTCTTCAAAATTAATTCTAAATATTCCTATTACAAAACTATTTTAAAATAAATAGAAACCTTGATCGTGATCGAGGGAAGTACATAGGAGGAGATAGAATTTACATTAAGGAAAAATTAGAGAAGGCGAGTCTGTGAGACCCCATTTAATAAAACCCATACATTCATGCATCCAACTAAAATAAAATCCAATCACATTGGTCAATAGTCCATAATCAATCCCATTTATTATCATACACATCATCATATGCATCAATAAATAACATTCATCCTATGAATAATAAACATTTAATATATATATTGATATCATTTAATGGGCAAATTTAGTTAGTATAAAATCTATTTTTGAATCAAAATAAACTCCTTTATTTTAATCCAAATTTAAATCAAAATAAAACTATTTTATTTTAATTTATCCTATTTTGAATAAAATAAGCTATTTTATTTCAATCAAAATTTTAATCAAAATAAACTCCTTTATTTTAATTAATTATGGAATCGAATTCCATGTAATTAAAAAAAATCTTTAATTAAAATAAACTCTTTTATTTTAATTAATTATGAATCAATTCCATGTAAAAAAATAACTTTTATTAAAGGAAACACGGATATTCTTTTTCTTATTCACAAATAAACTCCTTTATTTTGAATAATATGAAATCTTATTTCATATTTAAACAAACTCCTTTATTTAAGGAAAGATGGATTTACTTCCTATTCTCAAATAAACTCCTTTATTTTAGGAAAAATAAAATCCAATTTCAATTCCAATTAGTTATCATGGAATCCAATTCCAACTCTAATTAGTTAGCATGAAATTTAATTTTAAAATTAAAATAAACTTTATATTTTAATATTAAAATAAACCTTTTATTTTAAAATTAAAATAACTTTTATTTTAATAATAAAATTATTAAAATTATATATTATATATATATAACGGTATATATATGTATTATATATATATATATATATAAGTATTATATACTAATTATAATATATATATATATATATATATATATATATATATATATATATATATATATATATATAAGTATATATATATACACCATGACACGTTATACCTCCCTTGCAATCCGTGGATAATTTATTTCGGCCCCTGATTACCCCTTGAATTCCGCACCTTGTAGAAATTAGTGGATTGGCCGAAATTCCATCATCCAATCATTTTATAACGCAAAATCCGTTTTCGGTATTTTTTTTTTATTTAAATTTTATACAATAAAATTATGCCCAATTAAATTGTTCTAAACACATATCAATATATAAATTAAAACAATTAATAATTCGCATAAAGGTTTGGCTCTGATGCCACTTTGTTGGGTTTGTAATATTCATATGCATGATCAAATTGCAAAATAATGCGGAGCGTGTAAAAATCGAGTTTAAAAAATTTACAAACCATATACCCGGATCACCCTTTATGCACAATTATTAATTAAGCGAAAAGATAAAGAATAAAATCATACCCTTGAAGATCGAGCTTCCTCGGTGTACAAGTTCACCTCGAAATCCTTTCGCGTTCAACTTGAATCATGGGAGTTTTGTTCCTTCCTTTGATCAACGTTAGCCACCCATATGTTTGGCCTCTAGAGGTGATCCACCAAGGAAGAATAGGAATTCAAGAAGAAGGGTTTTGGCTCAAACCCTAGTTTTTCCTATCTTCATAGAAAAGGGTACTCCTCCAACAAATTGGAATTATGTCGTATGTTGAAAAATCATCAACTCCCATCACCCATAATAAGACTCCTCTTATTTATAGATGTGGACAACCAACCTTAACAATTAAGGAATTGAGATTTATTTAATTAATTAAATTCTTTTAATTAATTAAGCTCCCTAATCTTATTAGGGATAATTAATTAAACTCTTTTAACTAATTTTCCTTCCTAATCCAATTAGGAATAAATGAAATACTTATATTAAATTAATTTCTAAACTCTTTTAGAAATTAAAATAATAATAATTGTAATAATATTAATAAGACTCCTCTTATTAATTTATATTTAATATTTCTAAAATATTAAATAATAAATATTAAGCTATTTAATTTATTCTATCACCATAGATTAAATTAAATATACTTAACTATATTATTACGATTATGCCATTAACTTCTTAAATAATTATTCTTCCTTTTATGGTGTGACCTTTTGGGTTCTCCATATTAAACCGGTTGTGAATAAATCAATTAGAACAATTCTAATCTTATTTAAATAAATAAATTAAATAATTAATTTATTTAAATAAATAATATTTATTCTACAATAGGATAAGCCTCCCTAGCGATCAACGAATTTTCGGATAATATAGATTTCAACATTAATCATTAAAGAACCTTTGAGTAAATAGTTCTGCATCAATTCAATCCTTCCACCATCTGATGTCCCGATTAAATATAAGACATGGAATTCTTTGTCGAGTCTTATTTTATTTAATTATATGTATTTCGATCCTTAAATGCACACTCCAAATAATGCAAATTAGAAACTCCTTTCTAATTTCATTACGCTTAACAACCAAGGACTCTTTGGGTTGTCATTTATCGAATCACATAGGATATTTCTCTTCTTTTATTAGAAGTGGTAGATTCTTTATTGATCATACATTATCTCCATGTACAACTTATTATACCCAAGCATACCCTTTGATATACCCTAAGGGTCTTAAGGAATAAGTCAAAGTATAACTCATCATACACAAAATACTATGATGATCTCAAGTCCAAGGATCACTTGTACTACTATCACTACTGAGAATTCTATTGACGAGCAAATAAAACTCCATTAGGTATTCCTTAGTGAGCCACGTTCGATGAACTTATTCTCTAATAAGCACCTACATACTTGCTTTAGTGTCTCCACACAAATGATCATGAGATCAATCATCCTCATCCAATGAGCAACGACGTATGTACCAATCTATCCGGATTCACTAATCCCCAATTTAGTAATCCAATGATTGGGAACTATTTTAGTTTTAAGCTTTCTAAAATTTAGATCTCATTAGAATGATCATCATCATTATTCTAAAAGCATTGCTTAAAACTATGGGTTTATCACATATTATAAAACAACATCATGTAGATAATTAAAAGCCTTTAATAAATTAATACTTTTTATTAATAAATGAATAAGATTGTTACAAAGTATATGCTTTATCATCAAACATGATTGGCTTGTGTGCATATTACTTTCAGGGTTAGCATGGTTGTTGAACACACACTCACAATATTAGTCATAACAGATTCAGATTCATTGATTGTTGGGATATTATCGATCTGCTTTAACATGATGTATTAGCATGTTTTTGTGATTTTTCTGAGGCCTATGGATATACGTGAGCTATTGAACTGCTGGAATTAAGAACATATAAATAGTTTGCATTTGCATGATGTTTAGTTTTGTTTTGTGATGTTTATGTTTTGTCGCATGAGGACACACAACGATTTAAGTTTGGGGGTATTTGATGATTGGGTAATATACCCATGAATTGGATATATTTGGACTTAAATTACTGCATTCTCAAGTTATTTAGAAACATTTTTAATGTGTTTATGTCTTGTTTTGCAGATTTGGGAGCTGTAGGGGTAATTCTGGGATTTCGAGCTTATAATGGCAAAATGGTAAATAATATGAAGACCAGCGCCGGGGCACTCTAGCTAGTGTAATTCCCAGCGCTGGGGCGCTGGGCCTCGGTTGGTGTTGACCAGGGACGCATTTGACTTTTGTTTGACTTGGATTGACACATGGGTTTCAAAGTTGTCTTGGATTAGGATTGTGAGAAGCTATAAAAAGAGACCAAGTGCTGAAATTAAAGGGTTAATCATTCATCTATTCATTCATTCATTGGAGGCTACACAAGGATTACTTGAAGACTAAGGATTGGCTAAAGAGTTTTCTTCTTCTTCTCCTTATTTTCAATTCGTAATTCTTTAAGGATGATTTTTAAACGATTATTGGTTTTTATTTCCGTTATGAACTAATTCTTTTATTAAGATTTCAATTGAACCTTTTATGGCTATAAATTAGTTATTCAGTTTATTCCAATTATTTATGTTGAAGTGAATTGCTTATCATGCCTTGCATCTATTGATTAATTATTTGGCCAATAATTACCGTGTTACTCTAGAAGGAATTGAAAGAGGAATTCTAGGGTTAGAACTGGGTTTGATAATGTGTGACTTATTTATTTGCACGGTGAATAATTAGGTTTGTGAATTGAATGAAAATATCTTTTCACCGCATGTAACACATAAGGAATTGGAATTGAAAGAGTTTAATTCACTTGTTTTGCATAGGAATATAGCAAGATTAATCTGGATTAAATAGAAGTCAGTTGATTACTTGGAAAAGAACTTTTGATATTTGAGAATTCTTGTTAACAATTCAGTAAACATAATAATTGGGATAATTGGGTAATTGAGTTATAGTTCATAATTGGGGATATTGAAGTCTTAATCCTTATTTATCGGAAATCAATCATTTAAATCTGCGTTTATTTATTTGCTTATTTTAAAATAATATCTTTAATTATTTAATTTAGTTTTAATATTTGAAAATCATAATTTATCATTGTTTAAATAAAATTGGGTTGATATAGTGCTAGTAGTTGGAATTTATTAATTAAGATTCTCTTAATAGGAACGATACTTTTCTTATCACTTTATTACTTGTGGATAGTGTATACTTGCATTTATTCTTTGATTAAGAAATCAACCAACACTAAGCTTCATATTATTTCGGATAAGTTAAATATCATTTATAATATTTTTCTAAGCTTTTAATAATTTATAAACAATTATTATAATTTATAATAATTTTTCAAACATCGAATCATTTTTAAATGATTTAATTATCAAATAATCTTATCATTATTAATATTTAATAACATAAAAATATTAATAGCATTCTTGTCAAAAATATTAAAGTTATTATTAATAACTTAAAACTATTTTAAATCATCAATATTACGCTTAAATGCTTTTAAAATTAATTAAAATCATTTTTAAACCATCACCATTAATATTTAAATATTAATGAATTTATCATCAAAATACTAAAAGTTATTAATTATAACTTAAATTATTTTTAAATCAATAAAAGCATTTTTATCTTATTTATTTAATTTAATAATTAAATAAATCTAATATCATTAATATTAATTTATTAATGAAAATTCTCCAAAAATATTGAAAGTTACATTTTATAACTCAAAATATTTTTAAATACATTATTCTTATTTAAAATAATTTTTCATAATATTAAATCATTTTCCTCTAATTTATTTAATACACTAATTAAATAAATTAAATATCATTAATATTCAAATAATTATAAATATTAATGAAAAATGTCCCAAATAATTAAAAGTTATTTTTTAGAATTTAAAATAATTTTTAAAACCATTTTTAGTAATTTTTATAATTTATTTCTATTTTTAAGCATTTTCCGGAATATTCAGAAAATAAAATAAATTAAACCGTCGCTATAGCCTTTTAACGACACTTAGCGTCGTTGTTGGTGTTCTTGAGCCTCAAGAACACTGACAGCCAGCAATACAAGGGTCCACGTTTGACCAACTATTAATCTCAATCCATTTTGTTTCTGGGTCATGTTAATCATTGATCATGTAGTGATTATGTAGCACTACATGAATCAATCATCATCCAAGCCAAAAAAATAACATAGCATCACAATCTGAGCTTGAAGTGGGTATCGAGAAGTTTTTGGGCTTTACGGGTTACCTGAAACCTGAGCGATTCGACTGCCCACTTTGCAATTCAATTTCCTTACGGTTCTGGTTATTGTATTTATGTTATTAAGGTTCCAAACTAAAGTACTACTTAGTCGGGAACATTTATATACCATTTAATCGGTCCATTCCAACAACATCATATCGCGCCAGATCGATCTGTCGAACCACAACCGAATCTTTGTTCATACCGTTTTTGGGTTTTCCAGAAAGTTAATCCGTAATCAAATGGTCTAGTTTGACCATTTATTACAACCATCTTATGTGTTGTTTAAGAGATCTACTAGCACGGATCTAGAGTCCAACAAACAAGCTACAAACTGGTTACAACAACAACATCATAAAACGAAAATCCTGACAGATCTGGAAGCTTGAAATCATTGTCAGACGTTGATCATGTATTTCTGGGTTACCCAGATTTCACCCGGTCAATGTTGGTTAATGAGTTTTGACCGTTACTAATGCATGATCTAAACATCAAATGACCCTGATTCAACTTGCAGATTAAAGAACACATACCAGGCTACAAATTACAACTTTAAAACAACAAATATCATAAACGAGCAAGGATCTGTGGCCACTTTCATTACTTGTCAGACAACTAAGAATGCCCAAGAATAGATTTTGAAAAATATGGTTTTTACCCACTTTGATGCTATGGATCCATGATGGATCAACATAGATCATCTAAAAACATCTTATAACACAAGATTAAACACTTAAACATCAAATTTTTTCTTAGCAACATGGATCAAAAATAAAATTAGGTTTATACCTTCTAGCTTTAAATTCTTGATCTGAACTCTCCAATCTGATATTGGTTGATCAAGGGGCTGTTCTATGACTGATCTACTTGCTATTTTTGGATTTCTTGGTGTAAGAGAGAGAGAGAGAGAGAGAGTAGGTGAGAGCAAGAGACCAAATGGCTAATGTTTATACACTTTCTCTCTCTTAATATATATATATATATATTGTAGATGTTGCTAGATCTGATGTTGAATGGATGATTTTGCTCGATTTTTGTGTCACCAAGTCAATTGAGTTTGTCACCTACTACAATTATACAAAGATTTGCAAGCTAGCTTATTAAAGAATGAAAAAGGGCATTTTGGTCATTTGTATTTGTATTTTAATGGCATTCTTGACAATTGCACAAACCTTTATGGTTACCCTAAGGTTCTAACCCTTAGGTTTTAAAAACTCCAATTCTAGAATTTTTTAATTAGGATTTAAAAATAGAATATTAAGAATTTCGAAAATGTAATTAGGGTTTTAAATAGAAATTAATATTTCTAAAGTATAATTAGGGTTTTCTAATTATATTAACACACAATAATCACTTTAGGCTTGCTAATTAGGATTAGGGTTTCCTAATTAGGGTTTTAATTAGAAAAATAAAATTTCTAAATTACAATTAGGGTTTGTAAAATAGAAATTATGACAACCAAAATATAATTAGGGTTTTCTAATCATATTTAAGTTTAATAAACACATTAAGATTACTAATTAGGATTAGGGTTTCTTAATTGGGGTTTTAGGAATCTAGAATATAAAATTAGGGTTTTATCGGCTTTTGATTAGGGTTTCTAACGATTTGTTAGGGTTTCTAATCCTGAGATTAGGATTTTTAATCTCTTATTAGGGTTTATTAATTTTAAACCTTATCCGATCAATCATTGATCAATATCTTTATACAGTACAAACACATATTCTTTAATATAATTATTTTAATTATATTTTATATCGAATCCCTATCCAAAAATTAGGGTTAGGGTTTCTAAAGTTGTTAAGCACAACTCTACTCTAAATTTATTAGTCAATACACAAATTGACCTTCTCGAGACTCGTATCACAGATACTTATTACAAAATTGATAATCAATATTAATATTAATACAAAAAAAAATTATTCGTAAAATTTTAATTATTCGAAATCCCGGGTTATCACAGTCACCCCTACTTAAAAGGATTCCGTCCTCGAAATCACCGCTTTCTTATTCTCTATAATCTTTTAAAGTTGTATCATCAATTCATTATTAACAAGACAATATTAATTTGTGTCTCAAATTCTAACCTGTGACTTGGATCGTATAAAAGAAAACAAATCACAACAATATCTAACTCGTATTTCTCGCGTAATCAAATTTCTAACCGAACTCGTTACCTGTCGCCTCTTCATGGGTAGCTGCTGCATTTGGAACTGTCATGCTAAAATTGAATGATGTTGGTCTTCCATGCTGAGCTGATTCTTTGATCCATAGTGTTCCTCTGCTAGTTCCCTTATTCATCTTCTTCTTTGGGCAATCATGCACCAGATGATCGGTCGACCCACACGCAAAACAACCTTGTACCTTCTTCGGATTGGGATAATGGGGTGACATGTGTCCCTCTTGACCACAGTTGTAACAGACTCTTTTTTTCTTCAAACAAACTCCTTGATGATGCTTCCCGCAAACTACGCACGGCGTACCCTTCCTCCTACGCTCTTTTAGATTATTTCCTAAATTAACATTATCATCTCTCTTACGTTTATTAAGATCACTACCTCCACTACCACCTATCATATTATTTCCTTCAGCCTCCTTTCTTTTTTCTTGACTATTCTTTAATCTGACTTTCAATTTCTCCTTGATGATAATGGCTTTTTCTAATAACGTTGAAAATGAACTAATTTGCAGCACATCCAGCTTCTCGAGTACCAACGATTTCAATCCGTTCCTAAAACATCGTGCTTTAAGCTCCCCAGTGTCCACCTGATGTGGAGCGAATTTTGCTAACTCGTTGAACTGGACAAAATATTCTGTCACCGTCATATTTTCCTGCTTCAGACTCAAAAATTGTTCTTCCATATTTCTCTTTAGACCTCCCTTCCTTGGCGGCATTATCTGATAAAAATCTTACATTAATTTTCCTTCTCTACACAGATTCTTATTAATTACACAATAAGAGAAAGAAAAAAAAAATTTCTCATATAATCACATATTTATTCAAATAGCATAGTACATTTAACACTTTAACATATACAACTATCCCTTTTTAATAAATATCAAGATTTACATCACAACTTTAAACAAAAGTTGTAATTCTCCATTCACACATAATTATTTCCAGTTCATCAAACTTGCCACACCTAGGGGTTCAGGAACTTGCCACAATTATATGAGTGTATGAACTTATCCTAGTCAGACCTTTGGTGTCCATTCGCTGAGGGGTTCAAAATATTTCATATAATTATGAGTCATGAACTTACCATAAGTATGAGTTTTAAGAACTCAAAAATTAATCTTAATCTTATATTCATATAGAAAATAAAGATTTCATTCATACAAACCTATATATTTACATATGTTCACACATCATTCTTGATATTATAACCGTTAATATCACACACTAGCAAAAGATACTATCGCTTAAACTTTAAGCTATCTACCTTCCACTCCCTTCACCAGTCTTCTTCTTACTAGGACACTTGTTGCATTCGACTTAGGACAATATAGGGAAATATGTCCTTCCTGCTTAAAATTGAAGTACACATTCTTCTTCATCATATATTCTCCCACGTGAGTCTTTCCACACTTACTGCAGACTTGCTTCTTCTTCGGGTTTGAACTTTCAGAATCATCGCTGTCGTTATCCCTCTTTCGCTTTTTCTTGCCTTTCTGTTGCTTGATTGTTCCTTCAGACGATCCACCACTTTCAGTCTTCATCTTTTCCACCTGCGCCTTCAGCTCGTTCCGTTCTTCGGTCATCTCGAGTAACGCTCTCTCCGTCTTCCATAATTCCTCCAAGAGAAATACTTTACTCCGGAGTTCTTGGACTTCTGCAAATTCTTGATCTTTCTCTCCAACTTTGGTTTTATTCCATTTCTCCACCTTAGCTTCTTCGGACTCTACCTCCTCATCACCATTCAGATACATCTCGGGATAATCGTCATGATTGCTCTCCAGATTGACCATAGGTTCATCTTCTCCCACCTTCTCAGCTGATTCGCTTTGCGCTGGCACCTCGGTTACTGGCACAGGTGCAATAGCTGCTAGTATCTCCTCACTCATTTCATCTTCTCAAAACATCCTACAATCAGTCTAAATGACTTGATTAATACTTCTCCAGTACGAACTTCTCACACTATATGTCCACATATCTCACTATCGATATATTTCGGCAATCCCTCACTTAGTACTCTAAATGAGTTTTCTCTATCTCGCGTATGGTTATAATCCTAGGGTTTTCCCCACCCCACTTAAGGTTTATAACCTACAGCTCTACTATCAACTTGTGACGCCTTGATCACTACAGCTTTGATACCAACCTGTGACACCCCCAAATCGGGTTACCTGACCCCCGAGTTTGGTGTTCACGATCCACAATATAATAACATCTAACTACCCATTCATATAGAAATAGTAATATATAAGTCATTAATAGAGATTGTTAATACATTAGTCCCAGGTTCTCTAACCTTAACATTACAAACATACCCTTTAGATAAACAAAAAGGGTTTACAAACATAACATAATAATAAGTTTATTATAACTACTCTAGCATTTTGCCTTTATTCTTCACATCACCTTCTGCAACTTCGTCCCTAGCTGAAAAGTTTTATTTAGCAAGGGTGAGCAAATAATTTGCCCCGCAAGTTAAGACATACAATGAATATATACGAATCAAGAATATTAGACTCTCTAATTTGATGTAATGATACCAAAGTTCGGGGAACTTTGAATTAGCTGAACAATTCGTTAATCAATAACAAGTCTTCTCGTATTCTAGGCAATGCAATAATCTGATAATGAAAGAGTACAACGCTTTCAAAGTTTCTACAATATTCTATTGAATAAACAAGAATCAATTCTACGCAATAACAAAGTGGAATGTTTTCCAGATTTATGCTGAGTGATCCATTGGATCTAGAACTTCTCTTCTCGGGTATCTATATCAAAGATTTACTTTGATACACACGCATGTGTATCAGATAACCATAAAGATTAAATCATACCCCTCTGCAAGTATAACAAGTGATCAGCTTTATTATACCCTATATTATGCATAATACTTAACAGTGCGCAATGGCCGAATATATGACCTAAAATGTTTCCTTTATATAAAAGGTTGTTCTTCTCAGTCTTTGAATCAAAATTTGATTTAACAAAGAAATACAATGATTTCAATATCTAATCACTTCTCTTCTCAAACCTATCAAGTTTTGCTTTTTCGATCTAGCCGAAACAACTGGCATTGATCTATCAATAATAACTGAATTCTCTTCTCTTCTCTTTTCTTCTTGAACCTATCAAGTTTTAACAAATGTTCATCTAGCCAAAACAATTAGCTAAGACATATTTCAATACGATTAAACAATAGACATAATTTAACTGTACTATTTGAAATCAATAATAGCTTCTACAGATGTGAATAACCAACAACAGTTATAATACAAGTATATTCTCTGAATCACTAATTCAATTTAAATTAATAATCATGCACTAACTGCGAATAATCAACAATAAATTCTTGGACGTGGTCTAATCAACAATAATTAACCACTATAATAATTGAATAAATATAACTCAATGTTGAGTTAGGAAACTTGCCTTCTCCACTGATTACAACTACACAATATACTTATCTGCTTTCGAAAGACCTATAACCAATAATATCGGTCTCACAATTAGCACAATAATTTATAATCACGTAACACTGTATTTTACAATCAAACTTCTCCTATGCACATTACCACATAGCCACATTAGTGTTTATAACCTATATAAACACTTAACAAGTTTAACTAGTTTAGTCTAGCTGGACTTCGGTCTATTCTCGGTGTTCTGGTCACTCTATCCGACAATTAGCACATTGATTGTCAATTAAACTTGGCCTCTAAGCTTTAATATTATTTTAGATAAGTTAAATATCGTTTATAATATTTTTCGGAAGCTTTTAATAATTTATAAACAATTATTATAATTTATAATAATTTTTCAAACATCGGAATCATTTTTAAATGATTTAATTATCAAATAATCTTATCATTATTAATATTTAATAATATAAAAATATTAATAGCATACTTGTCAAAATATTAAAGTTATTATTAATAGCCTTTTAGCGACACTTAGCGTCGCTGTTAATGTTCTTGAGCCTGAAGAACATTGACAGCCTACAGTACAAAGGTCCATGTTTGACCAGCTATTAATCTCAATCCATTTTGTTTCTGGGTCATGTTAATCATTGATCATGTAGTGTTTATGTAGCACTACATGAATCAATCATCATCCAAGCCAAAAAATAACCTAGCATCACAATACAGATCTTCAAAGTGGCTGTCAGAAGTTTTTTGGGCTTTTTGGGTTACCCAGAAACCCAGACAGCTTCGACTACCCACTTTGCAATTCAATTTCCTTCCGGTTCTGGTTATTGTATTTATGTTATAAAGGTTCCAAACTAAAGTACTAATGTTAGGGAACATTTATATACCATTTAATCAGTCCAACAACATCATATACGCCAAATCCAATCCGGTCAAACCTTGTCAGAATCTTTGTTCATACCGTTTCTGGGTTTTCCAGAAAGTTAATTTGTGATCAAATGGTCTAGTTTGACCATTTATTACAACCATCTTATGTGTTGTTTAAGAGATCTAGTAGCATGGATCTAGAGTCCAACTAACAAGCTACAAACTTGTTACAACAACAACATCATAAAACGAAAATCCTGACAGATCTGGAAGCTTGAAATCATTGTCAGACGCTGATCATGTATTTCTGGGTTACCCAGATTTCACCCAGTCAATGTCGGTTAATGGGTTTTGACCGTTAATAACGTATGATCTAGACATCAAATGACCCTGATTCCACTTGCAGATTAAAGAACACATACCAGGCTACAAATTACAACTTTAAAACAACAAATATCACAAACGAGCAAGGATCTGTGGCCACTGACATTGCTTGTCAGACCACTAAGAATGCCCAAGAACAGATTTTGAAAACATGGTTTTTACCCACTTTGATGTTATGGATCCATGATGGATCAACATAGATAATCTAAAAACATCTTATAACACAAGATTAAACACTTAAACATAATTTTTTTCTTAGCAACATGGATCAAAAATAAAATTAGGTTTATACCTTCTAGCTTTAAATTCTTAATCTTAGCTCTCCAATCTGATATTGGTTTATCAAGGGGCTGTTCTATGACTGATCTACTTGATTTTTTTGGATGTCTTGGTGAGAGAGAGAGAGTAGGTGAGAGCAAGAGACCAAATGGCTAATGTTTATACACTTTCTCTCTCTTAATATATATATATATATATATTGTAGATGTTGCTAGATCTGATGTTGGCTGGATGATTTGGCTCGATTTTTGTGTCACCAAGTCAATTTCGGCGTCGGGATTTTTAATTGTCCCTTTCCGTTACTTGTTCTTTGGTGTTCTCATTTTAGGTGAGATTTGTTTGAAAAAACAAGTGAAAAAGGTCCGACATGTATAATGTCGACGATGGGTTTGATTAAGAGTCGCCAGATTGGTTTTTAAATGGTTGTACCAACACAATAGAAAAGGTTTGCACATTGACCCGATGATGTGAAACTTTGCTAAGCGAATTGGTGAAAGCAAAGAGATTCATTAGGGTCCGGGGACTTGGTTATCGGAGGGAAGGTGTTAGGCATCCCTCGACATCCGTGTTACCACGGTGGCCACCTCTTTTCAAAAACTATTATCTGAATGTGTGTGTGTGGGTCAATGTCTTTGTTATTTGGAAGTAGTCACGAGGCCTCGTTTGCACCTATATACACAGGGTTTGAATTTATGTAAAAATTCAATTTTAAGCAAGATATGGCAGTGATGTTTTATAAAAGAGGTTTTTCAAACCACGATGCTCAATAGTAATTGAGACCTTTTACACTCCCATTTTATTAAGTGTTAGACTTGATTGATTTTATTTTACGGATCTGAGGCATCCGTCTGCGAAAATAATATACAAAATAATGCCGACTTCCTCGTGGGTATGAAACCATCGAGGAAATTGAGACACCGCATGAGAATAATTTACAAAACTACTTACAATTTGAAAATGTCCATCACGGAATCGAATCTAGATCGAATAAAATTTGAATCTATGATCACATGATTCCTAGGCGCACGATGATCTGCATGAATTTGTAAAAAAGCGATAGCGGTATATATATAAAAGTTGTAAATATATATATCTGAGACATGATCACCAACCACAAAGCACCTCCATGGGGATCGAAATGTAAATAAAGTTGTAAAAAGCTATCAACCGCCACGGAGGAAACTCGAGGCGGGACAAAAATATAAATAAAGTCAGTAAATCTATCAACCGCCACGAGGAAAACTCGAGGCGGGACAAAATGTAAATAAAAAATATACAAAGCGATCAACTACCACGAAGTAAACTCGAGGCGAGGCGAAATGTAAAAAAAAGCGGTAAAAGCGATCAAACACACCACGAAGTGAACTCCGGTGGGACGAATATATATATATATATATATATATATATATATATATATATATATATAGCGATAAACGCACGGATGTAAAATCGAGGCTCATCGAATGAGTTTCGACAGCAGTTCATATATATATATATATATATATATATATATATAAAAGCGAGTAAACATATGGGATGTAAAATCCGGGCTCATCGAGCAGTCCCAGGCACACGATTAATATATATAGTATATATATATATATATATATATATATATATATATATATATATATATATATATATAAAGCAAAATAAACGCTCAGGATGTAAAATCCGGGCTCATCGAATAGAGTCCGACACACGATTAATATATATATATATATATATATATATATATATATAAAAGCAAAAACGCTCAGGATGTAAAATCCAGGCTCATCGAGCGAGTTAACACACATTAATATATATATATATATATATATATATATATATATATATATATATATATATATATATATATATATATTAAAGCGATAAGCATCGGGATAAAAGTCTAGGCTCATCGAACAAAGTTAAACACAGATTCATATATATATAATATATATATATATATATATATAAAGCAAATAAACACTCGGGCCAAAATGTCAGGCTCAATCGAGGCATAACTTCGATAATGTTAGTCAATATATATATATATATATATATATATATATATATATATATATATATATATATATATATACAAACTGAAACAAAACCATGGACCAAAGTCAGGGCAAATCATGTGACCACGACTCTCAGCGTGAAGAAGGGTGTGTGCGAGAGAAGAAGAAAAAGACTTTAAAGTGTGTGAGAAAACTTACAGTTGGCGCGAAAAAGAACTATATCTTTAAAGTGGGTAAACACTTGGCTTTTGTAGGTACAAAAAGAGGCTATATATGAGCTCACATGTGTTTAAAATGAGAAAGTACACTTGCATGGGGTGAGTCTGCGAGCAAATTGGGCGAGGGCTTCCTCGCCATTTTCTCTTGAAAAATGGGCACCCCAAAAACCTCTATTTATAGACATTTTAGCCGAAGGTGTACTGCTGGTGTGCCACGTGTGCGGAGAGGCAACCGGGTGGGCCCGGGTTTTTCGGGTCGGGTTGTCTCGTGAAATCGTGCACTTGGGCACTATAATGTTCACTCGAACTTTCAAAAGTGCAATCTTGGGCATCCGTTTGAGGTATCTGAGGACCTATTTTGGACCCGTGGTTGTCGAGAGTTGTCTGATGGCATGGGATTAGAGTTTGTGCTGAAGTCATTGAAGATGGGGCGATGCCCTCCGGTCTTGAAGCTTCAAATTCATCAGTTACCCACTTTGATAGTCACTTTCGGGATTGGTTAGTCTTGTGGGACATCGTTGTGTAGAGATGTTGTTGAGACGGCGTGGCGTGGCATCGCGTTGGCTAGATGACGATGTTGCCCCTCACCGTGTTATCGGGGTTTGGGGTGATAAAAGAGACGTTGCTCGAGCTTCGAGATTGGATTACTTGCATTTGTTGAAGGTCCTCATTGTCATCTTTGAGGTGTTCTGTCTTCCGATGTTATCTCGGGTTGGTGCTGAGTATCTCGTTGTGATGAGCGAGAGATTGAAGCTAGTTACATTTGAAACAAGCATTTTTCAGGGTTATCATTGAAACTGCATTCCTTGGGGTTATCACCAAGGTTGGTGGCTATTCCCATGGTTGGGGCCGAGGCCCGGATACCTCGGGGTTATCTCAAGAGATTAATCGGTCTTCTCGGTGTGTGTTCGGTATTGGATCTGCTGCGCCTCGGGGTTATATCAGAGGTTGGAATTATTACTCCCAGTGTGCTCAGGGGTTGATCTTTGAACTTCCGGTAGTATCAAATATGGATATGGATTGTCTTTGGGGTTCCCTCTTAAAGACAAATCGCCCTCCTACTGATATTAGTGATGATGAATACAGAAAATTTTGAGTGTCTCTGAGATGCCCTCTTTATCATACTCATGCATGGCGATGCATGGGTAGGATAAAGAATCCTAACACTTGAAAGCATGACAAGACAAACATGGTACTATATGTAGCAACATGATGCAAATGTATGATGCATGTGTATGGGTTGTAGCCCAACATCTTTGGGGATGATTCTTTGGCTCCTGTTGCTTCAACTGGGTATTAGCAATGATGACCAGATTTGATGTGTAATCCGAATCTATTAGGATGTTGATGTTGGAGTTATCACCAAATTCACATGTCTTTGATAATGACTTGATCCTAAAGAAGATGTACCTCTTATGTGTAAGAGATGCGTGGGGATAAAGCTTGATTTGTTTTGAGGATGTGTATAACATATTCCATCATCTATCCTCTTTGATAACATTGACCTTTCTGGTTGGTATCGCGAGAATATGTCAAGATTACATTGGATTTCTTGCCAACAACAAATCTTTGTCGGGGATGCGACCTTCGTTGGCGTGTACTTCACAGACATATGAATCAACGGGTTGAAAAATCATGTGGGATATCTTGTCGAGGTTTTTGACCTTGACGACGTGTGAATCAATGGCGATACTACTTGTGGGTAGATTGTCGAGGTTGCTTGACCTTCGTTGACGTGTGTAGATCAATCGGAAACATTGCGTTGTGACCCCGTCGGGGATCCGCCGGTGAATATGAGTAATCGAGCATGAAATCCTCGAATAGCTCTAGAGCTCTGATAGGTTTAATCGCTATCGGCTGAGATAACGTTAAGGCTGCTTGACCTTCGTTGATATGTGTGTCAAAGGCTTGAATGTACATTGTAATCCCTTGCCGGGGCTTCACGTTGTAACCCCCGTCGGAGACCTATGTTGTAACCCTCGTCGGGGACTCACGTTGTAACCAGGACTCATTTGTAACCCGTTGGGGACTCACGTTGTAACCCGTCGAGACTCACGTTATAATCTCGTCGAGGACTCACGTTGTAATTCCCCATCGTCAGATCTCTACGTTATAACCCCGTCGAGACTCACGTTGTAATCCCGTCGAGGACTCACGTTATAACCCCGTCGAGGACTCGCGTTATAACCCGTCGAGGACTCACATTGTAACCCCCGTCGAGATATCGCGTTGTAACCCGTCGAGACTCACGTTGTAACCCCTGTTGGGGACTCATTTAGGGTAATGAACCGGAGTTGGCGGCATCAGACCTGTACGAGGTATTTTCGGATGTGATTTGTAACAAATGAAATCATTGGCAGAGTATTCCTCGTGTTTGGGTGACTACCAATGAGTGATGTATAGACTCAAAGTTTCATCTGAGAAGACCAGGATTGTATGTTGTTTTGCTCAATCGCGTGGCATTTTTATTCTCGATTTGACCTTTCTAGTCCACAAGAACTCCTTTGCAACTCAAATTGGGCCGAGCCGGAGGGGTGGGACCCACATAGGGGTGTCACAGGTACACCTACTGCAGCCGCAGATGAGCCTGCGACCAATCGTGGATGATAAAATCCAGCAGGTTGGTCTCACAAGTCATTTTCAACTTGTCGCGCGAAGAGAAATCCGTGAGCCTCCTTCAGATCTGCTGAGTTCGGGCTATTTTCTGCAAATTCTATCACCGTACAAGTGTTCTACACTATCACAGTAGCGTATGCATGTATTTTTCCGGTTTTTATCCGTTGGATTTTGAGTTATCGCATGAAATGCATCTAAACACATAGTAGTGATTATGTATGCACAAATGACTTGATAAAAATATTCAACATAGTAAATGTTAGTATTAAACCATCTTTGAACATAATGATGTGAAAAAAATTTGACTTTTGAGGCGATCAAATTGGCACCTTTTACTATATTTTTTGTCTATTTGAGGTCCATGAGCAAAAGGTAGAAAAGGCAAAAGTACTCGATATTGAGGTTAACCTTATGCATGGATGATTTTGATTTTTAATGCATATATTATGTATATGACTTTGGGGGGAAGGTGTCTTCTTGAATGGCCACTAGACATGCCTATGTGCATGTGGATAGTCCTATTTTCAAAGGGACTATGGCAAAAATTTTTCAAATGTAGGCATTGGGTAGTCATGCATTTTAACTCTATTGTATGTTAAAGTAAATGCATGCATGCATATAGTCATAAAATGCATTCTAAAAGCTCGGTGAAATACCACACCCTTTACGGGTGATTTGGAGACTTGTTGTCCGGATATTATGGATCCGGATCGGTAGGCGAGTTTCCATGGGACCACTTACGGTATCTGGAGGAGGGCTTACGAAGTGCCTCGACCCGATTACATCGAGACTGACCTCGTCGATTGGTGGAGGTAGTGATTAAATCTGATCGGGGCGATGTGCGTGAGGATGTTGAGGGCGAGGATGCGGATATTCGATTGAGGATCCCGCTCTGCTGCACATGTCCCTCGTGAGGGAGCTACCTTGTATTCGGTGGCAAACCCGAGCTTCTTGGGTGATTTGAGCGAGACATCCATCGATGTATTTGCATCTTTAACGGTATGGCGTTAGACTTTGATCTTCCTTCTTTCTATTGATGAGGATTAAAGGGTTTTGATGTTGATCTGCATTTCATGCGGGTTCCGGCTTCACCTGACCTCGAGGGAATTGGTTTAGTATACACTCCATGTATCGGGCTCTTCATCTTGATTATAGGCGGTAGTGCATGATTGGGGATTTGGGGCATTCTTCTCCATCCTTCCCGTCGTTGTCCACAGGGTTACCTCGGGGCATTATCTGGCGATGGTTTCATCGGACTCGATCCTCCATCTGCTTGGATTGCGAGGTGATGATGGCCTTGATGGATTGGCGATTTATCACAAGTATGGAGTTTGGAGGGAGCGATTGCCTTGCATGGCGAATATTACCCCTACTTGCCGTCGGATCCTTGTTAGGAGTTCGGCGGGGCTTTCAAAGCGGGATTGCTGTCCGTTCGGGTCCTTTGGCGTAGATGCTATGTGGCGGGCTTTTGGTGAGCCCATGCACGATGATGTCGAGAATCGGGGATCGCGTTCTGCGGGCGATTATTCTGATGATCATTAGAGGTACTTCATGGCGAGATAACTCTTCTCTACGGTTTCTTTCGCTTTGATCGGCGCGCCCACGCGTGATGTGGACCGTATTGGAGAGTATGATTGGGGCTCTACACCTTTTGCCTATTTCCTCTCGGGGCATGCGTATGCGCTCATGGGGTTTAATGAGAGGCTTGGCTGAGATTTTTACCCATTTCTGTTGGTGAGTATTTCTCTTGTCATTTCCCATTTATAGGTTAAGAGTGTTTCTTGATAGCGGATGTTTTGCCATTGTGTTGGCGATTTGGGCTATAGAGAGGCTCCCGTGCTTTGCGTCTGTGAGTGTGTTAGGTTTAGATACCTATCCACGAGGAACGACGATGATAGCATCATTCCATTTTGCTTGGGAGGTCCACATGGTGAGGGCTTCACTCCTTTCTTAGTATCTGTTGGAGTTGTTGACGGTGATACCATCACATGGATTCCTATTCGGGGAACACTTGACCATCGGCTTTGAGGATGGATACCCGTCTGGAGTCGAGTACGTGATTTCTACCAGGAGAGTTCCTCTCTTCACAAATGGAGGTTGGGAGCTCTATTTAGGAGAGCATGCTATTAGGAGCACCACAAGGGAGATTCGTATCTGATCTTGCCTCCTGCCGGCGTCGTTGGCACATGTCGCGCGATCACCCGTCATCGATATCCCATTGTTGGGGGTTGACGGTTTTGCATTATCGGAGGGTCCATGTACTTTCGGAGATGTTCGGCGTTGGTGGTTCCCTCGTCTACTATTGAGCCCGATCCGCGCCACCACGGTTTATGGGGATATGGTTCCGGGATCCGTGATGATGATGATTGGATAGCTTGTGTCAGAGATCAGACTCATATGACCCAGATTGATAGTTTGACCCGGCGTAGTTGGACCCGAACACATATATTTATCCGGCATTTGGGCGAGAGATCCGGCGAGGCGGCTTCATTTGATCCTTCCGGCTCGGTGGCGGGCCCTCGGATGACCCATTCGGTTTTGCGGTGCGAGATCCTCCTCTATATAGGCACATCATCCTGTTGATAGAGATCCGATGACTCGGGAGGAGTTACATCGGTGGGCGGGATTGATGATGTGGACATCGACACCCTGGTCTTCTTCTGATGTGTATTCTCGTTATATCTTTTGATAGGCCTCTGTTAGATATTGGGTGGTTGTACCCCATTCTCGCTATATCTTTTGATAGGCCTCTGTTAGTAGTAGGGCGTCTGTGCCCCATTTCCCTGTATTTGTAGCTGTACTGCAGAGATGATGTACTAGATGATGATATACTTAGGAATGTATGCACATTTTTTTCCATTCCTATATCATATTGCCATCTATTATCTTGTTATGCATGTATGTCATATTATGCATATGTATGTATGTCGAGAGATATTATTCGCATTGACCCTGGATGGTCTTATGACCGCGGCCGCTGTACGATGTCTTCTTGACGATTAGCCGTATAGATCATACCCCACCATCATTGGTGGCATTGGGTATCTGATCGTGGTATGATAGCATGTCACCACCAGAACGGGGTGTTGTAGATCATTTCTTTGCGACATACCATGACTTTATTGATGTTTTTGAGTTCCGCGAGGTTTGTGGATGGGATCTTTAGAGCATTGGATACTGGGATAAGCGGGTTTTCGATTCGGGACCCATGAGTTGACTCTACTACGGAGGTATGCACGATTAACGATCTTTGCCTTTAGACGGACCTTGCGTGCATATGGCTTTGGGAGACATGAGTAGAGCGATTCATGACTCTCAACTTTGGATTGCGGCGTGAGTGGTGCGAGGATGAGTGACGTCTAGCCACGTGATATCCGGCATTTTTGTATATGATGATTTGGCTCGGAGGATAGCTATTCACGACATTAGGGGATTTCCACCACTGGGAGGATCATTGGCGTTTGGCGAGGGTTGATGTCTTTGTTTGTGTCGTCTTTGTCGTATGTCATATGCCACGATACATGGATGAGATAGACATTGGTGTCATCATGGTTGTGAGAGCTCTTAGGGAGGTCGTACCATTATACTATGATTATAGCGAGAGACCTGCGGTTGACATCTCTTCTTGCTTGCACTTATCCTCGGCGAGGTGTTCACGGGGGAGTTCGGTCGTCTTTATGTGTGTGTTTATGTCACACTTGAGGCCAGATTGGTACTCTTAGATGGCATGGGTATTGGTTTCACCCATGATGTAGCCATGTCATACTCCTTTTCGACCATCGGAGTGTATAGATGCTCTGTCTTGGTCCACATTTTTGGCGGATATCGAGATCCATTCGAGCATATTGCCGTGTTGGGGCTTAGCTCACCATCTGACTTCATTACTCATGCTACTCGGGCATGGACTACCTCCCTCTAGGTGGTTTGAGGGGTGTGACTACTTATCACCCATTGGCGTGATGTCGCGATTTGACCCGGTTCGAGATTTTTCATCCTTTTGAGGCGATAGGTCGGCGTTGACTTCTCGATATCTCTCGGCGAGAGGGCCCGATCCGTGTGTATGCTTGTTGGGATCGGCGTGAGATATAGCTTTTTTTACATGAGCCATCCGGGTTGTTACTGCGAGTATTCCGCATGGATGGAGCGAGAGATTTTATCGGTGCGGCGATATCTCCACGATCTGGGATAGTGAGTCGAGATGATGTAGAGCCCATGGAGGACATCGATTCCTACATCGAGAGAGGAGCATTTGGCTTGGTTTGCGGACATTTCCTCCGGATTCTCCCGATTACCGATCTTGTTGTGATTGACACTTTCGACACGATACTTTGAAGCGAGTCTTCATCGATGACCTTTGAGAGAGATCGGGCTCGATCTATGATGTTGACTTGCCCTTGATGGGAGAGAGCGACTCTATTAGAGAGAGAGAGGCATTAGCTTCGCGAGAGATATCATTTGTTGTTGGCGGGATGAGGCTAGATCGACCGGAGATCACGATGATAGTTGGCGGGATAGTGCTATATATCTGCCGGGATGTAGCCATCACGAGATAATCTTTGCGGTGAGGTCCTTTACCACTGGCGTGATCGCGAGATGGCGCATATATTGATGATCATATAGTCACCATGCGGATGGTTGCGGATCTGTTGGGTCGTGTGGATATTCTCATCTGAGGAGACCACGACTTCACCTCCTTCTTACGAGAGGGGCGCCATGTTGGGCTTGTTAGCTCGCATATACCACGACTTGTAGATGAGCTTGTATTTTCTGCCTGCAGACTAAGCTTAGCCATTTTGTCATATACGATTTACATTGTATATATCAAACAACATTATATATATGACGAGGGAAATATATTTTGGATCACTTCCCTTTTAGATATGCTTTTCTACTTGCTTGATATTTTTGCTTTGCTTTGCTTGAGGGCTTGTGATCTTGATGTATTACGAATTCCTCTGGGGTGGATGGACATTGAGTTGTCTCTGGATAGTTTCAGAATGGATCATCGATCTGTATGTATCCCTACCATCTTTGGTGTCTTGGGGTTTGGTTTTACGTGGAAAATGTGGAGAGGAGTGTGGCTTTCCTCTACGAGATTGACCGCTTTCCCAGGATGGTGCTTGATACTTCTATTTAGGAGAAGCTAGTTAATTCCATCTCTTATGGATTGGTGTTGCTCTTGAGGTATGATGCATGACTTAGATGGTCGTAGAATCTCTATTTGGGAGGAGTTAGGGTAATTCCATCCCTTTGATGCGAAGCGATGAAATGTAGTGGATTGAAGGATGATCCCGATACCGATTGACAATGGTTTGTGTTTTGGTAGGGGTGAGGCCAAACCATGAATGGTACGCCTACGTACTCTCTATTGAAGAGAGATCGGTCTGCGTGGTTTGAACACAGTGTAAGAGGTTCATGTTGTATATATGGCGAAAAATGTGTAGGAATGTTTTTTTTTGTTTTTTTTTGTTTTTAGAAGGGTAGAAATGTTTTTTTGTTTTTTTTTTATTTTATTGCGGTAGGGCCATATGAAATGGTTGCCTCGTACTCTATTGAAGAGGAGATCGGTCGGCGTAGTTAAGCCCCTCGGGGCGAGATGAAAAGCGTAATCCCATGCGGGGTCGAGTGCGGGGAGAAAAAAGTTTAATCTAGGTTGAGGATAAAGCTGCGGTATGAGAAGTTTGATCCCATGTATGGGTAGCCAAACTATGAATCGAGAGGTTCAATCCGTGGTGGGATGACTGAAGTCGTAGGAGCAGCAAGAGAGAGCCAGTTCTTTGGCTTGAAAAGTATGTTTCCACGAGGGGCAAAGTGTGGAAAAGTTGTATGTGGTAAAGGGTTAAAGAACGGAATGGTTGGTGATCGATGGTCCCAACACGGGGTGTTTGCTTGATGGCAACTTGAGACATAATCTTGGTTTCACGGTGTCAGAGTTGATGAGTTGTGGAAATTCATCGTGTCCATTTCTTGCAATCTGAGAGCGCCTCTGTCGATACTTCCTTGACAACAAATGGGCCTTCCAGTTAGGGCGAATTTTCCCTTAGATTGATCTTGGTTGTCGAGGATCTTCTTCAAAACCAAGTCGTGTTGTTTAAAGCTACCGTAGCCAGGACTTTTTTTGTTGTAGGATCTGGCGATCCTTTGTTGATATAATGACCATGGAAGATAGCCGCGGTTCGCTTTTTATCTATTAGAGACAATTGGTGATACATCTTGTACCCATTGGTCTTCATCCGGTGAGCGTCTATCGACACTCTGAGGATTCCATTTCAACTTCTATGGGAACCTTTGCTTCCATCCCATAGGTTAATCGTGAGGGGTTGCCCGGTGGAAGTGCGCATTGAGGTTACGTAGGCTAACGAGTAAGAAGCGATAGGTCGGAGGCCCAATCTTTGTGGTTGGCGGACATCTTTTGCATAATCTTCTTGATGTTTTTGTTAGCCACTTCAACAACACCATTCATCTTGGGACGATAGATGATGAGTTAAGATGTTTGATGTGGAATTTCTTGCATAATTCCTCCATCATTTTGTTGTTGAGGTTCTTAGCATTGTCGACACAATCACCTCGGTTGTCCATATCGACAAATGACATTGTTTACGATGAAAGCAATGATGACTTCTTTAGTAACCACAGGGAAGGAGGTTGCTTCTACCCACTTGGTGAAGTAGTCGATCATGGTGAAGATAAATCGATGTCCATTCTTGGCTTTAGGCTCGATGGGCTAGATAACGTCCATTCCCCACATTGAGAAGGGCGAGGTGAACTCGTATTGTGGAGTTCCGTGGAGGCGCGTATATAGCATTCCCATGAATCGCAGCGATAGCATCTCTTGGCGTGGTCATTGCTGATCGACTTTGAGAGATAGCCATAATGTCATCATGTCACGAGGACTTTCTTGACAAGGAGGGCCACTCATGTGGGGCCCCAGACTCCTCCATGGATTTCATCCATAAGCCTTTGGGCTTGATCTTTGTCTAAACATCGAGGAGACCTAGTCCTGCATCTCTTTTGTAGAGTGCATCTCCACTCGGTAGAATTTCATAGCAAGTCGATGGATCCGCCTTTTCTCGGTCGGGCTCGCCTCGGTGGTGTAGATCCATCTCGTAGATATTCCTTGATATCTTGATACCAAGGATGTTGGATGGGAGGTAGCTCATCGATACTTCTCAAACGTAATTCCCATATAGGTTGGGGCCTTGTGCGAGAAATTGTGATGCTTGGCAAGTGTTCCTTATCGATATCTGAATCGAGGAGGCCAAAGTTGCTAATCGTCCATAAAAGTCATTCTATTACGAGGAATGTGTAGAAAGGAGATTTCTTGAACTCCAAACCATCTTAAAAACTTGCCGATGGTAGGGCGACAAATGTAGTTCTTTGGTTTGATAGATTAGGTGGATTATCGATTACCAACTCTGAATCTCCAAAGGCGAGTTAACCACGATGCCCATTGAGCGGGCAAGTTTTAGCCCCATGAGGCGACCTTCATACTCGGTAGTATTGTTGGTCTTTGACAAACTGCAATTTGGCGGCGACGGGATCTTTGCTCCCCGTGCGGATACTAGAAAGCGCTCCGCTCGAGAACCTTCCATATTAACGACTCCATCAAAATACATCTTCCATGATTGGCGGCGTATCGTCTTGATGGTGTTGTTTGCTATCATTACTCCTTCATCGAGGAAATATGTTTCCAAGGTTTTGAAATCCCACGAAGGTCGCGGCGGACGATTGATCCACAATTCCTTGACCTTTGATGGACTTTTGAGTCACATATCGATGTCAAATTGTTGTAGGATCAAGCGCCATCTGGACGATCGACAATTTAACATGGGTTTATTGAACACGTGCTTGAGAGGATCCACGCGGGATATGAGATGGGTTGTGTGACCATGGAGGTAATGTTGTAACCTCATGGAAGCCCATGCTAAAAAACAACCGTCTTTTTCGATCGAGTGTACTTGTGTTCACTATTCTTTGAACCTTTTTTCTTGAGGTAATAGATAGCTCGTTCTTGGCCTCTATCGTCTTTACGTCCCGACATGCGACCCATGGCATTGTCACTTATGGACGGTACATGAGCAGGGGAACATCATCCACAGGTGGTACCAACACGGGGAGCTTTGACTAGTTGTTTCTTGATTGTGAGGAAGGCATTTTGACACTCATCATTCCATTTCATGGAGGAGTTCTTCCTTAATAAGCTTGAAGATTGGCTCACGAGTTCTTTGTGAGTTGAGAGATAAACACCTTCTAATGAAGTTGATTCTTCCCAAAAATCCCGTATTTCCTTTTACATAGAGGAATGGGCATTTCCGTGATGGCTTGGATTTTGGCGGGATCGACTCAATCCCTTTGTGGTGACTAGAAATCCTAGCAACTTGACTGACGATTTAACACCAAAAGGCGCATTTAGGCTGGATTCAACTTCAAGTTGTACTTACATGACTTTGTTGAACAACTTTACGAGATGATCTATATGGTCATCCTCCTTTGGGACTTGACAATGATGTCATCCACGTAGATCTCGATCTCTTTGTGCATTAAGTCGTGGAAAAGAGCCATCATAGCTCGTTGATAGGTGGCTCCGGCATTGATGAGGCGAATGACAACCGTCTATAGCAAAAGGTTCCCCAGGCGTGATGAAAGCGGTTTTCTCACGATCTTCCTCGTAACCATGATCGATGATACCCATAAGCAATCGACAAAGGAGTACATGTCGTATTGCGCGATATTGTCGATAAGAATGTGGATAAATGGCACGGGAAAGCTATCTTTTAAGCAAGCTTTGTTCAAGTCCGGTAATCCACATGAAACTCGCACCTTCCCTCGGGTTTAGGCACGGGAACAATGTTGGATATCCACTTTCGGGATATGTGGACACCATGATGATGCCGACTTGAAATTGTTTCACAATTTCTTCTTTCTGCTTTAAACTCCACTCGGGTTTGATCGCTTTGAGCTTTTGTATTGGTAGCTTAAATCCCTCTTTAATGGGAAGGCGATGAAGGACAATGTCGATGGACAAACCCACCATGTCTTCATGAGACCATGCAAACACATCCTGGAATTGGGTTAATAGCGTAACCATGTCATTCCTTTTGTTTGGGGTAAGGTCTGAACCAATCTGGATTAACTTAGGGCTTTCTAAGGTTAGAGATTGAAAGAAGTGGTTTGATCGAGGTTGGGTTTAGGTTTGTCTTTGACCCATTCTTGAATTTACGGAGCACCTCAATGTCATCCTATATCCATCAAAATTTGAATTCATCTCTACATCAAAGTCTGATCCTTGTGGAGAAGAGCCTTAAATGTCGGCAAATCATGAGCACATCTAAATTCGAGTCTGAAAACAAAATATGCTTTCACTTAGTATATATGAAATGTGTTGATCATACGGTGTTAGCATATCTTGGCAAAATAAAGCTATATCTTGTCTGAGAAAAGTAAGCGGTTATTATATCTACTGAGGCGAAAAGAGTTTACGCGCTTTACCTTTACGACCCGATCTGAGGAATCTTGTTCCAATTAGCGAGGCAAAGTCAAGGTGGACCATGATGATGGAGGGATTGTCATCATCCTCCACATCTCGAATGATGGCCATTATATGCAGGCGATCATAAATGCAGGGTGTATCTGTTGGTATGTTCATCATGAGCGATGATGCGTATGCTGACATCATTCGGATGACGTCTTGCTTGATTCTTCGTTCCTCTTCTTCCTCTTCTGGGGATTTGGAACAAAGACTTCTTTCTCCTTCACGAATGCGGCTTGGAAATAACATAGCCATTACATTGGCTGGCACCTTTACAGGAGGTTGTGCGGACTCAGAGTTTGAAGGCGAAGATAAACGCCGCATGATTGAAGCTGAAGGAATCTGCTGATGCTTATGAGGATTCCTGTGACTAGAAGCTGGCGAAATAGCCTAGTCCATTTTTCCGGTTTGCTTGGTTAATCGAATTGGGTACTTGATACCTGGCAATCTTTACCCACCCTTGTCGGTTTATGACCCAATGACATCATTTCTTGAGTAGCAGACATTACCTCGGCGAAAATCTTGGGTTGAGGTAATGGCATTCCAATAGCATGGTATTGGGTATTGCTTACTTCAAAGCATGAAAATGGCTGGTTCAACATCTGCATTGGCATTGATGAATGGCATGTCCCGTGTTGAGGACATCTACGGTTCGGCGTTGGCCAAGTGACGAGGCTATTGTTGATAATGTATTTCAATTGTTGATGAAGAGTGGAGGGGCCTGCCCATATATGAATCCATGTGTCGTCCCAAGCGGGTTGTATCCGAATCTATCTTGAGCACATGGAAGATCTGCGAGAATGTGTGAGGACCAATTTTGATTGGCGGCTCAATTACTCAAATAAATTTGACGGGCTCCATCAAAAGCTTTGATGATAGTATGGCTACTCAATTCGGTTGAGATTGATATTCATCTTCACCAGGTAGCGTATGGACGGATATTTAGAGATGAACCTCCATCTATCAAGACTCCGGCTAGCATGTATCCGGAGGACAAAACCCGATGATGTCAGCGGTTTGCGATGGCCGGTCCCCTCGGGCGGTATGTCATCATCGATGAAGGATATCACATTGTTGTTGAAAATGTGATCAACGGATGTTGAAATTTTTCCGTATCAAGCGATGTTGGTAGATGAAACTTCTTCTAAAACCTTGAACAAGACCTTCCGGTGATTCTCGGAAGTTAGGACCAAGTCCAAAATTGATATTTGTTGTGGAGCTTCTTTTTTAAGCTTAAAACCACCTTAACCCGTTATGACCCATAGTGCGGAGAATTTTTCAATCTTCTCCATGGGTATTTTCCCCTTTGATTTGATGGTAGACTTCATCACCCGTTGGGGAAGATACAGTGGATTTTCCTTTGACACTGTAGCAGTTGTATATGAGGTGGATCCTTCACCTTCTCCATAATTCCACGGAACTTTGTGCAAACTAACAATAGGATATTATGCTTTGCACGACAAGTTAATTGGCTCGGGAGCGACCACTTTCAAAGGATTGTTGCTTCCCTTGAGTTGAACTGTTGGCATTGTGAGTGATCTGTTAATCCCATCAGTTTCAGTGGATATGACTGCTACCACACTCTTCCACTTAGTAGGACTGAAATTCTCACTTGCACGTAACACGATATCGTCGTCTGCGCTAAGTGCGAGACACCACTTGTCGATTAGATTTTGGATAAGGTGGCGGAGTGCCCAACATTCTTCGTCTTTGTGTGTGCGAGAGATTGGGAGTGATATTGACATACTCCATCGAGTTGTACCGTCTGAGCGGGGGTTGATTGGAGGTAGAAGGCTGATCCTTCCTTCGTTGATTAACATATGAAGGATTTCCTCCATAGGTTGGCCCAAATAGGTGAATTCCTTTTGTTGGCAAAATCCAAGCGGGCCTTGGCATTTGCTCTCTTTGTCACTTTGTCTTCCAACATTTCATTTTACGAAAGTGACGAGGAATATTCATGACAAGAGGTAGGAGGCTAGCATGCTCTGGTGATTAATTGACGTGTCACTTGATCTTGATAAGTCACCGATTCATGATTATTCAATTTGCTTGCATAGAGCTTTCATCTTTCGTTCCATTGTGAACTGGAACTTGGCGTAATCCCATTTATCATCACACACTCTTTGAGGTGCAGGAGGATTCACGGTTGAAATTGGAACTCATCCATTGCTCCAATTGATCATGTTGACCTCTTCTTCTTTGTGTTGAGGAAGAGGTTTGTCTTGAACGTGAGGTTGATCTGGTTTGGTGACCACGATCTCCCCATTGTCTATCGAGTCTTGGATCTTGTGTTTGAGGCCCAACAATCTGAGTATATCATGTCCAGTGCCCGACATGATAAGCACATTTTCGAAGCGACATTGAAACCCCGTCCCATTAGAAATTTGGTGGTGGAAGAAGATGTGTAATTTTCTTACGTGTTGTCGGAAGATTGAGAATGTTCTCGAGGTATCCCCTAAGGGTGTAAACACTCGAGGGCGTTTGACTTCTCCACCTTTTGGTATTGGAGGGTTCGTAGACTGTGCTTGAAAGGGAGTGTAGTTTCTTCTTTGAATAGGCATGTTCTGATTGTCTTTTTGACCCTGTAGTATCAGGAAAACATCTTCCTCTTTCTTTTTATGGACCCTCAGGGGGTTGTTTCCATAATTTTTAGATTGGATGTGATCGTGCAACACTTTTTAAGTGCGACTAGGTCTTGAATTTTTCGGACTTCAATCCCATCTCGGCCATCTCCCCATGTTTGACCATTTGAAAATGGTTTTGCGATCTTGGCTAAAAAACTTTCATAGAAAGGCGCTTCTTGTATATCTATGAAAGTCATGACCATCTCTGATTCTGTCATGGAAGGACTAACTTGGGCAGCCAGGCGTCTCTTTGAGCATACTCTCTGAAAGACTCGTTAGACTATTTCTTGATCTTGGTAATTTGATCTGGATCGAGGAGCCATCTGAGGCCCGAAAGTTGTATTGAGTGAGGAAAGCATGTGCTAGCTCTTCTTCCGACTATGGATCTTTGAATTGTCTAATCTTGTGTACCACCACCGAGCGGGCTTCTCCAGTTAGACTTTTTGGAACAATTGCATTACGAGCTTTTCAGTCCTCTGCATAAGATCCAAGTTCTCCAATAAACACCTTTAAATGTGTGTAAGGATCTCTAACCCATCATATTTTTTTCAAAGTCGGGAGTTTTAAACTTTTACGGATAATGAACACCGGGGAAAATGCAAAGATCGGCATATGAAACACTCCGTGTGTTTCCAATTCCTTTGATAGCACGAAGGGTCTCTTCCATTTGGAGGACTTTCTTTTTGATGTCACCGGTGTGCGGATCTCCGATGGGATGGGCGACATCATGAGTTTTGTTGGTCGTATCAAGCTGCGGATTCGGTATTGTAATGACTGGGTTCCCCCTTGTGTGGAGGATTCGACATGTACGGGTATTTTTGGACCACTGATTGGGCGGTGTAATTCTTTGAGTAGAACAACCAAATCGTAATTTGTTTGCTTAATCAGGTCAATTCTTTGCGAAAGCTGGATTAAGTTCGATCAGTCGGGATGATGACATGATTATTTGAGAGCTGTGCCTTTTGGACTTTGGTGGGGTAGTAGGTCCGATTGGTTCCTACGAAAGACTTGCATAGTTTAGTCTTTAGGGAATGTGTATAATAACATGCTATGTGATGTGTCCATTTTAGGAATTTTATCCTGCAAAAGCGGATGTCGTTTGTTTGTAGCATGTTAATTAAAATATGTATGTGTACACATTTCTTCATATTTCTCATTACATGGAGATATATATGGAATGAAATTACAAGTAATTATGTTTACAAGTAATTTAAATGAGAGAGCATGAAGAGACTTTCCTCCGTTTTGGGTTTATCGGTGTGACCTATCTTAGGTTACTCTCGCGGCTTTTTTGGCATGAAGGTTCCCAAATCATCATGATCTACTTGACGGAAGTTAATCAGGTCTTTCAAGCTGGAGCGAATTTGGGTGGTGCCTTTCACGAGCCTCGGAGAATTAGTCTTCTCACAGTCCGATAATCAAACAAGCGGGATAGCCTCTGGTGGAGGACCACACAACATACATTCACATACATTCGTCTCTCCGTATGAAAATGATGACATGTGTGAAGCACTAATATCCTGGCAGATATATGTGCGAGCACTAATATCCTGCGATTATGTGCGAAGCATAAGTAAATAAGGAAATACATTCATACACATTCATCGTAAATGTAAATGCAACATCCACACACAAGCGGATAATAGTTTTGAAAAGATTGTAATAGCGGCTTAAGTCCTCTTCTTTGGAGTCCCAGTGAGTCGCCACTGTCGGCGTCGGGATTTTTAGATGTCCCTTTCAGTTACTTGTTCTTTGGTGTTCTCATTTTAGGTGAGATTTGTTTGAAAAAACAAGTGAAAAAGGTCGAACATGTATAATGTCGACGATGGGATTATTAAAAGTCGCCGATTGGTTTTTAAATGGTTGTACCAACCACAATGAAAAGGTTTGCACATTGACCCGATGATGTGACAACTACTAAATGGGTCGGTTGAAGCAAAGAGATTCATTAGGGTCAGGGGACTTGGTTATGCGGAGGGAAGGTGTTAGGCACCCCAGACATCCGTGTTACCATGGTGACCGCCTCTTTTCAAGAAACTATTATCTGAATGTGTGTGTGTGTGTGTGGTCGATGTCTTTGTTATTTGGAAGTAGTCTGCGAGGCCTCGTTAGCACCTATATACCTGAGGTTTGAATTTATGTAAAAATTCAATTTTAAGCAAGATATAAGCGATGATGTTTTATAAAAGAGGTTTTCAAAACCACGATGCTCAATAGTAATTGAGACCTTTTACACTCCCATTTTATTAAGTGTTAGGCTTGATTGATTTTATTTTACGATCTGAGAGGCATCCAATGCGAAAATAATATACAAAATAATATCGACTTCCTCGTGGGTATGAGAACCATCGAGGAAATTCGAACACTGCAAAAATAATTTACAAAGGCGCTTACAATTTGAAAATGTCCATCACGGGAACCGAATCTAGATCGATAGAAATTTGAATCTGTGATCACATGATTCTAAGCGCACATGATACCGCATATTTGTATGAAAGCGATAAGCGGTATATATATATAAAAGTTGTAAATATATATATCTGAGACATGATCACCAACCACAAAAGCACCTCCATGGGGATCGAAATGTAAATAAAGTTATAAAAGCTATCAACCGCCACGGAGGAAACTCCAGGCGGAACAAAAATGTAAATAAAAGGCATAATCGGATCAACCGCCATGGAGGAAACTCGAGTGAGACAAATGTAAATAAAGCTGTACAAAACAATCAACTTCCACGAAGTAAACTCCAGGCAGGACGAAATGTAAAGAAAGTGGAAAAAGCGATCAACCACCACGAAGTGAACTCTAGGTGGAAAATATATATATATATATATATATATATATATATATAAAATCCGGGCTCATCGAGCGAGTTCGACACCAGTTCATATATATATATATATATATATAAAAGCGAGTAATGCATACTTACGGATGTAAAATCCGGGCTCATCGAGCGAGTCAGACACACAGTTAATATATATATATATATATATATATATATATATATATATATATAAATAAATAAACGCCTAGGATGTAAAATCTAGGCTCATCGAACAGTCCGACACACGTTTAATATATATAAGTATATATATAAAGCAAGTAAACGCCTCCGGATGTAAAATCCGGGCTCATCGAGCAGTCAGACACACGTTAATATATATAAGTATATATATATTAAAAAGTAAACGCATCAAATAAAAATCTAGGCTCATCGGTCAAAGTTAAACAAAGTTAATATTATATATATATATATATATATATATATATATATATATATAAAAGCAAATAAACGCTCGGGATCAAAATCTAAACTCAATCGAGGCATAACTTCGATAATTTTAGTCAATATATATATATATATATATATATATATATATATATATATATATATATATATATGAAAAAAAAAACGGACGGACCAAAGTCCGGCAAATCTCATGTAACACGACTCTCAGCGTGAAGAAGGGTGTGTGCAGAGATGAAGAGAAAGACTTTAAAGTGTGTGAGAAGGCTTATAGTTGACTGCCAAAGAAGACTTCTATATCTTTAAAGTGGGTAAACACAGGCTTTTATAGTTACAAAAGAGGGTATATGTGAGCTCACATGTGTTTAAAATGAGAAAGTACACTGCATGGGGTGAGTGCAGAGCAAATTGGGCAGGGCTTCCTCGCCATTTTCTCTTGCAAAATGGGCACCCCAAGCCCTCTATTTATAGACGAGGGAGCTGCAGGTGTACTTGCGGCTGAGCCGCAGGTGTACCAGAGGCAACCCGAGTGGGCCCGGGTTTCTCGGGTCGGGTCATCTCGTAGAACGTGCACTCGGGCACTGTAATGTCCGCTCGAACTTTCAGAAGTGAAATTCGGGCATCCAATTGAGGTATACAGGACCTATTTCGGACCGCCGTTGTTGAGAGTTGTACAATGGCATGGGATTAGAGTTTGTACGAAGTCATTGAATATGGGACGATGCCCTCCGGTCTTCAAGCTTAAAATTCTATCCGTTACACCGCACAATAGTCACTCGGGATTGGTTAGTCTTATGGGAATCTTCTGTCCTGCAATGTTAGTGATAGTAGTACAGAAAATTTTGAGTGTCTACACTAGCTTATTAAAGAATGAAAAAGGGCATTTTGGTCATTTGTATTTTTATTTTAATGGCATTCTTGACAATTGCACAACCCCTTAGGGTTTAACCCTAAGGTTTTAACCCTTAGGTTTTAAAAACTCCAATTCTAGAATTTTCTAATTAGGGTTTAAAAATAGAAAATTAAGAATTTTGAAAATGTAATTAGGGTTTTAAATAGAAATTAATATTTCTAAAGTATAATTAGGGTTTCCTAATTATTATAACACATAATAATCACTTTAGGCTTGCTAATTAGGATTAGGGTTTCCTAATTAGAAAAATAAAATTTCTAAATTATAATTAGGGTTTGTAAAATAGAAATTACGATAACTAAAATAAAATTAGGGTTTTCTAATCATATTTAAGTTTAATAAACACATTAAGCTTACTAATTAGGATTAAGGTTTCCTAATTAGGGTTTTAGGATTCCCGAATATAAAATTAGGGTTTCTCGGCTTTCGATTAGGGTTTCTAACGGTACGTTAGGGTAATCCTGAGATTAGGGTTTTTAATCTCTTATTAGGGTTTATTAATTTTAAACCTTATCCGATCAATCATTGATCAATATCTCTATACAGTACAAACACATACTCTTTAATATAATTATTTTAATTATATTTTCTATCGAATCCCTATCCAGAAATTAGGGTTTCTAAAGCTGTTAAGCACAACTGTACTCTAAATTTATTAGTTAATACACAAATTGACCTTCTCCAGACTCGTATCACAGATACTTGTCACAAAATTGATAATCAATATTAATATTAATTAAAAAAAAATTATTCCTAAAATTTTAATTATTCAAAATCCCAGGATATCACATTCACCCCTACTTAAAAGGATTCCGTCCTCGGAATCACTGCTGTCTTATTCTCTACAACCTTTTAAAGTTGTATCATCAATTCATTCTTAACAACACAATATTAATTTGTGTCTCAAATTCTAACTTGTGACCTGGATCGTATAAAAGAAAAAAAATCACAAAAATATCTAACTCGTATTTATCGCGTAATCAAATTTCTAACTGAACTCGTTACATGTCGCCTCTTCATGTTCAGCTGTTGCATTTGGAACTGTCATGCTAAAATTGAATGATGTTGGTCTTCCCTGCTGAGCTGATTCTTTGATACATAGTGTTCCTCTGCTGGTTCCCTTATTCATCTTCTTCTTTGGGCAATCACGCACCAGATGATCGGTCGACCCACATGCAAAACAACCTTGTACCTTCTTTGGATTGGGACAATGGGGTGACATGTGTCTCTCTTGACCACAGTTATAACAAACTCCTTTTTTCTTCAAACAAACTCCTTGATGATGCTTCCCACAAACTACGCACGGCGTACCCTTCCTCCTATGCTCTTTTAGATTATTTCCTAAATTAACATTATCATCTCTTACGTTTATTAAGATCACTACCTCCACTACCACCGATCATATTATTTCATTCAGCCTCCTTTCTTTGTTCTTGAGTATTCTTTAATACAGCTTCAATTTCTCCTTCAGCGATGATGGCTGTAAGACCCCAACTTATTATAAATAAAATAGAATTTCCTCTAATTATTATTGTGAATAATAAGGTATTAATTTGATATAATTCTCTGGTTATGGGTGAAATGTGCAAATTTTGCAAAATAAGCAAGTGGTTATAAAATAATCATTGTTGTCGGAGAATATTCGTTTGGTCGTGAAATATTCTTGTTGTCGGGGAATATTCGTGATGCAACCAAGCGATCATTTGTGGGTCCCATAATAGAATAAGCATGGGATGAAGAAAAACGACAAGTTTGAGTTTTTATAAATAACTTGGCGTAGTTATTCACAATTAACATTGTTGGAAATACCCGGTGGTTAAAATACGATGTCTGGCGTGGTTGCACGCGATGCTACGATATTACACAAGTATTGTTGAATTATTAATTCTTACGTAAGAAGGCTTTACTCAATAATTGTTACGATAATTAATGTTCAATATTTTATTTTATTGGTTCAATAATTGCTGCGTTAATATTTTATATTATTGTTGTTTCAATAATTGTCACTACACAGTATTTTCCATTATCAGATCATTAATTCATATTATTGGAATAATATTATTAGATAGCATTATTGGCAATGTCTAGAAAGTTCTGTCAAGGAGAGGTTTGGTCACCTAATTGCGCGCTAGTAAGGAAAAATCCTTATTGGAAAGCCCCCTCTTTCCTGGGAACGGCTTGGTTGTCATAAATGTGATTCTGTAATATTATTTGTGAATAATTAATTATTGGTTTAAATGATAAGAAAATATTTATTTTATGTGGATATAAATGAAGGAATTTTAGTATGAATTATTTGTTGAAAGTTTGGCAATTATTTCTCCGATTGAATATTCATTCAAAATATTATTATAATATTTTATAATTGTTTAAATAATAATATTATATATATATATATATATATATATATATATGCATGTGATAAAAAGGGACGGATATGAATTATTTTTATTTGCATGCTTTTCTAAGTTTGCGGGCGGAAGGAATTTTCCTGCATAAGCTTTGTCTTTTGGTGAATGTCTAATATTTCATATCTCCTGCAAAGCTTGATTTTTAAAATTGTGGACCCTCAATTATGAAGAATAAAGGCCATTGATTGGTAGAAATGGTTGGTGGGTTTTGCCTGCCAAGTTTGTTTTCAAGGATGGCTCCCACCTTTATGAAAAATATGAAAAAGTTAGGCAAACATGGTTAGGCAAGGAAGAAAAAAAAATGTTAGGCAGAATACTTTGATTTTTTCTCCATGCGCTGCACTATAAATAGAGGGATAACCCTCCTTCCTCAATCACACCATCTCATAAATCAGAAATCCTTATTCTATAATATTGTGAGTATTTTCTTAAGTATAAGAATACTTTGAGCGTAGTTTTTTTGCAAGATTTTCTCAGGATAATATTCGATATTCCAGTCAAATTCAGTTTCTACTAAGGTAAAGGATATTATTTTATTTCAATACTCGTAAGAAATATTATTTTCTTTTATACTCCATAGTATGAAAGGGATATTATTTCATTTCTTATTCCTAAATTTGAACTTACTATGGTAAGTATTGCTTCTATAATTCCTGAAATGATTAGAAATTTCGTTTCATCTAATATCATTTCATAGGATTATTGGTCTGAACTTTTTATCAAATTTGGAACTTTTCATGACTGGGTACTGTTCACGAGTACTGTTCACGGGTACTGTTCACGAGTACTGTTCACAGTTACTGTTCATGGGTACTGTTCACGGGTACTGTTCACAAAAGAAAAAAAAATATTTTTTTTCTTCTTCCAAGTTATCTGTTGTGAACCTTATTCTTGAAATTAAATCCATTTTTTGATCTTCATTCTTGAATTTTACTCCACTATAGTTTATTATGGAGTATTATTGAACTTGGATAAACTGAAATATAAATCCCTAATATTTGTCCTTTTGTCTCACTGGATTCATTCTTTAAAATATTTTTCATCATCCTCCGTCCTAAATGATGATATTACTGAATATCTTTGGCCCGTAGTGCAAAGATGAATGATTAACTGATGAATATCTTTGGCCCGTAGTGCAAAGATGAACAGGTGTTGAGATGAACATGACCATTGGTGATACTGAAATGAATATCTTTGGCTGTAGTGCAAAGATGAATATTTGATTCAAGATGTATATTGATTGATGTTACAGGGATAAATTATTGATGATGGACTGTTAAATCTTAGAAGATAGTAAAATTCTTTCTCTACTTGACTCTTCTAATGGATTGATGTTTCCGCTGCAGTTGTTGATCTAAAACTTGTTGTCTATTATATTTTATCATATTTTTCCCTGTTGAAGACTAATGATAAATTGTTGTATATTATCTTAGTCATAATTTTCTTTAATGGGTTAGTTGAGCTCACCCTTTTCCTTTTGTTCCATTTTTCTTCTCAGGAGGTGAGAACATAGCAGGAACTAGCCGGGGTATGGAGTGATGGTTCAGGATAGATATATTAGTAGTCCTCACTATTTTGTAAAATAGTGTATCAATAATTATAATGAGGACTCCTTTTGAGTTTGTATACTCTCTATTAGACTATATTTGTATTCAAACTCACAGTATATGTGTTGTCGTATTTTGCACGATAATTGTATTATTGAAGTTGTAGTTGCTTTTTGTACCATGTATTTGGCGACTCAGAATGGGTGTTGTATACCTATTTTGGGGACGTCACGAGTTGATATCGAGCTTAGGGATATGGTCTCCAAGGAGATCGGGGAATAGAACTAGGAGGGGAGAGATGAGTAAATCCTTCGCTAGTGTGTCCTATCTAAGCTTATTTGCTGTTCAGTCATAATATAGGGATATTATATGATATGTTAATTTGTTTAATTAACCCTTGTTGTGACACCCCCAAAATAGGTATACATCACCCATTCTGAGTTGTCAATACATGGTACAGAAATAACTACAACTTTATTATTACAACAGTAAAACTGTGAGTTTGAATACAAATATTATCTTCTAGACAATATCTATACTCAAATAAATCCTCATCACATTTATTGATATATTATTTTACAAAATGGTGAGCACTACTAAACAACTCTCTCTAGAACCTTCATTCCATACCCCGACTAATATTTCGCTATATTCTCGCCTCTGAGAAGAAAAATGGAACAAAAGGAAAAGGGTGAGCTCAACTAGCCCAAGAAGAATATTATGACTAAGATAATATACAACAAATTATCGTTAGTCTTCAACAGAAAAAAAATCTAATAGAATACAATGAACAACAAATTTTAAATCAATATTCGCGATGAAATAATAATTCATTAGAAGAGTTAAGTAGAGAATGCAAACTACTATCTTCTATGTATGAATTTAAAAGTTCATCGCCTATCTTTTATCCCCGTAACATCAATCAATATATATCCGAATCAAATATTCATCTTTGCACTACAGTGCCAAAGATATTCATCACCGTCATGTTCATCTAAACACTGCTCATCTTTGCACTACGGCCAAAGATATTCTTCAAATCATTCATCTTTGCACTACAAAGCCAAAGATATTCAATAATATCATCATTTAAGATCGAGAATGATGAAAAATTTTTTAAAGAAACGAATCCAAAGGAAACAAAATGACAAGGATTAAGGATTAAGGATTCATACTTTGTTTTATCTATGTTCCAAAATACCTCAAAAATAATCATAGTGGTGTAAAATTCAAGAATGATCAAAACATGGATACAATCAAAGCTAGTATCCGTAATAGATATTTTGGGCAAAAAGAAGAAATTTCATTTTTCTATGAATAGTGTCGATCGTGAATAGTGGTTGTATCGTGAATAAGAACTCACACCAAAAAGATAGAAATTTTCCAAAAAAATATCTTCACGCTTCATGAATAATACTACTCGTGAATAGTAACTTCGTGAATAGTAACTCATGAATAGTAACTTCGTGAATAGTAACTCATGAATAGTAACTCGTGAATAGTAACTCATGAATAAGTAACCCCGACATGAAAAAGTTCCAAATTTGATAAAAGTTCCAACCAATATTTCAAAGATAATGATATTGAAGAAATAATATCATTTGAGAAGAAAATAACATCACATACCTCGAAAGATTAGTACTTAAATTGAATACTAGGGTATAGTCTTTGAAGGGAACTTACTTGATCTAACAATACACAAAGTATACTCAAAATACTCACAAGAATATGCTCGATAATATAGAGAGAAAAACTTGATTTACGGTGTGATTTTCAATTCTAACCTAAGCACCCTATTTATAGGAAAATGCTTAGAACACCAAAAGCGAAAAATTTAATAAAATATTAATATATATTATAAATTTCCTTAGCCCATCTTTGAAGATCTGATTTCAGCAATTAATATCACATGTTAGCCCACTTAAATGAAAAAAACGTTTTTCTTTAAAATAATAATTAGAACTTCCAAAAATCAATTATTTGAACTTGAACTTCAATAATTCACAATAAATAGCCCTTTTATCAGAAAAATTGAATCTCGCGAATTTTTATAGGAAATTCAATTCTCTACAACTTTTCGGAAGAAAGTTTTTTCAATTCCAAATGAAAATTGACCAAATCCACAAACCAAGCGATTTTACAAAAGCTATAATCAAATTTCGATCGATAAATGGGGTCCACCGACATGTTTAACATGTTTTAAACATTTATTGCAACAAAAATACTCTTCCTCCTCAGATACTCATATATCCCACATTCGTTATAAAAATATCACCATTATTATATTATTAAAATATAATAATATATTTAAATGAATTATTTTATCGAGAAAAGATAAAATTTCAATTTTCAACAATTGTCACATTAAAAATTTTCTCCATCTATATCCACATAAAATCAATATTTTCCTCATCATATGAATCAATAATTAATTATTCACAAATAATATTACGTAATCACAATATTGACAACCAGCGGTTCCTGTTCAAGAGGGGCTTTCCAATAAGAATTTTTCCTTCTTGCCATGATTAAGTGACCAAACCTCTCCTTAGATGTAACTTTCTAGACATTGTAATAATAATATTATCTAATAATATTATTCGGATAATATGAATTATTGCTTCGATAATGAAAATACCGTAATAATGACAATTATTGAAACAACAATAATATAAAATATCAACGCAAACAATTATTAAATAAATAAAATACTAAACAATAATTACCGTAACCATTATTGAGTAGTGCCTTCTTCACGTAAGAATCAATAATTGGTGCAATACTGTGTGTCTTCTTGTGTTTTAACCAATTTAGTATTTTAACAAAGATTAATCTTGAATAACTACTGTTGTTATTTTTAAACAACTTATATTTGTCGTTTTCTTCATCCAATCGCTTTTGGGTTATGGGGCCCACAAAACTATAGCATACATACGAATATTCCACGACCAAACGAATATTCCCCGACAACAATGAATATTTTATAACCACTTGCTTATTTTGAAATATTTATGTATTTTACCCTAACTATCCACATTAATCAAATCAACCCTTACTATTTCAAAATAGAAAATTAAATTTCATTAATAATAAGTTGGGGTCTTACAACCTCCCTTCTTATGAAATTTCGTCCTCGAAATTGGCGTCACGCACAGTGTGTTTGAAAAGGTGAGGATACCTCGCTTTCATTTCCGTTTCCAATTCCCGGTCATTTCCTCTATAGCATGATTCCTCCACAAAACTTTAACTTGTGGTATGACCTTTCTTGGCGTGGGACATGCTCCTTCCTATCCAAGATCTTGATAGGTACCTCCTCGACGTTAAGTCTTGGCTATCTCGTCCGGTTCTAACTCTATAACGTGGTTCGGTCTTTCACATATTTACTTATGCACGATATGTGAAACACATTATGAACACGAGACATACTTGGAGGTAACGCGAGTCTATAGGCTACATTTCCTACTCGGTCAAGAATTTGAAATGGACCAATAAATCGTGGATTGAGCTTTCCTCTCTTCCCAAATCTTGTAACTCCCTTCCATGGAGCAACTCGCAACAATACATGATCCCCTACACTAAATTCCACGTCCTTTCGATGAAGATCCGCATAACTCTTTTGTCGATCTTGTCTTGGTTTGTATCGTTGTCGAATCATTTGGATCTTTTCCAGTAGTCATATACGTACCAACTCGGGTCCCAACAATGTTGCTTCACCCACCTCGTCCCAACATACTTGGAGAGCGACACTTTCGTCCATATAATGCTTCAAATGGAGCCACACCTATACTTTCACGATAATCTGTTATTGTAGGAGAATTCCACCAATGGTAAATACTTATCCCAACCGCCTTGAAGTCTAGGACACGAGTCTTAATAAATCTTCAAGAGTTTGAATAGTCCTTTTCGATTGTCCGTCTGCTTTTGAGGATGGTATGCCGAATCAATCGTAAATCCGTGCCCATAGCTTTTTGCAAGCTAACCCAAAATCTTGAAGTGAATCTTGGGTCACGATCCAAAACTATGGATACAGGTATGCCATGCAACCTCACAATCTCATTCACGTACATACTAGCAAGACGTTCAAGGGAATAAGTCTCCGTGTCGGCAAGAAATGAAATGGACTTGGTTAATCTATCAATAATAACCCAAATAGCATTGATGCCTTGAGAAACCGTAGGAAGACCCGTAAACGAAATCCATGGTAATATTTTCCCACTTCCATTTCGGAATCTCAAGTGGTTGCAACGGACCCTTAGGTACTAGATGCTCCGCCTTTACACGTTGACAAGTTAAACACATCGAGATAAACTTTGCAATCTCTCTCTTCATATTGTTCCACCAAAATGTATGTCAAAGATGACGATACATTTTAGTACTTCCGTGATGGATTGCAAATGGTGTATTGTGTGCCTCCATCATAATCTTGTACTTCAAATCGTAGTCGTTAGGAACACAAAGTCTAGAGTGGACTCAAGTATTCCTTCTTCATCAATTCTCGCTTCGAATAGCTCCTTCTTGTACTTTCTTCTTCATACGCATCGCCTCCGGCCCGGTGGCTTGAGCAACCTTAACTTTTTCTATTAAAGTTGGCTCTATCGTATACTTGACATCATCGCACTCATTCCCGCATATGATCTTCTACTCAATGCGTCGGCCACCACGTTCGCTTTTCCGGATGGTATTGAATAGTGTGGTCGTAGTCTTTCAATAGCTCGAGCCAACGTCATTGTCGCGTGTTGAGTTCTTTTTTGAGTGAAGAAATATTTAAGGCTTTTATGGTGCGAATATATCTCCACTTTCTCCCCATATAGATAGTGTCTCCATATCTTTAGCGAAAACGACGATCACGCTAACTCTAGATCATGAGTAGGATAATTCCTCTCATATTCTTTAAGTTGTCGCGAGGCATAGGCTATGACTTTCCCACGTTGCATGAGAACACATCCTAACCCTTTGCACCAAGCATCATTTGTAGATAACAAATCCATCCGAACCGGATGGTATTGTTAGAACAGTCTTAGAAATAAGTCTCCTCTTAAGCTCTTGGAAACTTTTCTCGCATTGTTCGCTCCAAACGAATTTTGTATCCTTCCGAAGTTAGGCGAGTTAATGGAGTAGCGATTCGAGAAAACCCTTCCACGAATCTCCGATAATAACCAGCTAAGCCCAAAAAGCTACGTACTTCGGTCACCGACTTCGGTTGCTCCCAACTTTGTATTGCTTCAATCTTCACCGGGTCCACGGATACTCCATGTTTCGACACCACGTGCCCAAGGAATGCTACTTCCTCAAGCCAGAACTCGCATTTCTTCAATTTGGCATATAGTTGGTTTTCACGAAGCCTTTGGAGTACCAGCTTCAAATGGTGCTCATGATCTTCACGACTTTTGGAATATATGAGGATGTCATCAATAAAAATAACAACGAACTGATCCAAATATTCCTTGAATACTCGGTTCATCATATCCATGAAGGCCGCAGGAGCATTAGTTAGTCCGAAAGACATGACTAAGAATTCATAATGCCCATACCGAGGAGTTACGAAGGCGCTTTTTGGAATATCCTCGCCTAATTTTCACCGATGATATCCGAATCGAAGATCGATTTTTGAAAAGAATTATGCCCCTACAATCGGTCAAACAAGTCATCAATACGAGGTAGAGGATGCCTATTCTTGATGGTGACATGGTTCAATTCCCGATAGTCAATAAAAAGTCGCATACTCCGCCTTTTCTTCTTTACTGAATAAAACAGAGAGCACCCCAAGGAGATGTACTAGGATGAATGAAACCGATGTCCAACAATTCTCGTAGTTAGACCTTTAACTCCTGAAGTTCAATAGGAGCCATTCGATATGGGGTTTTAGAAATGGGCTTTGTACCAGTTCAAGATCAATAAAGAATTCAACTTCACGCTCGGGGGTAGACAGGAAGTTCTTCGAAATACGTCGGGAAAGTCAATAACAACAGAAATATTATTCAAATTTGACGTGTCTTTATTCAAATCCATAACATGGGCTAAGAAAGCTTGACATCCGTTTTCAATAAATGAATAGCTTTATGATTAGATATGATGGTGATTGATTTTAATGGTTTAGTTGCTTGAATTAAATAACAACAGTTGATTAGGAATATGAAAACTAACAACCTTACGAAAACAATCAATTTTGGCATGATGAGTAGTTAACCAATCAATCCCTAAAATCACATCAAAAGCAAGTATCTTTAAAGAGATAAGGTCAACAGGTAAGGTGATGGTGCCAAGTTGATTGTTTGGATTAAAAGTTCATTACAGAACTAGGAATAGTTCCCAAGTCTCATCTTGGATCTAAACATGTGTTGTGGCACTTTCATTTGATTATAAGAATCATTGAAAGATGGGAAATCACTATAGAGATGGTGGACTCTCAAAAACAACATTACATATCCATTAACTAAAGCTTATCCAATAGCAGGATAATCGCCACTTTGAGAAGAAGAGTATAAGATACAATGGCGATTGGCTTTAGTGCAAGTGGGAGATTGAAAGTAGTATGCACACAAGCCAATCATGTTTGATGATAAAGCATATACTTTGTAACAATCTTATTCATTTATTAATAAAAAGTATTAATTTATTAAAGGCTTTTAATTATCTACATGATGCTATTTTATAATATGTGATAAACCCATAGTTTTAAGCAATGCTTTTAGAATAATGATGATGATCATTCTAATGAGATCTAAATTCTTAGAAAGCTTAAAACTAAAATAGTTCCCAATCATTGGATTACTAAATTGGGGATTAGTGAATCCGGATAGATTGGTACATACGTTGCTTGCTTTCATTGGATGAGGATGATTGATCTCATGATCATTTGTGTGGAGACACTAAAGCAAGTATGTAGGTGCTTATTAGAGAATAAGTTCAACTGAGCGTTGGCTCGCTAAGGAATACCTAATGGAGTTTTATTTGCTGTCAATAGGAATTCAGTAGTGATAGTAGTACAAGTAAGCCTTGGACTTGAGATCATCATAGTATCTTGTGTATGATGAGTTATACTTTGACTTATTCCTTAAGACCCTTAGGGTATATCAAAAGGGTATGCTTGGGTATAATAAGTTGTATATAGAGATAATGTATGATCAATAAAGAATCTACCACTTCTAATAAAAGAAGAGAAATGTCCTATGTGATTCGATAAATGACAACCCAAGAGTCTTGGGGCGGGCGTAATGAAATTAGAAAGGAGTTTCTAATTTGCATTATTTGAGTTGTGCATTTAAGAGTCGAAATACATATAATTAAATAAAATAAGACTTGACAAGAATTCCATGTCTTATATTTAATTGGGACATTGTATGGTGGAAGGATTGAATTGTCACGGTAACTATTTACTCAAAGGTTCTTTTATGATTAATGTTGAAATCTATATTATCCGGAAAGTCGTTGATCGCTAGGGAGGCTTATCCTATTGTAGAATAAATATTATTTATTTAAATAAATTAATTGTTGAATTTATTTATTTAAATAAGATTAGAATTGTTCTAATTGATTTATTCACAACCTAGGTTTAATATGGAGAACCTAAAGGGTTACACCATAAAAGGAAGAATAATTATTTAAGAAGTTAATGGCATAATCGTAATAATATGTTAAGTATATTTAATTTAATCTATGGTGATAGAATAAATTAAATAGCTTAATATTTATTATTTAATATTTTAGAAATATTAAATATAAATTAATAAGAGGAGTCTTATTAATATTATTACAATTATTATTATTTTAATTTATAAAAGAGTTTAGGAATTAATTTAATATAAGTACTCTCATTTATTCCTAATAGGATTAGGAGGGAAAATTAGTTAAAGGAGTTTAATTAATTATCCCTAATAAGATTAGGGAGCCCATTTAATTAAAAGAGTTTAATTAAATAATATCTTATTTTTATTAAATAAGGTTACTTGATATCTTTATAAGAGGAGTCTTATATCAGATATCACGTATAATAATAATTCCAATTTGTTGGAGAGTACGCCCTTTCTATAGAGATAGAAAACTAGGGTTGAGCCAATATCCCTTCTTCTTGAATCATTATTATTCCTTGGTGGATCACCTCTAGAGGCCATACACTTGGGTGGCTTACATTGATCAAAGGAAGGAACCAAACCCGGTGGATTCAAGGAGATCGCGAGAAGTAGGAGGTGAACTTCGTGCACTGAGGAAGCTCGTTTCTTGAAGGGTATGATTTCATAATTTCTTATACTTAGTTTAATTAATAATTGTGCATAAAAAGGGTGATCCGGTATATGGTTTGTAAAATTTTTAAACTCGATTTTTACACGCTTCGTTTAGCACTTTTATGCAATTCGATTAAGCTTATTCATGAATATTACAAACCTAACAGTGGCATCAGAGCCAAACCTTTATGCAAATTATTAATTATTTTGATTTGATATGTATATTGATATGTGTTTAGAACAATTTTATTGGGCATAAATTTTATTGTATAAAATTTAAAAAAAAAAAAAAAAAACCGAATTTATGCACGGAAATTAAGGGACGCTTGGTCACGTGAATAACAAGTAAAGGTAATCAACGTGACTCTCTAATCATGTGTCATGAGATTTAAGCCGCGAGGAATTCACGTAAAAGCAACAAGGAATTACATAAATGAATTTTAGACATATATGCAACATTAAAATGTTGTTGTGGTTTACTAAAAAAAAAAAAAAAAATCTACAGACATTAACATGGAGTATATATATATATATATATATATATGATAATAACGTTTTGGTATCTTTTATTATATATATATATTATAATATTAGGTTATTATTATTATTATATATATATTTTTTCATTTATTTTATAATTAAAATAAAAGTTTATTTTAATTTTAAAATAAAAGATTTATTTTAATATTAAAATAAAAGAGTTTATTTTAATTTTAAAATTAAATTTCATGCTAACTAATTAGAGTTGGAATTGGATTCCATGATAACTAATTGGAGTTGAAATTGGATTCTATGTTTTCTAAAATAAAGGAGTTTATTTGTGAATAGAAAAGTGAATCCATGTTTCCTTAAATAAAGGAGTTTATTTAGATATGAAATAGATTTCATATTATTCAAAATAAAAGAGTTTATTTGTGAATAGGAAAGAAAATCGGTATTTCCTTAAATAAAGGAGTTTATTTAGATATGGAATAAGATTTCATATTATTCAAAATAAAGAGAGTTTATTTGTGAATAGGAAAGATAATCCGTGTTTCCTTTAATAAATATTTTTTTAACATGGAATTGGATTCCATAATTAATTAAAATAAAAGAGTTTATTTTAATTAAAGATTTTTTTATATATATGGAATTGGATTCCATAATTAATTAAATTAAAGGAGTTTATTTTGATTAAAATTTTGATTAAAATAAAATAGTTTATTTTATTCAAAATTAGATAAATTAAAATAAAATAGTTTTATTTTGATTTAAATTTGGATTAAAATAAATGAGTTTATTTTGATTCAAAATTAGATTTTATACTAACTAAATTTGCCCATTAAATGATATCAATATATATATTAAATGTTTATTATTCATAAGATGAATGTTATTTATTGATGCATATGATGATGTGTATGATAATAAATGGGATTGATTATGGACTATTGACCAATGCGATTGGATTTTATTTTAGTTGGATGCATGAATGTATGGGTTTTATTAAATGGGGTCTCACAGCGTACCTCGTCTTCTCTAATTTTTCTTAATGTAAATTCTATCTCCTCCTATGTACTTCCCTCGACTGATCAAGGTTTCTATTTATTTTAAATAGTTTTGTAATAGGAATAGTTAGAATTAATTTTAGAAAATTAGAGAACAAAAAAAGTAAAGAGCGCTTGAAGACCCGTTTGTAATGGAGCCCGGGTTTAAATGTAATAGTTATATTTAAATATTATTTCTTGCACCCTACGGTTTGACCTTTTGGTTCACTTGGTGGCTCTAGTGAACCAAACTAGAATAAAAGTCCATAATCAATCCGGGTAGAATATAGTATTCTATATGTGCATGCTTATACTATATATATTATATATTATGCAAACATGCTTCAGACATGTTCATTAATATACGCGTATTTTTTATATATATATATGCATGCAATGCTAAACAAGATGAGACAAATTAATAACAAACCCCTCAATTTTTTATATTAAGTCCTAAGCGTTCAAAGATATTTGGAATATCGAACGTCGCCTTCTAGCATGATAAAATTAATAGAGTATTAAATATTTAATATGAGTTTGTTGTGTCACCACAAGGCAAATATTAAGTATTTAAGATGTTAATTTATCACATTTGATGCTTATAAAGAAAATTGAACAATATTGTTTTGTTGTGTCACCACAAGGATGATATTTTTCTTTTTTGAATATATGGAGTGCTAGGTCGGACTTAACTTAGATAATTTTGATTCGGATGTGCCACCACTTGATCAAAATAATCTAAGAGGCAAAAGAAAAGGAGTTGCATAGTTGATGTAATTGACAAAAGTTGTCTACCTATTCATTTATATATAGTTTGTTGTGTCACCACAAGGCTATATACATTTGAAATGGGATCCTTATTCTCACTAGCAAATCTTTAATTAAATTTTGCCGAACTATATAAGTGAGGGTAATATAGTTTGAAGAAAATAATGGGAAATACCAATTTAAAACAAGACCTAAATTATTTTGGTAATTAATAAAAGAATGTATGTTAAAATGTTGTTAATTACAAATTCATTTACAGAATTTTACAATGTCTAAAATTACTATCACTGCGAAGCATATTAGATGCTAAATTAATCAGACCGAATTAAACAGATTGGTTAAGAAAATTGAGAAAAGTTCTCATGGTGAAAAGCTATCTTATGTCCTTAATACGCCTATCCTCAGAATGGTTGCGATAATGCCTCGAGGAAGACATTGCTACTTTTAGAAAGTGGCAAGATGATGCACGATTGGCTCAATGCATCATGCTCGCATCTATGAGTAACGAGCTTGGCGTCGACATGAAACTATGGATGATTCTACTATATTCACGCACATCAAGTAGTTGATGGTGAGGAAAGTAGGGGGCGATAGATATCGAGATATCTAAGGAGCTCTTCCGATCTAGAATGGCCAATGGCACTATATAATGCAGAATAAAAGGTTCTTAACATAATCAATTTGATTGATCAATTAGGACAACTGGTTTTGTCATGGATGGAGAGTTGAGCCAAGATTTGATCTTGCACTCACTCCCGGACTCATTTCACAATTGTTGTGAATTTTTCATATGAATAAGCTAGATATCAGCCTCGCTGATTTGCTTAACATGTTGAAAAATATTGAGAGTCACTTTCCATCCAAGAAAGAACAAGTCTTACTGGTAGGGGCCAAAGGATCTTCTGAAAAGAAGAACGATTCAAAGAAGGTAAATAGAAAGGCATAAACAAAGGATAATAAGAACAAAACTGATACGGATAGCAAAGGAGTTTGCTTCCACCGCTATAAGCCCGGACAATTGGAAAGAAATCTGCGAAGCATCTTGCAGAGGCTAACCAAAGAAGCTTAGTGAAGTTTCGATTATAATACAAATTTGTTCATGATTTAAAATAAAATTTTCTTTAAGTCGAGGTTCTACTTGGGTATTGGATACCGACTTTGGTTATCATAAATATAGATTTATTAAGGGACCAAGCGAAGTAGAAAGCTAAACAAATATAAGTAATCCTATGCGGGAAATGTAGCAAAGGTTGCCACATTAGCCATAGAAACTTATAGTTTAGCAATGCCTACGAAGCAAATCTATTAAGTCAATAAGTTGTTATTGTATTCCAGGTTCTTGTTAAAAATATTATTTCCATTTTATTGTTGAACAATGAAATCTTTGGTATTATAATTAAGAACAATTGTTGTTCTATTTATAATAATAATGTTTTGTATATAAATCGAATATTACTTAATAAATTTTGTATACTTGACTTACATGAAAATAATTTTGTAAATTGAACAAACTAGTATAAGAAAAGGAGATGATCATTCAAAGAGTTGAATGTGTGTATTTGCTAAAATACAAGTGTGAATTATTTGAAAGGTTCAAAGAATTGAAGTGAAACAAATTTGCAAAAGTATTAAGACTCTTTGATTAGATCAAGGAATAAATACTTGTGCAATAAGTTTCTAGATCATCTCAAATGGTTTTTCTCATAATGGACACCTCATGATACGTAATAATTGATTGATGTATCTGAAAGGAAAAATTGTACCTTGTTGGACATGGTGCGGTCCATAATGATTTTACTGACATTCCAAAGATCCTTCCGGGATAATGTCCTAGAAATGGTACGCATATCTACGAAAATGGTAACCTCAAAATCCGGCCCCAAGACTCCATAAAAGTTATGGACAGGGAGGATTCCTAATCTTAAGTATGTTAAGATAAGGGGTTGTCCAACTTATGTGAAAAGGTTTCGAAGGATAAGCTTGGGACAAGATTTGACATGTACAGATTTGTGGGACATCCTAAAGTAAGTTTAGGGTATATGTTCTATAATTCTACTTAGCAAAAGGTGTTTGTTACGAAACACGCTGCCTTCTAAGATAAAGGTGTTTATCATTAAAAGGGGCTAGTGGGAGGATAATAGATCTTGAAGAGTTCAAGAACCACAAAATACTATAAGTCAAATAAGAGAAACCTGTAAATAGACCTATTATACCACAAGCAACCGAATCGTAAATCTGGAATAATCTTAAAGATACACAGGAGGTATGGATTCATCATAGATGATGATGATGAGGTACACATCATAGAAGATGATGATCCAGATTACATACGATGAGGTAAGTGTTGTAGACACTTTCGGAGAAATGGATTGAAGCAAGTTTCTCAAATATGGAACATTCGTTTTGATGAGGCAATCAAAAGAGTTTGATTTTATCAAAAATAAGAATGAACCTAGTGTGTAGAAAAGGGTCAGTGGGAGCATCGTGACATTCCTAGTACTATATGTTGATATACTACGGATAAGGAATGACATACCAATGCTACAATCAGTAAAGATAAAGTTGTCTAAACATTCCTCCATGAATGGTTTGGAAGAGTATCTTAATTGGGGATATAAATATATATAGATAGATACAACAGAATACTCGACTTAACCCAAGGAACGTATATTCATTTGATGCTAAAGTCGTTTAGCATGGCAAACTCCAAGAGATGTCTCATGTCGATGAGCTATAGAGTGTATCTCTCTTAATAGTCCCCATAGACTCCTGAAAAGAGAGGTTGCATGAGTGACAATCATGTATGCAATGAAATGTACGAGACCTGATGTTGATCGGTCATATTCTGGAGAAGATCATTGTAAGACAGTGAAAAACATCTTAAAGTTCTTAACCGGCACTAAGGATGTGAGCATACATGGTGGGTCTGAATTATAACTAGAGGGCTTTACAGACTCAAGTTTTTTCAGACAGACCAAGACGACCGAATATCCACTTTAAGGTAAAGTGTTACCTTGAACAGTGGTGCAGTGAATTGGAAAGGTTCCAAACAGCAAAGAGTTACTGGTTTAGTGATAAAGACAAAGTATATAGCTATAAATGAAGTTGCAAGTTGATTGTTTGGATTAAAAGTTCATTACAGAACTAGGAATAGTTCCCAAGTCTCATCTTGGATCTAAACATGTGTTGTGGCACTTTCATTTGATTATAAGAATCATTGAAAGATGGGAAATCACTATAGAGATGGTGGACTCTCAAAAACAACATTACATATCCATTAACTAAAGCTTATCCAACAGCAGGATAATCGCCACTTTGAGAAGAAGAGTATAAGATACAATGGCGATTGGCTTTAGTGCAAGTGGGAGATTGAAAGTAGTATGCACACAAGCCAATCATGTTTGATGATAAAGCATATACTTTGTAACAATCTTATTCATTTATTAATAAAAAGTATTAATTTATTAAAGGCTTTTAATTATCTACATGATCTTTGTTTTTATAATATGTGATAAACCCATAGTTTTAAGCAATGCTTTTAGAATAATGATGATGATCATTCTAATGAGATCTAAATTCTTAGAAAGCTTAAAACTAAAATAGTTCCCAATCATTGGATTACTAAATTGGGGATTAGTGAATCCGGATAGATTGGTACATACGTTGCTTGTTCATTGGATGAGGATGATTGATCTCATGATCATTTGTGTGGAGACACTAAAGCAAGTATGTAGGTGCTTATTAAAGAATAAGTTCACTGAATGTGGCTCGCTAAGGAATACTTAATGGAGTTTTATTTGCCTGTCAATAGAAATTCCTGTAGTGATAGTAGTACAAGTAAGCCTTGGACTTGAGATCATCATAGTATCTTGTGTATGATGAGTTATACTTTGACTTATTCCTTAAGACCCTTAGGGTATATCAAAGGGCATGCTTGGGTATAATAAGTTGTACATGGAGATAATGTATGATCAATAAAGAATCTACCACTTCTAATAAAAGAAGAGAAATGTCCTATGTGATTCGATAAATGACAACCCAAGAGTCCTTGGCCAAAGTCGAAATGAAATTAGAAAGGAGTTTCTAATTTGCATTATTTGAGTTGTGCATTTAAGAGTCGAAATACATATAATTAAATAAAATAAGACTTGTGATAATTCCATGTCTTATATTTAATTGGGACATTGTATGGTGGAAGGATTAAATTGTATGCGGTAACTATTTACTCAAAGGTTCTTTTATGATTAATGTTGAAATCTATATTATCCGGAAGGTCGTTGATCGCTAGGAGGCTTATCCCTTCAGAATAAATATTATTTATTTAAATAAATTATTTGTTAAATTTATTTATTTAAATAAGATTAGAATTGTTCTAATTGATTTATTCACAACCTAGGTTTAATATGGAGAACCTAAAGGGTCACACCATAAAAAGGAAGAATAATTATTTAAGAAGTTAATGGCATAATCGTAATAATATGTTAAGTATATTTAATTTAATCTATGGTGATAGAATAAATTAAATAGCTTAATATTTATTATTTAATATTTTAGAAATATTAAATATAAATTAATAAGAGGAGTCTTATTAATATTATTACAATTATTATTATTTTAATTTCTAAAAGAGTTTAGGAATTAATTTAATATAAGTACTCTCATTTATTCCTAATAGGATTAGGAGGGAAAATTAGTTAAAGAAGTTTAATTAATTATCCCTAATAAGATTAGGGAGCCCATTTAATTAAAAGAGTTTAATTAAATAATATCTTATTTTTATTAAATAAGGTTACTTGATATCTTTATAAGAGGAGTCTTATATCAGATATCACATGTACCGTAATAATTCCAATTGGTTGAAAAGTACCCCTTTCTATAGAGATAGAAAACTAGGGTTGAGCCAATATCCCTTCTTCTTGAATCATTATTATTCCTTGGTGGATCACCTCTGAGGCCATACACTTGGGTGGCTTACATTGATCAAAGGAAGGAACCAAACCCGTGGATTCAAGGAGATCGCGAGAAGTAGGAAGTGAACTTGTACACGAGGAAGCTCGTTTCTACAAGGGTATGATTTCATAATTTCTTATTCTTCGTTTAATTAATAATTGTGCATAAAGGGTGATCCGGGTATATGGTTTGTAAAATTTTTAAACTCGATTTTTACACGTTTACGCACTTTTATATAATTCGATTATACCATGAATATTACAAACCCTAACGACCTAGATGTCAAGTAAGGTATAAACTTCGCAAGAATTTATAAATAGCTTACCCGTGATCACCTTGTTTGGGTTCCTCGCATTTTGACTAGTCACAACAAACGCTCTTTTCTAATCGTTGACTTTGACTTTTACGGGACGATCTTTTGAGTCACCGTCCCCCCATTGAACTAGGTTTCACTACTGGCATAATCTCGAAGCGATATGTCCTTCCTTTCCACAATTATAGCATACCTTGAACTGTTGTGGGCGGTTTGACCGATATGTCCCTCTTTTCCGCATTTGTAGCATATATGACCGGTGGTCGTTCTCCTCCCTTAGAACCGATTCTTTCGCAGTAATCGTCATCTTCACATGGTCGTTGTTAAATCTCCTCTTTTTTAAATCTCCTCGTGACTCGCTTCTTCTATTTTCATGGCCATGATTACCACCGTGTGGTTACCATTTTTGTCCGTCTGCTTATTTCTCCGCCGGTTATCATTATTCATTGACCGCTATCTCTGGTATGATCCTCGGTTGTGGTCCTCAATTGGCCGTACTCGTTATCTCGCTCTAATAATTGAGCCTCATTTACAACATCCTGAATAGAGAGAAAATTTATGAGAAATGAGATATTGACGTATGCTGGGTTTCAAACCTCTAAGAAACATCCGCGTCATCGTTCCTCATTCTCCACCAAATGAGGTGCAAACACGGATAACTCGCAAACTTTGTCTCGTCTTCGAGACACCGTCATGTTGTTTTGCTCTAATCGATGAACTCCACCTCCTTCATATAGCGAACACTTTCGTGAAAGTATTTGTCATTAAATAGTTTTTTAAACGTCTCCCAAGACATCGCCGAGTGCGGTGGATGGATACGCTTCACGACTCCCACCGATGAATCTGCCTCACCACCACGAAACATAAAGGTGGCGAATGGAACCTTCTGTTCCTCCGCATCCTAAGACATCGAATATCTTGGTAATTTGCTTGACCCATGTTTCCGCATTTATCGGATCCGCTTTCCTTAAATTACGTGGTCCCAACTCTTTGAACCGCTTGGTTGTGACAACCCGTGAATTGCTATCATTTCCTCCTCAGTATTTTGAACACGAGTCTCCTCGTTGCGATTTTGCATGAACTGCAAAAAGCTTTTAAACATCCCCTCGTTCATCATCTACTCGGTGGTGTTGTTCATGGGAGGAACATTGCCACGACTGTTGCACGTTCTCCTCGTTGGTGAGTACAGCATCTCCACAGATCTCATTTCCATTGTTAATATTCTCGACGACATTCTCAAATCTTGTCATAAAACAAGGGTTAATTAAGGAAATCAATATATCACATAATATCGTTATATATATCTTGACCAACTAACAAATAAGCTTAGGTAGGACACACTAGCGAAGGATTTACTCGTCTCTCTCCTCCTAGTTCTATTCCCCGATCTCTCGCCAGATCATATCCCTAAGCTCGATACCAACCGTGGCGCCCCCAAAATAGGTATACATCACCCATTCGAGTTGTCAATACATGGTACGTAAACAACTACAACTTTATTATTACAACAAGAAAGCGTGAGTTTGAATACAAATATTATCTTCTAGACAATATCTATACTCAAATAAATCCTCATCACATTTATTGATACATTATTTTACAAAAATGGTGAGGACTACTAAATAACTCTCTCCGAAACTTCATTCCATACCCCAGACTTGTACTCGCTATATTCTCGCCTCCCCGAGAAGAAAAATGGAATAAAAGGAAAAGGGTGAGCTCAACTAGCCCGATAAAGAATATTATGACCAAGATAATATACAACAAATTATCGTTAGTCTTCAACAGGGAAAAATCTAATAGAATCAATAGACAACAAATTTTAAATCAATATTCGCAATGAAATAATAATTCATTAGAAGAGTTAAGTAGAGAATGCAAACTACTATCTTCTATGTATGAATTTAAAAGTTCATCGCTCTATCTTTTATCCCTCAGTAACATCAATCAATATATATCTGGAATCAAATATTCATCTTTGCACTACTGAAAAAAGATATTCATCGATTAATCATGTTCATCTAAACACTGCTCATCTTTGCACTACGGGCAAAAGATATTCTTCGAAATCATTCATCTTTGCACACTACAGCCAAAGATATTCAATAATATCATCATTTAAGATCGAGGATGATGAAAAATATTTTTAAAAAACGAATCCAAAGAAAACAAAATGACAAGGATTAAGGATTAAGGATTCGTACTTTGTTTTATCCATGTTCCAAAAATACCTCAAAAATAATCATAGTGGTGTAAAATTCAAGAATGATCAAAACATGGATACAATCAAAGCTAGTATCCGAGAATAGATATTTTGGACAAAAGAAGAAATTTCATTTTTCTATGAATAGTCTAGTATCGTGAATAGTGCCGTAGTATCAGTATCGTGAATAGTAACTCCAACACCAAAAGATAGAAATTTCCCAAAAAACATCTTCACGCTTCATGAATAGTACTCGTGAATAAGAACTCGTGAATAGTAACTCATGAATAGTAACTCGTGAATAGTAACTCATGAATAGTAACCCAGACATGAAAAAGTTCCAAATTTGATAAAAAGTTCCAACCAATATTTCAAAGATAATGATATTGAAGAAATAATATCATTTGAGAAGAAAATAACATCCCTTACCTCGAAAGATTAGTACTTAATTTGGAATACCGGGGTAGTCTTTGAAGGAACTTACACCGCCTAACAATACTCAAAGTTTACTCAAAATACTCACAAGAATATGCTCGATAATATAGAGATAGAAAACTTGAGTTTAAATTGTGATTTTCAATTCTAACCTAAGCACCCTATTTATAGAAAATCTTTTAGAACACAAAGCGAAAATTTAATAAAATATTAATATATATTATAAATTTCCTTAGCCCATCTTTGAAGATCTGATTTCAGTAATTAATATCACATGTTAGCCCACTTAAATGCAAAAAAAACGTTTTTCTTTAAAATAATAATTAAAACTTCCAAAATCAATTATTTGAGCTTGAACTTCAATAATTCACAATAAATAGCCCTTTTATCAGAAAATTCGAATCTCATGAGTTTTTATAGGAAATTCAATTCTCTACAACTTTGCGGAAGAAAGTGTTCCCGAATTCCAAACAGAAATTGACCAAAATCCACAAACGAAGCGATTTTACGGTATAATCAAATTTCGATCGATAAATGGGGTCCACCGACATGTTTAACATGTTTTAAACATTTATTACAACAAAAATACTCTTCCTCCTTGTATACTCATATATCCCACATTCGTTATAAAAATATCACCATTATTATATTATTAAAATATAATAATATATTTAAATGAATTATTTTATCAGAAAAAGATAAAATTTCAATTTTCAACAATTGTTACATTAAAAATTTTCTCCATCTATATCCACATAAAATCAATATTTTCCTCATCATATGAATCAATAATTAATTATTCACAAATAATATTACAGAATCACAATATTGACAACCAGGTGCGTTCCTGGGAAAGAGGTGCTTTCCAATAAGAATTTTCTCCTTCTTCGGCGGCGCAATTAGGTGACCAAACCTCTCCTTAGATGTAACTTTCTAGACATTGCCAATAATGTTATCTAATAATATTATTCGGATAATATGAATTATTGCTTCGATAATGAAAAATACGTGTAATGATAATTATTGAAACAACAAAGAATATAAAATATCAACGCAAAGAATTATTAAATCAATAAAATAATCTTGAGCGGTAATTATCGTAACCATTATTGAGTAGTGCCTTCTTATGTAAGAATCAATAATTGGTGCAATACCGGTGTCTTCTTGTGTTTTAACCAATAGAGTATTTTAACAAGATTAATCTGTAACAACTACTGTTGTTATTTTTAAACAACTTATATTTGTAGTTTTCTTCATCCAATCGCTTTTCAGTTATGGGCCCACAAAAGATCGCTATGGCCGTGCGAATATTCCCAAGCATGCGAATATTCCACGACCAAACGAATATTCCCAAACAACAATGAATATTTTATAACCACTTGCTTATTTTGAAATATTTACGTATTTTACCCCTAACTATCCACATTAATCAAATCAACCCTTACTATTTCAAAATAGAAAATTAAATTTCATTAATAATAAGTTGGGGTCTTACACTTGTTTTATGGCGATTTAAGAATGGTCACGAGAACGTTAACAATGGAGTGTATGAGATCGTGGAACAACCTTTAGTCACAAACCAGAGAAGCGTCTAACAGAAGGCAATATTCCTCCTCCGTAAACAACACTACCGAAAGCAAATGATGAATGATGGAATGTTTAGGAGCTTTTTGCAGTTCATGCAAAATCAGACGAGGGAGACTCGTGTACAAAATACGGTGGAAAGTGATAGCAACGTGCGATTCATCACACAGCCTAAGCGATTCAAGGAGTTGGGACCACCAAAATTTATTGGAAAGCCGGATCCGATCAAGGCGGAAACATGGGTCAAGCAAATTACCAAGATATTCGATGTCTTTGGATGCATGGAGGAATAGAAGGTTCCATTCGCCACCTTTATGTTCCGCGGTGAGGCAGACTACTGGTGGGAGTCTGTGAAGCGTACCCAGCCTGCCGCACTCAACATGTCTTGGGAAACGTTTCAAAAACTATTCAATGACAAGTACTTTCCTGAAAGTATTCGTCATATGAAGGAGGTAGAGTTTATCAGACTGGAACAAAACAACATAACGGTGTCCCAGTACGAGGTGAAGTTCACTGAGTTATCCAGGTTTGCACCTCATTTGGTAGAGAATGAGGAACGAATGACAAGGATATTTCTGAGAGGTCTAAAACCCGAGATTCATCAATATCTTATCTCTCATAAATTTTCTCTGTATTCAGATGTTGTCAACAGGGCTCAATTATTAGAGCGAGATCGTGTGTATGTTCAACCGAGGGACCACAACCAGGGTCAAACCGGTGACATCAGTCATCAGAGCAATGATAACCAACGAGGAGGAAAAAATACGAACAAAGGCGGTAACCACTCGGGTGGTCATCGTGGCCATAATAATAGGAGAGGTGAGTCAAGTGGAAATTTCAGAAAGAAAAGATTTAACAATGACGGGAAGACATCAGCACCAACACCAGCACCAACAACAAATTCTAGGGGAGGAGAACGACTGCCAGTTAGATGTTACAAATGCGGGAAAGAGGGACATATCAGCCCAAACTGTCCACAAAAATCCAAGGTATGTTACAACTGAGGAAAGGAAGGCCACATAGCTCGGGATTGTTCTGTAGCAAAACCAAGTTCAACGGGGATGGTGACTCCAAGGGCTGTCCCGGATAAGTCGAAATCAGCAGTTCCTAGAAGAGCGTTTGTCGTGACTGGCCAAAACATGAGGAACCCGAACGAGGTGATCACGGGTAAGCTAATCTTGAACTCTTGCGAAGTTTATACCTTACTAGATACCGGTTCTACCCATTCTTTTATCTCTCCTACTTGTGCTCAACGTTTAAACTTGACTCGGAGAAATTGGACTTTGACTTATCTTGTTGAAACTCCGTTGGGTGAAACCTTCGTTACATCTACAGTTTATAAATCTTGCTTAATCCAAGTTGGCACTATCACATTACTTGTTGATCTTATCTCTTTAAAGATACTTGTTTTTAATGTGATTTTAGGAATTGATTGGTTAACCACTCATCATGCTAAAATTAATTATTTTCGTAAGGTTGTTAGTTTTCATATTACCAACCAACCTGTCATATCAAGCCACAAAGCTATTCGTTTATTAAAACACGGATGTCAAGCTTTCTTAGCCCATGTTATGGATTTGAACAGAGACAAGTCAGATTTGAATAATATTTCTGTTGTTAGAGAATTTCCTGATGTATTTCCTGAAGAACTTCCTGGTCTACCCCCAGAACATGATGTTGAATTCTTTATTGACCTTGAACCGGGTACAAAACCCATTTCTAAAACCCCATATCAAATGGCTCCTATTGAACTTCAGGAGTTAAAAGTCCAACTACGAGAATTGTTAGACATCGGTTTCATTAGCCCCTAGTACATCTCCTTGGGGTGCTCCTGTTTTATTCGTAAAGAAGAAAGACGGGAGTATGCGACTTTGTATTGACTACCGAGAATTGAACCATGTCACCATCAAGAATAGGTATCCGCTACCTCGCATTGATGACCTATTTGACCAGTTACAAGGAGCAAAATTCTTTTCAAAGATCGATCTTTGTTCTGGATATCATCAGCTGAAGATTAAAACTGAGGATATTCCAAAGACTGCCTTCAGAACTCGTTACGGGCATTATGAATTCTTAGTCATGTCTTTTGGATTGACTAATGCTCCTGCTGCTTTCATGGATATGATGAACCGAGTATTCAAGGAATATTTAGATCAGTTTGTTGTTGTCTTTATTGATGACATCCTCATTTATTCCAAAAGCCGTGAAGATCATGAGCACCATTTGAAGCTGATACTTGAAAGGCTTCGTGAAAACAAACTTTATGCCAAGCTGAAGAAATGCGAGTTCTGGCTTGAGGAAGTAGCATTCCTTGGGCATGTGGTGTCAAAACATGGAGTATCTGTTGACTGGCGCGAAGATTAAAGCGGTCTGAAGTTAGGGAGCAACCGAAGTCGATGACCGAAGTGCGTAGCTTTCTGGGCTTAGCTGGTTATTATCAGAGATTCGTGGAAGGATTTTCTCGAATCGCTACTCTGTTAACTCAGCTGACTCAAAAAGATACAAAATTTGTATGGAGCGAGGAATGCGAGAAGAGTTTCCAAGAACTCAATAGGAGACTCATTTCGGCACCTGTTCTGGCAATACAATCTGGTTCGGATGGATTTGTTATATACAGCTATGCTTCAGGCAAAGGGTTAGGATGTATTCTCATACAACATGGGAAAGTCATAACCTATGCCTCACGACAACTCAAAGAATATGAGAGAAATTATCCTACTCATGATCTAGAGTTGGCAGCAGTCGTATTCGCGTTGAAAATTTGGAGACACTACTTGTATGGGGAGAAAGTGGAGATTTATACGGACCATAAAAGCCTCAAATATTTCTTCACCCAAAAAGAACTCAACATGCAGCAACGACGTTGGCTTGAACTATTGAAAGATTTCGATCACACTATTCAATATCATCCTGGAAAAGCGAACGTAGTAGCTGACGCTTTGAGTGAAGATCATATCTTGTCTGAGTGCGATATTGTCAATCAAAGGCCCATTATGTATGACTTGCAAAGGATGGTGGTAGAATTAAAGACTCAGGGACCCACATGATGATGGCGAATATACTGAGTAGAACCGACTTTTTAATTGATAAAGTTAAAGTCGCTCGAGCTACTACTTTGACAGGGCGATATCATGATGAAGAAGAAAATGCAAGAAGGAGCTATTCCAGAAGCAAGAATCGATGAAGAAGGAATACTTCGAGTCAACTCCAGACTCTGCGTTCCTAACGATTCTGACTTGAAGCATAGAATCATGATGGAGGCACACAACACACCATTTGCAGTCCATCCTGGGAGTACCAAAATGTATCATGATATTCAACACACATTTTGGTGGAACAATATGAAGAGAGAGATCGCGGAGTTTATCTCGAGGTGTTTAACCTATCAACGTGTAAAGGGCATCAAGTGCCAAAAGGTCCATTGCAACCACTTGAGATTCTGGAATGGAAGTGGGAACACATTACTATGGATTTTGTTATGGGTATTCCCAAAATTTCTCAAAGCATAGATGCAATTTGGGTCATTGTTGATAGATTGACCAAGTCGGCTCATTTCTTACCTATACGAGAAACTTATACACTTGAACGTCTTGCTCATATGTACATAAATGAAATTATAAGACTGCATGGTATGCCAGTATCCATATTTTCTGATCGAGACCCAAGATTTACTTCACGATTTTGGGTTAGCTTGCAGAAAGCTATGGGCAAGGATTTACGATTCAGTTCAGCATACCATCCTCAAACGGACGGGCAATCGGAAAGGACTATTCAACCCTTGAAGATCTATTAAGACTCTGTGTCCTAGATTTCAAAGGAAGTTAGGATAAGTACCTGCCACTAGTGGAATTCTCCTACAACAGTTATCAAGCAAGTATAGGCATGGCTCCATTCGAGGCGTTGTATGGACGAAAGTGTCGTTCTCCAAGATATCTTTGGGGCGAGGTGGGAGAAGTAACGTTGTTGGGACCGAAATAAATACGCATGACTCTACGAAAAGGTCCAAATGATTCGACAACATATTCAAACCTCACAAGATCGACAAAAGAGTTATCTTGATCTTCATCGAAAGGACGTGGAATTTAATATTGGAGATCATGTATCTTTACGTATGTATTGCTCCATGGAAGGGAGTTACAAGATTTGAAAAAGAGGAAAGCTCAATCCACGATTTGTTGGTCCATTTGAGATTCTTGACCAATAGCAAATGTGGCCTATAGACTCGCATTACCTCCAAGTATGTCTCGTGTTCATAATGTTTTTCACATATCTATGCTTCAGTAAATATGTGAAAGACCCAACCATATTATTATTGTTAGAACCAGACGAGATAGCCAAAGATTTAACGTCTGAAGAAGTAATCATAAGATCTTGGATAGGAAAGAGCATGTCCTACACACCAAGGTTATGCCACAAGTTAAGGTTTTGTGGAGAAACCATGTTATTGAAGAAATGACCTGGGAGTTGGAATCATAAATGAAAGCGAGGTATCCTCACCTTTTCAAACAAACACCAGTCGTATGTCAATTTCGAGGACGAAATTTCATAAGGAGGGGAGGTTGTAAGACCCCAACTTATTATAAATAAAATCAAATTTCCTCTAATTATTATTGTGAATAATAATGTATTAATTTGATATAATTCTCTGGTTATGGGTGAAATGTGCAAATTTTGCAAAATAAGCAAGTGGTTATAAAAATCATCATTGTTATCGAGAATATTAGTTTGGTCGTGAAATATTCTTGTTGTTTGGGAATATTAAATGCGACGGTCTTGCGATTATTTGTGGGCCCCATAATGTAATAATCGTCGGATGAAGAAAATGACAAGTTTGAGTTTTTATAAATAACTACAGTAGTTATTACAGATTAACACTTGTTGGAATACCCCGTGATTAAAATACGATGTCTGGCGTGGTTGCACAAAGAGTACTGCTGTATTGCATAGTATTGTTGAATTATTGATTCTTACGTAAGAAGGCACTACTCAATAATTGTTACAGTAATTAAAGTTCAATATTTTATTTTATTGGTTCAATAATTGCTGCGTTGATATTTTATATTATTGTTGTTTCAATAATTGTCACTACACAATATTTCCCATTATCAGATCAATAATTCATATTATTGGAATAATATTATTAGATAGCATTATTGGCAATGTCTAAAAAGTTTTGTCAAGGAGAGTTTTGGTCACCTAATTGCGCGCCAGTAAGGAGAAATCCTTATTGGAAAGCCCCCTCTTTCCTGGGAACGGCCTAGTTGTCATAAATGTGATTCTGTAATATTATTTATGAATAATTAATTATTGGTTTATATGCTAAGAAAATATTTATTTTATGTGGATATAAATGAAGGAATTTTAGTATGAATTATTTGTTGAAAGTTTGACAATTATTTCTCCGATTGAATATTCATTCAAAATATTATTATAATATTTTATAATTGTTTAAATAATAATATTATTGTTATATATATATATATGCATGTGATAAAAAGGGACGGATATGAATTATTTTTATTTGCATGCTTTTCTAAGTTTGCGGACGGAAGGAATTTTCCTGCATAAGCTTTGTCTTTTGGTGAATGTCTAATATTTCATATCTCCTGCAAAGCTTGATTTTCAAAATTGTGGACCCTCAATTATGAAGAATAAAGGCCATTGATTGGTAGAAATGGTTGGTGGGTTTTGCCTGCTAAGTTTGTTTTCAAGGATGGCTCCCACCTTTATGAAAAATATGAAAAAGTTAGGCAAACATGGTTAGGCAAGGAAGAAAAATGCAAATGTTAGGAAGAATACTTTGATTTTTCCTCCGTGCGTTGCACTATAAATAGAGGGATAACCCTCCTTCCTCAATCACACCATCTCATAAATCAGAAATCCTTATTCTATAATATCGTGAGTATTTTCTTAAGTATAAGAATACTTTGAGCGTAGTTTTTCTGCAAGATTTTCTCAGAATAATATCCGATATTCCAGTCAAATTTGGTTTCTACTAAGGTAAAGGATATTATTTTATTTCAATACTCGTAAGAAATATTATTTTCTTTTATACTCCATAGTATGAAAGGGATATTATTTCATTTCTTATTCCTAAATTTGAACTTACTATGGTAAGTATTGCTTCTATAATTCCTGAAATAATTAAAAATTTCGTTTCATCTAATATCATTTCATAGGATTATTGGTCTGAACTTTTTATCAAATTTGGAACTTTTTATGATCGGGTAATCGTTTCATTCAGCAATCTTTGTTCATCGCTTCTTGTTCACGCTCACAAACATTCTTTGTTCATATCGCTCACTCATTCACTTATCTTTGTCACTAAAGAAAAAAAAAATTCTTCTTCCAAGTTATCTGTTGTGACCCTTAATCTTGAAATTAAATCCATGTTTTGATCTTCATTCTTGAATTTTACTCCACTATAGTTTATTATGGAGTATTATTGAACTTGGATAAACTGAAATATGAATCCCTAATATTTGTCCTTCTGTTTCACTGGATTCGTTCTTTAAAATATTTTTCACCGTCCTCCGTCCTAAATGATGATATTACTTAATATCTTTGGCTCGTAGTGCAAAGATGAATGATTAACTGATGAATATCTTTGGCCCGTAGTGCAAAGATGAACAGGTGTTGAGATGAACATGACCAACTGGTGATACAAATGAATATCTTCTGCCTGTAGTGCAAAGATGAATATTTGATTCAAGATGTATATTGATTGATGTTACAGGGATAAATTATTGATGATGGACTGTTAAATCTTAGAATATAGTAAAATTCTTTCTCTACTTGACTCTTCTAATGGATTGTTGTTTCCGCTGCAGTTGTTGATCTAAAACTTGTTGTCTAATATATTTTATCAGATTTTTCCCCGTTGAAGACTAATGATAAATTGTTGTATATTATCTTAGTCATAATATTCTTTATTGGGCTAGTTGAGCTCACCCTTTTCCTTTTGTTCCATTTTTCTTCTCAGGAGGTGAGAACATAGCAGGAACTAGCCGGGGTATGGAGTGATGGTTCAGGATAGATATATTAGTAGTCCTCACTATTTTGTAAAATAGTGTATCAATAATTGTAATGAGGACTCCTTTTGAGTTTGTATACTCTCTATTAGACTATATTTATATTCAAACTCACAGTATATGTGTTGTCGTATTTTGCACGACAATTGTATTATTGAAGTTATAGTTGCTTTTTGTATCATGTATTTGGCGACTTAGAATGGGTGTTGTATACCTATTTTGGGGGCGTCACAATGGCTTTTTCTAATAACATTGAAAATGAACTAATTTGCAGCACATTCAGCTTCTCGAGTACCAACGATTTCAATCCATTCCTAAAACATCGTGCTTTAAGCTCCTCAGTGTCCACCTGATGTGGAGTGAATTTTGCTAACTCGTTGAACTTGACAAAATATTCTATCACCGTCATATTTTCCTGCTTCAGACTCAAAAAGTGTTCTTCCATATTTCTCTTTAGACCTCCCTTCCTTGGCGGCATTATCTGATAAAAATCTTACATTAATTCTCATTCTCTACACAGATTCTTATTAATAACACAATAAGAGAAAGAAAAAAAAATTCTCACATAATCACATATTTATTCAAATAGCACAATACATTTAGCACTTTAACATATACAACTATCCCTTTTTAATAAATATCAGGATTTACAACACAACTTTAAACAAAAGTTGTAATTCTCCATTCACACATAATTATTTCCAATTCATCAAACTTACCACACCTAGGGGTTCAGGAACTTGCCACAATTATATGAGCGTATGAACTTATCCTAGTCAGACTTTTGGCGTCCATTCGCTGAGGGGTTCAAAACATTTCATATAATTATGAGTCATGAACTTACCATAAGTATGAGTTTTAAGAACTCAAAAATTAATCTTAATCTTATATTCATATAGAAAATAAAGATTTCATTCATATAAACATATATATTTACATATGTTCACACATCGTTCTTGATATTATAACCGTTAATATCACACACTAGCAAAAGATACTATCGCTTAAACTTTAAGCTATCTACCGTCCACTCCCTTCACCAGTCTTCTTCTTATTGGGACACTTGTTTCATTCGGCTTAGGACAATATAGGGAAATATGTCCTTCCTGCTTAAAATTGAAGCACAAGTTCTTCTTCATCATATATTCTCCCACGTGAGTCTTTTCAAACTTACTGCAGACTTGCTTCTTCTTCGGGTTTAAACTTTCAGAATCATCATTATCGTTATCCCTCTTTTGCTTTTTCTTGCCTTTCTGTTGCTTGATTGTTCCTTCAGACGATCCACCACATTCAGTCTTCATCCTTTCCACCTGCGCCTTGACTTTCATTCTCGTTCTTCATTATCTCATCGTAGCTTTTCGCTCCGTCTTCCACAATTCCTCCAAGAGAAATACTTTACTCCGGAGTTCTTGGACTTCTGCAGATTCTTGATCTTTCTCTCCAACTTTGGTCTTATTCCATTTCTCCACCTTAGCTTCTTCGGACTCTGCCTCCTCATCACCATTCAGATACATCTCAGGATAATCGTCATGATTGCTCCCCAGATTGACCATAGGTTCATCTTCTCCCACCTTCTCAGCTGATTCGCTTTGCGCTGGCACCTCGATTACTAGCAGAGGTGCAACAGCCGCTAGCATCTCCGCACTCATTTCATCTTCTCCAAATATCTTACAATCAGTCTAAATAACTTAATTAATACTTCTCCAGTATGAACTTCTCACACTATGTGTCCACATATCTCACTATCGATATATTTCGTCAATCCCTCACTTAGTACTCTAAATGAGTTTTCTCTATCTCGCGTATGGTTATAATCCTAGGGTTTTCCCCACCCCACTTAAGGTTTATAACCTACAACTCTATTATTAACTTGTGACGCCTTGGTCACTACTGACTTTTGATACTAACTCATGACACCCCAAAATCAAGGTTACCCTGATTTTGAGTTTGGTGTTCACGATCCATAATATAATAACATCTAACTACCCATTCATATAGAAATAGTAATACATAAGTCATTAACAGAGATTGTTAATACATTAGTCCCAGGTTCTCTAACCTTAACATTACAAACATACCCTTTAGATAAACAAAAAGGTTTACAAACATAACATAATAATAAGTTTATTATAACTACTCCAGCATTTTGCCTTTATTCTTCACAACACCTTCTGCAACTTCATCCCTAGCTGAAAAGTTTTATTTAGCAAGGGTGAGCAACAAATTTGCCAAGCAAGTTAAGACATACAATGAATATATACGAATCAAGAATATCAAACTCTCTAATTTGATGTAATGATACCAAAGTTTGGGAAACTTTGAATTAGCTGAACAATTCATTAATCAATAATAAGTCTTCTCGTATTCTAGGCAACGTAATAATCTGATAATAAAAGAGTACAACGCTTTCAAAGTTTCTACGATATTCTATTGAATAAACAAGAATCAATTCTACGCAATAACAAAGTGGAATGTTTTCCAGATTTATGCTGAGTGATCCATTGGATCTAGAACTTCTATCAATCAAAGATTTACTTTGATACATACGCAGGTGTATCAGATAACCATAATGATTAAATCATACCCCTCTGCAAGTATAACAAGTGATCAACTTTATTTTACCATATATTATGCATAATACTTAACAGTGCGCAATGGCTGAATATACGACCTAAAATGTTCCCTTTATATAAAAGGTTGTTCTTCTCAGTCTTTGAATCAAAATTTGATTTAACAAAGAAATGCAATGATTTCAATATCTAATCACTTCTCTTCTCAAACCTATCAAGTTTTGCTTTTTCGATCTAACCGAAACAACTGGTATTGATCTATAAATAATAACTGAATTCCCTTCTCTTCTCTTCCTTTCTTGAACCTATCAAGTTCTAACAAATGTTCGTCTAGCCAAAACAATTAGCTAAGACATGTTTCAATACGATTAAACAATAGACAAAATTTAACTGTATTATTTGAAATCAATAATAGCTTCTACAGATGTGAATAACCAACAACAATTATTCTACAAGTATATTCTCAGAATCACTAATTCAATTTAAATTAATAATCATGCACTAACTGCAAATAATCAACAATAAATTCTTGGATGTGGTCTAATCAACAATAATTAACCACTATAATAATTGAATAAATATAACTCAAGGTTGAGTTAGAAAACTTGCCTTCTCCGCTGATTACAGCTACACAATATACTTATCTGCTTTCGAAAGACCTCTAACCAATAATATCGGTCTCACAATTAGCACAATAATTTATAATCACGTAACACTGTATTCTACAGTCACACTTCTCCTATGCACATTACCACATAGCCACATTAGTGTTTATAACCTATATAAACACTTAACAAGTCTAACTAGTTTAGTCTGGTTGGACTTCAGTCTATTCTCGGTGTTCTGGTCACTCTATCCGACAATTAACACATTGATTGTCAATTAAACTTGGTCTCTAAGCTTCAATATTATTTTAGATAAGTTAAATATCGTTTATAATATTTTTCGGAAGCTTTTAATAATTTATAATAATTTTTCAAACATCGGAATCATTTTTAAATGATTTAATTATCAAATAATCTTATCATTATTAATATTTAATAATAAAAAAATATTAATAGCATACTTGTCAAAATATTAAAGTTATTATTAATAACTTAAAAATATTTTTAAATCATCAATATTCTACTTAAATAATTTTTAAATTAATTAAAATCATTTTTAAACCATCACCATTAATATTTAAATATTAATAAATTTATCATCAAAATTCTAAAAGTTATTAATTATAACTTAAATTCTTTTTAAATCAATAAAATCATTTTTATCTTATTTATTTAATTTAATAATTAAATAAATCTAATATCATTAATATTAATTTATTAATGAAAATTCTCCAAAAATATTGAAAGTTACATTTTATAACTCAAAATATTTTTAAATACATTATTCTTATTTAAAATGATTTTTCATAATATTAAATCATTTTCCTCTAATTTATTTAATATACTAATTAAATAAATTAAATATCATTAATATTCAAATAATTATAAATATTAATGAAAAATGTCCCAAATAATTAAAAGTTATTTTTCAGAATTTTAAATGATTTTTAAAACCATTTTTAGTAATTTTTATAATTTATCTCTATTTTAAAGCATTTTCTGGAATATTCAGAAAATAAAATAAATAAAACCGTCGCTATAGCCTTTTAGCGACACTTAGCGTCGTTGTTGGTGTTCTTGAGCCTCAGGGATAAATAAGGTTTTGGTCATTTTGATCTTTGAGTCCTGGTTTTCATTGTGATTCTGAAACTTTTTTTTGTACAATCGAATAACTGTACTTTCAAAAATTTATAAAATGGTCACTACGTCCGATTTTTCGTCCGAAAAATGTTAGGAATGCTGACTGTGCAAGTTGACTTGACTTTTTTGCTGACGTGGAACACAGAAAAGACAAGCAGGCAGATTATTATAGCACATATGACCAAAACTATTAACTACTTCACCTAAACAATTCCAAAACTAATAATAATAATAATACTAATAATTTCAAAAATAATAATAATAAAAATATTAATTTTAAAAATATAAGAAATGTTAATTTTAAAAAATTTAAAAAACGTTAATTTTCTAAAAAAATTTAAAAACGTTACTTTTCTAAAAAATTAAAAAGCTTTACTTTTCTAAAAAATAATTGAAAACTTTACTTTTCTAAAAAAATAAAAAACGTTAAATTTCTAAAAAATTTAAAAAGCGTTAATTTTCTAAAAAAATTTAAAAAAAGCGTTACTTTTCTAAAAATAAAATTGAAAACGTTACTTTTCTAAAAAATAAAAAACTTTAAATTTCTAAAAAATTTAAAAATGTTAATTTTCTAAAAAATTTAAATTTTTGTTTTTATAAAATTAACGCTTTTTAAAAAAAGTACTTTTTTAAAAAATATTAGTTCGATTAAAAAAAAATTAATGTTTTTAAAAATTAAAAAATTCTGTTTTTATAAAAATTAACGTTTTTAAAAAAACAGACTTTTCTAAAAAATTGAATTTTAAAAACAATTTTTTAAAAAATACTTTTTAAAATTAATGATTTTTTAAAAAAAATTTAAAAATAGAATTTTAAAATTATTACTATTAATAGAATTTTAAAAGCGTTAATTTTTTTTAAAAACGTTAATTTTCTAAAAAAATTAAAATGTTACTTTTCTAAAAAATTTAAAAACATTACTTTTCTAAAAAAAATTGAATACGTTACTTTTCTAAAAAAAATAAAAACGTTAAATTTCTAAAAATTAAAAACGTTAATTTTCTTAAAAATTTAAAATTTTTGTTTTTAAAATTAACGCTTTTTTTAAAAAACAGTCTTTTTTAAAAATATTTGTTCGCTTAAAAAAATTAACGTTTTTAAAAAATTAAAAAATTACGCTTAAAAATTAATGTTTTTAAAATTATTACTATTAATAGTATTTTATTATTATTATTATTATTATTATTATTATTATTATTATTATTATTATTATTATTATTATTATTATTATTATTATTATTATTATTATTATTAGTTTTGGAATTGTTTTAGGTGAAGTAGTTAATAGTTTTGGTCATTCGTCGTATAATAATCATCTTGTTTTTTTTTCGTGTTCCACGTCAAAGAAAAAGTCAAGTCAACTCTGCATCGGCATTCCTAACATTTTTGATCTTAAAAATCGGACGGAGTGACCATTTTGTAAATTTTTGAAAGTACAATTATTCGATTGTAACAAAAAAAAGTTTCGGTAACCACAATGAAAACCGGACCTCAAAGATCGAAATGACTAAAACCTTATTTATCCTCGAGCCTCAAGAACACTAACAAACTTGAAGAAAGACAAGGGTCCACGTTTAACCAGCTATTAATCTCAATCAATTTTGTTTCTAGGTCATGTTAATCATTGATTGTGTAGTGTTTATGTAGCACTACATGAATCAATCATCATCCGAGCAAAAAATAACATAAAGATCATTAATCTAGAAGCGTCAAAGTGGTCATCGAAGTTTTACGGGCTTTCTAGGTTACCCAAAAACCCAGATAGCTTCGACTGCCCACTTTGCAATTCAATTTCCTTCCGGTTCTGGTTATTGTATTTATGTTATGAAGGTTCCAAACTAAAGTACTAATGTCAGGGAACATTTATATACCATTTAATCAGTCCAACAACATTATATACGCCAGATCCAATCCGGTCAAACCCTGTCAGAATCTTTGTTCATACCGTTTCTGGTTTTTCCAAAAAGTTAATTCGTGATCAAATGGTCTAGTTTGACCATTTATTACAACCATCTTATGTGTTGCTTAAGAGATCAATTATGACGCCCCCAAAATAGGTATACATCACCTATTCTAAGTCGCCAAATACATGGTACAGAATACAAATATAACTTAATTATACAACTGTCGTGCAAAGTACGACAAAACATAAGCTGTGAGTTTTAATACAAATATTGTCGTCTAGACAATATACAAACTCAAATTCAATATTATTATATTTATTTTCCCACTATTTCACTGAATAGTGAGGACTACTAATGCTATCATCTGGTCCGTCACTCCGTTCCCCTACTAGTCCCTGCTACGTTCTTATTTCCTGAAGAGAACACTGAAAGTAAAAGGGTGAGCTCAACTAGCCCAGTAGGAAATATTATGACTAAGATAATGTAGAATATATTATCGTTAGCCTTCAACAGTGTTAAACTGATATAATATAACAACCATCAAGTTTAACTGCAGCGGAACAAGTAAGCCATTAAAAGAGTCAAGTAGAGAATAAAATCTACTATCTTTTATGATTTAAAAGGGTTTTCATAACTTTTATCGCTGTGACTCAGCTTAATAAATAATCCACATCACCGAATCACCGCTGCACTACGGCCAAGGATATTCTTTAGTATCACGACCACAATTATCCATGCACTACGGGCCAATGAGGACTTTTACCACATCATTTGTAACATTACGGTTATGATTACACCGAATAATCTCTGGTCATAATCATACCAAGTCCATCTATGCACTACAAGCCACAGATGACTTTCAACAAAATATAAACATGATGATGATGACAATGATATAAGAATTCAATAAAACAAGTTCAAGAATTATTTTATCCAGGAATCAATAACGTCTAAATTGTCAACATGATCTTCGCTGTGGAGTAAAATTCAAGAATGCTCGTAAGAATATTTCAATGAAAAGATATCTTTGGATGAAGCGCAAATATCAAGGATATTCCACTAATTTCATGGAGTATAGAAGCCAAAACTTTAACCAACCGAGTATAACAAGGAATGGAATAACAAAAGAAATCACCGGGCATGCGATAGATTGCATGCAGACGAGTTATTCCAACGAAATAATAAATAACGGAATCGGTCCAACAGAAAAACGCACAAACAAGATATTCCAATGAATAATAAAGATTTTAATCAAGTCCGGCGTAAAACGCATGCACGTGATATTCCAATGTAATAATAAAGATCGAACCAGTCCAAAGTACGTGAGAACGCATGCACAAGATGTTCCAACAAAATGATAAATAATGGAACCAGTCCCAAAGAAACGCATGCATGTGGATGTTCCAACGAATGATAAAGAATGGAATAACGTAAGAATTTCACCAAGTATAGGGTAGCCCGCAGATCTGAGTTATTCCAATAAAATAATAAAGAATGGAATAATAGAAGTTCTCTTCATGGATAAGAAAAGAAATAATACTCCTCATGGCGCCCCAAAAATAGGTATACATCACCCATTCCGAGTTGTCAATACATGGTACGTAAATAACTACAACTTTATTATTACAACAAGAAAAAGCGTGAGTTTGAATACAAATATTATCTTCTGACAATATCTATACTCAAATAAATCCTCATCACATTTATTGATACATTATTTTACAAAAATGGTGAGGACTACTAAACAACTCTCTCTAGAACCTTCATTCCATACCCAGGCTAGTACTTTCGCTATATTCTCGCATCCCGAGAAGAAAAATGGAACAAAAAGGAAAAGGGTGAGCTCAACTAGCCCAAGAAGAATATTATGACTAAGATAATATACAACAAATTATCGTTAGTCTTCAACAGGAAAAATCTAATAGAATACAATAGACAACAAGTTTTAAATCAATATTCGCAATGAAAAATAATAATTCATTAGAAGAGTTAAGTAGAGAATGCAAACTACTATCTTCTATGTATGAATTTAAAAGTTCATCGCTCATCTTTTATCCTCAGTAACATCAATCAATATATATCTGAATCAAATATGCATCTTTGCACTACTGGTGCAAAGATATTCATCAATTGGTCATGTTCATCTAAACACTGCTCATCTTTGCACTACGGCCAAAGATATTCATCGAAAATCATTCATCTTTGCACTACAGTGCCAAAGATATTCAACAATATCATCATTTAAGACCGAGGATGATGAAAATATTTTTAAAGAAACGAATCCAAAGAAACAAAATGACAAGGATTAAGGATTAAGGATTCGTACTTTGTTTTATCCATGTCCAACAATACCTCAAAAATAATCATAGTGGTGTAAAATTCAAGAATGATCAAAACATGGATACAATCAAAGCTAGTATCCACAATAGATATTTTAGACGAAAAGGAAAATTTTCATTTTTCGATGAATAGTGTTTATTCGTGAATAGTAACCCCGACACTAAAAGTTCCAAATTTGATTAAAAAGTTCAGATCAATACTTCTGCATAATGATATTAGAATAAATAATATCATTAAAAAAAATAATATCCCTTACCTCGAAAGATCAGTACTCTTAGTTGAAACACCGAATATAGGCTATGACTTGAACTTGCACCGTATAACAATACTCAAAATATACTCAAAATACTCACAAGAATACGCTCGATAATATAGAGAGAGAAAACTTCAGTTTCTGGTGTAATTTTCAATTCTAACCTAAGCACCCTATTTATAGGAAAATGCTTAGAACACCAAAGCAGAAAATTTAATAAAATATTAATATATATTTATTAAATTCCTACACACCCAAAATCTAATTCAAACCATGAGCCACCAAGAGTGACTCACCTTGCCTAACTAAAAAAAAAATGTTTTTCTTATTAAAAATATTTAAAACTTCAAAAATTAATTATTTCGGAGCTTCAGAACTTCAATAATTCACAATAAATAGCTCTTTTGTCGTAAAATTCGAATCTCATGAGTGTTTTAGGAAATTCAATTCTCTACAACTTTGCGAAAGAAAGTTTTTCCAAATTCCAAATAAAATTGATAAAAATCCACAAACCAGGCGATTTTACGTGCTATAATCAAATTTCTATTCGAATAATTGTGTCCACCAACACACAAAATATGTGTGAAACATTTAATGTCATAAAAATACTCTTCCTCCTTATATACTCATATATCCCACATTCATTATAAAAATATCACCGTTAATATATTATTAAAATAATATATTTAAATGAATTATTTTATCGAAAAAAGATAAAATATTAATTTTCAACAATTGTCACATTAAAAATTTTCTCCATCTATATCCACATAAAATCAATATTTTCCTCATTATATAAATCAATAATTAATTATTCACAAATAATATTACGAATCACAAGATCTTGTGACCGTGGCGCCTTGGAAAGAGGGGCTTTCCAATAAGAATTTCGCTTCTTGGCCGCTTGATTAGGTGACCAAACCTCTCCTTGGATGTAACTTTCTAGACATTGCCAATAATGTTATCTAATAATATTATTCAGATAATATGAATTATTGCTTCGATAATGAAAAATACCGTAATGACAATTATTGAAACAACAAAGAATATAAAATATCAACGCAAAGAATTATTAAATCAATAAAATCTTTGAATAATGAATTATCGTAACCATTATTGAGTAGTGCCTTCTTACGTAAGAATCCATAATTGGTGCAATACCGCAAACTACTTGTGTTTTTAACCAATTTAGTATTTTAACAAGATAATTGCAATAATAACTACGCTGGCTATTTTTTTTAAACAACTTATATTTATTCGCTTTCTTCATCCAATCCTTTTCCAGTTATGGGGCCCACAAAAAGATCAACTGGCCGTCATTATGAATATTCCCCGACAGCAAGAATATTCTACGACCAAACGAATATTCCCCGACAACAATGAATATTTTATAACTACTTCCTTATTTTGAAATATTTGCGTATTTTTCCCATAACTATCCACATTAATCAAATAAACCCTTACTATTTCAAAATAATAAATAGAGAAAATTAAATTTCATTAATAATAAGATGGGGTCTTACAACCTCCCCTCCTTATGAAATTTCATCCTCGAAATTGACGTACGTACTTGGTGTTTCGAAAAGGTGAGGATACCTCTCTTTCATTTCCGTTTCTAATTCCCAGGTCATTTCCTCTATAGCATGATTCCTCCATAAAACTTTAACTTGTGGTATGATCTTTGCGCGTAGGACATGCTCCTTCCTATCCAAGATCTTGACAGTACCTCCTCATATGTTAAGTCTTGACTATTTTGTCCTGGTTCTAACTCTATAACGTGGTTTCGGGTCTTTCACATTTTTAATAAGTACGATATGTGAAACACATTATGAACACGAGACATACTTTGAGGTAACGCGAGTCTATAGGCTACATTTCCTACTCGGTCAAGAATTTGAAATGGACCAATAAATCGTGGATTGAGCTTTCCTCTCTTCCCAAATCTTGTAACTCCCTTCCATGGAGCAACTCATGAACAATACATGATCCCCTATACTAAATTCCACGTCCCTTTCGATGAAGATCCGCATAAACTCTTTTTGTCGATCTTGTGCCGTTTGTATACGTTGTCGAATCATTTGGTTCTTTTCCGTAGTCATACGTACCAACTTGGGTCCCAACAATGTTGCTTCACCCACCTCATTCCAACATACTGGAGAGCGACATTTTCGTCCATATAATGCTTCGAATGGAGCCACACCTATACTTGCTGATAAGCTGTTGTTGTAGGAGAATTCCACCAATGGTAAATACTTATCCCAACTCCTTTGAAGTCTAGGACACGAGTCTTAATAGATCTTCAAGAGTTTGAATAGTCCTCTCTGATTGTCCGTCTGCTTTGAGGATGGTATCGCGAATCAATCGTAAATTGTGCCCATAGCTTTTTTCAAGCTAACCCAAAATCTTGAAGTGAATCTTGGGTCACGATCCGAAACTATGGATACTGGCATGCCATGCAATCTCATAATCTCATCTACGTACATATGAGCAAGACATTCAAGGGAATAAGTCTCCCGTATCGGCAAGAAATGAGCAGACTTGGTTAATCTATCAACAATAACCCAAATAGCATTGATGCCTTGAGAAACCGTAGGAAGACCCGTAATAAAATCCATGGTAATGTGTTCCCACTTCCATTTCAGAATCTCAAGTGGTTGCAACGGACCCTTAGGTACTAGATGCTCCGCCTTTACACGTTGACAAGTTAAACACGTTGAGATAAACTTTGCAATCTCTCTCTTCATATTGTTCCACCAAAATGTATGTCAAAGATCACGATACATTTTGGTACTTCCAGGATGGATTGCAAATGGTGTATTGTGTGCCTCCATCATAATCTTGTACTTCAAATCGTAGTCGTTAGGGACACAAAAAGTCCGAGTGGACCCGAAGTATTCATTCTTCATCAATTCTCGCTCGAATAGCACCTTCTTGTACTTTCTTCTTCATATCGATCACGATTCGGTGGCTTGAGCAACCTTAACTTTTTCTATTGAAGTTGGCTCTGTCGTATACTTGACATCATCGCACTCATTCCTCGTATATGATCTTCTACTCAACGCGCATCGCCTACCACGCTCACTTTTCCAGGATGGTATTGAATAGTGTGGTCGTAGTCTTTCAATAGCTCGAGCCAACGTCATTTGCCACGTGTTGAGTTCTTTTTAGTGAAGAAATATTTAAGGCTTTTATGGTCCGAATATATCTCCACTTTCTCCCCATATAGATAATGCCTCCATATCTTTAAGCGAAAATGATCGGGCCGCTAACTCTAGATCATGAGTAGGATAATTCCTCTCATACTCTTTTAGTTGTCGCGAGGCATAGGCTATGACTTTCCCACGTTGCATGGGAACACATCCTAACCCTTTGCTCGAAGGTATTGTTAGAACAGGTGCCGAAATGAGTCTCCTCTTGAGCTCTTGGAAACTCTTCTCGCATTCCTCATTCCATACGAATTTTATATCTTTTCGAGTTAGCTGAGTTAATGGAGTAGCGATTTGAGAAAATCCTTCCACGAATCTCTGATAATAACCAGTTAAGCCCAGAAAGCTACGTACTTCGGTCACCGACTTCGGTTGCTCCCAACTTTGTATTGCTTCAATCTTCGCTGGGTCCACGGATACTCCATGTTTTGACACCACGTGCCTAAGAAATGCTACTTCCTCAAGCCAGAACTCGCATTTCTTTAACTTGGCATAAAGTTTGTTTTCACGAAGCCTTTGGAGTACCAGCTTCAAATGGTGCTCATGATCTTCACGGCTTTTGGAATATATGAGGATGTCATCAATAAAGACAACAACGAATTGATCCAAATATTCCTTGAATACTCGATTCATCATATCCATGAAAGCCAGCAGGAGCATTAGTCAATCCGAAAGACATGACTAAGAATTCATAATGCCCGCATCGAAGTTCTAAAGGCGCTTTGGAATATCCTCGGTTCTAATCTTCACCGATGATATCCGAATCGAAGATCGATCTTTGAAAAGAATTGTGCTCCTTGCAATCGGTCAAACAAGTCATTAATACGAGGTGAGGATACCTATTCTTGATGGTGACATGGTTCAATTCCCGATAGTCAATACAAAGTCGCATACTCCCGTCTTTTCTTCTTTACGAATAAAAACAGGAGCACCCCAGGGAGATGTACTTAGGTAAGAATGAAACCGATGTCCAACAATTCTGTAGTTGGACCTTTAACTCTGAAGTTCAATAGGAGCCATTCGATATGGGGTTTTAAAATGGGCTTTGTACCAGTTCAAGATCAATAAAGAATTCAACTTCACGCTCGGGTGTAGGCCGGAAGTTCTTCAGAAATACGTCGAAAACTCAATAACAACAGAATATTATTCAAATTTGACGTGTCTTTATTCAAATCCATAACATGGGCTAAGAAAGCTTGACATCCGTTTTTCAATAAATGAATAGCTTTATGATTAGATATGATAGTGATTGATTTTAATGGTTTAGTTGCAATTAAATACAACAGTTTGGTTAGGAATATGAAAACTAACAATCTTACGAAAATAATCAATTTTGGCATGATGAGTAGTTAACCAATCAATCCCTAAAATCACATCAAAAGCAAGTATCTTTAAAGAGATAAGGTCAACAGGTAAGGTGATGGTGCCAACTTGAATCAAACAAGATTTATAAACAGTGGATGTGATGAAAGTTTCTCCTAACGGAGTTTCCACAGATAGGTCAAAGTCTAATTTTTCCGGAGTCAAATTTAAATGTTGAGCACAAGTAGGAGAGATAAATGAACGGGTAGCACCGATATCTAGTAAAGTATAAACTTCACAAGAATTTATAAATAGCTTACCCGTGATCACCTCGTATGGGTTCCTCGCATTTTGACCAGTCACAACAAATGCTCTTCCAGGAACCGTTGATTTTGACTTTTTTGGGACAGTCTTTTGAGTCACCGTCCCCGCTGAACTAGGTTTTTCTACCGTACAATCTCGAGCGATATGTCCTTCCTTTCCACAATTATAGCATACCTTGAATCTGTTGTGGGGCGCTTTGATCGATATGTCCCTCTTTCTCTGCATTTATAGCATATAATGGGTGGTCGTTTCTCCTCCCTTAGAACCGGTTACTACTCTAAGACCGCTGCCTTTATATGGTCGTTGTTAAATCTCCTCTTTTTAAAATCTCCTCCTAACTCGCTTCTTCTATTTTCATGGCCATGATTACCACCAGAGTGGTTACCATTTTTGTCCGTCTTTTTCTTTCTCCGCTGGTTATCGTTGTTTTGTTGACTGCTATCTCCGGTATGATCCTGATTGTGGTCCCTCGGTTGGCCGTACTCGTTATCTCGCTCTAATAATTGAGCCCTATTTATAACATCTGAATAGAGAGAAAATTTATGAGAAATGAGATATTGTCATATGCCGGGTTTCAAACCTCTCAGAAACATCCGCGTCATACGTTCCTCATTCTCCACCAAATGAGGTGCAAACTCGATAACTCGCAAACTTTGCCTCGTCTTGAGACACCGCCATGTTGTTTTGTTCTAATCGATGAACTCCACTTCCTTCATATAATGAACACTTTCGTGAAAGTATTTGTCATTAAATAATTCTGAAACGTCTCCCAAGACATGCTAAGTGCGGTGGATGTATGCGCTTCACGCATCTCCACCAATGAGTCCGCTTCGCCACGGAACATAAAGGTGGCGAATGGAACCTTCTGTTCCTCCGTGCATCCCAAGACATCGAATATCTTGGTAATTTGCTTGACCCATGTTTCCGCCATGATCGGATCTCGCTTTCCCTTAAATTCGGTGGTCCCAACTCTTTGAACTTCTTGGTGACAACCCGTGAATTGCTATCATTTCCTCCTCAGTATTTTGAACACGAGTCTCCTTCGTCGATTTTGCATGTCTCGCAAAAAGCTTCTAAACATCCCTCGTTCATCATCTCGCTCAATGGTGTTGTTCACAGGAGGAACATTGCCACTGTTGCCGCTCTCCTTGTTGGTGAGTACAGCGCTCTCCTGGGTCTCATTTCCATTGTTAATATTCTCAATGACATTTTCAAATACTATCATAAAACAAGGGTTAATTAAGAAAATCAATATATCACATAATATCCCTATATACTGACCAACTAACAAATAAGCTTAGGTAGGACACACTAGCGAAGGATTTACTCGTCTCCCCCTCCTAGTTCTATTCCCCGATCTCCGCCAGAGATCATATCCCTAAGCTCGATACCAACCGTGGCGCCCCCAAAATAGGTATACATCACCCATTCTCGAGTTGTCAATACATGGCATGTAAAACAACTACAACTTTATTATTACAACAAGAAAAGCGTGAGTTTGAATACAAATATTATCTTCTAGACAATATATATACTCAAATAAATCCTCATCACATTTATTGATACATTATTTTACAAAAATGGTGAGGACTACTAAACAACTCTCTCTAGAACCTTCATTACATACCCCGACTCATACTCGCTATATTCTCGCATCCTGAGAAGAAAAATGGAACCAAAAGGAAAAGGGTGAGCTCAACTAGCCTAGTAAAGAATATTATGACTAAGATAATATACAACAAATTATCGTTAGTCTTTAACAGGGAAAAATCTAATAGAATACAATAGACAACAAGTTTTAAATCAATATTCGCAGTGGAAATAATAATTCATTAGAAGAGTTAAGTAGAGAATGCAAACTACTATCTTCTATGTATGAATTTAAAAGTTCATCATCTATCTTTTATCCCTGTAACATCAATCAATATATATCTGGAATCAAATATTCATCTTTGCACTACAGGCCAAGGATATTCATCAGTTGGTTATGTTCATCTAAACACCTGTTCATCTTTGCACTACGGGCCAAAGATATTCATCAGAAATCATTCATCTTTGCACTACAGGCCAAAGATATTCAATAATATCATCATTTAAGACTGAGGATGATGAAAAATATTTTTAAAGAAACGAATCCAGTGAAACAAAATGACAAGGATTAAGGATTAAGGATTCGTACTTTGTTTTATCCATGTCCAACAATACCTCAAAAATAATCATAGTGGTGTAAAATTCAAGAATGATCAAAACATGGATACAATCAAAGCTAGTATCCACAATAGATATTTTAGACGAAAAGGAAAATTTTCATTTTTCGATGAATAGTGCCGTATTCGTGAATAGTACCGTATACGTGAATAGTGTCGTATACGTGAATAGTAACCCCGACACTAAAAGTTCCAAATTTGATTAAAAAGTTCAGATCAATACTTCGACATAATGATATTAGAATAAATAATATCATTAAAAAATAATATCCCTTACCTCGAAAGATCAAGATTTTAAATTTGAAACAATCGAATATAAAGCTATGACTTGAACTTGCACCGTATAACAATACTCAAAATATACTCAAAATACTCACAAGAATACGCCGATAATATAGAGAGAAAACTTCGATTTACGTGTAATTTTAATCCTAACTTAAGCACCCTATTTATAGGAAAATGCTTAAAACACCAAAGCAGAAAATTTAATAAAATATTAATATATATTTATTAAATTCCTACGCACCCAAAATCTGATTAAAACCATCAGCCACCAAGAGTGACTCACCTTTCCTAACTCAAAAAAAACGTTTTTCTTATTAAAAATATTTAAAACTTCAAAAATTAATTATTTTGGAGCTTCAGAACTTCAATAATTCACAATAAATAGCCCTTTTGTCAGAAAATTTGAATCTCGCGAGTTTTTATAAGAAATTCAATTCTCTACAACTTTATAGAAGAAAGTTTTTCCAAATTCCAAACGTAAATTAACAAAATCAACAAATCCAAGATTTTACAAAGCTATAATCAAATTTCTATTAATAATTGTGTCCACCAACACACAAAATATGTGTTAAACATTTAATGCCACAAAATACTCTTCCTCCTCATATACTCATATATCCCACATTCATTATAAAATATCACCGTTAATATATTATTAAAATAATATATTTAAATGAATTATTTTATCAGAAAAAGATAAAATATTAATTTTCAACAATTGTCACATTAAAATTTTTCTCCATCTATATCCACATAAAATCAATATTTTCCTCATTATATAAATCAATAATTAATTATTCACAAATAATATTACAGAATCACAAGATCTTTTGCAACAGTGCGGTTCCTGTGAAAGAGGGGGCTTTCTAATAAGAATTTCTCCTTTCTAGACATTGCTAATAATGTTATCTAATAATATTATTCAGGATAATATGAATTCTTTCGCTCGATAATGAAAAATACCGTGTAATGACAATTATTGAAACAACAAAGAATATAAAATATCAACGCAAAGAATTATTAAATCAATAAAATATCGAATAAGAATTATCAGTAACCATTATTGAGTAGTGCCTTCTTACGTAAGAATCAATAATTGGTGCAATACCGTGTGCTACTGTGTTTTAACCACTGTCGAGTATTTTAACAATATTAACGGTAATAACTACGCCGTTATTTTTAAACAACTTATATTTGTCGCTTTCTTCATCCAATCGCTTTCCAAGTTATGGGGCCCACAAAAGATCAAGCGTCATCGCATTTAATATTCCCAAGCAATGAAGAATATTCCACGACCAAACGAATATTCCCCGACAACAATGAATATTTTATAACCACTTCCTTATTTTGAAATATTTATGTATTTTACCCATAACTATCCACATTAATCAAATAAACCCTTACTATTTCAAAATAATAAATAGAGAAAATTAAATTTCATTAATAATAAGTTGGGGTCTTACATCCCTACCTTGGAAAAACTGGATACTGGAATAGTGAGGTAACAGACTTCTCTTCTTCTTTCTCTCTATAATTTCTCTCTATAATAATCGCTCTAAAGCTTTTGTGAATTGGTGAGAAATGAAGGAAGAATGAACTTCTATTTATAGGAAAATATAGTTTCGATAATTGCACGTTTTGGGGCTCAAAAAATTACAATACAATACCTCCAACTTTTCTCTCATTTTTAATTTAGTCCTGCAAGTATTATTAAACTTGCACCACCTCCCCTAATAGTAAATAATGTGAATCAATAGTTCAATCATGTGAATCAATAGTATAATCATGTGAAAAATATGAATTACAAGATATAGTACCTCCATCTATACCTCCATTTTTAACTAAGTCATGCCAGTATTATCAATCTTGCACCAACTCCCCTAATAGTAAATAATGTGATTCAATAGTACACACATGTGAACATATAGTTATATAAGCATGTGAATTGGTAGCAATTAATTGCTCATTTATCCGATAAATTACCCGATTTATCAATATAACCCCTAGACATCAATTATCATCGGAATAGATGTCGATTTCCACTAACACTAATAATCCCAACACAATGGAACTATAAAAATTCATTTTTAATCAACATAACTTATTCATCATTAATATTATAACTCACAATATTTAACAACCAGGTCGTTCCCAGGAAAGAGAGGGCTTTCCGATAAGGATTTCTCCTTATTGGCGCGCAATTAGGTGACCAAACCTCTCATTGACAGAACTTCTAGACATTGTCAATATTGCAAATAATAATATGAATAACTTTGTCGTCTTAATTATTGATTTAATAATATAAAATATTATGTCAATGATACTATGACAATAATTGAATCAATAATATGAGAGATATGATGCAGCAATTACTGTAGCAATAATTGAGTATAACTGAGTGACTTCTCACGTAAGCATCAATAATCAATCTGAGTGTACTACTGCAATGCACGCCAGCGTATTATTGTACTTTTAACACCGGGTGTTTCAACAGTTAACGGTAAAACTTCCGCCGTTATTTTCATAAAGTATTTTTGTCGTTTTCTCAATCCGATAATAATTCCGTTGTGGGGATCCACCAATGATTGTGCCGTTGTACGAATATTCCCTGTTAAAACGAATATTCCCCAACCAATCGAATATTATATAACAACTTACATACTTTGCAAAATTTGTAAATATTACCCACAACTATAACATTATATCAAATCCACACCATAATATTCAAAAATATATTTCGAGAAAATTTAATCTTTATTCAAAAAGTTGGGGTCTTACATCTACTAGCATAGATCTAGAGTCCAACTAACAAGCTACAAACTGGTTACAACAACAACATCATAAAACGAAAATCCTGACAGATCTGGAAGCTTGAAATCATTGTCAGACGCTGATCATATATTTTTGGGTTACCGAGATTTTACCCAGTCAACGGGTTTTGACCGTTAATAACGCATGATCTAGACATCAAATGACCCTGATTCCACTTACAGATTAAAGAACACATACCAGGCTACAAATTACAACTTTAAAACAACAAATGTCATAAACGAGCAAGGATCTGTGGCCACTGTCATTGCTTGTCAGACCACTAAGAATGCCCAAGAACAGATTTTAAAAAACATGGTTTTTACCCACTTTGATGCTATGGATCCATGATGGATCAACATAGATCATCTAAAAACATCTTATAACACAAGATTAAACACTTAAACACAAATTTTTTCTTAGCAACATGGATCAAAAATAAAATTAGGTTTATACCTTCTAGATTTAAATTCTTGATCTTAGCTCTCCAATCTGATATTGGTTGATCAAGAGACTGTTCTATGACTGATCTTCTTGCTATTTTTGGATGTACTAATCTCTCTCTTAATATATATATATATATATATATATATATATATATATATATGTAGATGTTATAGATCCGATGTCAATGGATGATTTGGCTCGATTTTTGTGTCACCAAGTCAATTGAGTTGGTCACCTACCACAATTATACAAAGATTTGCAAGCTAGCTTATTAAAGAATGAAAAAGGGCATTTTGGTCATTTGAATTTTTATTTTAATGGCATTCTTGACAATTGCACAAACCCTTCGGGTTTAACCCTAAGGTTCTAACCCTTAGGTTTTAAAAACTACAATTCTAGAATTTTCTAATTAGGGTTTAAAAATAGAAAATTAAGAATTTTGAAAATGTAATTAGAGTTTTAAATAGAAATTAATATTTCTAAAGTATAATTAGGGTTTCCTAATTATATTAACACATAATAATCACTTTAGGCTTGCTAATTAGGATTAGGGTTTCCTGATTAGAAAAATAAAATTTCTAAATTATAATTAAGGTTTGTAAAATAGAAATTACGATAAGTAAAATATAATTAGGGTTTCTAATCATATTTAAGTTTAATAAACACATTAAGCTTACTAATTAGGATTAGGGTTTCCTAATTAGGGTTTTAGGATTCCCGAATATAAAATTATGATTTCCCGGCTTTCGATTAGGGTTTCTAACGGTACGTTAGGGTTTCTAATCCCGAGATTAGGGTTTTTAATCTCTTATTAGTGTTTATTAATTTTAAACCTTATCCGATCAATCATTGATCAATATCTGTATACAATACAAATACATACTCTTTAATATAATTATTTTAATTAAATTTTCTATCGAATCCCTATCCAGAAATTAGGGTTAGGGTTTCTAAAGCTGTTAAGCACAACTCTACTCTAAATTTATTAGTCAATACACAAATTGACCTTCTCGAGACTCGTATCACAGATACTTGTCGCAAAATTGATAATCAATATTAATATTAATAAAAAAAAATTATTCGTAAAATTTTAATTATTCGAAATCCCCGGTTATCACAGCAAGACACCACGATCATGATTGTAGTGCATCATCTGTCTGCATCAGAAGCATCGAGCTTTGTCCATTTGTTTAAGAATAAATTACAACAAATGTGGAATGGATTATAGACGTTGAAACTCTCAGGAATCCCAATGACCCAACACTCATCCTTAGTATATAACAAAAAAACGTATTTAGGAAGCTTAGGAAAGTACTACATGTCAGTTGAAAACACCTTTTCAGGTGTTAGGTGAGATAGCAATCTGTTGTGTCAGTGGGCCAGATGGTTAAATAGAAGATTTGCAGAAAGTCACCATCAGTGCTCAAAAATGTCAAATACAATTAATGCTTCAACGGATGTCTTCAAACGGATACATTTCAAAGGCACCTTATATTCAAATCAGATGTAGATACAAGATGCAAGCAAGTACATAACGAAAAGCTGAAGAACACTCAACGCTCAACTCTACGATCTGAAAAAAAAGCTTGCTCGGCTACTCAGTTCTTTCAAACACAAGCTTAACGGCAACTGAGTAGCACCATTCAAGAACTCAACTATCATTAAGTGAAGTAAGAAGTTCCAAGTATGCTGGACTTGAAGAGTTCTAAGTGAACTAAGAAGCTCCAAGACTACTGGTCTTGAAGCAATCTGTGAGATTCAAAGATTGTAAAGATATCCTTAGTGGATTTCCTACTCGAGGAGTAGAAGAGTGGACTAGGAGCCTTGAGTGCTTTGAACCACTTAAATTCTCTGTGTCTTTTATATTCTTGCTTTAACTGCTATATCTGTTATAACTGCCTATGAACTACTAACTTAGTTTATCTCAAAGGGGAACGAGCAAATCATATATTCTGCTAAAATTAATTAACAAATTTGACAACGTATTTTGAAAAAGAAAATTTTAAAATATCTATTCAACCCCCCCCCCCCCCTTCTAGATAACTATTATGCCTCTGGGAACTAACAGCTTCTTCTCTAAGTGACGATTATCCTATTTTGGATAAGTTTCAGTAAATGGATATGTAATGTTGTTCTTGAGAGTCCACTATCTCTATACTGATTTCCCATCTTTCAATGATTCCTATAATCAAATGAAAGTGCCACAACACATGTTTAGATCCAAGATGAGACTTAGAAAATATTCCTAGTTTTGTAATGAACTTTTCATCCAAACAATCAACTTACAGCTTCATTTATAGCTATATACTTTGTCTTTATCACTAAACCATCAATTCTTTGCTGTTTAAAACCTTTTCAATTCACTGCACCACCGTTCAAGGTAACACCTTACCCTAAAGTGGATTTGTTGTCTTGGTCAGTCTGAAAAAACTTGAGTCTGTTAAGCCCTCTAGTTTTAATTTAGACTCACCATCAAATTTAATCACATCCTTAGTGTCGGTTAAGTACTTTAAGATGTTTTTCACTGTCTTACAGTGATTTTCTTTAGAATATGACTGATCAACATCAGGTCTTATACATTTCATTGCATACATGATAGTTACTCATGCGATCTCTCTTTTAGGAATCTATGGGAAATATTATGGGAAATATTAAGAGAGATACACTCCAGGGCTCATGAACATGAGACATCTCTTGGAGTTTGCCATGCTAAACGAATTTAATATCAAATGAATATACGTTCCTTGGGTTAAGCCAAACATCCTTTTAAATCTATCTATATAGATTTTTATCCCTAATTACGATACTCTTCCCAAATCATTCGTGGAGGAATATTTAGACAACTTTATCTTTACGGATTGTAGCATTATATCATCATATAATACTAGGAATGTCACGACGCTCCCACTGATCCTTTTGTACACACTAGGTTCATTCTTGTTTTTAATAAAATCAAGCTCTTTTGATTATCTCATCAAAACGAATGTTCCGTTTTTGAGAAGCTTGAGTCAATCTATTTCTCTGAGTGTCTACAACTCTTACCTCATCGTATGTAACTGGATCATCATCTTTATGATGCGTATCTCATCATCATAATCCATGATGAATCCATACCTCTCAGGTATCTTCGGTACTATTCCAGATTTACAATTCGGTTGTGGTATAATAAGTCTATCTACAGGTTCCTCTTATTTGACTTATAGTGATTTGTGTTTCTTGAACTCTTCAAAATCTATTATCCTCCAACTAGCTCCTTCAATGATAAAAACCTTTATCTTAAAAGGTAGCATGTTTCATAACAAACACCTTTTGCTAAGTAGGATTATAGAACATATACCCTAAACTTACTTAGGATGTCCCACAAATCTGTACTTGTGATGCCCCCAAAATAGGTATACATCACCCATTCTGAGTCGCCAAATACATGGTACAGAAACAAATACAACTTCAGTAATATAATTGTCGTGCAAAATACGAAAACATATATACTATGAGTTTAAATATAAATATTATCTAATAGACAATATACAAACTCAAAAGGAGTCCTCATTACAATTATTGATACACTATTTTCCAAAATAGTGAGGACTACTACAACAACTATCCTGAACCATCACTCCATACCCCGATTAGTTCCTGCTATGTTCTCACCTTCTGAGAAGAAAAATGGAACAAAAAGGAAAAGGGTGAGCTCAACTAGCCCAGTAAAGAATATTATGACTAAGATAATATACAACAAATTATCATTAGTCTTCAACAGGGAAAAATCTAATAGAATATAATAGACAACAAGTTTTAGATCAACAACTGCAGTAAAAACAACAATCCATTAGAAGAGTCAAGTAGAGAATGAATTCTACTATCTTCTAAGATTTAAAAGTCCATCATCAATATTTTATCCCTGTAACATCAATCAATATACATCTTGAATCAAATATTAATCTTTTCGCTACAAGCTAAAAATATTCATTTGTATCACCAGTTGGTCATGTTCATCTCAATACCTGTTCATCTTTGCACTACGGGCCAAAGTTATTCATCAGTTAATCATTCATCTTTGCATTACAGGCCAAATATATTCAGTAATATCATCATTTAGGACTGAGGATGATGAAAAATATCTTAAAGAAAGTGAATCCAGTGAGATAAAAGATCAAAGATTAGGGATTCGTACTTTAGTTTATCCAAGTTCAAAAATACCTTATAATAATCAATTGTGGAGCAAAATTCAAGAATGAAGATTAAAACATGGATACAATCAAAGATAGTAACCATAATTCGTGAATAGTACCATATTCGTGAATAGTGCCGTATACGTGAATAGTGTCGTATACTTGAATAGTAACCATACATGAAAAAGGTAGAAATTCCACAATAAAATCCATATCAATATTTCGGCATAATGATATTGAAGAAAATAATATCATTTACGAAAAAAATAACATCTCTTACCTCAAAAGAACAGTACTTCTGACTGAAATATCAAGTATAAGACTGAAGGAAACTTGCACTGAATAGTAACTCACAAAGTATCTAAATACTCACAAATACACTCGATAAAATAGAGAGAGAAAGCTTATGATTCTGGTGTGATTTTCAATTCTAAGTAAGCACCCTATTTATAAGAAAATGCTTAGAATGCCATAGCAGACTAACCTGCTACCTGATGGCTTTACCTGCTACTATTCACGCCCACCATTTTTGAAATAAAATTTCAACACATTATTTCACCAACCAAAAGTGGGGCCCACCCATATTTTTAATAAAAAAACATTTATTTTTGAAACTTCAATAATTCATAATAAATAGCTCTTTTATCAAAAAAATACGAATTGTATGTCCATTCCATATGAAATTAAATTCTCTACAACTTTATAGATTTAAGTTTTTCCAAATTCCAAACGAAAAATGACCGAAATCTACACGGACAATTTTTAATATCTCCATACCGATAAAATACTGATAAAACACCTCAGCATTAATTCCTTCATTTATATCCACACAAAATAAATATTTTCCTATCCATCCACATAGAATAAATATTTCCTTGTCATATAAATCAATAATTAATTATTCATAAATAATATTGCAAAATCACAATTATGACAACCAGATCGTTCCCAAGAAAGAGGGGGCTTTCCAATAAGGATTTCTCCTTATTGGCGCGCAATTAGGTGACCAAACCCCTTTCCTAGATAGAACTTCCTTAGACATTGCCAATAATGCTATCTAATAACATTATTCAAATAATATGAATTATTGATCCGATAATGGGAAATCTTTATGCGTTGACATTATTGAAACAACAATAATATAAAATATCAACGCAGCAATTATTGAATCAATAAAATAAAATATTGAACAGTAATTACTGTAACAATTATTGAGTAGTGCCTTATTATGTAAGAATCAATAATTCAAAAATACTGTACAATACCGTGTTCTATTGTGCAGCCACGTGTATTACTGTATTTTAACCACCGAGTATTCCAACAGTGTTAACGGTAACCATTACGCCATTATTTATAAAAACTCAAACTTGTCATTTTCTTCATCCGACCGTTTTTCGTTATGGGGCCCACAAATAGCTGCGCCATCGTACGAATATTCCCCGACAATAAGAATATTCTATGACCAAGCGAATATTCCCCTACAACAATGAATATTTTATAACCATTTGCTTATTTTGCAAAATTTGCACATTTCACCCATAACCAAAGCATTATATCAAATTAACACATTATTCACAATAATAAATAGAGGAAATTTGATTTTATTTATAAAAAGTTGGGGTCTTACAACCTTCCCTTCTTATGAAATTTCGTCCTCAAAATTGTCGTACGTACCTGGTGTTTCGAAAAGGTGAGGATACCTCACTTTCATTTCTGATTCCAACTCCCAGGTCATTTATTCAATAACATGGTTTCTCCACAAAACCTTAACTTGTGGTATAACCTTGGTGCGTAGGACATTATCTTTCTTATCTAAGATCTTAATAGGTACCTCCTCGTACATTAAATCTTCGGCTATCTCGTCTGGTTCTAACTCAATAATGTGGTTTGGGTCTTTCACATATTTATGAAGCATAGATATGTTAAAAACATTATGAACACGAGACATGCTTAGAGGTAATGCGAGTCTATAAGCCACATTTCCTATTCGGTCAAGAATCTTAAATGGACCAACAAATCGTGGATTGAGCTTTCCTCTCTTCCCAAATCTTGTAACTCCCTTCCATGGAGCAATACGTAACAATACATGATCCCCAATATTAAATTCCATGTCCTTTCGATGAAGATTCGCATAACTCTTTTGTCGATCCTGTGCCATTTATATACATTGTCGAATCATTTGGATCATTTCTGTAGTCATTCATACCAACTCTGGTCCCAACAACGTTGCTTCTCCCACCTCATCCTAGCATACTAGAGAGCGACACTTTCGTCCATACAATGCTTCAAATGGAGCCACACCTATACATGTCTGATAACTGTTGTTGTAAGAGAATTCCACCAATGTTAGGTACTTATCCCAACTCCCTTTGAAATCTAGGACACATAGTCTTAATAGATCTTCAAGAGTTTGAATAGTCCTCTCTGATTGCCCGTCCGTTTGAGGATGGTATCTTTGATCCCAATCAGAAATCCGTGCCCATAGCTTTCTACAAGCTAACCCAAAATCGTGAAGTGAATCTTGGGTCACGATCCAAAACTATGGATACTGGCATGCCATGACATCTCATAATCTCATTCACGTACATACGAGCAAGATGTTCAAGGGAATAAGTCTCCCGTATAGGCAAGAAATGAACAGATTTAGTTAATCTATCAACAATAACCCAAATCGCATCTATGCCTTGAGAAACCTTGGGAAGACCCGTAACAAAATCCATGGTAATGTGTTCCCACTTCCATTTCAGAATCTCAAGTGGTTGTAATGGACCCTTTGGAACTTGATGCTCCGCCTTTACACGTTGACAAGTTAAACACCTCGAGATAAACTCCGCGATCTCTCTCTTCATATTGTTCCACCAAAATGTATGTCGAATATAATGATACATTTTGGTACTACCAGGATGGATTGCAAACGATGTTATCGACGTCGGGATTTTTAATTGTCCCTTTCCGTTACTTGTTCTTTGGTGTTCTCATTTTAGGTGAGATTTGATTGAAAAAACAAGTGAAAAAGGTCTGACATGTATAATGTCGACGATGGACTGTTAAGAGTCGCCAGTTGGTTTTTTAAATGGTTGTACCAACACAACCTTGAAAAGGGTTGCACATTAACCCATGATGTGACATTTAATTAAGCGAATTCGAAACCGAGATTCATTAAGGTCCGAGGACTTGGTTATGCGGGAGGAAGGTGTTAGGCACTTCCAGACATCCGTGTTACCACGGTGACCGCTCTTTTCAAGAAATTATTATCTGAATGTGTGTGTGTGTGGGGGGTCGATGTCACATTATTTGGAAGTAGTGCGAGGCCTCGTTCGCACCTATATACACAGGGTTTGAATTTATGTAAAAATTTAATTTATAGCAAGATATGGCAATGATGTTTTATAAAAAAGGTTTTTCAAACCCTGATGCTCAGTAGTAATTGAGACCTTTTGATACTTCCATTTTATTAAGTATCCGACTTGATTGATTTTATTTCTGAGATGCGAAGCATCTATAAGAAAATAATGTACAAAATAATGCCGACTTCCTCGTGGGTATGAAAACCATCTGAGGAAATTCAAACACCGCAGAATAATTTACAAGCTGCTTATAGCTGAAAATGTCCATCACGGGAACCGAATCTTGATCCAATTGGTTGAATCTGTGATCACATGATTCCTAGGCGCACATGATACCGCAATTTATATGAAAGTAGTAAGCATGTATATATATATATATAAGCTGTAAATATATATTTATATACAGACATGATCACCAACCACAAAGTTCGATACACAGTTCATATATATATATATATATATATATAATATATGTATATACAAACTGAAATAAAACCACGGACCGAAGTCCGGCCAAACGCACGCAACACGACTCTCAACGTGAAGAAGGGTGTGTGCAAAGATGAAGAGAAAGGCTTTAAAGTTTGTGAGAAGGCTTACAGTGGGATACCAAAGAAGACTTCTATATCTTTAAAGTGGGTAAACACTGGCTTTTGTAGGTACAAAAGTAGCTATATATGAGCTCACAGGTGTTTAAAATGAGAAAACACTCAGTATGGGGTGAGTACAGAGCAAATTGGGTAGGGCTTCCTCGCCGTTTTCTCTTGCAAAATGGCCACTCCAAGCTCTCTATTTATAGAAGGTGGAGCTGCAGGTGTACCTGCGGTTGGGCCGAAGGTGTACCAGAGGCTACCCGAGTTGCCCCTGGTTTCTTGGGTCGGGTCGTCTCGTAATACGTATACTTGGGCACTGTAATGTCCGCTCAAACTTTTCGAATTGCAATCCGGGCTTCCAATTGAGGTATACAAGACCTATTTCGGACCGCCTTTGTCGAGAGTTGTACAATGGCATTTGATTAGAGTTTGTACAAAGTCATTGAAGATGGGACGATGCCCTCCAGTCTTCAAGCTTCAAATTCTATTCGTTACCCCGCACAATAGTCACTCGGGATTGGTTCTCCTTGATTCTTGTGGGACATCATTGTGTAGAGAGGTGTGTATAAAATGTTGAGACGACGTGATGTGGCATCGCATTGGCGAGATGACGATGTTGCCCGTCACTGGTGTTATCGCCGGTTTGGGCTGATAAAGTAGATGTTGCTCAGGGCTTCGCTGAGATTGGACTGCTGCAAATGTTGAAGGTCCTCAGTGTCATCTTAGAGGTGTGCCTGTCTTCCCGGTGTTATCTCCGGGTTGGTACTGAGTAATTTGTTGTGAGCGCCGAGATTGAAGCTGGTTGATTTGAAACAAGCATTTCTGGGGTTATCACCGAAACTGCATTCCTTGGGGTTATCACCAAGATTGGTAACTATTCCCATGGTTGGGACTGAGACTGGATACCTCGGGGTTATCTCCGAGATTAATCGGTCTTCTCCGGTGTGTGTTCCGGTATTGGATCTGCATGCCTCGTGGTTATCTCCGAGGTTGGAATTGTTATTCCTGGTGTGTGTTCCGGGGTTGATGTCGAACTTCCAGTAGTATCCAGAATGGATATGAACTATCTTCCAGGGTTCTCTCTTGAAAGACGAATCTGTCCTCTTGCAATGTTAGTGACAAGTGTACAAAAAATTTTGAGTGTCTACAGATGCCCCTCTTTATCATACTCATGCAATGCGATGTATGAGTAGGATAAAGAATCCTAGATACTTGAAATGCAACATGATGCAAATGTATGATGCATGTGTGCGGGGTTGTTGCCCAACATGCTGGAGATGATTACTGGATCCTTGTAACATTTACCGAGGATTGGCAACTATGACCTGATCGGATGTGTGATTCGAATCTATTAGGATGTTGATGTTGGAGTTATCACCAAAGTCCTGAAGCCTTGATACAGATTTAATTCCGCAGAAGTGCCTCCTATGTGTAAGAGATCTGTGGGGATAAAGCTTGGTCTGTTTGAGGATGTGTATAACATATTCCATCATCGATCCTTCTTGATGACGTTGACCTTTCCTGGTTGGTATCGCCAGGACATGACAAAATTCTGTTGGATTTACTGCCAAAAGCAGATGCTGTCAGGGATGCCTGACCTTCATCGACTTGCACTTCACCGACATGTGAATCAATGGATGAAAACCCAGTGGGATAGACTGTCAAGGCTACTTGACCTTCGCTGATGTGTGAATCAACGGCTGATACTCTGTGGGCAGATTGTCAAGGTTGCATGACCTTCGCTGACGTGTAAATCAATGGAACATTGCGTTGTGACCCCCGCTGGGGATCTGCTGGGGAATATGAGTAATCGAGCATGAAATCCTCGAATAGCTCTCGAGCTTCGATAGGTTTAATCGCCATCAGCTGAGATAACGTCAAGGCTGTTTAACCTTCATTGATATGTGTGTCAATGGCTGAATGTGCATTTTAATCCCCTTCTGGGACTTCACGTTGTAACCCCCGTCGAGGATCTACGTTGTAACCCCTGTCGGGGATCACATTGATCTGTTTTAGGGTAATGACCCGGAGTTGGCGGCATTGGACCAGTACAAGGTATTGCCGGATGTGATTTGTAACAAATGAGATCATTCGCAAGGTATACCTCGTGTTCGGGTGACTACCAATGAGTGATGTACAGACTCAAAGTTCCATCTGAGAAGTCCAGGATTGATGTACTGCTATTAGTCATGCTGTTGTATGTCTATATGCCACGATACATGAATGAGATAGACATTGGTGTTATCATGGCAGTGAGAGCTCTCAGGGAGGGTCGCACATTTATACCTATGATTATAGCAGAGACCTTGCGGTCAGCTACCTACTATTGCACTTATCCGACAGGAGTATTCACAGGCAGCTCGGTCATGCTATATGTGTGGTTTATGTCACACTTGAGACCGATTGGCACTCTTAGACGACATGGGTACTGGTTCACCCATGATATAGCCATGTCGTACTCCTTTCAGCCATTGGAGTGTACAGATGCTATGTCTTGGTCCATATTCTTGGCGGATGTCAGAGATCCATTTGTTATATTGCCATGCTCGAGGCTCAGCTCACCATACAACTTTATTACTCATGCTCCGGGCATGGATTATCTCCCTCTAGCTGGTTTGAGGGGCGTGACTACTTATCACCCGCTGGCCGTGATGTCGCAGTTTGACCAATTTCAGGATTTTCATCCTTTCGAGGGGGCGATAAGTCAGCGTTCAGCTTCTCACTATCTTTCAGCAGAGGACCGATCCCGTGTGTATGCATGTTGGGATCAGCGTGAGATAGCTAATTTTTCTGTCAGTCATCTAGGTTGTTCTGCAGAGTATTCTGCATGGATGGAGACATTGATTTTATCGGTTGTGGTAGTATCCACAATACCGGATATTGATTCAGACGATGTAGAGCCCATGGAGGACATCGATTCCCACATCGAGGAGGGGCTAGGTGCTTGATTTCCAAAGATCTCTTCTAGATTCTCCCAATTACCGATCTTGTTGTTGTTGTAGACCCTAAATTTTTTTAAATAAAAGGAATTTCCTTTATTTATTATTTTGAAATAGTAAGGGTTGATTTGATTAATGTGGATAGTTAAGGGTTAAATACGCAAATATTTCAAAATAAGCAAGTGGTTATAAAATATTCATTGTTGTTTGGAATATTCGTTTGGTCGTGGAATATTCGCATCGGTTTGTCGGGAATATTATTCGCATTGGCAAGCAAGACCATGTGTGGGCCCCATAACGAAAGCGATTGGATGAGGAAAACGACAAATATAAGTTGGTTAAAAATAACTATGAGTTATTACCGTTAAGACTCATTGGAATACCCTTGGTTAAAAATACGAATACTACGCGTCGCACAAAGAGCAATACCAGACATTGCACGCAGATTGTTGAATTATTGATCCTTACGTAAGATGGCACTACTCAATAATTTTCACAAGAGTTACTTATTCAATATTTTATTTTATTGATTCAATAATTGTCAAGGTTGATATTTTATATTATTGTTGTTCAATAATTGTCACTACACATATTTCCCATTATCGATCAATAATTCATATTATTTGAATAATATTATTAGATAACATTATTGGCAATGTCTAGAAAGTTCTCGCTCTAAGGAGAGGTTTGGTCACCTAATTGCGGCTGCCAAGAAGGAGAGATCCTTATCGAAAGCCCTCTTCCTGGAACTACCGGTTATATAATGTGATTCTCGTAATATTATTTGTGAATAATTAATTATTGATTCATATGATAAAGAAATATTTATTTTATATGAATATAAATGATGGATTTATTTAAGTGGTTATTAATGAAGGAATTAATGTTGAGGTGTTTTATCACTATTTTATCGGATGGAGGTATTAAAAATCAAATCAAGATTTTTTTACGATATATTATGTGAGTTATAATTTTTAATCCGACCGTTGGATCGTTGTAATTTTTTGGATATGTTATACATACATAAGTTGAGTATATGTCCACAAATTTTGAACCGTTAAAATGAACGAATGATTTGTTATGAATTTTAAGAGGTGTCTCGATTCTAAATTAGGTTTATAATTGATTTTGGTGGAAAATTCTAGAATTGAGTGGGCCCCACTTGTGGTTGGTGAAAAAATGTGCTGAATTTTATTTCAAATGTGGTGGGTGGCAATAGTAGCGAGTGTAAAGCCATCGTGTAGCAGTCAAGTCTCGCTTTGCCGGGCTAACATTTTCCTATAAATAGAGGGATAAGTTAGAATTGAAAATCACACCGTAAACAAAGTTTTCTCTTTCTCTCTATATTATTGAGCGTATTTTGTGAGTATTTAGATACTTTGAGAGTTGTTTGTCAAAGATAAGTTTCATTCAAAGATCACTTCCTACCTTTCATTCCAAGTATTGATTCTTTGAGGTAAGGGATATTTTTTTTTTCGTAATGATATTATTTCTTCAATATCATTATGTTGAAATGTTGATCCAAGTTTTTATCAAATTTGGAACTTTTTCATGTCGGGGTTACTATTCATGAGTTACTATTCACGAGTTACTATTCATGAGTTACTATTCACGAAGTTACTATTCACGAGTACTATTCATGAAGCGTGAAAATGTTTTTTTGTGAATTTCTATCTTTTGGTGCTCTGAGTTACTATTCACGATATATTAAGACTATTCACGATACTGGCACTATTCACGATACTCGACACTATTCAATAGAAAAATAAAATTTCTTCTTTTCGTCCAAAATATCTATTCGGATACTAGCTTTGATTGTATCCATGTTTTGATCATTCTTGAATTTTACACCACTATGATTATTTTTGAGGTATTGTTGGACATGGATAAAACAAAGTACTAATCATTAATCCTTAATCCTTGTCATTTTGTTTCACCGATTCGTTCTTTAAAATATTTTTCATCATCCTCGCCTTAAATGATAATATTATTGAATATCTTTGGCAGTAGTGCAAAGATGAATGATTTCTGAAGAATATCTTTGGCCCAGTAGTGCAAAGATGAGCGGTGTTTAAATGAACACGACCGATCGATGAATATCTTTGGCCTTTAGTGAAAAGATGAACAGTGTTGAGATGAATACGACCGATTGATGAATATCTTTGGCCCAGAAGTAAAAAGATGAATATTTGATTTGAGATGAATATCGATTGATGTTACAGGATAAAATATTGATGATGGACCGTTAAATTCATAGATTATAGTAGATTTCATTCTCTACGTAACTCTTCTATGAATTATTATTTCCGCTGAATATTGATCCGAAACTTGTTGTCTATTGTATTCTATCGATTTTTCCCTCGTTGAGACTAACGATAATTTGTTGTATATTATCTTAGTCATAATATTCTTTACCGGGCTAGTTGAGCTCACCCTTTTCTTGTTGTTCCATTTTTCTTCTCGTGAGGCGAGAATGTAGCGAGTACTAGTCTGGGTATTGAATGAAGGTTCTAGAGAGAGTTGTTTAGTAGTCCTCACCATTTTTGTAAAATAATGTATCAATAAATGTGATGGGGATTTATTTGAGTATAGATATTGTCTAAAAGATAATATTTGTATTTAAACTCACAGCTTTATTGTTGTAATAATAAAGTTGTAGTTGTTTTGTACCATGTATTTGGCGACTCGTAATGGGTGTGGTGTATACTATTTTGGGGCGTCACGCTTGGTATCGTAGCTTAGGATATGATCTCATGAGATCGGGAATAAAACTAGGAGGGAGAGACGAGTAAATCCTTCGCTAGTGTGTCCTACCTAAGCTTATTTGTTGGTTGGTCATATTATAGGGTATTATGTGATTTGTTAATTTATTTAATTAACCCTTGTTTTATGATAGTTTTTTAGAATGGTCACGAGAACGTTAACAATGGAGTGAATGAGATCGTGGAGACACCTCTAATCGCCAACCGGGATAATGTGATGTTAAAGCGAAGAAGGAATTAGAGATATCCATGTGGTGAGTGAAGAATTGATAGTTGCACCTTTGAGATAATCGCAGAGGTAACAAATGAGAGAGTGAGGAAGAAGAGGAAGAAGAGGTACCAAGAGAGTTTATTAGAGGTATTTTATGATCGAAAATATAGAATTGCAAAATCGTATTCATGAGTTAGAAGAAGCAAAGCTAAAGAATTGCGGTAGTCGTGGAGCAAAAGGATGCAACGATTCAAGCTTGTGTTACCCGACACGTGATGCTTGAATGTAAGCACTTTTGGCGTAGTATAAGATGATAAAGTCGAATCGAAATGAAAGAAGAAATAATCGAACGAGTGAGAATGAGTGATGCATGGGTAAAAGTCGCATCGACGCTGCGTTGATATTATGGAAAGAGATGTCCAATCTAAAAAGAGAAGATTTAACGATGACGGAAGACGCGTAAGGCAACAACATCGGCACCATCAACAAATTCTAGGGAAAGAGAACGATCGCCGCTTAGATGCTACGAGATGTGGAGAGGAGGGACATATAAGGTCAAACTGCTCAAAGCCTTCCAAGGTATGCTATAATTGTGGAAAAGAAGGACATATCGCCGAGATTATACGATATCGAAACCCAGTCAAATGCGTGAATGGTGACTCAAAAGGATGTCCCGAAAAAAGTCAAAGTCAATGGTTCTTGGAAGAGCGTTTGTCGTGATCGGTCAAAATGCGAGGAACCCGAACGGTTAGCACGGGTTAGTTAATTATAAATTCTTGCGAAGTTTATACCTTACTAGATACCGGCTTCTACCCATTCTTTTATCTCTTCGCTTGCGCTCAACGCTTGAACTTGACTACGGAGAAATTAAACTTTGACCTATCTCATGGAGAATCCGTTAGGAGAAACTTTCATTACATCTCGTTGTTTAGAAATCTTGTTTGATTCAGTTGGCACTATAACATTACCTCGTTAACCTTATTTCTATAGAGATATTTGCTTTTGATGTGATTTTAAGGTTAACTACTCATCATGCCAAATTGATTGCTTTTGTAAGGTTGTTAGTTTTCATATTCCTAAGCAACTTTGTTATTCAATTCAAGCAATCAAACCATTGTAATCAAACATTTTCATATCAAGCCATGAAGTCATTCGTTTATTACGGATGTCAAGTTTTCTTAATCCATGTTATGGATTTGAATAAAGACACGTCAGATTTGAATAATATTCCTGTTGTTATTGATTTTTCCTGATGTATTTCCTGAAGAATTTCTTGGCTTACTCCCAAAGCCTGATATTAAATTTTGTATCGACTTTGAACCCGGTACAAAACTCATTTCTAAAATCTCATATAGAATGGCTCCTATTGAACTTCAAGAGTTAAAAATTCAACTATAGAATTTGGTACCTGAGCCTTTATCTTGTGACTTCCTTTGTGGAATTCACCTAAGCTAGACTCTCTATAGGGGACGTCATATTCGCATGACAAGAAATCGATAGGTGTCATTGTGACGTGCTATCCAAGATTGGGATATGAGTCACGCTTGAGAGCAACCTAAGTCGAAGAATCGAAATACGTAGCTTTCAGGCTTAGTTGGTTATTATCTGAGATTCGTTGAAGGATATTCTCGAATCGCTATTCCATTATCGCAAATTGACTCGTAGAGATACAAAATTCGAATGGAGCAAGGAATGTGGGAAGAGCTTCAAGAACTCAAGAGGAGACTCATTTCAAAGACATGTTCTCGACCATGCCATCCTCGAAAAAGCGAACGTGGTAGTCGCGGCGTGTTGAGTAGAAGATCGATATAAGTACGACAGTGCGATATTGTCAAAGACTAATTTCAGATAATTTACAAATAATAGAGATGGAGATGAAAACTCTAGGTACCCACGTGATGATATACGAGTATAATCGACTTTAGTTAAAGTCAAGCCACCGAATTTGAGTTGATGCGTATGAAGAAGAAAGTACAAGAAGGAGCTATTCCTAAGCGAGAATTGATGAAGAAGGAATACTTGAGTCCACTCTGACTTTTTGTTCCTAACGACTCGATTTGAAGTACAAGATTATGATGGAGGCACACAATACGCCATTTGCAATCCATCCTCGAAGTACTAAAATGTATCGTGATCTTCGACATACATTTTGGTGGAACAATATGAAGAGAGAGATTGCAAAGTTTATCTCGATGTGTTTAACTTGCCAACGATGTAAAGGCGAGCATCTTGTACTTAAGGGTCCGCTGCAACCACTTGAGATTTCTAATGGAAGTGGGAACACATTACTATGGATTTCAATATGGGTCTTCCGCGGTTTCTCAAGCATAGATGCGATTTGGGTTATTGTTGATAGATTAACCAAGTCTACTCATTTCTTACGGATACGAAACTTATTTCCTTGAACGTCTTTCTCGTATGTACATAAATGAGATTGTGAGATTGCATGGCATGCCAGTATCCATAGTTTTAGATCGTGACCCAAGATTCACTTCATGATTTTGGGTTAGTTTGTAGAAAGCTATGGGCACGAATTTACGATTCTGGTTTGGCATACCATCCTCAAACGGATGGGCAATCGAGAAAGGACTACTCAAACTCTTGAAGATATATTAAAACTCGTGTCCTAGATTTCAAAGGAAGTTGGGATAAGTAATTGCCATCAGTGGAATTCTCATACAACAATAGTTATTAAACAAATATAGGCATGGTTCCATTCAAGCATTATATGGACAAAATGTCGCTTCTCCAATATGTTGGGATGAGGTGGGTGAAGCAACATTGTTGGGACCCGAAGTTAGTACGTATGACTACCGAAAAGATCCAAATGATTCGACAACGATACAAACCAAGACAAGATCGACAAAAGAGTTATGCGGATCTTCATCGAAAGGACGTGGAATTTAATGTAGGGGATCATGTATTGTTGCGAAGTTACTCCATGGAAGGGAGTTACAAGATTTGGGAAGAGAGGAAAGCTCAATCCACGATTTATCGGTCCCATTTCAAATTCTTGACCGAGTAGGAAATGTAGCCTATAGACTTGCGTTACCTCCAAGTATGTCTCGTGTTCATAATGTGTTTCACATATCTCAGCCGTAGAATATGTGAAAGACCCGAACCACGTTATTGAAGTTAGAACCGGACGAGATAGCCAAGACTTAACGTATGAGGAGGTACCACAAGATTTTGGATAGGAAGGAGCATGTCCTACGCTAAGAAAGGTCATACCACAAGTTAAAGTTTTGTGGAGGAATCATGCTATAGAGAGAAATGACCGGAATTGGAAACGGAAATGAAAGCGAGGTATCCTCACCTTTTCAAACACCAGTATCGTACGTCAATTTCGAGGACGAAAATTTCAAGGAGGGGAGGTTGTAAGACCCTAATTTTTTTTAAATAAAAGGAATTTCCTTTATTTATTATTTTGAAATAGTAAGGGTTGATTTGATTAATGTGGATAGTTAAGGGTTAAATACGCAAATATTTCAAAATAAGCAAGTGGTTATAAAATATTCATTGTTGTTTGGGAATATTCGTTTGGTCGTGTGGAATATTCGTATCGTTGGGGAATATTCGCATTTACGGCAAGCCAAATGCCCATGTGTGGGCCCCATAACTGAAAAGCGATTGGATGAGGAAAACGACAAATATAAGTTGGTTAAAAATAACTACGTAGTTGTTACCGTTAAGACCGCTGGAATACCCTATTGTTAAAATACAAGAATACGCTGGGTCGCATTAAGAAAGCATACCTGCAGATTGCATGATATTGTTGAATTATTGATCCTTACGTAAGATGGCACTACTCAATAATTTTCACAAAGATATCGCTCAATATTTTATTTTTTATTGATTCAATAATTGCTTTGTGTTGATATTTTATATTATTGTTGTTCAATAATTGTCACTACACACAATTTCCCATTATCGATCAATAATTCATATTATTTGAATAATATTATTAGATAACATTATTGGCAATGTCTAGAAAGTTCTGCTCTAAGGAGAGGTTTGGTCACCTAATTGCGCCGCCAAGAAGAGAGAGATCCTTATTGAAAGCCCCTCTTCCTCAACTACCGGCTCATTATCATAATTGTGATTCTCGTAATATTATTTGTGAATAATTAATTATTGATTCATATGATAAAGAAATATTTATTTTATATGAATATAAATGATGGATTTATTTATGTGGTTATTAATGAAGGAATTAATGTTGAGGTGTTTTATCAAGATTTTATCTGGATGGAGGTATTAAAAATCAAATCAAGATTTTTACGATATATTATGTGAGTTATAATTTTTAATCCGAATCGTTGGATCGTTGTAATTTTTGGATATGTTATACATACATAAGTTGAGTATATGTCCACAAATTTTGAACCGTTAAAATGAACGAATGATTTGTTATGAATTTTAAGAGGTGTCTCGATTCGGAAATTAGGTTTATAATTGATTTTGGTGGAAAATTCTAGAATTGAGTGGGCCCCACTTGTGGTTGGTGAAAAAAATGTGCTGAATTTTATTTCAAATGTGGTGGGTGGCAATAGTAGCGGTGTAAAGCCATCGTGTAGCAGGTCAAGTCTCGCTTGGTACGGGCTAACATTTTCCTATAAATAGAGGGATAAGTTAGAATTGAAAATCACACCGTAAACAAAGTTTTCTCTTCTCTCTCTATATTATTGAGCGTATTTTGTGAGTATTTAGATACTTTGAGAGTTCTTTGTCAAAGATAAGTTTCATTCAAAGATCACTTCGACCTTTCATTCCGGTATTGATTCTTTGAGGTAAGGGATATTTTTTTTTTTTCGTAATGATATTATTTCTTCAATATCATTATGTTGAAATGTTGATCCGAAGTTTTATCAAATTTGGAACTTTTTCATGTATCGGGTTACTATTCATGAGTTACTATTCACGAAGTTACTATTCATGAGTTACTATTCACGAGTTACTATTCACGAGTACTATTCATGAAGCGTGAAAATATTTTTTTGTGGAATTTCTATCTTTTGGTGTTTGAGTTACTATTCACGATACTTGCACTATTCACGATATCTGACACTATTCAATCGAAAAATAAAATTTCTTCTTTTCGTCCAAAATATCTATTCGGATACTAGCTTTGATTGTATCCATGTTTTGATCATTCTTGAATTTTACACCACTATGATTATTTTTGAGGTATTGTTGGACATGGATAAAACAAAGTACTGAATCATTAATCCTTAATCCTTGTCATTTTGTTTCACCGGATTCGTTTCTTTAAAATATTTTCATCATCCTCGCCTTAAATGATGATATTATTGAATATCTTTGGCCTGTAGTGCAAAGATGAATGATTTCTCAAGAATATCTTTGGCTCAGAGTGCAAAGATGAAAGTGTGTTTAAATGAACATGATCGATCGATGAATATCTTTGGCCTTTAGTGCAAAGATGAACAGTGTTGAGATGAACATGATCGATTGATGAATATCTTTGGCCCAGTAGTGCAAAGATGAATATTTGATTTGAGATGAATATTGATTGATGTTACGAGGATAAAATATTGATGATGGACCGTTAAATTCATAGATTATAGTAGATTTTATTCTCTACGTAACTCTTCTATGAATTATTATTTCACCATGAATATTGATCCGAAACTTGTTGTCTATTGTATTCTATCGATTTTTCCTCGTTGGAGACTAACGATAATTTGTTGTATATTATCTTAGTCATAATATTCTTTACCGGGCTAGTTGAGCTCACCCTTTTCTTGTTGTTCCATTTTTCTTCTCGTGGAGGCGAGAATGTAGCGAGTACTAGTCTGGGTATGGAATGAAGGTTCTAGAGAGAGTTGTTTAGTAGTCCTCACCATTTTTGTAAAATAATGTATCAATAAATGTGATGGGGATTTATTTGAGTATAGATATTGTCTAAAAGATAATATTTGTATTTAAACTCATAGTTTTACTGTTGTAATAATAAAGTTGTAGTTGTTTCTGTACCATGTATTTGGCGACTCAGAATGGGTGTGGTGTATACCTATTTTGGGGGCGTCACAGTTGTGATGCAGCACTCATCACATTACCTTAAGCAGAGTCTTCATCTGATGACCTTCGAAAGAGATCAGGTTTGATCTTTGATGTTGACTGCTCTTGATGGGAGAGACGTAGCTCTGTTAGAGAGAGACGAGGCATTAGCTCGCAGAGATGTCGCTGTTGTTGAGCGGAATGAGGCCAGATCAGCCAGAGATGCAGTGATAGTTGAGCGGGATAGTGCCATATCTTCCCGGGATGTAACCGTCACAGATAGTACTTCAGTTAGGTCCCTTACCACTGGCATGATCGCAGAGATGAGCACTTACATCGATGAGCATATGGTCACTATGAAGATGGTTGCAGATCTGTTGGGTCGTGTGGATATTCTCGTACAGGAGACCACAACTTCACCTCCTTCTTCTGAGAGGGATGCAATGTTGGGCTTGTTAGCTCGCATATACCCTGACTTGTAGATGAGCTTGTATTTTCCAGCACAGACTAGCTTAGCCATTTTGTCATGTACAGTTTACATTGTATATATCAAACAACATTATATATATAACAGGGAAATATATTTTTGATCACTTCCCTTTTAGATATGCTTTGCTACTTGCTTGATATTTTGCTTGCTGCTTCAGGGCTTGTGATCCTAATGTATTCTGAATTCCTCCTGGATGGACGGACATTGAGTTGTCTCTGGACAGTTCAAAATATATCATCGATCTGTATGTATCCCTACCATCTTTGGTGTCTTGGGACTGGTTTCTGCATGTAAATGTGGAGAGGAGTGTGGCTTTCCTCTCTGAGATTGACCGCACCACAGATGGTCGTCAGTACTTCTATTTGTTAGAAGCCTAGTTAATTCTATCTCTTCTGGATTGGTGTTGCTCTTCAAGGTATGACCGCAGCTTAGATGGTCACCGAATCTCCTATTTGGGAGGAGTTCAGATAATTCCATCCCTTTGGTCTAAAGCCAACGAAATGTAGTGGATTGACAGATGATCCCAGTACAAATGTAGTGAAATGTAGGGTGAGACCGAACCATGAATGGTTTCCTACGTACTCCTATTGAAGAGGAGATCAGGTTTGCATAGTTCGAACCTGGTGTAAGAGGTTCAACACTGTATGTGGCAGAAATGGTGTAGGAATGTTTTTGTTGTTTTTGTTTTTGTAAGGAAAAGGGTGGAAATGTTTTTGTTGTTTTTGTTTTATTACGACCGGGCCATATGAAATGGTTTCCTACGTATTCCTATTGAAGAGGATATCAGGTCGACGTAGTTCGAACCTCAGGGCGAGTAGAAAAGCGTGATCCCATGTGCAGGTCAGATTGCGGGGAGGAAAAAGTTTAATCCTAGGTTGAGGATAAACTGTAGGTATGAGAAGTTTGATCCCATGTATGGGTAGCCAAACTCCAAACGCGAGAGGTTCAATCCGTAGTGGGATGACCTGAGTCGTATGAACGCAAAGAAGCCACGCTGCTAGCTTGAAAAGTATATTTTCCCTGAGGGGCAGAATGTGGAAGAGTTGTATGTGGTAAAGGGTTAAAGAACCGGAATGACTGGTGATTTGATGATCCAACACCAGGATGTTTGCTTGATGGCAACTTTAGACATAGTATCGTTTCACAGTGTCCGAATTGTTGAGTTGTGGAAATTCATCGCCGTCCATTTCTTGCAATCTGAGAGCACCTCCTGTCAATACTTCCTTAACAACAAACGGGCCTTCCCAGTTAGGAGCAAATTTTCCCTTAGATTGATCTTGGTTGCCAATGATCTTCTTCAAAACCAAGTCATGTTATTTAAACTACCGTAGCCGAACTTTTTTGTTGTAGGATCTGGCGATCCTTTGCTGATATAACTGACCGTAGAAGATAGCCGTGGTTCGCCTTTCGTCTATTAGAGACAATTGGTGATACCTGTCTTGTACCCATTGGTCTTCATCCAGCTGAGCGTCTATCAACACTCTGAGGGATTCCACTTCAACTTCTATGGGGAGCACTTCTTCCATCCCATAGGTTAATGCGTAGGGTGCTGCTCCAGTGGAAGTGCGCATTGAGGTTCTATATGCTAACAGAGTAAGAGGCAATAAGTCAGGCCAATCTTTGTGGTTGGCGGGCATCTTTTGCATAATCTTCTTGATGTTTTTGTTAGCCACTTTAACAACACCATTCATCTTCGGACGATAGATGATAGAGTTAAGATGTTTGATGTGGAATTTACTGCATAATTCCTCCATCATTTTGTTGTTAAGGTTCTTAGCATTGTTTGACACAATCACCTCTAGTTGTCCATATCGACAAACGACATTGTTTCTGATTAAAACAATGATGACTTCTTTGGTAACCCTGGGGAAGGAGGCTGCCTCTACCCACTTGGTGAAGTAGTCGATCATGGTGAAGATAAATCGATGTCCATTACTGGCTTTAGGCTCAATGGACCCAATAACGTCCATTCCCAACATTGAGAAGGGCCAAGGCGAACTCATATTGTGGAGTTCCCGTGGAGGGGAGTGTATAGCATTCCAATGAATCTAGCACTGATAGCATCTCCTGACGTGGTCATTGCAATCAGCTTGTTTTACCGCCGGGGTGGGCGTGTTTTACCTTGTACCCCCCACCGGGGCGGGGGTCTCGAATCCTGAAGTGTCCTGCTGGTTTTTGAAGACTGCTGTTACTTGGATTGTTGATGTTTTGTGAGGCGCCTGGACTCTAAATAGGGGGATCTCAACCAGAACAGGAGAGAGCTTAATATTACGTTGCAAACAACAATTCACAGAAGACAAGAAGGAAATTTATGAAGATTAATCTCAGTTTTTCTAAGCAAGAGTTGGAGGAGTGTTTCAAGGAGATTTTCAAGACGATTGCGATTCTAGGCGACGTGAAGGGCGTTGTTCAATATTCTTCGTCTTAGCCTATTATTTGTGATTGAAAGAATGATTTCCATGATTTATTCAGTGTTTATTTCGTTTATTATGAACTAATTCATTTTTTAGGTTTTGATGGATCTTTGAGTGAATCTATGATTTTGTAAACTTTGATTTCCAATTTAATAAGCTATTTCCAGTTTATCTATATTAATTTGAGCGTGAATCTATGAGTTGCCTGATCAACAATTCGTTGTGGATTTGTTTGGAATCGAGAGAGGATATTCAAATCTAGACCTAGTTGATATAACATGTGTTCATGAATTTTGTGAATAGCTTAATCTTGATAAATGTTAAGGTAGAGATATGCTTGACATCACATGTAATTGGATAGAGAACTTGTTCTTAAACCTTCTTTAATTGTAATTCACATAGAGATATAGTGAGTTAGTTTTTTAAGTTGTTTAACGGATTTGTATCTTAATTATGGATTGACGTTAATACGGTATTAGTGCATCGAGAGGTGGTTAATACTACGTTCGCGTTTTTGATTAATAAACTGGGATAGTGAATTGAATTGGAATAAAGGTGTTAAAATCAGAGTGAAGCTTAGGATGAAATCATAAGTCTAATTCTCCATTAATTGTTTGAAATTCCGGATTTTGATATTAGTGATTGTTTTATGATAGTTTATTTATTTATTAATTTAGTTTCTATAATTTTAAACCATTGATTTGAATAGTTTAATAAAATTAGGATTAATAGAAAATTGATAAATGTGAATTTAAAATTCTTGTTTATTTGTCCTCGTGGGAACGATACTTTATTCATTACTATATTACTTGTTGACCACGTACACTTGCGTGTTTTGCACGTATCGATTTTGCCCAACAAGTTTTTGGCGCCGTTGCCAGGGACTAATTAGTATAAATCTTAATAGTTTTACAATATCAGTTTAATTAATCCACTTTTACTTAGACATTTTTATTTTTGTTTTTTTCTCTTCTATTTCAGGTGTGGAAGCAGTTTATGCAAACTCTGTCCGAAAATCCAGATTTGCTGCCTTTTGACGACGACATTGAGAAAAGGTTTCAAAGGTTGAGCAAGTGGATCAAGGAAACGAAACAAGAAATTGAAACACCTGAGAAAGAAGAGGAAATGGCAGCCGAAGATCGAAAAACATTAAGGGACTACGCCATGCCCAAGGTGACTGAACTGCAATCAAGCATCACCAGGCCCGCAATAGCAGCGAATACATTTGAAATTAACCCAGGGATGATACAAATGATTCAGAATTTAGTTCAGTTTGGGGGACTGGCAAATGACGATCCGAACGAGCATCTAGTCGGGCTTTTTTGGAACTGTATGACACCTTTAGGTTCAATGGAGTGTTTGGATGAAGTCGTGAAACTTCGATTGTTCCCATTCTCTTTACGGGACAAGGCGAAGAGTCAAGTTACATTCTTTACCATCCAAATTTCGATAACTACATAGAAGATTTAGCTCGAAATTCCTCGCAAAATTCTTTCCACCGTATGAAAACGCAAAGATGAGAAACGAGATAACGATGTTTGAACAACAACATGGGGAGTCGTTATATGAGGCTTGGGAGAGATACAAAGAATTTCTCAGAAAATGCCCACATCATGGATTGCCCAAGTGGCTGCAAATGAACACCTTTTACAACGGGTTACATGGGAATCTCAGGACAAGTATTGATGCAGCGTCGGGTGGAGCATTCATGGCTAAGAGTTAGGAGGAAGCATACGAGTTGATTGAAACCATGGCGGCTAATAACTACCAGTGGCCCACAACAAGAATGACACAAGAGAAGGCAGCTGGGGTGTTAGAAGTAGATAGTATGACAGCGATGCAAGCACAAATATCTGCACTTTTGAAGAATTTGGAGTCGGTAACAGCAGCACAAGCACAACAAACACAGCAAGCAACAATAATATGCGAGTTGTGCGCGGGAGAGCACCCAACGAAGCAATGTGAAATTAATCCAAAGAACAGTGCGCTTCATCCGGCAATTACAATGAAATCAAAGAAAACACATATCAGAACACATACAGTCAAGGAAATAGGAATCATCCAAATTTCCCATGGAGCAACAACCTGCAAAATCAAGCTTCACGACAATCATATCCACCAGGATTTCAGAACCAGCAATAACCAGCTCCATATCAAGAAAGGAAATCCGATCTGGAGGAAGTGTTAACAAAATACATGACTGGCACCGATTTGGCTATAACAAATCAAGCTATGGCTATCAAAAATCTAGAGAATCAGATAGGTCAAATTGCGTTGGCATTGAATAATAGACCACAAGGGACATTACCAAGTGACACCGAGAGAAATCCTAAGGGTAATCACGAGCAGTGTCAAACTATTATGTTAAGAAGTGGAAAACAGCTTGATGGTCAAGAGCCAGAAATTTCTGTTACAAAAGAGGTTGAACTAGAGAAAGAAACTACAGTGGGTGAGGTTAAACAAGGGCACGAAAAACACATGGAAAAGAACAAACCAGTTAACGAACTAGCTGTTTATCCTCCCCCACCATTCCAGCAAAGAGTTCAAAAATAAAAATTAGACAAACAATTTGCCAAATTTTTGAAAGTTTTCAAGAAACTTCAAATCAACATTGTGACGCCCCCAAAACAGGTATACATCACCCATCTTGAGTCGCCAGATACAAGGTACTGAATACAAATACAACCTTAAATATACAACAGTCGTGTAAAATACGACCAAACATAGGCTGTGAGTTTTAATACAAATATTGTTATCTAGACAAGATCCATACTCAATGGAGTCTTCATTACATTTATTATCACACTATTTCACAGAATAGTGAGGACTACTAATGCACCATCTAGGACCATCACTCTGTTCCCCGACTAGTCCCAGCTACGTTCTCATTTCCTGAAGAGAATAGTGAAAGAAAGGGTAAGCTCAACTAGCCCAGTAAGAAATATTATGACTAAGATAATGCAGAATAAATTATCAATAGCCTTCAACAAAGATAACTACTCGATAGAATATAATAATACAACAAGTTTTAGATCAAAAACAAAGAAATGAAATAAGCAATCCATTAGAAGAGTCAAGTAAAGTATAAAATCTACTATCTTCTATGATTTAAAAAGTTTTTCATCAACTTTATCGCTGAGACTCAGCTTAATAAATAAAATCGAATCATCCCTGCTCCACGGCCAAAGATATTCATGTAATCATCAATGGTCATGACTATACCGAATAATCCTTGGTCATAATCATACCAACAAATTGTCCCACAAATGAACTACAGTGCCAATGAGGACTTTTACCACATCATTCGTCACATTACTAATCCATAATTATATCGAATAATCCCTGGTCATAATCATACCAAGTCCATCTATGCACGTAAGCCAAAGATGACTTTCAACATAATATAAGCATGAGGATGATGACAATTTAATTAAACAGGTTCAAGAATAAATTTTAAAGATTTATAAGTTAATTTATCCTGAACTCAATAACGTCCAAATTGTCAACTTGATACTGCTTTGTGAAGTAAAATTCAAGAATGCTCAAAAGAATATTTCCATGAAAAGATACTGGATGAAGCGCAAATATCAAGGATATTCCACTAATTTCATGGAGTATAGAAGCCAAAGCTTTAACCAACTGAGTATAATATAATATATGAAACTGCAAATGAATTTTCACCCACCATGCGGTAATCCACGTATACAGATCATTTCCACAATTTAATAAGGAATGAATACACAGGATCATTCACCATGCATGTGGTAATCCACATGACATGTTATTCAAATGTAATAATAAAGAATGGAATAACGTAGGATTCACCATGCGCATGCGATAGATCGCGACCGACGAGTTATTCCCAAATAATAATAAATAATGGAACCAGTGTCCCACGTAACGCACGCATGTGATATTCCGACGTATAATAAATAATGGAACCAGTCCCACGAACGCATTACATGTGATATTCCGGCGTAATAATAAAGAATGTAATATTAGAAGAATTTCACCATGTCATGCAGATTGCAGATAAACAAAGTTATTCCAATGTAATAATAAGAATGGAATAATAGAAGAATTTCACCAAGTATAGGGTATCCTCACAGATACAAAGTTATTCCAATGTAATAATAAAGAATAGAATAACAGAAGTTCTCTTCATGAATAAGAAAGAAAGAATACCCCTTATGAGTACAACAAATAATATCCCCTACCTTAGAAAAACTAAATACTGAAGTAGTGAAGTAGCATAATACTTTTCTTCTTTCTCTCTATAGTTTCTCTCTTTAGAGTTTCAGTGAATTCGTAAGAAATAATGAAGGAATGAGCTTCTATTTATAGGAGAATGGACTGAATAGTAACTAATTCATGAACGGTCCAGATTGATTTACTTTTAAACGGACGGTCCATATTGGTTTACTATTAAAACTTAAAGCAACGGTCCATACTGATTTACTATTATATCTTCAACCAACGGTCTGAAAAATTAGCACATCTCCTCATGGGATAATATTGTACCCAAAAATGATATGGACCGAAAAGAAATATATCTTATGGGTGAATAGTACCCCGTGAATAGTAACTCGTGAATAGTAACGCGTGAATAATAACTCGTGAATAGTAATGCATGAATAGTAACTCATGAATAGTAACTCATGAATAGTAACTCGTGAATAGTACTCAATACCTAAAAAAGTCCCCGAATACCCGATTGAACAATATAACCTCCAGACATCAATTATACTAACACAAATAAGTCCAACACAATGGAACTATAAAATTCATCTTTAATCAACACGAACTTATTCATCATTAATATTATAATTCACAATATTTAACAACCAGGTCGTTCCTAGGAAAGAGGGGGCTTTCCGATAAGGATTTCTCCTTATTGGCGCGTAATTAGGTGACCAACCCTCTCCTTGACAGAACTTCTAGAAATTGTCAATATTGTAAATAATAATATGGATAACTTTATCGTCTCAATTATTGATTTAATAATATATCATATTATGTAGATGATACTATAACAATAATTGAATCAATAATATGAGAGATATGATGCATCAATTACTGTAGTAATAATTGAGTATAACTAAGTGACTTCTCACGTAAGCATCAATAATCAATACCATGTCCTACTATGCAACCACGCGTATTATTGTACTTTTACTACCGGGTAGTTCAACAGTTTTAACGGTAACACCTCCGCCGTTATTTTTATAAAAAATAATTTTGTCATTTTCTAACTACGACAATACTTCCGTTGTGGGGTCCACCAATAATTGTGTCGTCTTACGAATATTCCCTGTTAAAACTAATATTCCCTGACCAATCGAATATTATATAACCACTTGCTTACTTTGCAAAATTTGTAAATATTACCCACAACTATAACATTATATCAAATCCACACCATAATATTCAAAAATATATTTTGAGAAAATTATTCTTTATTCATAAAAGTTGGGGTCTTACAACCTCCCCTTCTTATTAAATTTCGTCCTCGAAATTAGGTTACATACCTGGTATGTCGAAGAGATGAGGATACCTTGACTTCATCTCAGATTCTAACTCCCAAGTCATTTCCTCCACATCGTGGTTTCTCCACAAAACTTTGACTTGAGGTATAACCTTGGAGCGTAGAACATGATCCTTCTTATCCAAGATTTTAACAGGTAACTCTTCATACGTTAAATCTTCCTCTATCTCGTCTGGTTCTAACTCAATAATGTGGTTCGGGTCTTTCACATATTTACGTAACATAGATATGTGAAAAACGTTATGAACACGAGACATACTTGGCGGTAAGGCGAGTCTATAGGCCACAGTTCCTACTCGCTCGAGAATTAAAAATGGGCCAATAAATCGAGGATTGAGCTTTCATCTCTTTCCAAATCTCGTAACTCCTTTCCATGGAGCAACACGTAACAACACATGATCTCCAATATCGAATTCTACGTCCTTTCAATGAAGATTATCATAACTCTTTTGTCGATCTTGTGAAGTTTTTATACGTTGTCGGATCGTTTGAATCTTTTCTGTAGTCCTACGTACCAACTCCGATCCCAACAATGTTGCTTCACCCACCTCATCCCAGCATACTGGAGAACGACACTTTCTCCCATACAACGCCTCAAATGGAGCCATGCCAATACTTGCTTGATAACTGTTGTTGTAGGAAAACTCCATCAACGGTAAGAACTTGTCCCAACTTCCTTTGATGTCAAGGACACTGAGTCTTAATAGATCTTCAAGAGTTTGAATAGTCCTCTATGACTGCCCGTCCGTCTGAGGATGATATGCCGAGCTAAATCATAAATTCGTGCCCATAACTTTCTACAAACTAACCCAAAATCGTGAAGTGAATCTTGGGTCTCGATCAGAAACTATGGATACTGGCATACCATGCAGTCTTACAATCTCATTTATGTACATACGAGCAAGACGTTCAAGTGTATAAGTTTCTCGTATAGGTAAGAAGTGAGTAGACTTGGTCAATCTATCAATAATGACCCAAATTTCATCTATGCCTTGAGAAACCTTGGGAAGACCAGTAACGAAATCTATGGTAATGTGCTCCCACTTCCATTCTGGAATTTCAAGTGGTTGTAATGGACCTTTTGGTACTTGATGCTCCGCCTTGACTCTTTGACAAGTTAAACACCTTGAGATAAACTCCGCTATCTCTCTCTTCATATTGCTCCACCAAAATGTACGTCGAAGATCATGATACATTTGGTACTCCCAGGATGGATTGCAAAACGGTGTGTTGCGCGCCTCCATCATGATTTTATACTTTAAATCAGGGTCGTTAGGAACACAAAGTCTGGAGTTGACTTGAAGTATTCTTTCTTCATCGATTCTTACTTCCGGAATAGCACCTTCTTGCACTTTCTTCCTCATATGTATCAGCTCCAGGTCTGTAGCTTGAGAAACTTTAACTTTATCGATTATAGTCAGTTCTACTCGTATATTCGCCATCATCACATGGGTCCCTGGAGTCTTTAACTCTATCTTCATCCTTTGTAAGTCATACAAAATGGGCCTTTATGTTGACAATATTGCACTCATACCCGCATATGATCTTCTACTCAATGCGTCAGCAACTACGTTCGCTTTACCAGGATGGTATTGAATGGTATGATCATAATCTTTCAACAGTTCAAGCCAACGTCATTGCCGCATGTTAAGTTCCTTTTGGGTGAAGAAATATTTGAGGCTTTTATGATCCGTATAGATCTCCACCTTCTCTCCATATAGGTAATGCCTCCAAATCTTGAACGAAGACAACAACTGCCAACTCTAGATCATGAGTAGGATAATTCCTCTCATATTCTTTGAGTTACCAAGAGGCATATGCTATGACTTTCCCATGTTGCATGAGAACACATCCTAGCCCTTTGCCCGAAGCATCACTGTAGATGATAAATCCTCCGAGCGGATGGTATTGTCAACAGAGCAGTCTTTGAAATGAGTCTCCTCTTGAGTTCTTAAAAACTCTTCTAACATTCTTCGCTCCAACCGAACTTGGTATCTTTCTGAGTCAGCTAAGTTAATGGAGTAGAGATTCGAGAAAATCCTTCCATGAATCTCCGATAATAACCAGCTAAACCGAGAAAGCTACGTACTTCGGTCACTGATTTAGGTTGCTCCCATCTTTGAATTGCTTCAATTTTTGCCAGATCAACAGATATTCCATGACTTGATACTACGTGCCCAATGAATGCTACTTCCTCAAGCCAGAACTCACATTTCTTCAACTTGGCATAAAGCTTGTATTCACGAAGCTTTTGGAGTATCAGCCTCAAGTGTTGCTCATGATCTTCACGACTTTTGGAATATATGAGAATGTCATCAATAAAGACAACCACAAAGTGATCCAAATATTCCTTGAATACTCGGTTCATCATATCCATGAAGGCAGCAAGAGCATTAGTCAATCCAAAAGACATGACCAAGAATTCATAATGCCTGTACCAAGTTCTGAAGGCAGTCTTTGGAATATCCTCAGTTTTAACCTTCAGCTGATGATATCCAGAATGAAGATCGATCTTTGAAAAGAATTGTGCTCCTTGCAACTGGTCAAACATGTCATCAATGCGAGGTAACGGATACCTATTCTTGATGGTGATATGGTTCAATTCTCGGTAGTCAATACAAAGTCGCATACTCCCATCTTTCTTCTTCACGAATAGAACAGGAGCACCCCAAGGAGATGTATTAGGACGAATGAAACCAATGTCTAACAATTCCTGCAATTGGGTCTTTAACTCCTGAAGTTCAATAGGAGCCATTCGATATGGGGCTTTAGAAATGGGTTTTGTACCAGGTTCAAGGTCGATATAAAATTCAATTTCACGCTCTGGGGTAGGGCGAAGTTCTTCACTTAATACGTCAGAAATTTATTAACAATAGAAATATCATTCAAAACGATTTATTTTTGTTTAAATCATGACATGAGCTAAGAAAGCTTGACATCCGTTTTTCAATAAACGAATAGCTTTATGGCTTGAAATGACCGTGATTGATTTTAATGGTTTGATCGCTTGAATTTGCATTATAGGTTAATTAGGAATATGAAAACTAACAACCTTATGAAAATAATCAATTTTTGTATGATGAGTAGTTAACCAATCAATCCCTAGAATTACGTCAAACGCAAGTATTTTTAAAGAAATAAGATCAACAGGTAATGTGCGATTACCGATTTGAATCAAACAAGACTTATAAAACGTGGATGTAATGAAAGTTTCTCCCAAAAGAGTTTCAACCGATAAGTCAAAGTCCAATTTCTCCGGAGTCAAATTTAAAAGTTAAGCGCAAGTAGGAGAAATAAAAGAATGGGTAGAGCTGGTATCAAATAAGGCATATACTTCACTAGAGTTTATGATAAGCTTACCCGTGATGACCTCGTTCGGGTTCCTTGCTTTCTGGGAGGTTACAACAAACGCTCTCCCTTAAACTACCGATTTTATCTTGTCTGGGACAGACTTTGATGCCTCCATCCTAGCTGGACTTAACTTCGGTGTATGACAAAATTGGGCTAGGTGACCTTCTCTTCCACAATTGTAATATGTTTTGGACTTCAAGCGTACGCTTTGACCGATGTGTCCCTCCTCCAGATTTTATAACATACGACCGACGGTCGTTCTCCTTCCTTAACAACAGGTGATGGTGCTGACGTCCTTCCATCATTACTAAATCTCCTCTTCTTGAAACTCCCACTTTTATTGTCTTGGCCATGATTACCACCGAAGTGGTTACCATTTCTGGCATGTTGATTCCCTCCACGTTTGTTGTCACCACTTTGATGACTATTACCACTGATATTTTCATTCTTCCGGCTGCTTTCTCTTGGTTGCATTGACCTGTTATCGCGCTCCAATAACTGAGCCCTATTTACAACATCTGAATACAAACACAGTTTAAGAGAAATAAGATATTGACGTATCTCTGATTTCAAACCTCTTAAAAACATTCGCGTCATTCGCTCCTCATTATCAAACAAATGGGATGCAAACCGGGATAACTCTGCAAATTTAGCCTCGTATTGCGACACGGTCATATTGTTTTGCTCCAACTTGATAAACTCCACCTCCTTCATGTGACGAATACTTTTGGGAAAGTATTTGTCGTTGAACAGCTTTTGGAACTTCTCCCAAGACATCTTGAGTGCGTCAGGCTGGGTACGCTTTACAGATTCCCACCAGTAATCTGCCTCCCCTCGCAACATGAAGGTGGCAAAAGGAACCTTTTGTTCCTCGGAGCATCCCAAGATATCAAATATCTTGGTGATCTGCTTTATCCATGCATCCGCCTTAAGTGGTTTTGGCTCTCCAATAAACTCTGGTGGTCCCAGCTCCTTGAACAGTTTAGCGGTGACCGTCGGAGAGTTTCCAGTGTTTCCACCTACATTTTTGACAGAAGTTTCTCATGCCTGATGTTGTACGATTTGTAGAAAGCTCCTAAACATTCCATCGTTCGCCATTTGGTCGGTGTTGTTATTCACCTGAGGATTATTGTCTTCCTGTTGCACATTATCCTAAGTATTAATCTGTGGTGACTCCACGATCTCATGTGCTTCATTGCTTATCTCAACATTTTGGATTCCATTTTTCAAACTACCACAAAACAAGGGTTAATTAATATATAACATATTATCCCTATACTCTGACCAACCAGTTAAATACCAAATAAACTTAGGTAGGTCATACTAGCGAAGGAATTCCCCGTCTCTCCCCTCCTAGTTCTTATCTCACATCTCAGCCAGGGATCATATCCCTAAGCTTTGATACCAACTGTGACACCCCAAAAATAGGTATACATCACCCATCCAGGGGTTGCGGACATACAAGGTCCTGAATACAAATACAACCTTAAATATACAACAGTCGTGTAAAATACGACCAAACATAGGCTGTGAGTTTTAATACAAATATTGTCATCTAGACAATATCCACACTCAATGGAGTTCTCATTATATTTATTATCACACTATTTCACAGAATAGTGAGGACTACTAATGCACCATCTAGGACCATCACTGCTTCCCGACTAGTCCTAGCTACGTTCTCATTTCACAAGAGAATAGTGAAAGAAAGGGTGAGCTCAACTAGCCTAGTAAGAAATATTATGACTAAGATAATGCAGAATAAATTATCAATAGCCTTCAATAGTATAACAACTGATAGAATATAATAGACAACAAGTTTTAGATCAAAACTACAAAGGAATAAGCAATCCATTAGAAGAGTCAAGTAAAGTATAAAATCTACCGCCTTCTATGATTTAAAAGTTTTTCATCAACTTTATTCTTTGAGACTCAAACAATAAATAAAATTGAATCATCATTGCTCCACGGCCAAGGATATTCATGTAATCATCAATGGTCATGACAATACCGAATAATCCCTGGTCATAATCATACCAACAACTGTCCACCAATGAACTACAGACCTATGAGGACTTTTACCACATCATTCGTCACATTACGGTCATGATTATATCGAATAATCCCTGGTCATAATCATACCAAGTCCATCTATGTACGTAAGCCAAAGATGACTTTCAACGTAATATAAAACTTGATACTGGGGGCTAGGTGGATGATGACAATTTAATAAAACAGGTTCAAGAATAAATTTTAAAGATTTATAAGTTAATTTATCCTAAACTCAATAACGTCCAAATTGTCAACTTGATACTTCTTTGTGAAGTAAAATTCAAGAATGCTCAGAAGAATATTTCCATGAAAAGATACTGGATGAAGCGCAAATATCAAGGATATTCCACTAATTTCATGGAGTATAGAAGCCAAAGCTTTAACCAACTGAGTATAATATAATATATGAAACTGCAAATGGATTTTCACCCACCATGCGGTAATCCACGTATACAGATCATTTCCACAATTTAATAAGGAATGAATACACAGGATCATTCACCATGCATGTGGTAATCCACATAGACATGTTATTCCAATAGAATAATAAAGAATGGAATAACAGACACGCTCAGCATTTAGACACGCTACCTCCTCACTCTCCTCTACACATTTTTTTTGGTTTCTCTCATTCTCCCTCACCCAAACCACCTAGCCCCCATTACAAGACCACCTAGCCACTACACATCACCCACGATCGACAACTCCTACCAACCACTCCTACCCATTACCTAAATCAATTGCATCCACTACCCCACACCATCAAGCACACGAATTCCTCTCCCCTATCACCTCTATATAAACCCTACCACATACCTCCCATATTCATCACCACAAATTTCAAAATCATCAAGAAATTGGGGAACACATAGCACACTTGAGAGTAAGTTTCATTCTTATTGAGTTTCCATCTTCTCTCCACTGAAGTACCATAGAAACAATGAAGCTTTGGGGGAAGAACGGACTGTTCACACAAAGTGTTTGATAAATTGAGTGAACCAAGTGTAAGGGGAAGGTAGTGTGTGCTAGCAAGTTTTAACATCCGGAATTCAATGGCTTCACAACCGACATCCAAACGCCAAAGGGGAGAGAGTTCAAGATCCGCTCAACCGATACGAACATATGATCAATGGAAATTTGTGAAAGCTGCCGCCGCCGACTAGTATGATTATATGCTAACCAAAGCCCTCACGCCGGAGCATGGATTGGCCCCCGAGGGAAATGATGGGGAGATGACGGCTCAAATTTATCAAAAGGGGTGGCTTAAACTCACTGAACACCCGGTACCCGCCGTTGTCAACATTGTTAAGGAATTTTATGCAAATGCCGAAGACAAAGCCACATTCAATGCGTTTGTGCGGGTCGCATGGTCCCGTTCAATGATGATGCCATTAATGCCTATTATCAGTTGCGGGTGCCACGACAGTGTCAGTATGCACAATTGAGGGATTTTGACCCTGACTACGAGGAAGTTATTACGAACATGACAAAGCCGGGAACATCTTGGATCAAAGGTCGAAAGGGAGGTACAGTGTTCCATAGCAAGGACCTTAGTTGGTATGGAAAAATATGGTATGCCTTCTTATGTGATAAATTGCTTCCGTCCCAACACACTTCAGACGTCACCAAAGAGAAGGCATTACTGTTGTATGACATTGTGCAAGATTTCATCATTGACGTCAGGGCAATTATCAATTTCTCCATCCGCCAGTGTTTACGTGGAAATTTTTCTGGCGGCTTACCACACCCCTCACTCATCTATGCGTTGTGTCGCAATACAGGGGTGAGATGGTCCGATGATGAGCCTACTCAAATGCCGCTCACTTTGCTTGATTCTAGAATGATAGCGCGGTATTCTGTATGGGCAAGAGGCGAGTCACATCCACGAGGTCTGGGATTTATTTTTCCATCGGCGTCGGAAGATGAAGTTGATGCAGAAGATACCTCGGGGGATGAGGATGAAGCTATGGAAGATCAAGGAATCGAGCAGGTACCGCAGACCGAGGCAATATCCAGTCCTCAGTTCCTTGAGTTCCAAAATCAGATGAATGCGCACAATAGGGCAGCACGCCGGGAAATGCGGTGATTGGCGATGCGACAAGATCACATGTTTGATGCTATGAATGCATCTTTCGCCTCACTCAACACAACACTCCCAAGCTTCAACCCGGTGGCTCACTATCCATATCAACAACCCGGACCACTGCCTCGATTTCCTCCAAGTGATTCAGATGATGAAGAGCACCAACCACCTCCCCAGACTTAGGCGATTGCAGGGAAGTTCTTATGCACTTAATTTTATTTTTATCCAATGAGGGCATTGTGTTACTTAAGTTTGGGGGATTTAATTATTTAGTTACATGCATTTTGTTATTTTTGTTTTCATTTCTAGTTTGCATAGTAGATTAGGTGTTTGCATAGTAGTCTAGGATTTTGAATTGTTTTCAATTCTGTTATTTTCATATAAAAAAATAAAAAATAAAAAAAATAAAAAAGTTTAATATTGTGTTTGCATATGTCTAATAGTGCTGCAGTTACGTTATTTGTGGGTCAATGATGAGATTGTGAACAAGTTAACTAATTTAGTATTGAGTATTAGAGTTGTGATACAATTTCTATTATGAATCGACTCTTGAACTTGTTTGAAACTGTTATAAAAAGGTTAGCACTAATAACATCTTTGTTGGGATTTGGCCGCCAAATTGATACATAAATAGTTTATAAAGGATAATGCTAGGGTAAATGAGAAAACGACAAGGATAGGCAGTAAAGGCAAAAATTAGGCAAGAACCTAAGTTTGGGGGAGTATATGTGGGGTATATAAGCTTTGAAAAAAAAAGAAAAAAAAAAGTAAAACATGTTGAGTCTTGTGGTGGGTTGAGGAAAAACACTCCCCATAAACACAAGCGTGAGATGGAGCGTAAAACGCACTCACCAACCATCTTTCTTATAAAAAGGAGAATAATGACGGGAAAAGAGCAAAAAGCCCCCGTGTTAAAAAAAGAGAAAAAAAAGAAGAGAAAGAGAAAATATAAGTCTCTTGCATGTACATTTGAATTTGGTATTATTTAATTTTAGTTGGGTTGTGCCTATCTTTGAAATTTTTAAGATTGCACTGTATGATTCCTTCTAAGAAGTTGCTTATGCATTGAATTTGGATCCGTATCAGTTATCTTGGATGTTGATCACACTCGCACGTTATACTAATGATAATTGTTCAAGATTTGAGAATTAATACGAAATTGTGGATTAGTTTTGGTGATTCACACTGTAGAGTTGCTTGATTTCTCTGAGGCCGATGGATAATTTAGTTTCTGTGATATTGTTGGAGTTTAAGGTATTTAGATTTTATTTATTTCATCTCATTGCATTGAATAGCATATAGTTTGTTTTGTGCTCGAGGACTAGCACGGTTTAAGTTTGGGGGATTTTGATAAGTGGATTTAATATACACGAATCGATATTCATTTCAAGTTTAAATTCATAGTTATCTTCTTGTTTTGTGTTCGTTTTCACTTGTTTCATGTTATTTTATGTGTAGGGTGGTTATGGATGCAAGTGGTGAAGAAAGACGGAGTTTTGGAGCGAAGTTGGAAAAATGCATGAAGAAGCAAAAGTTTTTAGCGAGTACTAGCTTGGCAAAATGGCGTTGTTTTATGTACCCCGTAGCTGGGTCTAGAATCCTAAAGTGTCCTGCTGGTTTTTGAAGACTGTTGCTACTTGGATTGTTGATGTTTTGTGAGGCGCCTGGACTCTAAATAGGGGGATCTCGACCAGAATAGGAGAGAGCTTAATATTACGTTGCAAACAACAATTCACAGAAGACAAGAAGGAAATTTACTAAGATTAATCTCAGTTTTTCTAAACAAGCGTTGGAGGAGTGTTTCAAGGAGATTTTCAAGACGATTACGATTCTAGGCGACGTGAAGGGTGTTGTTCAATATTCTTCATCTTAGCCTATTATTTATGATTGAAAGAATGATTTCCATGATTTATTCAGTGTTTATTTCATTTATTATGAAATAATTCATTTTTTAGGCTTATGACGTATCTTTGAGTGAAGCTATGATTTTGTAAACTTTGATTTCCAATTTAATAAGCTATTTCCAGTTTATCTATATTAATTTGAGCGTGAATCTATGAGTTGCCTGATCAACAATTCTTTGTGGATTTATTTGGAATCGAGAGAGGATATTCAAATCTAGACCTAGTTGATATAGCATGTGTTCATGAATTTTGTGAATAGCTTAATCTTGATGAATGTTAAGGTAGAGATATGCTTGACATCGCATGTAATCGGATAGAGAACTTGTTCTTAAACCTTCTTTAATTGTAATTCACATAGAGATATGGTGAGTTAGTTTCTTAAGGTGTTTAACGGATTTCTATCTTAATTGTGGATTGACGTTAATACGGTATTAGTGCATCGAGAGGTGGTTAATACTACGTTCGTGTTCTTGATTAATAAACTGGGATAGTGAATTGAATTGGAATAAAGATGTTAAAATCAGAGTGAAGCTTAGGATGAAATCATAAGTCTAATTCTCCATTAATTGTTTGAAATTTTGGATTTTGATATTAGTGATTGTTTCGTGATAGTTCATTTATTTATTAATTTAGTTTCTATAATTTTAAACCATTGATTTGAATAGTTTAATAGAATTAGGATTAATAGAAAATTGATAATTGTGAAGTTAAAATTCTTGCTAATTTGTCGTCGTGAGAATGATACTTTATTCATTACTATATTACTTGTTGTCCACGTACACTTGCGTGTTTAGCGCGTATCGATTTTGCCCAATAATATGCGAATCAAGGAGGCCAAAGTTGCTAACGCATCCGTAAATTCATTCCTATTACGAGGAACGTTTAGAAATGAGATTTCTTCGAACTCCAAAACCATCTGTAAAACTTTCCGATGGTAAGGCAACAAATGTAATTCCTTGGTTTGATAGATTCCAGTGGATTGTTTGATTACCAACTCTGAATCTCCAAAGACAGTTAACCACCTGATTCCCATTGAATGGGCAAGTTTTAGCCCCATGAGACAGCCTTCATACTCAGCTATGTTGTTGGTGCTGACAAATTGCAATTTGACTACGACGGATCTTTTTCTCCTGTACGGCATACTAGAACTCGCCGCAGCTCGTAACCTTCCATATTAATAGCTCCATCGAAATACATCTTCCATGATTGGCGCGTATCGTACTAATGGTATTGCTGAACTGTCATTACTCCCTCATCTAGGAAGTACGTTTCCAAGGGTTTGAAATCCCCTGAAGGTGCATCGGCCAGTTGATCCGCAATTCCTTGACCTTTGATGGACTTTTGAGTCACATATACGATGTTAAATTGTTGTAGGATCAACTGCCATCTGGACAGCCGACAATTTAACATGGGTTTATTGAATACGTACTTGAGAGGATCCACGCGGGATATGAGATGGGTTGTGTGACCATGGAGGTAATGTTGTAACCTCATGGAAGCTCATGCTAAAGCACAACACGTCTTTTCGATCAGAGTGTACTTGTGTTCACCGCTGTTGAATCTTTTGCTGAGGTAATAGATAGCTCGTTCTTGCCTTTTATCGCCTTTTCGTCTCTAACATGCAAATTTATGACATTGTCATTTATGGACAGGTACATGAACAGGGGAACATCATCCCTGGGTGGTACCAAAACGGGAGCTTTGACTAGCTATTTCTTGATTGTGAGAAAGGCATTTTGGCACTCATCATTCCATTTCATGGAGGAGTTCTTCCTTAATGGCTTGAAGATTGGCTCACAGGTTGCTGTGAGTTGAGAGATAAACCTTCTAATGAAGTTGATTCTTCCCAAAAATCCCCGTATTTCCTTTTCTGTCTGAGGAATGGGCATTTTCGTGATGTCCTGGATTTTGGAAGGATCCAGCTCAATCCCTTTGTGGCTGACTAGAAATCCTAGCAACTTGCCTGATTTAACGCTAAAGGCACATTTAGCTGGATTCAACTTCAAGTTGTACTTACGCAACCTGTTGAATAGCTTCTTGAGAGGATCTAAGTGGTCATCCTCCTTCCGGGACTTGACAATGATGTCATCCACGTAGATCTCTATCTCTTTGTGCATTAAGTCGTGGAAGAGAGCCATCATAGCTCGCTGATAGGTAGCTCCAACATTGATGAGGCCGAATGACAACCGTCTGTGACAAACGAGATTTTGTAATTTAATTTTAATATTTATTGGATTAAATAAATATTTTTGATGATTTAATTATTAGATTAAATAATTAATTGATGCAACTGTGATAGATTAATTTAATTATATGTGTTATATTTATTAAATTAATGTGGAGAATATTTATTATTCAAAGTTTGTATTTATGTGAGCTTATTGAATTAAATGAAATATTTAATAAGCATAATGTTATTATAATGTAATAATTAATTAGAGATTTAATAATTTGACATAATTAATAAGTAAGAAATTAATTATGTGACTATGTGAATTAATGACAAATTGTCATATTTTATTTAAAGTAAAGTAAATAAGATAATTAATTTATTTTATAATTATTTTAATAATAATTTTCATCAAATATTTATTTTATTCCATAATATCTCAATTAAAATATTTAATTTATTTTATAAATATTTTAATAATAATTTTCATCAAATATTTATTTTATTCCATAAATATCTCAATTAAAATATTTAATTTATTTTATAAATATTTTAATAATAATTTTCATCAAATATTTATTTTATTCCATAATATCTCAATTAAAATATTTAATTTATTTTATAAATATTTTAATAATAATTTTATCAAATATTTATTTTTTTATTTTTTTTTTTTTTTGATCATTTGGGTGGTAAGGTATTTAGTCTGTAACGCATGCTTAAAGGGTGGGTTACCCATGCTCATTTTCTGCAGTTCGCGAACATAACAAGGCCAAATTAGGCCAAAAATCTATCACAAGTAAAATTATACGTTCTGTGAAGAACACAAAATATGGTCATAACTTCCAATTAGTTTATTTTTACACGAATTTAGACATACCCAAACACTGTAAAACACATATAACTACTACTCAACCCTTCTAGCATGATTTTAACATATTAAAACACATAATTTGTAGAATCAACACATGTAACTGTTCTTGATGTTCTTGAAAGTTTTGAAAACAAAACATGCAAATCAATACTACAGGTTCGTTATAACACCGAATTCGTTTATTTGAAGTTTGGTCTCTTCGTTTTAATATACATAATCCATTACAAGCATAAATTTATGATATAACCTATGATAGACGTATCAAATTTGGTACGTAAGGCCATATGGCCATATTTTATACTTTATAATTTTGTAGCAACAATATACGACATGTTTTATGCAACTGATGATATGGTTTATACAATATATATAATCAAATACGATATGATAACATCTTATTACATGTATCAACACATAATCCATACCCTTTATAATTACAGAGACTTTAACAAAACGTGAAGCCATTTTCTTATAAAACTTAAACAATCGTAAAATAGAAATTGTGCTAAAGGAATTACCCAGAGTATAAAGTGTAGACTAAGAGAGCCTTGAAGATCCTTTCTCAGTTATTAAATCAATCACACACACTCACAATTTCTCTCAACTTCACAATTTCTCTATGTAATTTGCTTTGAACACTTAGAAAATAGGAAGGAGAATAATATGACGTATTAATAAAAGAACTGACGCGCAGAGTGGATGTCAGTTACCCAGTAATGGTTAACTGCTTTCAACCTCTACTAGGGCCTCGTTTGGCAAGCCTTAAATGGCTCAAAATCATTTAATTTAATAACTCTTTTATCTTATAGTTTAATAATGTCACATCCAATTATAAAATAAATCAATTGTCTTATTTACTTTACTTTAAATAAAATATGATAATTTGTCATTAATTCACATAGTCACATAATTAATTTCTTACTTATTAATTATGTCAAATTATTAAATCTCTAATTAATTATTACATTAAAATAATATTATGCTTATTAAATATTTCATTTAATTCAATAAGCTCACATAAATACATACTTTAAATAATAAATATTCTCCACAATAATTTAATAAATATAGCACATATAATTAAATTAATCTATCACAGTTGCATCAATTAATTATTTAATCTAATAATTAAATCATCAAAAAAATTTATTTAATCCAATAAATATTAAAATTAAATTACAAAATCTCGTTTGTCACATCTTTTCCCCCTTAAAAGGATTCTGTCCCCAGAATCACGACTAATAAATTCGACCAGTTATATTCTCCCCCTTTACAAAGATTCTCATCCCCGAATAATCGCTTACATAATTTAAGTAAATAAATGAGGTAATTCTTCATCATATTCTCTCTTCGAGTTCCCGTTGCTTCTTCAAATAATTGTGGTTCCTCCAAATTACCTTAACAGAAGGTTTTACTTTATTTTTGAGAACTTGTTCTTTTCTGTCGACAATTTGAATCGGAATTTCTTCGTAAGATAAGTCTTTTTCAAAATGTAGGGGTTCGTATTCAATTACATGCTTGTAATCGGGTTACCCCGCCCCGACGGTCAAAAATAAAAAAATAAATATTTGATGAAAATTATTATTAAAATATTTATAAAATAAATTAAATATTTTAATTGAGATATTATGGAATAAAATAAATATTAACTGAAAATTATTATTAAAATATTTATAAAATAAATTAAATATTTTAATTGAGATATTTATTGAATAAAATAAATATTCGATGAAAATTATTATTAAAATATTTATAAAATAAATTAAATATTTTAATTGAGATATTATGGAATAAAATAAATATTTGATGAAAATTATTATTAAAATATTTATAAAATAAATTAAATATTTTAATTGAGATATTTATGGAATAAAATAAATATTCAATGAAAATTATTATTAAAATATTTATAAAATAAAGTAAATATTTTAATTGAGATATTTATGGAATAAAATAAATATTCGATGGAAATTATTATGAAATAATTTATTCGAGTGTAATAATAGTAAGTGGATGAAAATATTCTAATTTAATTAAGTAATTAAATTAGAAGGGTAATGATTTGTTAAATAGAGTGGAGTTTATATTAAATAATTAAGTAAAAATATAACTAATGAATGTCGTGAATACATATGGTATGTGTGTAGGATTTGTGGTGAACGGAAGTAGTAATCGTTTAGCCTACGCATGAGGCAAGTTTCCTAACCCTACTGTTAAAGGTTTCAAGTATAACCCTTGATAACCTAGGACATAGTTCAAGGTCTTATGACCCTCAGAAATCTTTTGAACTCTTGTTATTCATTCTTGATTCAAAAGTTGAGCTTTTATTTCAGAAGTCTTTGATTCACTCGCATGTTATTATATATTGTTATTTCATTTTTATACTTGTGGGCATTCATGCTCACTCTTGCGTAATAATAACATTGTAGTTAAGAACGAAAGGTACGATGAGCCTTCTACTAGAAAAGGCAAGGGCAAAGCTAATAAGTGATGAAGACTTGTTATTTAAATTTTAGAATGTTATTGTCAAGACCTGATGTTGTTTAAGACTTATTATTTGTTAATGTTTCCGCACAGATGTTTAAGGTTAGTTTGACCTGGGATTGTATTTATTATTCAGATGTTGTAACCCCATAAGGGGGGGATTTATTTCCATCTATTGCATGGTTTGTATTTATTATGGGTAGATAGATAGATGATATTTGTATAGTGAACACCAAATCCCGTGGAATTTAAGTACCCGAATTTGGGGTGTTAGGGTTTTGACACAGAAACGCACAGTGGAAATAGAACAATTTAAACCAAATTCGAAACCCTAAATAGGATCCATGCGAAAAATAGTTAATTCAGTGGTTAGAAATTATACCGATTAAGAAAGCGATTAAACGATGTGGTCAAATCTCCAACGCAATTCGAACGAACTGCGTCTCTACGGTATCCACATGAACGCTCCACGAATCGTCCTACGATCTGCAGACGAAGGAATCGCGGTACTAGCCACCAAGGATAAGGATTTACATAACTGTTTTCTCTAGTCTCTCTCTAAGAGCGGCTAGGGTTTTTGTTTTGATTAACTTTCCAAAGACGCTGATATATCATATATATAGCAATAAATCGGAATTAATCAAAAACCCTAATCTAATTAAAATAAAATCCGAATTTATATATATATTTATATATATATTATATCTTAATTAAGTCTTACTTAATTAATATATATACATATACAAAGCATCCTTTTAATTTAAATTCGTGATTTAAATACTATCAATCGTATTGATATATTTAAATCCTTACAATTTAAATTAATTCCCTTTTAATAACGTTCTTTGTGTGTGACCCTATATGTTATTATTATGTTGGCAATAATTTTAAAATTATATTATAAAATTATAAACAGTGAGTGGCATCTAGTAATGCATCACTGCTATCCAAGTAATAATAAGATCGATGATTCGATGCAACCTTTTCGTGACCAATGTTTCAATGTAATTTAATCTTTTTAACCTTAATATCCTAGATTAAACTCGAGTCATGTAATGTGTCATACTCTTCATAATTTAATCTGAGTTTTCTTGATCAATGAGTAGACTATATGAAACAAATCAATATTTGAGCATGGCCATGCATTTCATAGTCCTACTCAATCAAGAGGCCTATGGATATCACCCCTAATATATAGGATGGTTAAATTCAATCTAGATCACTCATATTCATCACACGATTCATGATGTACCCAATAATCACCTTTATAGTCCACCCTATTAAGGGTGACATTTGATGATATCAAAGTACATAAATTCTCGTGTAGAAATATAGTAATTTCAGGTCAGAGGACTATTACATCATTGTCACTATGAGAATCGCTAATGACACTTTGATGCTCCACATAGAATTCTCATGGTGGGTCTGTCCAGTACATCGTTCTCTAACACATACCTATGCATTAACTTAATATCTCATATATTTATGACCAATGAGATTTGGTCATCAGTCAATCCACATACTAGTCTCAATGCATCATTGTTGTCCTATCAACAATGGTACTCGACTAGGGACATTTAAGAGCAATGATACTAATTGTAATTATATAATCTCATGTTCAAGTCACATACTTGAAACTATATAAATTGTATCACTATTCTAAGGAATTTTATTATGTTAAGATTTATATAACACAGTAAATAAAACCATAATAAAATCATTCATTTATTTAATCAAATATAATATCAAAATGTTAAGCAATTATATCAAGTAATTGGCCTCTAGTGCATAAACTCTAACAGTCTCCCACTTACACTAGAGCCAATCATTCATTTATCTAATACCCATGGAACTAGTGTGACCGTCGTGCTTCTGCTGCGACAAAGCCTTGGTCAGTGGATATGCAACATTATCATCTGTTGGCACTCTTCCTATATGTACATCTCCTCTATCAATGATTTCACGGATGAGATGGTACCGCCTAAGTATATGCTTGGATCGTTGGTGAGATCTAGGTTCCTTAGCTTGTGCAATGGCTCCATTATTATCACAGCATAGAGCAACCGGATCAACAATGGTTAGAACAACACCAAGTTCAGTGATGAACTTTTTAATCCATCTGACCTCCTTGGGTTTGCACTAAAGCATCAATATACTCAAACCTCTCTGTTGTAGAATCACCACTCCTCTCTTGCTTTGAACTTTTCCATCTAACAGCACCACCATTAAGGAAAAACACAAAACCTGACTGAGACTTATAGTCATCATTGTCAATCTGGAAACTAGCATCTGTGTAACCCTTTACTGCCAGTTCGTCTTCACCTCCATATACCAAGAATGAATCCTTAGTCCTTTTCAGGTACTTGAGGATATTCTTGATCTAACGTCGATGACCTTCACCGATTCGATCAGTATCTGCTCGTCATGCTCAAAGCATACGAGACATCCGGATGAGTACATATCATTGCATACATGATAGATCCAATTGCCAAAGCATAAGGGATCTTTCTCATACACTCCTCATCATCTTTGTGATTTAGGACATTGGGTCAGAGATATCTTTACACCATGAGTCACGGTAAGTTTCCTCTTTTGCCTCTTGCATGTCAACTGCTTCAACACTTTATCAATATATGTACTTTGACTTAGTAGAGCATTTTTCTCGATCTATCTCAGATAGATCCCGATACCTAAAATGTAAAAAAGATCGCCTAAATCTTTCATGGAGAAACATTTTCCTAACCATGTTTTTACAGCCTGTAAGGAAGGAATGTCATTCTCAATAATTAATATGTCATCAACATATAATACTAGGAATACAATGTGACTCCCACTAACCTTCTTATATACACAAGGTTCATCTTCATTTTTAATAAAGCCAAATTCTTTGACTGCTTCATCAAATCGAATATTCCAACTCCGAGAGGCTTGCTTCAATTCATAAATGGATCGTTGTAGCTTACATACCTTTCCAGCATCCTTTGGAGTGACAAAACCCTCAGGTTGTGTCATATACACATCCTCTAGGAGATTTCTGTTAAGAAAAGCAGTTTTGACATCCATCTGCCAGATTTCGTAATCATAAAAAGCTGCAATAGCAAGTATGATCCTGATGGATTTAACCATTGCCACTGGAGATAAGGTTTCATCATAGTCAACACCTTGAATTTATTTGAAACCTTTTGCTACCAGTCTGCCTTTATAGGTTTGTACATTACCATCCATGTCGATTTTCTTCTTGAAAACCCACTTGCACCCGATTGGTTTTACCCCTTCGTGTGGATCAACCAGAGTCCATACTTGGTTAGTATACATGGAGTCCATCTCAGATTTCATGGCTTCAAGCCATTTCTTAGAATCTGGTCCATTCATAGCTTCTTGGTAGGAAGCAGGCTCATCTTGATCTATGAGCATCAAATCATCGTTTTTAGTCACAAGATATCCATAATATCTCTCAGGCTCTTGGCATGTCCTACCAGATCTACGAATGCCTTGTGTAATTTGAGCAGGTTCACCTTCCATAATATCTTGTGGTTCCCGCCACGCTCCAACTCGAGTTCAATGATATTTTGTGGTTCTCGAATTTCTTGAGTTCTACTTTCCTCCCAATCGCTTCCTTTAGAGACAAATTCTCTTTCTAGAAAAATACCAGTTCGAGCAACAACCACTTTGTTCTCAGAAGGTCTGTAGAAATAATACCCTTTTGTTTCCTTTGCGTATCCCATAAAATTACATTTGTCAGATTTGGGTCCGAGCTTGTCAGAATCTAGACGCTTTTACTGAACGCCTCAGAACCCCAAATCTTCATGAATCGACATACTTAGGACGCTTCCCGGTCCACATCTCATATGGTGTCTTCAACCGCCTTTGTAGGAACACTTAAGTGTGAATGCAACTGTCTCTAGGGCATGACGCCAGAAGCTTATTAGAAGATCTGCATGACTCGTCATTGATCGTACCATGTCCAACAAGGTTCGATTCCTCATCTCAGATACACCATTCCATTGTGGTGTTCCAGGTGGAGTGAGTTGTGATATAATACCACACTCCTTTAGAAGGTCATCAAAGTCTTGGCTTAAGTATTCACCTCCTCGATCGGATCGAAGGGCTTTTATGCTTTTGCCAAATTGGTTTTGAACTTCATTCTTTAATTCCTTGAACTTTTCAAAGGATTCGGATTTGTGTCTCATAAGATACACATATCCATATCTACTAAAGTCGTCAGTAAATGTAATGAAGTAATAAAACCTACCTCTTGCTAACGAACTCATGGGTCCACATACATCACTATGTATAAGTCCCAATACATCGCTAGTCCGTTCACTGTGTCCAGTGAAAAGGGCTTTAGTCATCTTGCCTAATAAACAAGACTCACATTTCTCATATGATTCAAAATCAAATGAATCCATGAACCCATCTTTATGGAGTTTGGATATGCGTTTCTCATTTATATGGCCTATACGATAGTGCCAAAGATATGTTGGATTTGAATCATTTGATTTAAATCGTTTTGTATTTATGTTATATATAGGCATTTCTAAATCAAGAATATAGAGACCATTAAACAATTGTGCAACACCATAACAAATATCATTTAAGTAAAACAAACAATGATTGGTCTTTATTATAAATGAAAAACCTTTCTTGTCCAAACAAGAAACAGAAATAATGTTTTTGCTTATAGCAGGCACAAAATAACAATCTTCTAATTCTAAAACTAGCCCAAAGGGCAAAGATAAATGATAAGTTCCTACGGCCAAGACAAAGAACTTTTGCTCCATTCCCAACTCAGAGGTCAACCTCTCCTTTGGCTAAAGTCCTACTCCTTCCAGTCCCCGCACATTAACACAAATGTGAGAACCACATCCAGATCCAATACCCATGATGTAGAAGTAGACAAGTTGACTTCTATAACATATATACCTGAATCGGTCATACTTCCTTTCATTTTCTTCACTTCTTCCAAATAAGCATGAAAATTCCTTTTCCAGTGTCCAGTTTTCCACGTAAGACACTCACCTTCTTTAGCCACCCCACCTTTAGGTTTTAAAGCTTTGTTTGGTTTTGGAATTGGGTTTGGCAAAAGATTTAGATCCTATCTTCTTTTGCCTTTCTAATTTCCCTTAGCATTCCCTTTTGCACCATCATTATGGGAGCGGGTCCCCGCTTTTTTCATGTAGTTCTCGGCAGTTCTTAACATGCTCAACAACTCAGTAAGGGGTTTCTCAATTTCATTCATAAGATAGTTCATAACAAATTGAGAGTAGCTGCTATTCAAAGATTGCAAAACAAGATTAGTTTGGGCTTCTGGAGTGATTGGAAAACCCAACCTATCAAGGTACTCAATATACCCAATCATTTTTAGCACATGTGGACCAACTGGATCACGTTCACCCATTTTGTAGTGATACAGTGCCTTGCTTGTATCATACCTCTCTTGTCGAGAATGCCCTTCGAACAATTTCTTGAAATGCTCGATCATCTCATAAGCATGGATGAAGCTGAAGGAATCTGCTGATGCTTATGAGGATTCCTATGACTAGAACTGGCAGAATAGCCTAGTCCAGCTGTTCCAGTTTGCTTGGTTAATTGAATTGGATACTTGATACCCTGGCGATCTTTACCCAGCCCTTGTCCTGACTTATGACCCAATGACATAATTTCTTGAGTAGCTGACATTACCTCGGCAGAAATCTTGGGTTCGGGAAATGGCATTCCAATAGCATGGTATTGGGTATTGCTTACTTCCAAGGCATGAAAACTGACCGGTTCAACATCTGCATTGGCATTCATGAATGGCATGTCCCTTTGTTGAGGACACTCTGGTTCAGCGTTGATCGTAACTAGGCTATTATTGATAATGTATTTCAATTGTTGATGAAGGGTGGAGGGGACTGCCCCAGCCATATGGATCCATGGTCGTCCCAAGAGTAGGTTGTATCCCGAATCTATCTTGAGCACATAGAAAGATACGCAGAATGTATGGGGACCAATTTCGATTGGCAGTTCAATTACTCCGACCGAATTTTGGCGGGCTCCATCAAAAGCTTTTATGACAAATATTTAGAGATGAACATTTAGAGATGAACCTCCATCTATCAAGACTCCAGCTAGCATGTATCCGGAGGACAACACCGCAATGTGCAACGGCTTACAATGACCGGTCCCTTCGGGCGGTATGTCATCATCAGTGAAGGATAACACATTGTTGTTGAAAATGTGATCAACCAGATGTTGAAATTTTTCCGTATCAACTGATGTCGGTAGATAGGCTTCTTCTAAAACCTTTAGCAAGATCGTCCGGTGATCCTCGGAAGTTAGGACCAAGTCCAAAATTGATATTTGTTGTGGAGCTTCTTTTAAGCTTAAAACCACCTTGGATTCGTTATGACCCATAGTGCGGAGGAATTTTTCAATCTGCTCCATGGGTATTTTCTCCTTTGATTTGATGGTAGACTTCATCACCCGTTGGGGAAGATATAGTGGATTTTCCTTCGACACTGTAGTAGTTGTATGTGAGGTGGATCCTTCACCTTCTCCATAATTCCACGGAACTTTGCGCAAACTAACAATAGGATATTGTGCTCTTCACAGCAAGTTGATTGGCTCGGGAGCGGCCACTTTCAAAGGATTGTTGCTTCCTCTGAATTGAATTGTTGGCATTGTGAGTGATTTATTAGCCCCATCAGTTTCAGTGGATATGACTGCTACCAAACTCTTCCACTTAGTAGGATATGTATTCTCACGTGCACGTAACACAGTATCATCGTCCGCTAGGTGCAAGACACCACTGTCAATTAGATTTTTGATGAGGTGGTGGAGTGCCCAGCATTCTTCTGTGTTGTGACTGCGAGAATAGGAGTGATATTGACATACTCCATCAGAATTGTACCGTCCTGAACAGGGGTTGATTAGAGCTAGAAGGGAACTGATCCTTCCTTCATTGATTAACATCTGAAGGATTTCCTTTATAGGTTGGCCTAAATAGGTGAATTCCCTTTTGTTGGCAAAATCCCAACGGGCTTTGGCATTTGCTCTCTTTGTCACTTTGTCTTCCAGCATTTCATTTTCTGAAAGTGACGAGGGAATATTCATGACAAGAGGTAGGAGACTGGCGTGCTCCTGGCTGACTAACTGGCGTGTCACTTGATGTTGATAGGTCACTAGTTCCGCCAATTGCTCAATTTTCTTGCATAGAGCTTTCATCTTTCGTTCCATTATGAACTGGAACTTGGCATAATCCCATTTGTCAACACCATCTTTGAGGGTCTGGGAGGATTCACAGTTGAAATTGGAATTCTGTCCATTGCTCCAATTGATCATGTTAACGTCTTCTTCTTTGTGTTGAGGAAGAGGGTTGTCTTGAACGTGAGGCTGATCTGGTTTGGTGACCATGATCTCACCGTTGTCTATCAGGTCTTGGATCTTGTGTTTCAAGGGCCAACATGTTGGGTTTTGTGAAAATCAAAGTAGCAATCAAATTACAAAATTTAGCGGAAGCGAAATAAAATCAGATTTTAAAATTTTTCACAAACCAATTACCCGAATCATCCTTTATGCATATTATTAATTAAACGAAGAATAAGAAATTATGAAATCATACCCTTGTAGAAACGAGCTTCCTCAGGTACGAGTTCACCTCCTACTTCTTCGCGATCTCCTTGAGTCTCCGGGTAGATTCCTTCCTTTGATCAATGTAAGCCACCCAAGTGTATGGCCTCTATAGGTGATCCACCAAGAAAGAGGAATTATCAAGAAGAAGGGATGTTGGCTCAAACCCTAGTTTTTCCTATCTGTATAAGAAAAAGGGGTGTACTCTCCAAATCTAGGAATTACGTATATTAGATATCTAATATAAGACTCCTCTTATAAAGATATCATGTAACCTTATTTTAATTAAAATAAGGTATTATTTATTTAATTAAACTCTTTTAATTAAATGGGCTCCTAATCCTATTAGGGGTAATTAATTAAACTCCTTTAACTAATTTTCTTTCCTAATCCAATTAGGAATAAATGAGAGTACTTATATTAAATTAATTCCTAAACCTTTTAGAAATTAAAATAATAATAATTGTAATAATATTAATAAGACTCTTCTTATTAATTTATATTTAATATTTCTAAAATATTAAATAATAAATATTAAGCTATTTAATTTATTCTATCACCATAGATTAAATTAAATATACTTAACATATTATTACAATTATGCCATTAACTTCTTAAATAATTATTCTTCTTTTTATGGTGTGACCTTTTTAGGTTCTCCATATTAAACCTATTGTGAATAAATCAATTAGAACAATTCTAATCTCATTTAAATAAATAAATTAAACAAATAATTTATTTAAATAAATAATATTTATTCTACAATAGGATAAGCCTCCCTAGCGATCAACGACTTTCCGGATAATATAGATTTCAACATTAATCATAAAAGAACCTTTGAGTAAATAGTTACTGTATAATTCAATCCTTCCACCATACAATGTCCCAATTAAATATAAGACATGGAATTATCACAAGTCTTATTTTATTTAATTATATGTATTTCGATTCCTAAATGAATAACTCCTAATGAATGCAAATTAGAAACTACTTTCTAATTTCATTCCACCTTAACCAAGGATTCCGGGTTGTCATTTATCGAATCACATAGACATTTCTCCTTTTACTAGAAGTGGTAGATTCTTTATCGATCATTCATTATCTTCATATATAACTTATTACACCCAAGCATACCCTTTGATATACTCAAAGAGTCTTAAGGAATAAGTCAAAGTGTAATTCATTATATATAAGATACTATGATGATCTCAAGTCTAAGGATCATTTGTACTACTATCACTACAGAATTCCTATTGACGGTAAGTAAAACTCCATTAGGTATTCCTTAGCGAGTCACGCTCAAATGAACTTATTCTCCAATAAGCACCTACATACTTGCTTTAGTGTCTCCACACAAATGATCATGAGATCAATCATCCTCATCCAATGAAAGCAAGCAACGTATGTACCAATCTATCCGGATTCAATAATCCCCAATTTAGTAATCCAATGATTGGGAACTATTTTAGTTTTAAGCTTTCTAAGAATTTAGATCTCATTAGAATGATCATCATCATTATTCTAAAAGCGTTGCTTAAAACTATGGGTTTATCACATATTATTAAAACAACACCATGTAGATAATAAATGCCTTTAATAAATAATTCTTTTATTAATAAATAAATAAGATTGATTACACAGTATATGCTTTATCATCATACATGATTGGCTTGTATGCATAATACTTTCACAACAATCCTGAGTATCATGTCCAAGTGCCCCAGCATGATAAGCACATTTTCGAGCAACATTGAAACCCCGTCCATTAGGGCTGGCTGGTGGAAAAAGATGCGTAATTTTCTTCTATGTTGTCAGAAGATTGAGAATATTCTCGAGGGTGTCCCCTAAGGGTGTGAACACTCGAGGGCGTTTGACTTCTCCACCTTTTGGTATTGGAGGGTTCGTAAACTGTGCTTGAAAGGGAGTGTAGTTTCTCCTTTGAATAGGCATGTTCTGATTGCCTTTTTGACCCTGTAGTATCAGGGAAAAATCTTTCTGAGTGACCAACCAAATAAGCTTAGGTATGACACACTAACAAAGGATTACTCGTCTCTCCGATCCCCTCCTAGTTCTATTCCTCGATATCCGCCAGAGACCATATCCCTAAGCTCTGATACCAACTGTGACGCCCCCAAAATAGGTATACATCACCCATTCTGAGTCGCCAAATACATGGTACAGAAACAAATACAACTTCAGTAATGCAATTATCGTGCAAAATACGACAACACATATACTATGAGTTTAAATACAAATATTGTCTAATAGACAGTATACAAACTTAAAAGGAGTCCTCATTACAATTATTGATACACTATTTTACAAAATAGTGAGGACTATTAAAACAACTATCCTGAACCATCACTCCATACCTTGGCTAGTTCCTGCTATGTTCTCACCTCCTGAGAAGAAAAATGGAACAAAAAGGAAAAGGGTGAGCTCAACTAGCCCAGTAAAGAATATTACGACTAAGATAATATACAACAAATTATCATTAGTCTTCAACAGGGAAAAATCTGATAGAATATAATAGACAACAAGTTTTAGATCAACAACTACAGCGGAAACAACAATCCATTAGAAGAGTCAAGTAGGGAATGAATTCTACTATCTTCTAAGATTTAAAAGTCCATCATCAATATTTTATCCCTGTAACATCAATCAATATACATCTTGAATCAAATATTCATTTTTGCACTACAAGCCAAAGATATTCATTTGTATCACCAGTTGGCCATGTTCATCTCAACAGTTGTTCATCTTTGCACTACGGGCCAAAGATATTCATCAGTTAATCATTCATCTTTGCACTACAGGCCAAAGATATTCAGTAATATCATCATTTAGGACTGAGGATGATGAAAAATATCTCAAAAAAATGAATCCAGTGAGATAAAAGATCAAAGATTACGGATTCGTACTTTAGTTTATCCAAGTTCAAAATACCTTATAATAATCAAATGTGGAGCAAAATTCAAGAATGAAGATCAAAACATGGATACAATCAAACATAGTAACCATAATAGACAACTTGGACAAAGAAAAGAAAATTTCATTTTTTCCTATGAATTGTGCCGTATTCGTGAATAGTGCCGTATACGTGAATAGTAACCCTGACATGAAAAAGGTAGAAATTCCACAATAAAATCCATATCAATATTTTGGCATAATGATATTGAAGAAAATAATATCATTTACGAAAAAAATAACATCCCTTACCTCAAAAGAACAGTACTTCTGGCTGAAATATCAGGTATAAGACTGAAGGAAACATGCACTGAATAGCAACTCACAAAGTATCTAAATACTCACAAAATACGCTCGATAATATATAAAGAGAAAGCTTATGATTCTGGTGTGATTTTCAATTCTAACTAAGAACCCTATTTATAGGAAAATACTTAAGACGCCATATAGCGGATCTAACTCGCTACTACTGATGGCTTTTTCAGCAAGCACTATTCACGCCCACCATTTTTGAAATAAAATTTTAGCACATTTTTTCACCAACCAAAAGTGGGGCCCACCCATGTTTTTAATAAAAAATTATTTATTTCCGAAACTTTAATAACTCATAATAAATAGCCCTTTTATCAGAAAAATACGAATTGTATGTCCATCCCATAGGAAATTAAATTCTCTACAACTTTGTAGATTTAAGTTTTTCCAAATTCCAAACAAAAAATGACCGAAATCCACATACGGACAATTTTTAATATCTCTATACCGACAAAATACTGATAAAACACCTCAGCATTAATTCCTTCATTTATATCCACACAAAATAAATATTTCCTTATCCATCCACATAGAATAAATATTTCCTTATCATATAAATCAATAATAAATTATTCATAAATAATATTACAGAATCACAATTATGACAATTAGGTCGTTCCCAGGAAAGAGGGGCTTTCCGATAAAGTTTTCTCCTTATTGGCGCGCAATTAGGTGACCAAACCCATTTCCTAGACAGAACTTTCTTAGACATTGCCAATAATGCTATCTAATAACATTATTCAAATAATATGAATTATTGATCTGATAATGGGAAATACTGTGCAGTGACAATTATTGAAACAATAATAATATAAAATATCAACGCAGCAATTATTGAATCAATAAAAAAAATATTGAACAGTAATTACTGTAACAATTATTGAGTAGTGCATTCTTACGTGAGAATCAATAATTCAAAAATACTATGCAATACCGTGTGCTACTGTGCAACCATGCGTATTATTGTATTTTAACCACGGGGTATTCCAATAGTGTTAACGGTAACTATAACGCCGTTATTTATAAAAACTCAAACTTGTCATTTTCTTTATCCAACCATTTTTCGTTATGGGGCCCACAAATGGCTTCGCCATCGTACAAATATTCCCCGACAGCAAGAATATTCTACGACCAAACGAATATTTCCCGACAACAATGAATATTTTATAAACATTTGCATATTTTGCAAAATTTGCACATTTCACCCATAACCAAAGCATTATATCAAATTAACACTTTATTATTCACAATAATAAATAGAGGAAATTTGATTTTATTTATAAAAAGTTGGGGTCTTACAACACTTGTCAAATTTTATCCCAAGTTTATCCTTTGAAACCTTTTCACATAAGTTGGACAACCCTTATCTTAACATACTTAAGATTAGGAATCCTCCATGTCTATAACTTTTATGGAGTCTTGAGGCCGGATTTTGAGGTTACCTTCCAATACCGGGTAAAATCTAATTACGCATAACACGCAAGTATACGTGGTCAACAAGTAATAAAGTGAAAATAGAGTATCGTTCCCACGAGGAATTGTTTAATAAAAATTACCAAGTACTAACTCGTAACCAACTCAATCTTATTTAAACGAATGAATTTGAATTTATAAGTAAACTAATTCTAATTACCACTAGTTAAATTAAGATTACGGAGATTTAAGATCACAACTTCACTTATTGCTTCATTTAAGTTAACACAATTCTCATCAATTATTATCTATCCTGAATTGTTAATCAAGAACACTAAAGCAGATAAAACCACCTCTCGATGCATAATACCCATATTCACTTAAATCCACAGATGATAGAATTAAGCAAGATACCCTAATTAACTAATCCACTATATCTCTATGTGAATTACAATTAAAAAGGATTTAAAGCACAAGTTCTCTATAAGATTACATATGGCGTAAAGGCATATCTCTATTCTAAACACGAATCATGAATTCCATCTATGCAAAAATCACAAACACATGCTATTATGATCAAATCTAAATCTATACTTCATCTCTCGAGTTCATATAGATTATCACGGTAATTGTTAGCTAGGCAATTAAGTCCAAATCACAATAGACAATCCTCACAATAGAACATAATAATTGATAGCGAAGAATATTAAAATAAATTACACAATAAGATCCATTGTAATCTCAAACAAAGAATTAGTTCATGATTATTGAATTAAAACTAAGAATCCACAATTGAATAATCAGTAAAAGATAAAGATAGAAGAATATAAGAAGATAGAATCTATTGTCTGTAGATTTGAAGCTCCCTCCTTGCTCCTACTTTGAATCTTCAATGGTCTCCAAGTTGCTTCAATCTCCAAATCTCATAAGAACTAGTGTTTGATCTAATATACTCTAATCTAATCAATTGAAATCCTTCTCTCCACTAATCCTTGTGGTTCTCCTCCTTTTATAAGTCTCTTTATATGTCTTTAAGTCCTCTTGGAAGTCATTGAGTTAATTAGATCGAACCAATCCTTCTTAGACTCAAATTTAGTCAAAAAATATCTTTTCTGCGCGTACCCCCGCCCTGATGGGGGTTTATACACTAAAAAGGCCCGCCCCGGCGGGGGTCCCTACTATTTTGCAGTTGGTATGCCCGCCCCGGCGGTGGTTTTTTGAAGGAAAAGCCCGCCCCGGTGGGGGTCCTTTTTCTGATGTAGTGTCCTCTGGGAAAACGACCATAACTTTTGATCCGGAAAGAGTTATGAGGCCTGTCACCTATCAAATCGAAGATATCGTCGAGATCTACAACTTTAATGCTTTAAGAATTGAGAAAAAACGGACGTATTTAGGTCGAAATTAGGCCGGAAGTGACTGCTATGCAAATGGCCACCCAAAATAGTGACGTTCAACGTTTGTTGGTACAAAGATCATAACTCTTGCATCCGAACTCCAATTGGAATGATTCAAGATGTTCTGGAAAGCTAAGAAGAAGCTCTAAAATATAATCTAAGTTCCAAGCCAAAAACATGAAATAAACATGAAAGTCCAAATGATGTCCTTCCTTTTGCTTTTCTTTGTATTTTCATACCAATTCTTTGCGATTTCATCTCCCAAGCATATAATCTACAAAAAATAACACAAAATGCATGAAAAGTAACTAAGAAACATGAGATTAAGCAACTAATTCAAGTAACAGATACCGAATAAGTAGGTATAAAACCTACTTATCAAATACCCCCAAACTTAAACCTTTGTTTGTCCTCAAGCAAAAACACAAAACAACAATGCTATGCAATGAAATTAATCTACATGCCTACGAATCCAGCAGTAATGAAAAAAAAAGTCTATTCAATCGACCTCAGCAAAATCAAGTAAACATGATAATACAACATATCAAAACGCATCAGTAATTTCTCAATCAATCATCAAATCTTAAACCGTTATTACTGATATAGTGCGTGTGTGCTCAACATCCATGATAACTGATATAATGCTAAATACAACACATAATAGATCTCTTTAAAGGCATCATACAGTGCAAACTCATAAAATTCAGGAACAAGCTAAATCCAACAAAATTCAAACATCCACCGCGTTCAAGAGTCCAATCCGAGATATTTATGCTTTACTTTGCATTACGGGGCTTTTTTTTTGCTCTTTTCCCGTCTTATTACTATTTTTTCTTTTATTTATTATTATATATATTTTTTTCTTTATCATGACTGTGCAATGTCTCATTCCATTAAGCTAACAGTACTACCCCTTAGCGAGCTTTCGACCATCGACTCCCAGACCATAAAGACCTTAGGGCGCTAGGTGTAAAGACACTCCCTCGGGCGTACTTGCTCAAGTAACAAAGGCCCCGAAACAAGACTAGCCGCGGTATTTTTTTGTTTTCATCATTTTTTTTCTTTTTTTTTCTTTTTAAAGCTTATATATCCCAAATATTTCCCACAAAACTTAAGTTTTTGTCTAAATTTAGTCATCTCCGCCTTTTCATGACTTTCATTCATTCACACTAGTATTATCCTTAAGAAGTCAATTATGTATCAATTTATACTTAATCAGTCAACAAAGTTGTCTCTAACGTGCTATCCTTGATTATAACAGTTTCAAACAGGAAAAGATCCAATTCATAACACGCAAAATCACGTCAAAACTCTAATAATTAGTACTATACTTGTCTACTCAATTCTAATTTCATCATTGGCCAAAATAAACTTAAACTATCTAACAACTGGATTCATGCAAATGAACATGGTAACTAACTAATATTTTTGAAATTTTAATTTTTGATTTATTTTTGATTTTTTAACAAGAAACTACATATAATGTTATTCAAACTATACTACTATACAACTACTTATGCAGTTGTACTACATGAATGCAAACCTAATGAACCTAAACTAAATTAACAACATATGCAAAAAAACATAACATAAACATGAAACTAAACTAAACTCTAAACTAATTAACTCCCCCAAACTTAACAATTACAATGTCTTCATTGTAAAATAAAGCATGAAGTGGACGAGCACTTCTCTGTAATCATTTAAGCTTGTGGTGATGTTGGCGGCGATGATCATTTTTCTATCAATTGAACCTCCAATACCCTCAATGAAGAGAGACAACATGGATTAGATTATAAGAGAACTTAATAAGCAAATTAACTCCTAAATTTTTGACGAACTAATAGTACTAATTAAACTAGTAAAACATATAAATATAAAAATTCCTGGGTTGCCTCCCGGTCAGCGCTTGATTTACAGTCTTTCAGTTTGACTTTGTCTTGTCAAAGTTATCCAATTCCTCTTCGAAAGTTGAGGAACCCTCCATCCATCAGAAATAATGTAGCTTTTGGTAGGTTCCCATTTGTGATAGCCATTGCATTAAAGTCACCTAGCATGCTTTGTTTAGATAAGATCACATTCAAGAACGTCCAACATCTAGGTGTTTTCTCCATTGTGTCTGTGAATAAATTCTGGCATTGAAGCTTGTCAGACACAACAATCTCTTCTATTATCTTCTCCAACTCATCGCACCATGGCTTTGAAGTTGTACTCGCTTTTACGTCACAAGGAGTATTGCTGACGACATGACTACCTAGCGGACAAGGTTTTGCAAATCTAATCGGATCCTTGAACCTTGGTGGAGAAGGCACTTGAGGAATTAATAACATCGGCTCATCCTCATTAGTACTCATAGTTAGTTCTTTACCGACCTTGTTTTCATTATCCCCACTTGTCTCCTCTTTTTCAACATCTCGTGGCTCATCCAGTTGTAGATTTGGCTCGGGCACTTCATCAATCTCGGAAACCTCGTCATAACACCAATTGTTTTGAGGACAGTTGTTCAGGGCTTTGAGTGTTTGATCCATCTGGTTCTGCAGATTTTGAATTGATATCTCTTGATTCTGAATTGACCGCTCTTGATTAATCCTCCTCTCCTCATTTGATGCTACGAACTTGGACAACAAATCCTCCAACCTTGAATTATCTTTCTCAGTCTCGGAAGCCATGTATTGAGGACCATTGGTTGAGGTAGTGACGAGTTGTTCCATCCAATTAATAAAATTTTGGGTTGACAACTCTTGGCTAATCCTCATCTCCTCTAGGTTTTCTATGCCCTTCAATATTACATCCCTCGAATTTGGTTTTTCTTCTTGTGGCAATGGAGGTGGACATGAAAATTCTGGTGTGTATGTTGGATTTAGAGCGTAGTATTGGTCTTCATAAGTATAGCTCCATGATGAATCCGGGTGATACCCCCAAACTTGATGATAATTAGCATATGTATAATCGTTGAGGTATTCACCACCGTGTTGTCCCGGCTCAAACCTAACGGTGCATTGATGCCTCAGATGATTACCAGCACAATAATTGCAATTAATTGATATCCTTCGATTACGTTGGGATACAACAATGTCAACCTCCTCGAAAGTGTCTCAAGCTGTGCTGATAATGCAGAAAATGCATTGAGATCATCCATCCCCGCTCCCCTTGGCTGAGTCATTCTCGTATACGTCCATTGATAATTAAATTCCGCCATGGTACCTGAAAAGAAAGAAAAATAGGAAGATAATTAAATAAAAAGGAAAAAAACGTTTAAATTAAGACTAATTTGATTGAAGCTAATATTAGCAAAAATATATTAACTAATTCCCTGGTAACAGCGTCAAAAACTTGTTGGGTAAAATCTAATTACGCACAACACGCAAGTATACGTGGTCAACAAGTAATAAAGTGAAAGTAGAGTATCGTTCCCACGAGGAATTATTTAATAAAAATCACCAAGTACTAACCCGTAACCAACTCAATCTTATTTAAACGAATGAATTTTAATTAATAAGTAAACTAATTCTAATTACCACTAGTTAAATTAAGATTACGGAGATTTAAGATCACAACTTCACTTATTGCTTCATTTAAGTTAACACACTTCTCATTAATTATTCAATATCCTGAATTGTTAATCAAGAATACTAAAGTAGATAAAACCACCTCTCGATGCATAATACCCATACTCACTTAAATCAAGAGATGATAGAATTAAGCAAGACACCCTAATTAACTATTCCACTATATCTCTATGTGAATTACAATTAAAAAGGATTTAAAGCACAAGTTCTCTATAAGATTACATATGGCATAAATGCATATCTCTATCCTAAACACGAATCATGAATTCCATCTATGCAGAAATCACAAACACATGCTATCATGATCAAATCTAAATCTATACTTCATCTCTCGAGTTCATATAGATTATCACGGTAATTGTTAGCTAGGAAATTAAGCAATTAAGTCCAAATCACAATAGACAATCCTCACAATAGAACATAATAATTGATAGCGAAGAATATTAAAATAAACTACACAATAAAATCCATTGTAATCTCAAACAAAGAATTAGTTCATGATTATTGAATTAAAACTAAGAATCCACAATTGAATAATCAGTAAAAGATAAAGATAGAAGAAGATAAGAAGATAGAATCTATTGTCTGTAGATTTGAAGCTCCCTCCTTGCTCCTACTTTGAATCTTCAATGGTCTCTAAGTTGCTTCAATCACCAAATCTCATAAGAACTAGTGTTTTTATCTAATATACTCTTATCTAATCTAAAGAAATCCTTCTCTCCACTAATCCTTGTGATTCTCCTCCTTTTATAAGTCTCTTTATATGTCTTTAAGTCCTCTTGGAAGTCATTGAGTCAATCAGATCGAACCAATCCTTCTTAGACTCAAATTTGGCCAAAAAACGTCTTTTCTGCGTGTACCCCCGCCCCGGCGGGGTTTATACACTAAATAGGCCCGCCCCGACGGGGGTCCCTACTGTTTTGCAGTTGGTATGCCCGCCCCGGCGGGGGTTTTGTGAAGGAAAAGCCCGCCCCGGTGGGGGTCCTTTTTCTGATGAAGTGTCCTCTGGGAAAACGACCATAACTTTTGATCCGGGAAGAGTTGCGAGGCCTGCCACCTATCAAATCAAAGATATCGACGAGCTCTACAACTTTCATGCATTATAAATTGAGAAATAACGGATGGATGAAGGTCAAAATTAGGCCGGAAGTGACTGCTATACAAATGGCCACCCAAAACAGTGACGTTCAACGTCCGTTGGTACAAAGATCATAACTCTTGCACCCGAACTCCGATTGGAATGATTCAAGATGTTCCGAAAAGCTAAGAAGAAGCTATACAATATAATCTAAGTTCCAAAGCCAAGAACATGAAATAAATATGAAAGCCCAAATGATGTTCGGATTGCTTTTCTTTGCGATTTCATACCAAGCATATAATCTACAAACGAACACAAAATACATGAAAAGTAACTAAGAAACATGAGATTAAGTAACTAATTTAAGTAACAGATACCGGATAAGTAGGTATAAAATCTACTTATAAAATACCCCCAAACTTAAACCTTTGCTTGTCCTCAAGCAAAAACACAAAACAACAATGCTATGCAATGCAACTAATCTTCATGCCTACAAATCCAGTAGTAATGAAAAAAACAAGTCTATTCAACCGACCTCAGCGAAATCTGTAACGTCCACGAATTTGAAACTCCTTATTAATTAAATATGTGATTTAATCTTAATGAGTTAGCTTTGTGAGTTATTTAAACCTTAAGTGGTTATGTGAATTTATGAAATGATTAAAGGGAGTCATTAATAGTTGATTTAAATTAGTGGACTAACCCTAAGATTCGAATATCAAAGACTTGATAAGAGTATTAATTAAATATTCAATTTATTTGAATATAGTAGCAATGAGTTAAACACATTGATTAATTTGCAATTATGAGTAATTAATTGATAATGTGTTAATTAATAATTATTATGAATAAATAATAATTATTGTGTAATAGATTAATAGGTTATAAAATGATTATATGTTTACTTGATTAATTTGTACAATATAGTAAACCTTTATTATATGGTAGCTAACTATATATTTTATATAGTACAAGGTGGCACATTAATAGGTATATATTATATATATATATATATATAAAGGCTATGTAGTATGAGTTATTTGCATTCATGTGAGTTGCATAATAATATTGTTATATGATATGAAGTGTGTGGGTAAAAATTCATGTATACCCTATTGACATATAATAATATCAATTGTTAAATTAATAATGATTTCATTAAGTTATTAGGATGATAACAGTCATGGTAATAGAAAATGTACATGAATTATATGTATATACACTACTTGATATCTTGTAATTGGGAAATACATTGTATGCTCTTTTAAATCATTATAACCTATGTTATGTGAGATGAATTGTGCATACATAATTTATAACCAAAGTATATATTATGTATATTATGTATTAGCCAAGTGTGGCATTTCATTTCTTTTGCAAATGCTGAGTTTTGCTCCTTGTCCCAAAATTTGTGGCACAAAGGTATAATTAATAGTAACCTAAAACTAATTTACGTATTTTCCAAATGGGCTAAGCATTGGTAATGATTTCTAGGCCAATGGCTATAAGGATGGTTGGTATTGAGTTGTTTAACCACTCTCTAGTAACCATTGTTTTCCTCCTTTACACCATGAGCTCAACCTTAGTGCAATGTCATTATCTAGTCCAAGTTTCCATTATAAATAGAAGCTTCAATTACAATTTTTGGTTGCTTGCAATTCTAAGTTGAGTAGTTCTAAGTTGTTGAGCATATTGTAGAATCATACTCAGTGTGTGAGGAGTCCATTTCAAGCCTAACAAGGTATAAACTCTAATTATGTTCTTAGTTGGGAATTGTCAAATTCCTAGGAATTTCTTGAATTCCTTGTTAATCAATGTGAGTTATCATGCCATGATATGTTTATGATATATGTCTACATGTTTGAAGTCTTAATTGATTGTTTGGAGCATGTTTAAACTAAAAAGGGATCAAAGTGGTTAAGGCTCGATGAAGCAGATTCTCGCTTACTATCTACGATGCGATGCAGTACTTAGTAGCAGCTACGCCGTAACCCAAAATCAATTACATCTCCAAGACGGCGCAATGCCACTTATATTGTACTAGGGTGCAACTTGATTCTGCAGTACCTCGAACCAGATTCTTTGGTTTCGCTTGTGATATATGTTACTAAATTGATGTTATGACTTAGATATATACCTATAGAGGAGTATAACATGTTATGTAAAGCTTTGTATGTGATATGAAGTAATCAACTTGGATTAGTAAGAAAGTTGTAGCAAAACTTAATGTTTTCAAAACTAACTTTGTAGAAAACTTGTGTTCACGAGTTCTAAACTTACGAGACTATATATATGACTGATTTGGAACCTAAATGAACATGATATGTGATCCATAGATATTGTATCCATGACCAACTTGACAAGCTTTGTGCTAGAACTTGGTTTGAAAAGAAAAGCTTAGTTAAGACTAATGAACATGAACGCTAAAAGATTTAGATTCTGATCTTGAAAGGAGGTTATCATAACTTAACTCCTCATGATTTGAGTTATAAAGTTGTCTTGTATGTGTATATTGCATCATTTCATGCTAAAAAGATTTCAAAGACAACCTTGGACATATTTTTAAACATAAGTTGCATATTATGTGAGTACTTAGATACTAAAGTAGTAAGATGTCATGTTATCACTATAATACTCTTATACATGATATATATGTACTGAGCATGATGGTTACATGATTTTTATGTTAATGACATATAAATTGGAAGCTAAAACTTGAAGTAATGAACTCAAGTATGATCAGGTGTTATATATGAAACTCTATCATGCATGTATGTTAAATGGTATGTGTGATTAGTGTGTTAGAGTTGAATTGAAGTCGAGAGACCTGCATTCAAACTGGTGCGGCCAGGGGCAGCAGCATGTCTTGCTGTAGATCCTAGGCTAGACCCCAGCGCAGCAATTCTTGTAAATCCTGCGATCTTGCCAAGATTCTGCTTTTGGTTCTGAAATTTAAGGCATGCTTACATGATCTCTTTATCTGGTAATATATGAACGATGTGCCATATAATGTGTTGAGAAGCATGCTATGTGATGACTTGATTCTTTTAAGTATAGACTCGTATTAGTTTACACATACTAATTGAAAGGACCAACTTGTTAATGTTAGGTTATTTCAACGCGAGTTAGTTAAAGCTAGTATTATATTGTAGCTGAGCAAACAGGCAAGTATCCTAAACCCTTGCATTACTTTAATTAATGCATATTGTAAGCAAGTATCTAAACCTTACGCACTACCTTTATTTTGTGCAAATAGGTATATGTTTATGCAAGTTCTTGGAACCCTACTTTTATTGAGCAAGTTCCTTGAACCCTACTTTTATTGAGCAAGTTCCTTGAACCCTAATTTTGTTAAACAAGTTTCCCTGAACTTACCCTAAATTATATTGAGCAGGTTATTGTGGAATTGAAAGTTATTCGTTTAAGCTTGAACTTTATTTCCAAGCATGATTATTAAGTGGGTTAATTCCCTTACAATTATTACACATCGATATTATCGACATTCGCACTTAGTGCACTTGAATTCGTACAGTCTTGGACTTGTACATTATTTAAAGTTCTATAATTCTTGAACTGTGTCAGATAGAGTCTGAACCTTTGTTCGGTCAGATAAGTATACGAAGTTTTATAAAAGCTATCCCAACCAATTGATGGTAAGGATTCTTAGACTAAATGAACACCCTTCTTATGATAGGGGAGTACCCCAGGTATCTAATATAAGATACAAAGAACAGATTTAAATATTATGCATATACATGGTGTACGCGAGGCTAATCCCCTCAAGTACTTATTCTGTAGCCAGTAACCAAAGGGTCAAGTAATTATTGATTCCATTGGAGTATTATAGTTCAAAGTCTACTTGACTAGCAGTTATTCTAAAAGCAATTATTATCTTTGCTTCTAATATTCATATTGTTGAATCCTTCATATATTCATATTGTTGAATTCCTTATCAGATATTTTCCTTTCATCATGATATATCCTTATTGTTGTATTTAAACTTGTTGAGCAAACGCGTTGCTCATCCTTGCTATATCATGAATTATATTGCAGCTAAGCCCGAGACCTCAGGAAAGGACAAGGGTAAAGGAAAGATGTAGGATAGTCGCCAGGAGCAGACTTTACTATATGTCTACTTTAAATTATTGTTATGTAATGTGAACCCTAATTATTAATTTAGAGTGTGTTTGTAAGATTGTATTAAGGTTATCGAATCTTGGGACTAGTAATACCTTTTGAATGAACGACGTACATTTATTATATTCCGCATTTTAGTTATCGTATGTTATTTAGAGGTGGATGTTAGTATTTTATCATGATCACCGAACCGGGGTCAGAGGACCCGGATTTGGGGCTGTCACAAAATCAAGTAAACATGATAATACATCATATCAAAACTCATCAATAATTTCTCAATCAATCATCAAATCTTAAACCGTTATTATGGATATAGTGCGTGTGTGCTCAACATCCATGATAACTGATATAATGCTAAATAAAACACAATTGATCTCTTTAAAGGCATCATACAGTGCAAACTCATAAAATTAACGAACAACCTAAATCCAACAAATTTCAAACATCCACCAAGTTCAAGAGTCCAATCCGGGATATTTATGCTTTACTTTGCATTACGAGGGCTTTTTTTTTGCTCTTTTCTCGTCTTATTATTTTTTTTCTTTTATTTATTATTATATATATTTTTTTCTTTATCATGACTGTGCAATGTCTCATTCCATTAGGCTAACAGTGCTACCCCTTAGCGAGCTTTTGACCAACAACTCCCAGACAATAAAGACCTTAGGGCGCTAGGTGTAAAGATACTCCCTCGGGCATACTTGCTCAAGTAACAAAGGCCCCGAAACAAGACTAGCCCCAGTATTTTTTTGTTTTCATCATATTTTTTCTTTTTAAAGCTTATATATCAACACTTTCCCCCCCAAACTTAAGTTTTTGTCTAAATTTAGTCATCTCTGCCTTTTCATGTCTTTCATTCATTCACACTAGTATTATCCTTAAGAAGTCAATTATGTATCAATTTATACTTAATCAATCAACAAAGTTGTCTCTAACGTGCTATCCTTGATTATACCAGTTTCAAACAGGAAAAGATCCAATTCATAACACACAAAATCACGTCAAAACTCTAATAATTAGTACTATACTTGTCTACTCAATTCCAATTTCATCATTGGCCAAAATAAACTTAAACTATCTAACAACTAGATTCATGCAAATGACCATAGTAACTAACTAATATTTTTGAAATTTTGATTTTTGATTTATTTTTTTTATTTTTTATTTTTTAACAAGAAACTTCATATAATGCTATTCAAACTATACTACTATGCAACTACTTATGCAGTTGTACTACATGAATGCAAACCTAATGAACCTAAACTAAATTAACAACATATGCAAAATAACATAACATAAACATGAAACTAAACTAATTAACTCCCCCAAACTTAACAATTACAATGTATTCATTGTAAAATAAAGCATGAAGTGGACGAGGACTTCCCTATAATCATTTAAGCTTGTGGTGATGGTGGCGTTGGTGGCGACGATCATTTTTCTATCCATTGAACCTCCAATACCTGCAATGAAGAGAGACAACATGGATTAGATTATAAGAGAACTTAATAAGCAAATTAACTCCTAAGTTTTTTACGAACTAACAGTACTAATTAAACTACTAAAACATATAAATATAAAAATTCTTAGGTTGCCTCCCAGTCAGCGCTTGATTTACAGTCTTTCAACTTGACTTTGTCTGGTCAACGTTATCCAATTCCTCTTCGAAAGTTGAGAACCCTCTATCCATCAGAAATAATGTAGCTTTTGGTAGGTTCCTATTTGTGATAGCCATTGCATTAAAATCACCTAGCATGCTTTGTTTAGATAAGATCACATTTAAGAACGTCCAACATCTAGGTGTTTTCTCCATTATGTCTGCGAATAGATTATGGCATTGAAGCTTGTCAGACACAACAATCTCTTCTTCTATCTTCTCCGGCTCATTGCACCATGGCTTCGAAGTTGTACTCGCTTTTACGTCACAAGGAGTATTGTCGACGACATGACTACCTAGCGAACAAGGTTTTGCAAATCTAATCAGATCCTTGAACTTTGGTGGAGAAGGCACTTGTGCAATTAATAACATCGGCTCATCCTCGTTAGACTCATAGTTTGTTCTTCACCGACCTTGTTTTCATTATCCCCACTTGTCTCCTCTTTTTTAACATCTCGTGGCTCATCCAGTTATAGATTTGGCTCGGGCACTTCATCAATCTCAGAAACCTCGTCATAACACCAATTATTTTGAGGACAGTTGTTCAGGGCTTTGAGCATTTGATCCATCTGGTTCTGCAGATTTTGAATTGATATCTCTTGATTCTAAATTGACCGCTCTTGATTAATCCTCCTCTCCTCATTTGATGCTACAAACTTGGACAACAATTCCTCCAACCTAGAATTATCTGTCTCAGTCTCGGAAGCCATGTATTGAGGACCATTGGTTGAGGTAGTGACGAGTTGTTCCATCCGATTATTAAAATTTTGGGTTGGCAGCTCTTGGCTAATCCTCATCTCCTCTAGGTTTGCTATGCCCTTCAATATTACATCCCTCAGATTTGGCTTTTCTTCTTGTGGCAATGGAGGTGGACATGAAGATTCCGGTGTGTATGTTGGATTTGGAGCGTAGTATTGGTCTTCATAAGTATAGCTCCATGACAAAGCTGGGTGATACCCCCAAACTTGATGATAATTAGCATATGTATAATCGTTGAGGTTTTCATCACCGTGCTGTCCCGGCCCAAAACTAACGGTGCATTGATGCCTTAGATGATTACCAGCACAATAATTGCAATTAACTGCTATCATTCGATTACGTTGGGTTACAACAACGTCCAACCTCCTCGAAAGTGTCTCAAGCTGCGCTGATAATGCAGAAAATGCATTGAGATCATCCATCCCGCTCCCCCCTTTGCTTTGAAGTCATTCTCAGATATCTGCCATTGATAATTAAATTCCGCCATGGTACCTGAAAAGAAAGAAAAATAGGAAGATAATTAAATAAAAAGGAAAAAAATGTTTAAATGAAGACTAATTTGATTGAAGCTAATATTGGCAAAAAAATATTAACTAATTCCCCAGCAACGGCACCAAAAACTTGTTGGGTAAAATCTAATTACGCACAACACGCAAGTATACGTGGTCAAAAAGTAATAAAGTGAAAGTAGAGTATCGTTCCCACGAGGAATTGTTTAATAAAAATCACCAAGTACTAACCCGTAACCAACTCAATCTTATTTAAACGAATGAATTTCAATTTCTAAGTAAACTAATTCTAATTGGGATAAGGTCCAAAAATGCCCCTGACATTTTTCTCAATGTCTACCGAGCACCCTATACTTTTTTTGTCCAAAAATACCCTTAACGTTATAATTTTGGGTCATTCGTGCCCCTACCGTTAACAACTGTGACAACTAGACTAACATCTGTCCAAATTGATTACGTGGCAGTCACATGGACATACTAAAATTACTAATTAAAAAATATTAAATACTAATTAAAAAATATACTAAAATACTAATAAAAAATACTAAAATACTAATTAAAAAAATACTAAAATACTAAAAAAATTAAAAAAAAATACTAAAATAATAAAATTCAAATTATTTTGTTAATTAAAAAATACAAAAATACTAAAATTATTTTACTAAATATTAGTATTATATACTTTTTACTTTTTACTAAATATTAGTATAACATATCAAATTTTACTAAATATTTAGTATTAAATTTTACTAAAATACTTAATTTGCTAAAATTTAACGTAATTTTTATTTCTATTACTAACTTTTTTTTACTAAAATACGAATATATTTAGTATTATATTTTACTAAAATTTAACGTTAAATTTTTTTCAATTACTAACTTTTTTTTTACAATTTAATGTTAAATTTTGTAAATTCAGATTTTAGTAAAATATAATACTAAATATATTCGTATTTTAGTAAAAACAAATTTAGTAATTGAAAAAATTTAACATTAAATTTTAGTAAATTCAGTATTTTAGTAAAATATAATACTAAATATATTAAGTATTTTAGTAAAAAAAAAAAAAAGTTAGTAATATAAAAAAATTTAACGTTAAATTTTAGTAAATTAAGATTTTAGTAAAATATAATACTAAATATTTAGTAAAATTTGATATATTATACTAATATTTAGTAAAAAGTAAAAAGTATATAATACTAATATTTAGTAAAATAATTTTAGTATTTTTTAATTAACAAAATAATTTGAATTTTAGTATTTTAGTATTTTTTAGTATTTTTTAATTAGTATTTTAGTATTTTTTATTAGTATTTTAGTATATTTTTAATTAGTATTTAGTATTTTTAATTAATATTTTAGTATGTTCATGTGGTCGCTTACGTAATCAATTTGGATGGATGTTAGTCTACAGTTATGCATAAATTGTTAACGATAAAAGGCAACAAATGACCCAAAATTATAACGTTAAGGGTATTTTTGGACAAAAAAAGTATAGGGTGCTCGGTAGACATTGGGAAAAATGACAGGGGCATTTTTGGACCTTATCCCAATTCTAATTACCACTAGTTAAATTAAGATTACGGAGATTTAAGATCACAACTTCACTTATTGCTTCATTTAAGTTAACACACTTCTCATCAATTATTCTCTATCCTGAATTGTTAATCAAGAACACTAAAGTAGATAAAACCGCCTCTCGATGCATAATACCCATACTCACTTAAATGCACAGATGATAGAATTAAGCAAGACACCCTAATTAACTAATCCATTATATCTCTATGTGAATTACAATTAAAAAAGATTTAAAGCACAAGTTCTCTATAAGATTACATATGGTGTAAAGGCATATCTCTATCCTAAACACGAATCATGAATTCCATCTATGCAGAAATCACAAACACATAATATCATGATCAAATCTAAATCTATATTTCATATCTCGAGTTCATATAGATTATCACGGTAATTGTTAGATAGACAATTAAGCAATTAAGTCCAAATCATAATAGACAATCCTCATAATAGAACATAATAATTGATAGCGAAGCATATTAAAATAAACTACACAATAAGATCTATTGTAATCTCAAACAAAGAATTAGTTCATGATTATTAAATTAAAACTAAGAATCCACAATTGAATAATCATTAAAAGATAAAGATAGAAGAAGATAAGAAGATAAAATCTATTGTCTGTAGATTTGAAGCTCCCTCCTTGCTCCTACTTTGAATCTTCAATGGTCTCCAAGTTGCTTAATCTCCAAATCTCATAAGAACTAGTGTTTTAATCTAATCTACTCTAATATAATCTAATGAAATCCTTCTCTCCTCTAATTCTTGTGATTCTCCTCTTTTTATAAGTCTCTTTATATGTCTTTAAGTCTTCTTGGAAGTCCTTGAGTCAATCGGATCGAATCAATCCTTCTTAGACTCAAATTTGGCCAAAAATGTCTTTTTTGCGCGTACCCCCACCCCGGCGGGGGTTTATACACTAAATAGGCCCGCCCCGGCGGGGGGTCCCTACTATTTTGCAGTTGGTATGCCCACCCTAACGGGGGTTTTGTGAAGAAAAAGCCCGCCCTGGCGGGGGTCTTTTTTTTTATGAAGTGTCCTCTGGGAAAATGGCCATAACGTTTGATCTGGGAAGAGTTGCGAGGCCTGCCACCTATCAAATCGAAGATATCGACGAGCTCTACAACATTCATTCTTTAAGAATTGAGAAATAATGGACGGATGAAGATCTAAATTAGGCTGGAAGTGACTGCTATGCAAATAGCCACCCAAATACACTGAACGTGAGCTCCGATTGGAATGATTCAAGATGTTGCAGAAAGTTAAGAAGAAGCTCTACAATATAATCTAAGTTCCAAGCCAAGAACATGAAATAAACATGAAAGCCCAATGATGTCCGAATTACTTTTCTTTACGATTTCATGCCAATTCTTTGCGACTTCAGCTCCCAAGCATATAATCTACAAAATGAACACAAAATGCATGAAAAGTAACTAAGAAACATGAGATTAAGCAACTAATTCAAGTAACAGATACCAGATAAGTAGGTATAAAATCTACTTATCAATACCCAAGTAGAACCATGACTTAAAGAAAAATTTATTTCAATCATGAACAAAATTATATTTGTAACCGAAACTTCACTAAGCTTCTTCTGGTTAGCCTCTGCAAGATGCTTCTCGCAGTTTCTTTCTAGTGTCCTGGCTTATTGCAGTGGAAGTAAACTTCTTTGCTATCTTTATCAGTTTTGTTCTTATTATCCTTTATTTTTTTTCTTTCTATTTACCTTATTAGAATCGTTCTTCTTTTAGAAGATCATTTGGCCCCTACCAGTAAGACTTGGTCTTTCTTTGTTGGAAAGTGACTCTTAACATTTTTCAACATGTTAAGAAAATCAGTGAGGCTGATATCTAGCTTGTTCATATGAAAAATTCACAACAATTGTGAAAGGAGTCCGAAATGACTGCAAGATCAAATCTTGACTCAACTCTCCATCCATGCCAAAATATGTCCTAATTATTCAATCAAATTGATCATGTTAAGGACATGTGTCTATACTGTAGTGTCGTTGGTCATTCTAGATCGGAAGAGCTTCTTAGATATCCGATATCTATCAGTCTTATTTTCCTCACCATCAACTACTTGATGTGTAGGAATATAGTAAGAGCATCCATAGTTTCATGCTGACGCTGAAGCTCGTTACTCATGGATGTGAGCATGATGCATTAAGCTAACTATGCATCATCTTGCCACTTTCTAAAAGTAACAATCTCTTCCTCAGTGGCTTTGTCTGCAACCATTACAAGGATAGACATATTAAGGACATAAGATAGCTTTTCAGCCATGAGAATTATTCTCAAATTCCTTTACCAATTCGTTTAATTTAGTCTGGTTAATTTAGCATCTAATATGCTTCGCGGTGATAGTAATTTTAGACATTGTAAAATTCTGTAAATGAATTTGTAATTAACAACGTTTTAGCATACATTCTTTTATTAACTACCAAAATAATTTAGGTCTTGTTTTAAATTGGTATCTCCCATTATTTTCATCAAACTATATTACCCTCACTTATATAGTTCAGCAAAATCTAATTAAAGATTTGCTAGTGAGAATAAGGATCCCATTTCAAATATATATAGCCTTGTGGTGACACAACAAACTGTATATAAATAAATAGGTAGACAACTCTTGTCAATTACATCATCATGTAACTCCTTTTATTTTGTCTCTTAGATTATTTTGATTAAGTGGTGACACATTCGAATCAAAATTATCTAAGTGAAGTCCAACCTAACACTTCCATATATTCAAAAAAGAAAAACATTGTCCTTGTGGTGACACAACATGACAACATTGTTTAATTTTCTTTATAAGCATCAAATGTGATAAAATTAACATCTCAACAAATTAAGATAAGTGTTGTGGTGACACAAAAAACTTATAATAATTAATTGATACTCTATTATTTTTTATCATGCTAGAAGGCGACGTTCGATATTCCAAATATCTTTGAACGCTTAAGACTTAATATAAATTATTTGAGGGATTTGTTATTATTTTGTCTCATCTTGTTTAGCGCGCATGAACACACACACACACACATATATATATATATATAATACGTGTCATATTAATTAACATGCAAAACATGTTTGCATAATATAATATATATATATATATAGTATAAACATGCACATATAGAATACAATATTCTACCTGGATTGATTATGAACTTTATTCTAGTTTGGTTCACTAGAGCCACCAAGTGAACCAAGAGGTCAAACTCAGGGTGCAAGATTTAAATTTAAATATAACTATTACACTTAAATCCAGGGCTCCTTTACAAACGGGTCTTCAAGCGCTCCTTGCTCCTTTATATCCAATTCTTCAAAATTAATTCTAACTATTTCTATTATAAAACTATTTAAAATAAATAGAAACCTTGATCAGCAGTCAAGGGAAAGTACATAGGAGGGAGATATAATTTACATTAAGAAAAAATTAGAGAAAACGAGGTACACATACCCCAGTTAATAAAACTCATACATTCATGCATCCAACTAAAATAAAATCCAATCACATTGGGCAATAATTCTTAATCAATCTCATTTATTATCATACACATCAAAATATGCATCAATAAATAAATTCATCTCATGAAAAAAAAAATATTCAATATATATATTGATATCGATTTAATGGGTAATTTTAATTAGCATAAAATCCAATTTTAAAACAAAATAAAGGAGACAAAATAAACTCCTTTATTTTTAATCAAAATCATAATGATTTTCTTTATTTTATTTTATCTAATTTTAAATAAAATAAACTCTTTTATTTTTAATCAAATTCACAAATCAAATAAACTCATTTATTTTAATTAACAAGGAATCCAATTTCAAGTACAAAATAAGCTCCTTTATTTTAACTTAAATTTGCTGGAAAAGTAAAATATGTTGAATCTATTCCTTATTAAAATTAAACACCTTTAATTTTAAGAAACATGGAATCATATTCCATATGTGAATAAACTCCTTTATTCTAGGAAACATTGAATCCTATTCTATATGTGAATAAACTATTTTATTCAAACAAAAGTGGAATTCAATTCTAAGTTAATATAAAATTTTTGAATAAACTCTTTTATTCAAACAAACATAGATTCCAATTCCAATTAAAATAAACAACTTTATTTTAATCCAATTCCAAATCAAAATAAACTCCTTTATTTTTAATTCGAATTCTTGAAAAAAACATTTAATTTAATTTTAATTAAAATAAATCTTTTATCTTAATAAAATCAAAATAAAAAATATATATTTATTTCTAGAGAGTGGTGCTAATCTCCAGAATCTATTTTTTTTAGTTCGCGAATTGTGCAGTTTTTCTCCAAAAACATTATTTTATACCAATAATTATGCCCAAAAAATTTGTTCCAAACGCATATTAACATATATATCGAATCTGAATAATTAAAAACTCGCATAAATGTTTGGCTCTGATGCCACTTTCTAGGTTTGAAATATTCATGAATGCAATCAAATTGCACAAAATAAGCAGAAACGTGATAAAATAGAGTTTTAAAATTTTACAAATAATATACCCAGATCATCCTTTATGCATAATTATTAATTAAACGAAAAGAAGAAGAACTTGAATTATACCCTTGAAGATTCGAGCTTCCTCAGGTACAAGTTCACCTTCAAATCCTTTTTTTGTTCAACTTGAATCCACCGGGTTTGATTCATTCATTTGATCAACGTTAGTCACCTAAGTGTTTGGTCTCTAGAGGTGATCCACCAAGGAAGAAGACGTATTCAAGAACAAGGGTGGTTGACTAAACCCTTATTTTCTATCTCTGTAGAAAAAGAGTGTACTCTCTAACAATTGGAATTACGTCATTTGATATCTGATATAAGTCTCCTCTTATATAGATATTAGTTAACCCTCTTATTATTATTAAAATAGGGTATTATTTAATTAATTAAACTCCTTTAATTAATTAGGCTCCCTAATCTTATTAGGGATAATTAATTAAACTCTTTTAATTAATTTGCCTCCTAATCTTATTAGGAATAAATGAGAGTACTTATATTAAATTAATTCCTAAATTTCTTTAGAAATTAAAATAATAATAATTGTAATAATATTAACAAGACTCCTCTTATTAATTTATATTTAATATTTCCAAAATTTTAAATAATAATAGTAAGCTATTTAATTTACTCTATCACCATAGATTAAATTAAATACACTTAACATATTATTACGATATGCAATTAACTTCTTAAATAATTATTCTTCCTTTTATGGTGTGACCATTTAGGTTCTTCATATTAAACCCATTGTGAATAAATAAATTAAAACAATTCTAATCTTATTTAACTAAAAAATTAAACTATTAATTTATTTAAATAAATAATATTTATTCAATAATAGGATAAGCCTCCTAGCGATTAATGACTTTCCGGATAATATAGATTTGAACATTAATCATAAAAGAACCTTTGAGTAAATAGTTACCGTGACAATTCAATCCTTCCATCATATCTGTCCCCCGATTAAATATAAGACATGGAATTACCGTCAAATCTTATTTTATTTAATTATATGTATTTCGATCCTTAAATGCACAACTCCAAATAATGCAAATTAGAAACTCCTTTTTAATTTCATTATGCCTAGACCAAGGACTACTAACTTGTCATTTATCGAATCACATAGGATATTTCTCTTCTTTTACTAGAAGCGGTAGATTCTTTATTGATCATACATTATCTCCATGTACAACTTATTATACCTAAGCATACCCTTTGATATACCCTAAGGGTCTTAAGGAATAAGTCAAAGTATAACTCATCATATACAAGATACTATGATAATCTCAAGTCTAAGGATCACTTGTACTATTATCACTACAAGAATTTCTATTGACAGACAAGTAAAACTCCATTAAGTATTCCTTAGTGAGTTACGTTCAGTGTATTTATTCTCCAATAAATATCTACATACTTGCTTTAGTGTCTCCACATAAATGATCATGAGATCAATCATCCTTATCCAATGAGCAAGCAACATATGTACAAATCTATCCGGATTCACTAATCCCCAATTTAGTAATCCAACGATTGGGAATTATTTTAGTTTTAAGCTTTCTAAGAATTTAGATCTCATTATAATGATCATTATCATTATTCTAAAAGCATTGTTTAAAATTATGGGTTTATCACATATAAGCAGCATCATGTAGATAATTAAAAAGCCTTCAATAAATTAGTACTTTTTATTAATAAATAAATAAGATTGTTACAAAGTATATGTTTTATCATCAAACATGATTGTCTTGTGTGAATACTAATTTCATTTGATACATGAATATCATTCTTGAATTTTACTCCACAATTAGTTATCATGTTGACAATTTGGACATTCTTGAACTATGGATAAATTGAATTATAAATCTCTAAATATTTATCCTTGATCCCACTTGATTAATTCCTTATATCATTGTCATCATCCTCATGCTTATGTTGTGGTAAAAGTTATCTTTGGCCCGTAGTGCATAGATGGACTGTTGATTGGTATGATTATGACCAAAAAAGTTTGTATTGGTATAATCATGACCTGTAATGTTACAGACAAATGATGTGGTGAAAGTCCTCTTTGGCCCGTAGTGCATAGATGGACAGTTGTTTGGCATGATCATAACCACTGGTGATACTAACGAATATCCTTGGCCCATAGTGCATGGATAATTCAATGATGTGAAATGTTTATTGATTGGTATTACAAGAATAAAATATTGATGATAGATTTTTAAACCATAGAAGATAGTAGACATCATTCTCTACTTGACTCTTTTAATGGATTGTTGTTTCCGTTACAGTTGTTGATCTAAACTTGTTGTCTATTGTATTCTATCAGATTTTTCCATGTTGAGGACTAAGGAAAATTTGTTTTATATTATCTTAGTCATAATATTCTTTATTGGGCTAGTTGAGCTCACCCTTTTCCTTTTGGTTCCATTGTTCTTCTCAGGAGGCGATAATATAGCTAGGACTAGTCGGGGAGTGGAGTAATGGTTCAAGATGGTTTTTATAGCAGTCCTCACTATTTTGTAAAATAGTGTAACAATAATTATAATGAGGACTTTATTTAAGTTTGGATATTGTCTACGAGACAATATTTATTTTAAAACTCAGCTATTGTGTTGTATTATTTTGCACGACAGTTATATAAATGAAGTTTGTATTTAAATTCTATACCATGTATTTGATGACTCAGAATTAGTTGTATGGACCTATTCTGGGGGTGTCACAGTTGGTATCAGAGCTTAGGGATATGATCTCTGGTGGAGATCTGAGGTTAGAACCAGGAGGGGAGAGACGAGTAAAACCTTTACTAGTATGTCCTACCTAAGATTATTTGTTATTTAATTGGTCGATCAGGATATAGGAATAATATATGGCATGTCAATTTCTTTAAATAACCCTTGTTTTGTGGCAGTACTTGAGAATGACATCTAAATTTTTTGAGATAAGCAATGGAGCTCATGCGACCATTGAGACACCACCAATCAATAATCAGGATAATGTGCATCAAGAAGGTAATAATCCTCCAGAAAACAACAACACCGATCAAATGATGAACACCGAGATATTTAGGAGCTTTCTACAATTTATGCAACACCAAACGAGAGAGACTCCTGTTCAAAATGCAGGTGGAAACAATGGCAACTCACGGTTGGTTACTGCTAAATAATTCAAGGAGTTGGGACCACCGGAGTTTTTGGGAAAGCTAGAGCCACTTAAGGTAGAGGCATGGATTAAGCAGATTACCAAGACATTTGATGTCTTGGGATGCACTGAAGAGCAAAAGGTTCCCTTCGCCACCTTTATGTTGCGCAGAAAGGCAAATTACTGGTGGAAATCTATAAAACGTACGCATTTGTCCTCACTTAAGATGTCTTGGGAGAAGTTCCAAGAATTGTTCAACGACAAGTACTTTCCAGAAAGTATTCGTCACATAAAGGAGGTGAAATTCATCAAGCTGGAACAGAATAATATGATCGTATCACAATACGCGGCAAAGTTTGCGGAGTTATCTCGGTTTGCATCTAATTTGGTAGATAATGAGGAGCGTATGACGCGAATGTTTTTGCGAGGTTTGAAGCCCGAAATTCGTCAATATCTCATTTCTCACAAACTTTGTTTATATTCAGATGTTGTAAATAGGGCTCAGTTATTGGAGCGCAATAATGAGTTAGCCTAACCAAAAGATAGCAGCCGGCAAAACGATAGTGGTCATACCAGTGGCAATAGTCATTGAAGCGATGATAACAAACGTGGAGGAAATCATTATGCCAGAAATGGTAACCACTTCGGTGGTAATCCTGGCCAAGATAATAGAAGAAATGAGTCAAGTGGAAGTTTTAAAAAGAGAAGGTTCAATAATGATGGTAAGACAGCAGCACCAGCTGTGAGTCTCCCTCGTCTGATTTTGCATGAACTGCAAAAAGCTTCTAAACATCACATCATTAATCATTTGATCGGTGGTGTTATTTGTGACGCCCCCAAAATAGGTATACATCACCCATCCTGAGTCGCCAAATACATGGTACAAAATTTAAATACAACTTTATAATACAACTGTCGTGTAGAATACGACAAGACATAATTGAGAGTTTTAATACGAATATTGTCTTCTAGACAGTATTCAACTCAAATGGAGTCCTCAATACATTTATTACCACACTATTTCATGGAATAGTGAGGACTACTAATGCTATCATCTAGACCGTCACTCCGTTCCCCTACTAGTCCCGGCTACGTTCTCATTTCTTGAAGAGAACAATGAAAGCAAAAGGGTAAGCTCAACTAGCCCAGTAAGAAATATTATGACTAAGATAATGCAGAATAATTTATCGTTAGCCTTCAACAGTGTTAAACTGATAAAATATAACAAACATCAAGTTTAACTCCAGCGGAACAAGCAATCCATTAGAAGAGTCAAGTAGAGAATAAAATCTACTATCTTCTATGATTTAAAAGGTTTTTCATCACTTTTATCGCTGGGACTCAGCTTAATAAATAATCCACATCATCAATGCACTACGGCCAAGGATATTCATTAGTATCACGACCACAAATTATCCATGCACTACGGGCCAAGGATATTCATATTTTCATCAATGGTCATGATCATACCAACAACTGTCCATCAATGCACTACGGGCCAATGAGGACTTTTACCACAACATTTGTAACATTACGGTCATGATTATACCAAATAATACCTGGTCATAATCATACCAAGTCCATCTATGCACTACGGGCCACAGATAACTTTCAACATAATATAAACATGAGGATGATGACAATGATATAAGAATTCAATAAAACAAGTTCAAGGATAAATTTTTAAGGATTTATAATTTAATTTATCCAGAAATCAATAACGTCTAAATTGTCAACATGATACTACTTTGTGGAGTAAAATTCAAGAATGCTCAGAAGAATATTTCCATGAAAAGATACTGGATGAAGCGTAAATATCAAGGATATTCCATTAATTTCATGGAGTATAGAAGCCAAAACTTTAACCAACTGAGTATAATAGAATATATGAAATCGCAAATGGATTTTTGTCCGCCATGCGGTAATCCACGTAGACAGATCATTTCCAGAATTTAATAAGGAAAGAATACGAAGGATCATTCACCATGCATGCGGTAATCCACATAGACAGGTTATTCAAACTGAATTATAAAGAATGGAACCAGGTTATGCGTAACCCGCACAAACAGGATATTCCAACAGAATAATAAAGAATGGAACCAGGTCATGTGTAACCCGCACATGCAGGATATTCCAACAGAATAATAAAGAATGGAACCAGGTCATATGTAATCCGCACAGACAGGATATTCCAACAGGATAATAAAGAATGGAATAACAACCCTTGCGAATATTGAAAGAAAATAACTCTCTTAATGAATACGAAAGAATAATACCCCTTACCTTAGCAGGAGATTGGATACTGCAATAGTGTAGTAACAGAATACTCTTCTTCTTTCTCTCTTATTCTCTCTATACTTTCTCTCTCTATAGCTTGAATGAATTGGTGGAAAATAATGAAGAAATGAGCTTCTATTTATAGGCTTGGCAGAGTAAGGGTAAAATAGTCTTTTCGCCATAATTTATGACATCATCGCTGACATCATCGATCATATTACAACATTGCTTACCTCATCCTCCGATGACATCATTGCTTACCTCATCGTCCGATGACATCATCGTTTGCATCATAGGAATTCAAATTCAATTTGTTCTCTTCCACCTCCTTTTACTTTTATACCATGAATTTACTATAATAATGCTACCATTGAAATTATAAAAAAACGTACTATTATATAATCACTTCATACTACTATAATGTAATATTATAATAATATATTTGAATAAATTATTTTATCAGAAAAGATAAAATATCAACTTTCAACAAATGTCACATGCTAAAAATTCCTCAGTTTAAATCCACTTCGAATAAATATTTTCTTATCATATATATTAATAATTAATTATTCACAAATAATATTACAAAATTACAATATTGACAACCAGGTCGTTCCCAGGGAACAGGGGGCTTTCCGATAAGGATTTCTCCCTATTGGCGCGCAATTAGGTGACCAAACCCCTTTCCTTGACAGAACTTTCTAGACATTGTCAATAATATAAATAATAATATTATTCAAATAATATGAATTATTGATTTGATAATTTGAAATACTGTGCAATGACAATTATTGAATCAATAATATAAAATATCAACATAGTAATTATTGAATCAATAAAATAAAGTATTGAATAGTAATTACTGTAACAATTATTGAGTAGTGACTTCTTACGTAAGCATCAATAATCCAAGATACTATACAATACCGTGTGCTACTATGCAACCACGCATATTACTGTACTTTTACCACCGGGTATTTCAACAGTTAACGGTAAAACTTTCACCGTTATTTTTATAAAAAGATAATTTTGTCATTTTCTAACTCCGATAATAATTCTGTTGTGGGGTCCACCAATGATTGTGTCGTCGTACGAATATTTCCAGACAAAAAGAATATTTCCCGACCAAACCAATATTTTATAGCAACTTGCTTACTTTACAAAATTTATAAATATTACCCACAACTATAACATTATAACAAATTCACACCTTAATATTCAAAAATGATATTAATAGAAAATTCATCTTTATTCATAAAAGTTTGGGTCTTACAACATCCCCTTCTTATGAAATTTCGCCCTCGAAATTCGGGCACGTACCTGATATGTCGAAGAGGTAAGGATACCTTGATTTTATTTTAAATTCTAACTCCGAGGTCATTTCCTCAACATCGTGGTTTCTCCACAAAACTTTGACTTGAGGTATAACCTTGGAGCGTAAAATATGCTCCTTCTTATCCAAGATTTTAACAGGAACCTCTTCATATGTTAAATCTTCCACTATTTCGTCCGGTTCTAACTCAATAATGTGGTGCGGGTCTTTCACATATTTACGTAACATAGATATGTGAAAACATTATGAACACGAGACATACTTGGCGGTAAAGTGAGTCTATAGGCCACAGTTCCTACTCGATCGAGGATTAATAATGGGCCAATGAATCAAGGATTGAGCTTTCCTCTCTTTCCAAATCTCGTAACTCATTTCCATGGAGCAACACGTAACAACACATGATCTCCAATATCAAATTTTGCGTCCTTTCGATGAAGATCAGCATAACTCTTTTGTCGATCTTGTGAGGTTTTTATACGTTGTTGGATCGTTTGAATCTTTTTCGTAGTCATACATACTAACTCTGGTCCTAACAACGTCGCTTCACCCACCTCATCCCAGCATACTGGAGAACGACACTTTCTTCCATACAACGCCTCGAATGGAGCCATGCCAATACTTGTTTGATAACTATTATTGTAGGAAAACTCCATCAATGGTAAGAACTTGTCCCAACTTTCCTTGAAGTTAAGAACACAGAGTCTTAATAAATCTTTAAGAGTTTGAATAGTCCTCTCCGACTACCCGTCCGTTTGAGGATGATATGCTGAACTAAATCTTAAATCTGTGCCCATAGCTTTTTGCAAACTAACCCAAAATCTTGAAGTGAATCTTGGGTCTCGATCAGAAACTATGGATACTGGCATACCATGCAGTCTTACAATCTCGTTTATGTACATACGAGCAAGACGTTCAAGTGTATAAGTTTCTCGTATAGGTAAGAAATGAGCCGACTTGGTCAATCTATCGACAATAACCCAAATCGCATCTATTACTTGAGAAACCTTGGGAAGACCGGTAACGAAATCTATTGTAATGTGCTCCCACTTCCATTCTGGAATTTCAAGTGGTTGCAATGAACCTTTTGGTACTTGATGCTCCGCCTTGACTTGTTAACAAGTTAGACACCTTGAGATAAACTCCGCGATCTCTCTCTTCATATTGCTCCATCAAAATGTATGTCGAAGATCATAATACATTTTGGTACTCCCAGGATGGATTGCAAACGGTGTGTTGTGCGCCTCCATCATGATTTTATACTTTAAATCAGGGTCGTTAGGAACACAAAGTCTGGAGTTGACTCGAAGTATTCCTTTTTCATCGATCCTTGCTTCCGGCATAGCACTTTCTTGCACTTTATTCTTCATACGCATCAGCTCCAGGTCTGTAGCTTGAGCATCTTTAACTTTATCGATTAAATTTGGTTCTACTCGTATATTCGCTATCATCAGATGGGTCCCTAGAGTATTTAACTCTATCTCCATCCTTTACAAGTCATATAAAATGGGCCTTTGCGTTGACAATATCGCACTCGTACCCGCATATGATCTTCTACTCAATGCGTCAGCTACTACGTTCACTTTACCAAAATGGTATTGAATAGTATGATCATAATCTTTCAGCAGTTCAAGCCAACATCGTTGCCATATGTTGAGTTCCTTTTGAGTGAAGAAATATTTGAGGCTTTTATGATCCGTAAAGATCTCCACTTTCTCCCCATATAAGTAATGCCTCCATATTTTAAGTGCGAAAACGACAGCTGCCAACTCTAGATCATGAGTAGGATAATTCCTCTCATATTCTTTGAGTTATCACGAGGCATAGGCTATGACTTTCCCATGTTGCATGAGAACACATCCTTAACCCTTGCCTGAAGCATCATTGTAGATGACATATCCCTCCGTACCAGATGGTATTGTCAGAACAGGTGCTGAAATGAGTCTCCTTTTGAGTTCTTGAAAACTCTTCTCATATTCCACACTCCAACCGAATTTTGTATCTTTTCGAGTCAGCTGAGTTAATGGAGTAGTGATTCGAGAAAACCCTTCTACGAATCTCTGATAATAACCAGCTAAGCCAAGAAAGCTACGTACTTCGGTCACTGATTTAGGTTGCTCCCAGCTTTGAATAGCTTCAATCTTTGTCGGGTCAACAGATATTCCATGACTTGATACTACGTGCCCAAGGAATGCTACTTCCTCAAGCCAGAACTAACATTTCTTCAACTTGGCATAAAGCTTGTTTTCACGAAGCTTTTGGAGTATCAACCTCAAGTGTTGCTCATAATCTTCACAGAATTTTGGAATATATGAGGATGTCATCAATAAAGAGGACCACAAAGTGATCCAAATATTCCTTGAATACTCGGTTCATCATATCCATGAAGGCAGCAGGAGCATTAGTCAATCCAAAAGATATGACTAAGAATTCATAATGCCCGTCTCGAGTTCTCGAAGGTCGCCTTTTGGAATATCCTCGCTTTTAACCTTCAAATTGATGATATCCGAATCTAAGATCGATCTTTGAAAAGAATTGTGCTCCTTGCAACTAGTCAAACATGTCATCAATGCGAGGTAACGAATACCATTTCTTCATGGTGACATGGTTCAATTCTCGGTAGTCAATACAAAGTCGCATACTCCCATCTTTCTTCTTCACGAATAGAACAGGAGCACCCCAAGGAGACGTACTAGGACGAATGAAACTAATGTCTAACAATTCCTGCAATTGGGTCTTTAACTCCTGAAGTTAAATAAGAGCCATTCGATATGGGGCTTTGGAAATGGGTTTTATACCGGGTTCAAGGTCGATACAAAATTCAATTTCACGCTTTGGGGGTAGGCCAGGAAGTTCTTCAAGGAATACGTCAGGAAATTTATTAACAATAGAAATATCATTCAAATCTGGCGTATTCTTGTTTAAATATATGACATGAGCTAAAAAAGCTTGACATCCATTTTTTAATAAACAAATAGCTTTATGGAAGTATTTTCAATGAAATAAGTTCGACAGGTAATGTGAGGGTACCGATTTGAACCAAACAAGACTTATAAACAGTGGATGTAATGAAGGTTTCTCCCAACGGAGTTTCCACAGATAAGTCAAAGTCTAATTTTTCCGGAGTCAAATTTAATCGTTGAGCGCAAGTAGGAGAAATAAAATAATGGGTAGAACCGGTATCAAATAAGGTATAGACTTCGCTAGAGTTTATGATAAGCTTACCCGTGATGACCTCGTTCGGGTTCCTTGCTTTTTGGGAGGTCACAACAAACGCTCTCCCTTGAACTACTGGTTTTGACTTGTCTGGGACGGTATTTTGTGTCACCGTTCCAACTGGACTTGTCTTTGGTGCACGACAAAATCGGGCTAGGTGACCTTCTCTTCCACAACTATAACACGCTTTGGATGGCATTGCGCAGTTTGGACTGATATGTCCCTCCCCTCCGTATTTGAAGCGTATGATAGGTGGTCGTTCTCCTTCCTTAACAACGAGTGCTGGTGATGACGTCTTTCCATCATTGTTGAATCTCCTCTTCTTGAAATGTCTACTTTTATTGTATTGGCCATGATTACCACCGAAGTGGTTACCATTTCTGGCATGTTTATTCCCTCCACGTTTGTTGTCACCGCTTCGATGACTGCTACCACTGGTATTATCATTTTGCCGGCTACTTTCTCTTGGTTGGGTTGACTCATTGTCGTGCTCCAATAACTGAGCCCTATTTACAACATCTGAATACAAACACAGTTTATGAGAAATTAGATATTGACGTATTTCGGGTTTCAAACCTCTTAGAAACATCCGCGTCATTCTTTTCTCATTATCAACCAAGTGAGACGCAAATCGGGACAACTCGGCAAACTTAGCTTCGTACTGCGACACGGTCATATTGTTCTACTCCAACTTGATGAACTCTACCTCTTTCATGTGACTAATACTTTCGGGAAAGTACTTGTTGTTGAATAGTTCTTGGAACTTCTCCCAAGATATCTTCAGTGTGGCAGGTTGAGTACACTTTACCGATTCCCACCAGTAATATGCCTCTCCTCGCAATATGAAGGTGGCAAAGGGAACCTTTTTTTCCTCGGAGCATCCCAATACATCAAATATCTTGATGATCTGCTTTTTCCACACTTCCGCCTTAAGTGGTTTTGGCTCTCCAATAAACTCCGATGATCCCAGCTCCTTGAACTGTTTAGCGGTGACCGTCCGAGAGTTTCCAATGTTTCCACCTACATTTTGGAGAGGAGTCGCTCTCGCCTGATGTTGCATGAATTGCATAAAGCCTCTGAACATTCCATCGTTCATCATTTGGTCATTGTTGTTGTTTGCATGAGAATTGTCGCCTTCCTGATGCACATTATCCTGATTATTGATCTATGGAGACTCAATGGTCTCCTGTGGTCCATTGCTATTCTCAACATTCTCGGATGTCATTTTCAAATACTGCAACAAAACAAGGGTTAATTGACATGCAACATATTATCCCTATACTCTGACCGACCAATTAAATACCAAATAAACTTAGGTAGATCATACTAACGAAGGAATTCCCCGTCTCTCCCCTCCTAGTTATTGTCTCACATCTCAGCCACGGATCATATCCCTAAGCTTTGATACCAACTGTGACGCCCCCAAAATAGGTATACATCACCCATCTTGAGTCACCAAATACATGGTACAAAATTCAAATACAACTTTATAATACAACTGTCGTGTAGAATACGACAAGACATAACTGAGAGTTTTAATACGAATATTTTCTTCTAGACAGTATTCAACTCAAATGGAGTCCTCAATACATTTATTATCACACTATTTCATGGAATAGTGAGGACTACTAATGCTATCATCTGGACCGTCACTCCATTCCCCGACTAGTCCCGGCTACGTTCTCATTTCCTGAAGAGAACAATGAAAGCAAATGGGTGAGCTCAACTAGCCCAGTAAGAAATATTATGACTAAGATAATGCAGAATAACTTATCGTTAGCCTTCAACAGTGTTAAACTGATAAAATATAACAAACATCAAGTTTAACTACAGTGGAACAAGCAATCCATTAGAAGAGTCATGTAGAGAAAAAATCTATTATCTTCTATGATTTAAAAGGTTTTTCATCACTTTTATCATTGGGACTCAGCTTAATAAATAATCCACATCATCCCTGGACTACGGCCAAGGATATTCATTAGTATCACGACCACAAATTATCCATGCATTACGGGCCAAGGATATTTGTGTTTTCATCAATGGTCATGATCATACCAACAACTGTCCATCAATGCACTACGGGCCAATGAGGACTTTTACCGCAATATTTGTAACATTATGGTCATGATTATACCGAATAATCCCTGGTCATAATCATACCAAGTCCATCTATACTACAGAAGCCACGAGATGACTTTCAACATAATATAAACATGAGGATGATGACAATGATATAAGAATTCGATAAAACAAGTTCAAGGATAAATTTTTAAGGATTTATAATTTAATTTATCCAGAAATCAATAACGTCCAAATTGTCAACATGATACTGCTTTGTGGAGTAAAATTCAAGAATGCTCAAAAGAATATTTCCATGAAAAGATAATGGATAAAGCGCAAATATCAAGGATATTCTACTAATTTCATGGAGTATAGAAGCCAAAACTTTAACCAACTGAGTATAATAGAATATATGAAATCGCAAATGGATTTTTGCCCGCCATGCGGTAATCCACATAGACATATCATTTCCACAATTTAATAAGGAATGAATACGAAGGATCATTCACCATGCATACGGTAATCCACATAGACAGGTTATTCCAACTGAATAATAAAGAATGGAACCAGGTCATGCGTAACCCGCACAGACAGGATATTCCAACAGAATAATAAAGAATTGAACCAGGTCATGCGTAACCCGCACAGACATGATATTCCAACATGATAATAAAGAATGGAACCAGGTCATGCGTAATCTGCACAGACAGGATACTCCAACAGAATAATAAAGAATGGAATAACAACCCTTACGAGTATTGAAAGAAAATAACTCTCTTCATGAATACGAAAGAATAATACCCCTTACCTTAGTAGGAGATTGAATACTACAATAATGTAGTAACAGAATACTCTTCTTCTTTCTCTCTTATTCTCTCTATACATTCTCTCTCTATAGCTTGAATGAATTGGTGAAAAATAATGAGGAAATGAGCTTCTATTTATAGGCTTGGCAAAGTAAGGGTGAAATAGTCTTTTTACCATAATTTATGACATCATCGCTGACATCATCGATCATATTACATCATTGCTTACCACATCGTTCGATGACATCATCGCTTACCTCATCGTTCGATGACATCATCGCTTGCATCATAGGAATTCAAATTCAATTTGTTATCTTCCACCTCCTTTTACTTCTATACCATGAATTTACCATAATAATGCTACCACTCAAATTATTAAAAACATACTATTATATAATCACATCATACTACTATAATGTAATATTATAATAATATATTTGAATGAATTATTTTATCAGAAAAGATAAAATACCAACTTTAAACAAATGTCACATGCTAAAAATTCTTCAGTTTAAATCCACTTCGAATAAATATTTTCTTATCATATATATCAACAATTAATTATTCATAAATAATGTTACAAAATTACAATATTGACAACCAGGTCGTTCCCAGGAAAGTGGGGGCTTTCCGATAAGGATTTCTCCCTATTGGCACGCAATTAGGTGACCAAACCCCTTTCCTTGACAGAACTTTCTAGACATTGTCAATAATGTAAATAATAATATTATTCAAATAATATGAATTATTGATTTGATAATTTGAAATCTTGTCTGATGACAATTATTGAATCAATAATATAAAATATCAACGTAGCAATTATTGAATCAATAAAATAAAGTATTGAACAGTAATTACTGTAACAATTATTGAGTAGTGACTTCTTACGTAAGCATCAATAATCCAAGATACTATACAATACCGTGTGTTACTATGCAACCACGTATATTACTGTACTTTTACCACCGGGTATTTCAACAGTTAACGGTAAAACATTCGCCGTTATTTTTATAAAAAGATAATTTTGTCATTTTTTAACTCCAACAATAATTCTGTTGTGGGGTCCACCAATGATTGTATCATCGTACGAATATTCCCAAATAAAAAGAATATTCCCCGACCAAACGAATATTTTATAGCAACTTGATTACTTTGCAAAATTTATAAATATTACCCGCAACTATAACATTATAACAAATTCACACCTTTATATTTAAAAATGATATTAATAGAAAATTCATCTTTATTCATAAAAGTTGGGGTCTTACATTGTTTACAGGAGGAACATTGTCGTCCTGTTGCACGTTCTCCTGGTTGATGATTAAAGGTGTTTCCACGATCTCATTCACTCCATTGTTAACATTTTCAGCTGCCATTCTCAAATACAGCCATAAAATAAGGTTTAATTAAAGAAATTGACATTCCACATATTATCCCTATATTCTGACCGACCAATTAAATACCAAATAAGCTTAGGTAGGACACACTAGTGAATGATTTACTCGTCTCTCCCCTCCTAGTTCTATTCCCCGATCTCCGCCAAAGACCATATCCCTAAGCTCTGATACCAACTGTAACGCCCCCAAAATAGGTCCACATAACCCATTCTGAGTCTCCAAATACATGGTACAGAAAATAACTACAACTTCATTATAACAATTATCGTGTAAAATATGACAACACATATGCTGAGAGTTTAAATACAAATATTGTCTTCTAGACAATATCCAAACTCAAATAAGTCGTCATTACAATTATTGATACACTATTTTACAAAATAGTGAGGACTGCTAAAACAACTGCCCTGAAACATCACTCCACACCCCGACTAGTTCCCGCTATATATTCGCCTCTTGAGAAGAAAAATGGAACAAAAAGGAAAATGGTGAGCTCAACTAACCCAGTAAAGAATATTATGACTAAGAAAATGTAGAACAAATTAGCGTTAGCCTTCAATAAATCAGATAAAATATAATGGACAACAAATTTTAGATCAATATTCGCAGCGTAAATAACAATTCATTAGAAGAGTTAAGTAGAGAATGAAGTCTACTATCTTCTATGATTTAAAAGTTTATCATCAATATTTTATCCCTGTAACATCAATCAATATACATCCTGAAACAAATATTCATCTTTGCACTACGGGCCAAAGATATTCATTGTATCACCAGTTGTTCATGTTCATCTCAACACCTGTCCATCTTTGCACTATAGGCCAAAGATATTCATCAGGTAATCATTCATCTTTGCACTACAGGCCAAAGATATTCATCAAGTATCACCATTTAAGACTGAGGATGATGAAAAATATCTTAAAGAAATGAATCTAGTGAGATTAAAGGATAAAGATTAGGAATTCGTACTTTGGTTTATCCAAGTTCAAAAATACTCCATAATAATCAATTATGGAGCAAAATTCAAGAATGAAGATCAAAACATGGATACAATCAAATAGAGTTTAAAGTAGTATGCACACAAGCCAATCATGTTTGATGATAAAGCATATACTTTGTAACAATCTTATTCATTTATTAATAAAAAGTATTAATTTATTAAAGGCTTTTAATTACCTACATGATCTTTGTTTTTATAATATGTGATAAACCCATAGTTTTAAGCAATGCTTTTAGAATAATGATGATGATCATTCTAATGAGATCTAAATTCTTAGAAAGCTTAAAACTAAAATAGTTCCCAATTGTTGGATTACTAAATTGGGAATTAGTGAATCCGGATAGATTGGTACATACGTTGCTTGCTCATTGGATGAGGATGATTGATCTCATGATCATTTGTGTGGAGACACTAAAGCAAGTATGTAGGTGCTTATTAGAGAATAAGTTCAATTTGAGCATTGGCTCGCTAAGGAATACCTAATGGAGTTTTACTTGCCCGTCAATAGGAATTCCTATAGTGATAGTAGTACAAGTGATCCTTAGACTTGAGATCATCATAGTATCTTGTGTATGATGAGTTATACTTTGACTTATTCCTTAAGACCCTTAGGGTATATCAAAGGGTATGCTTGGGTATAATAAGTTGTACATGGAGATAATGTATGATCAATAAAGAATCTACCACTTCTATTAAAAGAAGAGAAATGTCCTATGTGATTCGATAAATGACAACCCAGTAGTCCTTGGCCAAGGCAGAATGAAATTAGAAAGGAGTTTCGATTTGCATTATTTGGAGTTGTGCATTTAAGAGTCGAAAATACATATAATTAAATAAAATAAGACTTGACAAGAATTCCATGTCTTATATTTAATTGGGACATTGTATGGTGGAAGGATTGAATTGTGCGGTAACTATTTACTCAAAGGTTCTTTTATGATTAATGTTGAAATCTTTATTATCCGGAAAGTCGTTGATCGCTAGGGGAGGCTTATCCCTATTGTAGAATAAATATTATTTATTTAAATAAATTAATTGTTTAATTTATTTATTTAAATAAGATTAGAATTATTCTAATTGATTTATTCACAACCTAGGTTTAATATGGAGAACCTAAAGGGTCACACCATAAAAAAGGAAGAATAATTATTTAAGAAGTTAATGGCATAATCGTAATAATATATATATGTATATTTAATTTAATCTATGGTGATAGAATAAATTAAATAGCTTAATATTTATTATTTAATATTTTAGAAATATTAAATATAAATTAATAAGAGGAGTCTTATTAATATTATTACAATTATTATTATTATTTTAATTTCTAAAAGAGTTTAGGAATTAATTTAATATAAGTACTCTCATTTATTTCTAATTGGATTAGGAAGAAAAATTAGTTAAAGGAGTTTAATTAATTATCCCTAATAAGATTAGGGAGCCCCTTTAATTAAAAGGGTTTAATTAAATAATACCTTATTTTAATAGGGTTACTTGATATCTTTATAAGAAGAGTCTTATATCAGATATCAAGACTACGTGATAATTCCAATGGTTGGAGAGTACGCTCCTTTTCTATAGAGATAGAAAAACTAGGGTTTAGCCAACCACCCATCTTCTTGAATCCTTCTTCTTCCTTGGTGTATCACCTCTAGAGGCCAAACACTTGGGTAGCTAACGTTGATCAAAGGAAGGAACCAAACCCGGTGGATTCAAGTTGAACGCGAAAAGGAATGGAGGTGAACTTGTACCTAAGGAAGCTCGGATCTTCAAGGGTATGTTTCTTATTCATCTTTTTCGTTTAATTAATAATTGTGCATAAAGGGTGATCCGGGTATATGGTTTGTAAAATTTTTAAACTCTGATTTTTACACGTTTTCGCTTATTTATGCAATTTGATTGCGTTCTTGAATATTACAAACCTAACAGTGGCATCAGAGCCAAACCTTTATGCAAATTATTAATTGTTTTGATTTGATATGTATATTAATATGTGTTTAGAATAATTTAATTGGGCATAATTTTGTTGTATAAAATTTTTTTTTAAAAAAAAAACGGAAAGCATGTGATATACGGCAGACTGAATTTTTTTTTTCTTTCGCTGTGATTCGCGGGAAGAGGATATTGATTTCGCGTGGATATTGATTCGCGTGGATAATCCTATTGCTTCATCCCATATGATTATATATTATATATAGAAATAACTTGCTTGCTTTGCTGAAAAGGATGATCATGCATATATTATTAGATATCTTATAAATCAACTTGATCCTGTACGGTTTTTAATATATATATATAGACATATAATTGTTAACAAGTGGGATCTCACCGAATGCATGGATAATGCACGTAATTAATGAGGATAATTGTTATATATATTCTATTATTATATATATATATATATATATATATATATATATATATTCTCCAAAATAATTTTATAATTAAAATAAAAGTTTATTTTAATCTTAAAATAAAAAGTTTATTTTATTATTAAAATAAAAAGTTTATTTTAATTTTAAAATTAGAATTTCATGCTAACTAATTAGAGTTGGAATTGGATTCCATGATAACTAATTGGAGTTGAAATTGGATTACATGTTTCCTTAAATAAAGGAGTTTATTTAGATATGAAATAAGATTTCATATTATTCAAAATAAAAGAGTTTATTTGTGAATAGGAAATAGAATCCTAATTTCCTTAAATAAAGGAGTTTATTTAGATATGAAATAAGATTTCATATTATTTAAAATAAAAGAGTTTATTTGTGAATAGGAAAGAGAATCCGTGTTTCCTTTAATAAAGTTTTTTTTTACTTGAATTGGATTCCATAATTAATTAAAATAAAGGAGTTTATTTTGATTAAAGATTTTGATTAAAATAAAATAATTTATTTTATTCAAAATTGGATAAATTAAAATAAAATAGTTTTATTTTGATTTAAATTTGGATTAAAATAAAGGAGTTTATTTTGATTCAAAATTAGTTTTTATGCTAACTAAATTTGCCCATTAAATGATATCAATATATATATTGAATGTTTATTATTCATCGGATGAATGTTATGTATTGATGCATATGGTGATATGTATGATAATAAATGAGATTGATTATGGACTATCGACCAAATGATTGGATTTTATTTTAGTTGGATGCATGAATGTATGGGTTTTATTAAATGGGATATCGTACCTCGCCTTCTTTAATTTTTTCTTAATGTAAATTCTATTCCCTCCTATGTATTTCCCTCGATCACGATCAAGGTTTCTATTTATTTTAAATAGTTTTGTAATAGGAATAGTTAGAATTAATTTTGAAGAATTGGAGATCAAGGAGCAAGGAGCGCTTGAAGACCCGTTTGTAATGGAGCCCGGGTTTAAATGTAATAGTTATATTTAAATATTAATTCTTGCACCCCTAGGGTTTGACCTGTTGGTTCACTTGGTGGCTCTAGTGAACCAAACTAGAATAAAAGTCCATAATCAATCCAGGTAAAATATAGTATTCTATATGTGCATGCTTATACTATATATATTATATATTATGCAAACATGCTTCGCATGTTCATTAATATAACGCGATTTTATATATATATATGTGCGTAATGCGCTAAACAAGATGAGACATTTTAATAACAAACCCCTCAAATTTTTATATTAAGTCCTAAGCGCTCAAAAATATTTGGAATATCGAACGTCAGCTTTCTAGCATGATAAAATTAATAGAGTATTAAATATTTAATATGAGTTTGTTGTGTCACCACAAGACAAGTATTAAGTATTTAAGATGTTAATTTATCACATTTGATGCTTATAAAGAAAATTGAACAATATTGTTTTGTTGTGTCACCACAAGGATGATATTTTTCTTTTTGAATATATGGAGTGCTAGGTCGGACTTAACTTGGATAATTTTGATTCGGATGTGCCACCACTGATCAAAATAATCTAAGAGGCAAAAAGAAAAGGAGTTGCATAGTTGATGTAATTGACAAAAGTTGTCTACCTATTTATTTATATATAGTTTGTTGTGTCACCACAAGGCTATATACATTTGAAATGGGATCCTTATTCTCACTAGCAAATCTTTAATTAGATTTTGGCTTTGAACTATATAAGTGAGGTAATATAGTTTGAAGAAAATAGTGGGAGATACCAATTTAAAACAAGACCTAAATTATTTTGGTAATTAATAAAAGAGTGTATGTTAAAATGTTGTTAAATACAAATTCATTTACAAAATTTTATAATGTCTTAATTACTATCACTGCTAAACATATTAGATGTTATTTAACTGGACCGTATTAAATGGATTGGTTAAGGAATATGAGAATAGTTCTCATGGCTGAAAAGCTATCTTATGTCCTTAATACGTCTATCCCTGCAATGGTTGCAGACAATGCCTCTGAGGAAGAGATTGCTACTTTTAGAAAGTGGCAAAATAATGCACAGTTGGCTCAATGCATCATGCTCGAATCCATGAGTAACGAGCTTCAGCGTCAGCATGAAACTATGGATGCTCTTACTATATTCCTGCACATCAAGTAGTTGATAACGAGGAAAGTAGGACTGATAGATATCAGATATCTAAGGAGCTCTTCCGATCTAGAATGACCGAAGGCACTACAGTACAGACAGATGTCCTAATGATAATCAATTTGATTGATCAATTAGGACAACGTATTTTGTCATGGATGGAGAGTTGAGCCAAGATTTGATCTTGCACTCACTCTCAGACTCCTTTCACAATTGTTGTGAATTTTTCATATGAACAAGCTAGATATCGCCTCACCGATTTTCTTAACATGTTGAAAAATATTGAGAGTCACTTTCCAACCAAGAAAGACCAAGTCTTCTTTGGTAGGGGCCAAGGATCTTCCGAAAAGAAGAAAGATTCAAAGAAAGTAAATAGAAAGGCAAAATAAAGGATAATAAGAACAAAATCGATACGGATAGCAAAGGAGTTTGCTTCCACTACAATAAGCCGAGACAATCGGAAAGAAATCATGAGAAGCATCTTGCAGAGGTTAACCAAAGAAGCTTAGTGAAGTTTCTGCCACAAATACAAATTTGTTCATGATTTGAAATAAATTTTTCTTTAAGTCAATGTTCTACTTGGGTATTGGATACCAACTTTGGTTATCATAAATATAGATTTATGAAAGTCTTTAAGTCAATGTTCTACTTGGGTATTGGATACCAACTTTGGTTATCATAAATATAGATTTATGAAATGACCAAATGAAGTTGAAAGCTAAACAAATATAAGTAATCCTATGTGTGGGAAATGAAGCAAAGGTTGCAACATTAGCCATAGAAACTTATAGTTTAGCACCGCCACGGAAAATCTATTAAGTCAATAAGTTGTTATTGTATTCCAGCCTCTCGTTGAAAACATTATTTCCATTTTATTGTTGGACAATGAAATCTTTGGTATTATATTTAAGAACAATTGTTGTTCTATTTATAATAATAATGTTTTGTATAGAACTGAAATATTACTTAATAGATTTTGTATACTTGACTTACGTGGAAAATTATTTTATAAATTGAACAAACTAATATAAGAAAAGGAGATGATCATTCAAAGAGTTGAATGTATGTATTTGATGAAATACAAGTGTGAATTATTTGAAAGGTTCAAAGAATTCAGAAGTGAAACAAATTGACAAAGTATTAAGATTCTTTGATTAGATCAAGGAATAAATACTTGTGCAATAAGTTTCTAGATCATCTCAAATGGTTTTCTCATAATGGACACATCCTGATACGTAATAATTGATTGATGTATCTGAATGGAAAAATCGTACCTTGTTGGACATGGTGCGGTCCATAATGATTTTACCGACATTCCAAAGATCCTTCGGGATAATGTCCTAGAAATGGTCGACATATCTACGAAAATGGTAACCTCAAAATCCGGCCCCCAAGACTCCATAAAAGTTATGGATGGGGAGGATTCCTAATCTTAAGTATGTTAAGATAAGGGGTTGTCCAACTTATGTGAAAAGGTTTCAAAGGATAAGCTTGGGACAAGATTTTATAAGTGTCGATTTGTGGGACATCCTAAAGTAAGTTTAGGGTATATGTTCTATAATCTTAGTTAGCAAAAGGTGTTTGTTGCACGCTGCCTTCTAAGATAAATATGTTTATCATTGAAGGGGCTAGTGGGAGGATTATATATCTTGAAGAGTTCATGAACCACAAAATACTATAAGTTAAATAAGAGGAACCCAGAGATGTAATTCTATTATACCACAACCCAATCAGTAAATCTAGAATAGTCATCAAGATACACCGGTATGGATTCATCATAGATGATGATGATGAGGTACACAACATAGAAGATGATGATCCAGTTACATACGATGAGGTAAGTGTTGTAGACACTCAGAGAAATGGATTGAAGCAAGTTTTTCAAATATGGAACATTCGTTTTTGATGAGGCAATCAAAAGAGTTTGATTTTATCAAAAATAAGAATGAAACTAGTGTGTGTAAAAAGGTCGTTGGGAGCATCGTGACATTCCTAGTACTATATGTTGATATACTACGGATAAGGAATGACATACCAATGCTACAATCAATAAAGATAAAGTTGTCTAAACATTCCTCCATGAATGATTTGGGAAGAGTATCATTATTGGGGATGCAAATCTATATAGATAGATTTAAAAGGATGCTCGGCTTAACCCAAGGAACGTATATTCATTTGATGCTAAAGTTGTTTAGCATGGCAAACTCCAAGAGATGTCTCATGTTGATGAGTCAGGAGTGTATCTCCTTTATAGTCCCCACAGACTCTCGAAAAAGAGAGATTGCATGAGTGACTATCATGTATGCAATGAAATATACAAGATCTAATGTTGATCGGTCATATTCTGGAGAAGATCACTGTAAGACAGTGAAAAACATCTTAAAGTTCTTAACCGGCACTAAGGATGTGAGCATACATGGTGGGTCTGAATTAAAACTAGAGGGCTTTATAGACTCAAGTTTTTTAGATAGACCAAGACGACCAAAAATCTACTTTAAGGTAAAGTGTTACCTTGAACAGTTGTGTAGTGAATTTGAAAGATTCCAAATAGCAAAAGGTTGCTGGTTTAATGATAAAGACAAAGTATATAGTCGTAAATGAAGTCGCAAGTTGATTGTTTGGATGATAAGTTCATTACGTAACTAGGAATATTTCCTAAGTCTCATCTTGGATCTAAACATGTGTCAGAAGCACTTTCATTTGATTATAGGAATCATTGAAAGATGGGAAATCACTATAGAGATAGTGAACTCTCAAAACAACATTATATAACCATTAACTAAAGCTTATCCAACAAAGGGGATAATCGCCACTTAGAGAAGAAGAGTATGAGATACCATGACGATTGACTTTAGTGCAAGTGGGAGATTGAAAGTAGTATGCACACAAGCCAATCATGTTTGATGATAAAGCATATACTTTGTAACAATCTTATTCATTTATTAATAAAAAGTATTAATTTATTAAAGGCTTTTAATTATCTACATGATGTTGTTTTATAATATGTGATAAACCCATAGTTTTAAGCAATGCTTTTAGAATAATGATGATGATCATTCTAATGAGATCTAAATTCTTAGAAAGCTTAAAACTAAAATAGTTCCCAATTGTTGGATTACTAAATTGGGAATTAGTGAATCCAGATAGATTGGTACATACGTTGCTTTCTCATTGGATGAGGATGATTGATCTTATGATCATTTGTGTGGAGACACTAAAGCAAGTATGTAGGTGCTTATTAGAGAATAAGTTCACTGAACGTGGCTCGCTAAGGAATACCTAATGGAGTTTTACTTGCCTGTCAATAGGAATTCCTATAGTGATAGTAGTACAACAAGTGATCCTTGGACTTGAGATCATCATAGTATCTTATGTATGATGAGTTATACTTTGACTTATTCCTTAAGACCCTTAGGGTATATCAAAGGGTATGCTTGGGTATAATAAGTTATACATGGAGATAATGTATGATCAATAAAGAATCTACCACTTATTAAAAGAAGAGAAATGTCCTATGTGATTCGATAAATGACAACCCAAAGAGTCCTTGGCAAAGGCGTAATGAAATTAGAAAGGAGTTTCTAATTTGCATTATTTGAGTTGTGCATTTAAGAGTCGAAATACATATAATTAAATAAAATAAGACTTGACAAAAATTCCATGTCTTATATTTAATTGGGACATCAGATGGTGGAAGGATTGAATTGTGCAGTAACTATTTACTCAAAGGTTCTTTTATGATTAATGTTGAAATCTATATTATCCGGAAAGTCGTTGATCGCTAGGGAGGCTTATCCCTATTGTAGAATAAATATTATTTATTTAAATAAATTAATTGTTTAATTTATTTATTTAAATAAGATTAGAATTGTTCTAATTGATTTATTCACAACCTGGTTTAATATGAAGAACCTAAAGGGTCACATCATAAAAGGAAGAATAATTATTTAAGAAGTTAATGGCATAATCGTAATAATATAATATGTATATTTAATTTAATCTATGGTGATAGAATAAATTAAATAGCTTAATATTTATTATTTAATATTTTAGAAATATTAAATATAAATTAATAAGAGGAGTCTTATTAATATTATTATAATTATTATTATTATTTTAATTTCTAAAAGAGTTTAGGAATTAATTTAATATAAGTATTTCATTTATTCCTAATTGGATTAGGAAGGAAAATTAGTTAAAGGAGTTTAATTAATTATCCCTAATAAGATTAGGGAGCCCTTTAATTAAAAGGGTTTAATTAAATAATACCTTATTTTAATAGGGTTACTTGATATCTTTATAAGAAGAGTCTTATATCGTATATCAAGACTACGTGATAATTCCAATGGTTGGAAAGTACGCCTCCTTTTATGTAGAGATAGAAAAACTAGGGTTTAGCCAACCACCCATCTTCTTGAATCCTTCTTCTTCCTTGGTGGATCACCTCTAGAGGCCAAACACTTGGGTGGCTAACGTTGATCAAAGGAAGGAACCAAACCCGGTGGATTCAAGTTGAACGCTTAAAAGGATTGGAGGTGAACTTGTACTTTTAGGAAGCTCGGATCTTCAAGGGTATGTTTCTTATTCATCTTTTTCGTTTAATTAATAATTGTGCATAAAGGGTGATCCGGGTATATGGTTTGTAAATTTTTTAAACTCTGATTTTTACACGTTTCCGCTTATTTATGCAATTTGATTGCGTTCTTGAATATTACAAACCTAAAAATAGTAACCATAATAGACAACTTGGACAATCAAATATAGTAACCATTTAATTTTTTCTGTGAATAATGTCGTATTCATGAATAGTGTCGTATACGTGAATAGTAACCCCGACACAAAAAGGTAGAAATTCCATAAGAAAATCATACTTCGTGAATAGTATCGTATACGTGAATAGTAACCTCGACATGAAAAGGTAAAAATTTCATAATAAAATTCATACCAATATTTCGGTATAATGATATTAAAAGAAATAACATCATTTACGAAGAAAATAACATCCTTTACCTCAAAATAATAGTACTTCTTGCTGAAATATCGAATATAATATTGAAGAAAACTTGCACTGCTTATCAACTCTCAAAGTATCTAAATATTCACACAAAGTATCTAAATACTCACAAAAATACGCTCGATTTTATAGAAAGAGAAAACTTCTGATTTTGGTGTATTTTCGATTCTAACTAAGCATCCCATTTATAGGAAAATGCTTAGAACGCCAAAGCAGACTAACCTGGTACCAGTGGCTTTCACCCATTTCTATTCACGCATACCACACTTGAAATTCTATAAGTTTTTTCTATAACAACCAAAAGTGGGGCCCACCCATGTTTTTAATAAAAATATTTATTTTCAAAACTTCAATAATTCATAATAAATAGCCCTTTTATCAGAAAATTAATGAACCTTATGTCCATTCCATATAAAATTTAATTCTCTACAACTTTGTAGAAGAAAGTTTTTCTAAATTCCAAATAGAAAATGACCGAAAACCACATACGGATGATTTTTAATACCTCAATTCTTACAAAATACTGATAAAATACCTCAACATTAATTCCTTCATTTATATCCATATAAAATAAATATTTCCTTATCATATAAATCAATAATTAATTATTCCCAAATAATATTACTGAATCACAATAATGACAACCATGTCGTTCCTAAGAAAGAGGGGGCTTTCCGATAAGGATTTCTCCTTACTGGCACGCAATTAGGTGACCAAACCCATTTCCTAGACAGAACTTCCTTAGACATTGCCAATAATGATATCTAATAATATTATTCAAATAATATGAATTATTGATCTGATAATGGGAAATAATGTGTAGTGACAATTATTGAAACAACAATAATATAAAATATCAACGTAGCGATTATTGAATCAATAAAATAAAATATTGAACAAGAATTATCAGAATAAATTATTGAGTAGTGTCTTCTTACGTAAGAATCAATAATTCAAAATATCAGGTAACACCGTGTCAGGTACTATCAGACAACCACGCCAGACATCTTGTATTTTAACAAACAGGTATTCCAACAGTGTTAAAGGTAACAACTACGCTATTATTTATAAAAACTCATACCTTTCATTTTTTTCATCCGACAATTTTTTGGTATGGGACCCACAAATGGTTGCTCCATCATATGAATATTCCCCGACAGCAAGAATATTCCACGACCAAACGAATATTCCCCGACAACAATGAATATTTTATAACCACTTGCTTATTTAAAAATATTTGCGCATTTTACTCATAACTAACCACATTAATCAAATCCACTCATTACTATTTCAAAATAATGAATAGAGGAAATTTAATTTTATTTATAAAAGTTGGGGTCTTACAACCTCCCCTCCTTATGAATTTTTTTCCTCAAAATTGACGTCCGTACCTGGTGTTTCGAAAAGGTGAGGGTACCTCGTTTTCATTTCTGATTCCAACTCCCAGGTCATTTCCTCAATAACATGGTTCCTCCACAATGCTTTGACTTGTGGTATAACCTTTGTGCGTAGGACATGCTCCTTCCAATCCAAGATCTTGACATGTACCTCCTCGTACGTTAAATCTTCTGTTATCTCATCTGGTTCTAACTGAATAATGTGGTTTGGGTCTTTCACATATTTACGAAGCACAGATATGTGAAAAATATTATGAACACAAGACATGCTTGGAGGTAATGCGAGTCTATAGGCCACATTTCCTACTCGGTCAAGAATTTCAAATGGACCAACAAATCATGGATTGAGCTTTTCTCTCTTTCCGAAGGAGAACGACCACCGGTCGTATGCTACAAATGTGGACAAGAGGGACACATCAGTCCAAACTATACGCAACAACCCAAAGTGTGTTACAATTGTGGAAAAAATGACATTTAGCTCGATTTTGTCATATAGTGAAGTCAAGTCTAGCTGGGACGGTGACACCAAAGGCTGTCCCAGACAAGTCAAAACTGGTAGTTCAAGAGAGAGCGTTTGTCGTGACCCTCCCAAAAAGCGAGGAACCCGAACGAAGTTATCACGGATAAGCTAATCATAAACTCTTGCGAAGTCTATACCTTATTAGATACCGGTTCTACCAATTCTTTTATTTCACCTGCTTGTGCTCAACGTTTAAATTTGACTACAGAGAAATTAAACTTTAACTTATCTGTTGAGACTCAATTGGGAGAAACCTTCATTACATCCACTATTTATAAATCTTGTTTGATTTAAATCGACATTTTCACACTACCTTTTGATCTCATCTCTTTGAAAATACTTGCATTTGATGTGATTTTAGAGATTGATTTGTTAACTACTCATCATGCTAAAATTGATTATTTTCGTAAGGTTGTTAGCTTTCATATTGTTGAATCTCCTCTTCTTGAAATATCCACTTTTATTGTCTTGACCATGATTACCATCGAAGTGGTTACCACTTATGGCATGTTGATTCCCTCAACGTTTATTATCACCGCTTCGATGATAGCAACCACTTGTATTATCATTTGGCCGGCTACTTTCTCTTGATTGGGTTAACTCGTTATCGTGCTCCAATAGCTGAGCCCTATTTACAACATCAGAATACAAACACAGTTTATGAGAAATTAGATATTGACGTATCTCGGGTTTCAAACCTCTTAGAAACATCAGCGTCATTCTCTCCTCATTATCAACCAAGTGAGACGCAAACCAGGACAACTCGGCAAACTTAGCTTCGTACTGCGACACGGTCATATTGTTCTGCTCCAACTTGATGAACTCTACCTCTTTCATGTGACGAATACTTTCGGGAAAGTACTTGTCGTTGAATAGTTCTTGGAACTTCTCCCAAAACATCTTCAGTGTGACAGGTTGAGTAAGCTTTACTGATTCCCACCAGTAATATGCCTCTCCTCGCAACATAAAGGTGGCAAAGGGAACCTTTTGCTCCTCGGAGCATCCCAAGACATCAAATATTTTGGTGATCTGCTTTATCCACGTCTCCGCCTTAAGTGGTTTTGCCTCTCTAATAAACTTTGATGGTCCCAGCTCCTTGAACTGTTTAGCGGTGACCGTCCAAGAGTTTCCAGTGTTACCACCTACATTTTGGACAGGAGCCGCTCTCGCCTGATGTTGCATGAATTGCATAAAGCCTCTGAACATTCCATCGTTCATCATTTAATCTTTGTTGTTTACCTGAGAATTATTGTATTCCTGTTGCACATTATCCCGGGTATTGATCTGTGGTGACTCAACGGTCTCCTATGCCTCATTGATATTCTCAATATTCTCGGATGTCATTTTCAAATACTGCCACAAAACAAGGGTTAATTGACATGCAACATATTATCCCTATACTCTGATCGACCAATTAAATACCAAATAAACTTAGGTAGGTCATACTAGTGAAGGAATCCCCGTCTATCCCCTCCTAGTTCTAGTCTCACATTTTAGCTAGGGATCATATCCCTAAGATTTGATACCAACTGTGACACCCCCAGAATAGGTATACATCACTCATCTTGAGTCGCCAAATACATGGTACAAAATTCAAATATAACTTAATAATACAACTGTCGTGTAAAATACGACAAAACATAAACTGAGAGTTTTAAATATGAATATTGTCTTCTAGATAGTATTCAACTCAAATGGAGTCCTCAATACAATTATTGCTACACTATTTTACAAAATAGTAAGGACTACTAATGCTATCATCTGGACCGTCACTCCATTCCCCGACTAGTCCCGGCTACGTTCTCATTTCCTAAAGAGGACAATGAAATCAAAAGGGTGAGCTCAACTAGGCCAGTAAGAAATTTTATGACTAAGATAATGCAGAATAATTTATCGTTAGCCTTCAACTGTGTTAAACTGATAAAATATAACAAACATCAAGTTTAACTGCAGTGGAACAAGCAATCCATTAGAAGAGTCAAGTTGAGCATAAAATCTATTATCTTCTATGATTTAAAAGGTTTTTCCATCACTTTTATCGCTGAGACTCAGCTTAATAAATAATCCACATCATCCCTGCACTACGGCCAAGGATATTCTTTAGTATCACGACCACAAATTGTCCATGCACTATGGGCCAAGGATATTCGTGTATTCATCAATGGCCATGATCATGCCAACAACTGTCCATCAATGCACTACAGACCAATTAGGACTTTTACCACATCATTTGTAACATTACTATTAAATGATTATACCGAATAATCCTCGGTCATAATCATACCAAGTCCATCTATGCACTACAAAGCAAATGACTTTCAACATATTATAAACATGAGGATGATGACAATGATATAAAAATTCAATAAAACACGTTCAAGGATAAATTTTTAAAGATTTATAATTTAATTTATCCAGAAATCAATAACGTCCAAATTGTCAACATGATACTGCTTTGTGGAGTAAAATTCAGGAATTATATTGTATCAAAAAAGATTTGGACCGAAAAGTAATCAATTTTTATCATGAATAGTACCCCAGGTGAATAGTAACCGAGTGAATAGTAACCGAGTGAATAGTACACTGGCATAAAAAAGTTAAAACTTATCAAGAATGCTTAGAATAATATTTTCATGAAAAGATAATGGATGAAGCGCAAATATTAAGGATATTCTACTAATTTCATGGAGTATAGAAACCAAAACTTAACAAAATGAGTATAGAATTCGAAATCTGAAACGAAATAATATTACTTACATACTACAGAGTATGAAAGAAAATATTATTTTATACGAATACTGAACAAAAATAATATCTCTTACCTCGAAAGAATAGTACTTCTAGCTGGAATATCAAATATAACGCTGAAAGGAACTTGCACCGTATAGCAACACTCAAAGTATCAAAATACTCACAAGAATACACTCGATAATATAGAGAGAGAAGATTTCAATTTCTGGTGTGATTTTCAATTCTAATCTAAGCACTCTATTTATAGGAAAATGCTTAGAACACCAAAACAGAAAATTTATTAAAAAATTAATATATTTATATAAATTTCCTACACACACCAAGAAATCTTAATTCAACTCATTTTATATACTAGTGGGGCCCACCAACTTATTAAAAACATTTTTCTTTTAAAACAAATTTAAAACTTTAAAAATCAATTATTCTGGAATTTCAATAATTCATAATAAATAGCCCTTTATCAGAAAAATTCAATTCTTATGTCCATTCCATAGGAAATTCAATTCTCTACAACTTTGTAAGTTTAATATTTTCCAAATTCCAAACAAAAATCAACCGAAATCAACATACAGACAATTTTACAGGCTATAATCAAATTTCAGTCAAAAAAATGGGGCCCACCAACACTCAAAACATGTGTTAAACAATTTTTGTAACAAAAATGCTCTTCCTCCTCATTTATTCATGTACCACACATTCATTGTAAAAATATCACCATTATTATATTATTATAATATAATAATATATTTAAATAAATTATTTTATCATAAAAGATAAAATATCAATTTTCAACAATTGTCACATTAAAAATTTTCTCCATCTATATCCACATAAAATGAATATTTTCTTTATCATATAAATCAATAATTAATTATTCACAAATAATATTACAGAATCACAATACTAACAACCGTGTAGTTCCCGAGAAAGAGGGGCTTTTCAATAAGGATTTCTCCTTCTTTGAAGCGCAATTAGGTGACCAAACCTCTCCTTAGATGTAACTTTCTAGACATTGCCAATAATGCTATCTAATAATATTATTCAAATAATATGAATTATTGATATGATAATGGAAAATCTTGTGTAGTGACAATTATTGAAACAACAATAATATAAAATATCAATGTAGAAATTATTGAATCAATAAAATAAAATATTTAATAGTAATTCTTTGTAACAATTATTGAGTAGTGTCTTCTTACGAAAAGAATCAATAATTGGTGCAATCATCGTAATCTTCTTGTGTTTTAACCACCGGTATTCCAATGGTATTAATGGTAACAACTACGTCCGTTATTTATAAACAACTTATACTTATGCGTTTCTTCATCCAATCGCTTTAGTTATGGGGACCACATTGTATCGCACCGTCGTATTTAATATTCCCCGACAAAGAAGAATATTCCACGACCAAACGAATATTTCCCGACAACAATGAATATTTTATAACCACTTGCTTATTTAAGATATTTGCGCATTTTATCCATAACTAACCACATTAATCAAATCAACCCTTACTATTTCAAAATAATAAATAGAAGAAATTCAATTTCATCTATAATAAGTTGGGGTCTTACAAAACAGGCACCCCGTGTCTAGAAATAATTCCCTTGACATAAAGCTTAGCTAACTGCTCTAGGTTATACCTAACTCCTATTAGAAGAAAGTGAGCCGATTTGGTTAACCAATCCATTATTACCCAAATAGCATCGTATCCTTTTCTCATTGTTGGAAGTCCCACCACAAAGTCCATGGTGATATGCTCTTATTTCCACTCTGGAATATCTAGTGAATGCAATAACCCACTCGGTCGTTGGTGTTCAGCCTTAACTTTCTGACAAGTTAAGCACTTACTAACATATTCTGCGATTTCCCTCTTCATGTTCAGCCACCAAAAGTTCTGACACCAAAAGTTCTGACGAAGGTCTTAATACATCTTAGTACTACCAAGATGTATCGAGTACCAAGAATTATGAGCCTCACATATAATCTCTTCTTTTAAATCAGAATTATTTGGAACCCAAATTCTTCCTTCAAAATGAAGTAAACCTTCATTATCAAGGTTATACTTAGTCTTCACTTCATCCTTCTTTATCTTTTTCATTCGCTTGCATTCTTCAGTACCTACTTGTACTTCCTTAACCCGTTCCACTATCGTTGGTCGAGTCTCCATTAAAAATAACATCTCCACCGTTTCACTTGGTAACTTAACTTCTAACTCCATTCTTGCCATTTTTGTTATTAACTCATTCTGAGTCATTAACATTGATAGCTTTTCCCTACCCTTCCGACTTAACGCGACGGCTACTACGTTTGCCTTCCCTGGATGATATAAGATATCACAATCGTAATCTTTTATCAACTCTAACCACCTCCTCTGCCTCATATTCAACTCTTTCTGTGTGAAGATATATTTCAGACTTTTATGGTCTGTGTATATCTCACACTTCTCCCTATATAAGTAATGTCTCCATATTTTTAAAGCAAAAACTACTGCTGCCAATTCTAAGTCATGAGTAGGATAGACCTTCTCATAATCCTTTAACTGGTGTGACGCGTACGCAACGACCTTATCATGTTGCATGAGCACGCAACCAAGTCCTCTATGCGAAGCATCACTATAAACTTCAAAATTCCCCGTATCATCTGGTAAGGATAATACAGGTGCCTCACTTAACCTCATTTTTAGTTCTTAAAAACTATTTTCACACTTTTCTGTCCACACATACTTTACTGACTTCCTTTTCAGATTCGTCAATGGAGTAGCTATTTTAGAAAAGTCCCGAATGAACCTTCTATAGTATCCCGCTAACCCCAGAAAATTTCGAACCTCGGTTGGCATTTTCGGTTGCTCCCATTCATTCACTGCTTCCACCTTCGCTAGATCTATGGATATGCCATCTTTATCTATAACATGTCCTAGAAACTGCACTCGTTCAAGCTAAAATTCACACTTAGTGAATTTTGCATACAACTTCTCCCTCCGTAGTGTTTCCAACACTATTCTTAAATATTCAGCACGATCTTCTGGCGTCTTAGAATAGACTAGAATATCATCAATGAACACTACAATGAACTTGTCCAAATACTTTATGAACACTCTGTTCATCATATCCATGAATGCGGCTAGCGCATTCGTCAACCCAAATGACATAACCACAAACTCGTAATGACCATAACGAGTTCTGAACGTCGTCTTAAGTACATCCTCCTTCCTTACTTTCAGTTGGTGATACCCCGTACGCAAATCTATCTTAGAAAAATACTTTGCCCCTTTCAACTGATCAAATAGATAATCGATCCTGGGCAACGTGTATTTATTCTTTTTCATTAACTTGTTCAACTCTCGATAGTCGATACAAAGTCATAACGACCCATCTTTCTTCTTTACAAACAATACCAGTGCTCCCCACGGAGACACACTCGGTTGAATGTACTTCCTATCTAATAGTTCCTATAATTGAACCATTAACTCCTTCATCTCTACTGGCGCCATCCTATATGGTGCCTTTGAAACTGGTGTCATACCCAGCAGCAAATCAATCACAAATTCTACCTCTCTATCTGGTAGAATACCGGGTAACTCCTCCGAAAATACATCTGCGAACTCTTGAACCACTGGTATCTGTTCCAATGATGCTCCCACTCTTTGGGTATCCACAACATGGCACAGGTAACCCTTACACCCCTTTTTCAACATCTTCCTAGCTTGTGTCATAGGTAGACAACAAGAGCGCCTTGGTGATTTATTACCATAAAACACCACCTTAGTTTTCTTAGAAAGCCTTAGGTTTACACTCTTTCTATGACAATCTATTATCGCTCTATGGTTAATTAACCAATCCATACCGAGAATTACATCGAATTCTCTCGACCTTATTGGTAAAAGATCTACGGATAATCTGTTACCTCTAATATCTACAAAATAATTCTTATGAATGTGTTCAATGGGAATTATCTCTTCGTTTGCTACCTTAACGTCTAAAGGTACTTCTAGCTTTTCAGGGTTTAAACCTAGTTTTTTAGCAAATCCACATGCTATAAAAGAACAAGTAGCACCTGAGTCAAATAACATATAAGCATTTATTTCATTGACTGGAATGATACCTGCTACTATATCTGCTGATGCAACCGCATCTTGGACAATCATATTAAAATTTTGGGCTGAAGGTCTACCCAATGATGGTGTTGGTCCAGTAATGGCTAACTTACCACTACCAGAACCCTTACTACCCTCAAATCCCTTCTTCCGGCAATTCCTTGCCATGTGGTCCATCGACCCACAAACAAAACAACCCTGGTTTTTCTTAGGATTAGGACCGTTGGGTGATATATGTCCCTCCTGCCCACAGTTATAACAAACTGATTTCCCCTTCAGACAGACTCCCAGATGAGTCTTTCTGGATGTCTTGCATGCCTCCATCCTACGTTTAGGATCCCCTTGTTTCACCCCAGTATTCCTAAAGTTAAAACTCTTCCTTTTCGGTATACTTCCACTACCACTGGCACCCTCTGCCTTGGTTCCTCCCTCTCCCTTACTCTTATTCTTTCTTTGTGGTATTGGGTTAATGCCTCACTACCACCCTCTGCTATAATCGCCTTTTCCAGAATGGTCCCATAGGAAGCACTCTGGAATACCGAAATCCTACTATAGAACCAGGGTTTTAGGCCCTGCTCAAAGCTACGAGCCTTCCTCTCTTCCATGTCCACTTTGTCTGGAGCAAACCTTGCCAATTCATTGAATTTGGCTCCGTACTGGGGAACCGTCATGTCCCCCTTCTTAAGTTCTAGGAACTTAATCTCCATCCTCCCTTGCATGATAGTAGGGAAGTAGTTCTCAAAGAATACCTTCTTAAACTATTCCCATGTAACCGCATCAGTTCTATCCCCACCTTGGTGAGCCTCCCACTAATAGTTGGCTTCCCCCTTCATCATGTAAGTCGCAAAAGAAGTCTTTTGCGCCTCAGCTACGTTTGTAATAACAAACGCCTTTTCTATTTCTTTTACCCATGTCTGGGCCTCCATTAGGTTCGTCGTTCCTTTGAACTCAGGTTGACCTACGCTTTTGAATTCCTTAAAGGTAGTCGTTCTGGCTACCCTAGGTCCCGCGGGTACTCTACCCCCGGTTTGGTTAAATGCAGCCGTTAATAAATTAACGAACTCTTTCATAGGGTTTTCGGACCCCCTGGTTATCGTTATGTGATTCTGCCTCCTGATTACATTGTCTTTTTCTTGGCGGCATTTCTGATTAAATAAATAAAGCTCCATTATTACTTATTGGCTTACTTAGTTATTATTCGCTGAACAACTGAACAATAACTCATACACAACAAAGCACATTTAATAAAAACTTCATTATATTAATATGCTTCTTTATAGTTCAAAACTATTTACAATTTGCTTTATATAGCCAAAAGCTATGACATTTCTATCCCACGATTGACTTTCACAAAAATTGGGATTTACAAAAAGACTACCCGTTAACTATACAAAAGAGGTTTTTACGTCACTACACAAAAGTATTTACCGTTCTAATTCCTAATATTGCCTAACAGCATTCTCATGCTTCTCATTCGCTAGAATTGACACAATGTCCTGACTTATAGTATGTCGAGTCTGTCCCGACTCAATGGAATAACAAGCTACTTTCAGCTTGAAATCCTCATGCGCACTGTCATTGATATATGAAATCTGTGCTATTTTCTGGTCTTTCTTAATCAGTTTCTTACGAAGCTCTACGACCTCGTTCTTATAATCCCTAGCCTTATCTGTCATGAGCACCTTCTCATCATGCTCTAACTCAAAGTCTGATTCTGTAACTCCTTGGCCTCATAGAGATCACTAATCTCCTCCTTCTGGTTCTACACCATATTGTGCAGTTACACGTTACGGTCAAGCACCGAGTGATACATTGCCCTCATCATATCTATAGGTGTTGGCTCTAGTGCATGCATCATCGTATTAACTGATGTTACCTCCGTATCATCCTCCACATATATCATCATATTAAGATATGATGCCAATCCCATAGTCTCCTTGGAATAGTCCTCCTCTGAAAAATACTCCTCTGGCTCTGATTCTTCTAGAATCACTAATGGTATCTCCGCTACAGGCATAGGTACATGCTCTACTCTGTTCACGGACTCTTCGCTCACCACGTGTATATCTCTATACATCAAGTTATCGATCAACATCTACAATAACACATAACAAGTTGATTAGTACATAATACACAATAATATAAGCACAAATCAAATTTAATTTATTTAAGGTTAATTTCCATCTTTTAAATCTTTCGATACTGAGTTTCCTCAATACCTTATTGACTCATTGAACTCAAGTTTACTTCCTTCGGACTTTTCCTTTCCTAACGAGGTTATTAGCCTAAGGTTCTTTCCCCCTTAAATTTTATAACCTAATGCTTTGATACCAACCTATGATGCCCCCAAATCTGGGTATCTTCCAACCCGACAGATGGTGCTACACGGTACTACAATTTATACAGCCATTCCATTGAAACAATAACAAAATGATTGTATTTACTATCTTCTTATTACAATAGTAATAAATCATTTCCCAGGTTTATAAACTGAATACATTCTTTGTTATTCATAAGTATATTTCATACAAATACCCTAGTCTATTACATGATAATTAACTATCCAACTTAGCTTTGCCTTTATCTCTCTTAGAACTCTTAGTTCGTTCGGCCTTAGCTGTAATCATATAATTCAAGCAAGAATTGAGCATAACTAGCTCAGCAAGTCTAACAAAGGATAATATAAATACCACATCAAGAATTATATGATTATCTTCCATAACTGAACAAATAGCTATGAAGCACTATGAAACATTGACTAGCACTTCTCATTTCATAACAACGATTCTAAAGTATATATAATAGCTTAGGAATTCTGAACCGGTCAAAAGACCATGAGCATACTCTTTTCATTTTTATACATGAAAATGACATCCCGACACTGTGACGCCCCCAAATCCGGGTATCTTCCAATCCGACAGATGGTGCTCCACGATACTACATTTCATACAATCATTCCATTAAAATAACAACAAAATGAGTGTAATTACTATCTTTGTATTACATTTGTAATAAATCCTTTCCCAGATTCATAACCGAATACATTTGTTGTTCTTCATAAGTATATTACATACAAATATACTAGTCTGTTACAGGACGATTAATTGTCCATCTTAGCCTTGCCTTTATCTCTCTTAGAACTCTCAATTCGTTCGGCTTTAGCTGCAAACATATGGTTCAAGCAAGAATGAGCATAACTAGCTCAGCAAGTCTTAACAATGAATCATATGAATATCACATCAATAAATACGTGCTTTATTTCCATATCTGAACAATTATCTACGAAGCATTATGAAACATTTGACTAATACTTCTCCTACAACAATTCCAGAGCATATATAATAGCTTAGGAATGATGAACCTGTCAATAGACCATGAACATACTCTTTTCATTTTCATACTTGAAAAGGATATCCGGCACTAAGGACCACCCGTCTTTACTTACGAGCACTTCTAGGTGATCAGCCTATTGTACTCTATGTTGATCAACACTCTTACGTTAAATGTATTTACGTTCAATATTTGGCAACCTCGCGTGCCCATCGAAGAATCGATGAAAAATACTTTTGTTTGTACATAGACAAACTTACATTCTCATCCGTACCAAATACTTGGCATAGGATAGCATTAACAGTTCTATATCAACAAACTGGTAAACAAATCCATCCATTCTTCAATACTTGTCTAACCGAATTAAGACAGGCATAGACTCTTTTTTTAAAATCATTCATGCATCGTATCACATGCATCACATAAAAACTTGGCTAATACGAAGGTTAGGCAAGCGTTAAGAAAGACTTGCCTTCAAGCGTCTTCGAATATACAATTCAACTATTCTTAGTCTTTGTAGGATCTACATGATACATTCACATAGCACACTATAATTAGTTATCAAATAAACTAACTTTACGGTTCTAACCAACTTCTTTCTCTTCTATATTTTATTTGAATTAACTTCGTTATTAAAGTCGATTCAACTTTCTATAGTTCGTTACGTTTCATTAACGTTCTTACGTCCTTAGCCGACATTCGATCATTATTGGTTAATTAACAACGTTGAACGTCATTCAAGGTTCACTTATTACGTCTTTATGTTCTTCGTTTAATTTCTATTAAACCTTACTAGATCTTCTTACATTAACACCTTATAAGTGATTTAAGGTTAGCTTGATTATGTACATTAAGTACCTTCATTGCCTTACTTTAGGTCAACATTCCAAATGGAACCAAAAACTAACTTGGTCAACACTTTTCTACTGCCGGCGCTGCGGCGTGGCATCCTATGTATTCTAGTGGCGCTGCGGTGTCACTCTCCAGAGGTTTTGCCCGGACTCGGCGCTGCGGCGCGAGTCCATGTACAAACTCTTGCGCTGCGGCGCGAGTCTCCAGACGTTTTCATTTTCTCTCAGCCATACATGGCGCTGTATGGTATGGCAGAAAACATCTGGTTTGGCGTTTGTGGCCGAAACCTGCATCACTGATTGGCCAAAACAGTTTGGTTTCCTAACGAAACTACCGGCTTCCTAATTTGTTCGTTTTACCTCCGAATTGACCCATTCGAAAGCCTACAAGTCAAGAATTACATCCTTTACGTGTTTGTATAAGAATTTCATATATCTGAATTCGTTAACTCGGAATTCACCTTTAAGTTCATTTTTAAGCGTTCGTTTAACGTTTTCGTCCGTCCAATACTCGTTTTCTTCGTTATAAGTCGAAATGCGACGATTCTTTCGCCAACGACTCTTAATTACCTTATCTCACGTGTTGACATTGGAAACCAATGTTTTCAAGTCACACGGAAACTTTTGACCTTTAATCCGGGCTTTCTACGTTTTCGACGTTTAACGTCTATTTCCGTACAATTCGCCATAACTTTGTTACTAATGTTCTCTAAGCCAAATCACATGGAATACTCCATGGACTTCATATCTACATCCTAACCAAGCAAGATGCACATATTATCATATTGATGGAGTTCAAATTTTTATCAACAATCAATCCCAACAATCAATAATTTCTTGATTTTAAGCTATATCAAACCTTATGATTTCTATGATCTCATGACTTATAGAGATTGAATCTATGGTAAGTCACTCTCATTCCACCATACAAGCCATACCCCACCCATTTATGAATCTCCATGATAAAAGAAAACCAAAAGAGGTGAAATTAGAATTGAAGAGTATTACCTTAAGAACTCTTAGTGTTCTTGTTGGACTTCTAATGAAAAAGCTTCAAGGTAGAAGAATGGTTTAAATCTAGCTCTCTTTCTCTCTCAAATATGTTGGTTAAGTCTTGAAAAAACATCAAATGGCCAACTCTAGCTTTCTATATATAGAAAACCAAATGAGGGGCAAAATGGTCCAATTCTCCACCTCCTTACTTATTTACCACTTTGTCACCAAGTAAAGTACTTGGTGACCAAGTGATTTGCTTGCCTTGCACACCAAGTGCCGGCCCACCATGCCCATGGGTCATCCCCATGGGTTGCCCCATGGGTTTTACCCATTCGGTGACCCACCGGTTCGATCCACGGTTCGATTTTCTTGCATTGGGCTTAACCAATCTAGTATTGGGCCTTGACTTGGGCTTATCACTTAATCCCTTGGGCTTGCTCATTCAATTGATTAGACTAAACATAATCTAACCCAAATGAATTAACATTAAGTCTTAACTTAATTCTAGAATACAAATCATATTCCCTACGTATAATTCACGTATTCCTTCCGTATAATACTAGTATGATAATCATATCGTACTCCATATTAACTCATCATATTTTATATAGATACTAAATAGTCTCATACTTGTATAACACATGCCTTAACCATAACGCAATTTCTTCTACGCGTTTCATTTCCTTCTCGGAAATCAATATACTCAACCCTTAGGTTTTAAGTCCACAGGCAAAAACTTCGTTTGCCATAATGGAATTATTATTGAATATTCCATACTATCTTCGTATTCTATCATTATGCGTTTCTCAGAATCTCAAACCCTAGCTCCGAACGAAGTCGGATGAATAGTGTTCTTACGCAAACATTCTCGAAAAACCTTTGTTCTCGTCTTAATAATTCACAACAATTAATTCTAGCACAAAGCCAGAATACTAACCACATCTACACATTCTAGGTCATAAAATTACCTTCGAACATCTTACTCACATAATTACTCAATTAAATTCATTTAATCCACATAATCAAATAAAAATTTAATTCATTAAAAATTCAAAATTCTCGGGCGTTACAGGCACTAAGGTCGTACATCCGGCATTACTTATGAGCACTTCTAGGTGATCAGCCTATAGTACTCTATGTTGATTAACATTCATCCGTTAAACATATTTACGTTTATGTTTTGGCAACCTCATGTGCCCATCGAATAATCGATGAAAATACATTTGTTTGTTCATAGACAAGCTTATCTTTGAATCCGTACCAAATACTTGGCATAGGATAGCGTTAACAGTTCTATATCAAAAGACTTGTAAACAAATCAATGAACTCTTCAAGATTAGTTTAGTCGAGTTAAAACTAGCATCGACACTTTCTTTAAAACAATTCATGCATTTCCGGACATGAATCACAGAAAACTTGACTAACACGGAGGTTAGACAAGCGTTAAGAAAACTTGCCTTCAAGCGTCTTCAAATATAATATTCAACAGTTCTTAGTCTTTACAGGATCTACATGATGTATTCACATAGCACACTGTAATTAGCTACCAAACAAACTAACTTATTGTTTTAATCAACTTCTTTCTCTTCTATGTCTTACTTGAATTTATTCCATTAATAATGTCAATTCAACTTACTATACTTCATTACGGCTTGTTAACGTTCTTACGTTATTAACCGACACTCGGTCATTATTGATGAGGTACCAACGTTGAATACCATTCACGGTGTACTTGTTTACACTTTTGCGTTCTTCATTTAATTATTGTTAAACCATACTTAACCTTCTAGCGTTATCACTTTATAAGTGATTTAAAGTTAGCCTTATCACGTACATTAAGTACATTCATGACTTACTATTGGTTTACATTCAATTGGAATTACAAAACCTAACTTGGTCAACCATTTCCATCGCCGCGATGCGTCACGCCGACTCTAGTACACCATTGGCATCGCTGCATGCAACTAACAATAGATAGAGCTTTGAGCGTACATTGCCGCAGTCACGACGTTTATAATCGGGTTGGCGGCCATGCGGTGCGGCCCCTGAGCCTCAGTTGGCTTTGATAGTTAACTTTTTCTACGAACTTCCTGGCGTCATAACTTATTCGTTTTACTTTCGAATTGGCTCATTCAAAAGCCCACAACTCACAAATTATCTACTCTAGGTGTTCATGCAAGAATCTTTCATTTTGGAATCCATTAACTCGGAATTCACCTTTTGGTTCATTAACGAGCGTTCGTTTATCGTTCGTGAGCGTTCAATACTCGTTCTCTTTGTTCTAAGTCGAATTTGATGATTCTTGAGTCCACGACTCTTGAATGCCCTATCTCACATGTTGACATTGAAAATTGAAGTTTCCAAGTCACACGACAACTTTGACTACTAATCCGAGATTTTTACGTTTTCGACGTTTAACGTCTATTTTCGTAAAATTCATCATAACTTCGTTACTCGTATTCTATAAGCCAAATCAAATGGAACACTCCATTGATTCATCATCTACATCCTAACCAAGCAAGATGCACATACCCTATCTATGATGGTTTTCAATTTGTCCATCAACAACCATGTTAACATTCAACGATTTCTACGGTTTAAACTTACATAAACCCTTATGATTTCTACTTGAACATGACTTATCAATGTTTTAATCATTAATAGCCATCCTTATTCCTCCTAAAGAGACATGCTCCACCAATCTACGATTCTCTACGAGAAAGAAATCGAAAAAGGTCGAAGACAAACGTTTACAAAAAATTACCTTTTCGTTCTTCGCGTTCTTGATAAACTTCTTATGTTTTGCTTCAAAGTAGATTGATTACTTGTTTCTAGCTCTTTCTCTCTCTCAATATATGTTGGACAAAGTTTATAAAACACCAAATAACCAACCTAAGCTTTCTTTTTATAGGCAAACCAAATGGAGGGCAAAATTATCCATTGGCCACCTCCTTACTATTCCCCACCTCCTTAGCAACTTAGCCACCAAGTAATCACTTTACTTGGTGGCCAAGTGGCCGGCCCGCATGTCCAAGGGTCTTCCCATGGGTTTCCCCATCGGTTTTACCCATCTCGTGACCCGCCGGTGTAAGACCCCGAAATTTTTAAATAAAAAGGAATTTCCTTTATTTTGAAATAGTAAGGGTTGATTTGATTAATGTGGATAGTTAAGGGTTAAATACGCAAATATTTCAAAATTAGCAAGTGGTTATAAAATATTCATTATCGCTTGGGAATATTCGTTTGGTGGTGGAATATTCGATCTTGTCGGGGAATATTCGCATGCACTGACAGCACGACCATGTGTGGGCCCCATAACTGAAAGTGATTGGATGAAGAAAACGACAAATATAAGTTGTTTTTTAAATAACAGTAGTAGTTATTCACGAAGTATCTTTGTTGGAATACCCTTGGTTAAAACACACTAGTACGCTGCGTTGTTGAACAAGAAGCACACGGTATTGCACCAATTATTGATTCTTACGTAAGAAGGCACTACTCAATAATGGTTACGATAATTCTTCGCTCAAAGATTTTATTGAGTTAATAATTCTTTGCGTTGATATTTTATATTCTTTGTTGTTTCAATAATTGTCATTACACAAGATCTTTCATTATCGAAGCAATAATTCATATTATCCTAATAATATTATTAGATAACATTATTGGCAATGTCTAGAAAGTTACATCAAGGAGAGGTTTGGTCATCTAATCAATTGCTACAAGAAGAAGAAATTCTTATTGGAAAGCCCCTCTTTCCTGAACCTGCTGTTTGTCAATATTGTGATTACGTAATATTATTTGTGAATAATTAATTATTGATTTATATGATGAGGAAAATATTGATTTTATGTGGATATAGATGGAGAAAATTTTAAAATGACAATTGTTGAAAATTAATATTTTATCTTTTTCGATAAAATAATTTATTTAAATATATTATTTTAATAATATATTAACGGTGATATTTTTACAATGAATGTGGGATATATGAGTATATGAGGAGGAAGAGTATTTTGTGGCATTAAATGTTTAACACATGTTTTGTGTGTTGGTGGACACAATTATTGAATAGAAATTTGATTATAGCTTTGTAAAATCGCCTGTTTGTGGATTTCGGTCGATTTTTGTTTGGAATTTGGAAAAACTTTCTTCTGCAAAGTTGTAGAGAATTGAATTTCCTATAAAAACTCATGAGATTCGAATTTTTGATGAAAGGGCTATTTATTATGAATTATTGAAGTTCCGAAGTTCAGAAATAATTGATTTTTGGGAGTTTTAATTAATTATTTTGAGAAAAACGTTTTTGGTGAGTTGTGAACCTCATTTAACATGTGTGGCTGGTGTTTTTGACCAAAAGGTGGGCTAAGGAAAATTTGTATAATTATATTAATATTATATTAAATTTTCTGCTTTGGTGTTCTAAGCATTTTCCTATAAATAGGTGCTTAGGTTAGAATTGAAAATCACACCGTAAACTGAAGTTTTCTCTCTTCTCTCTCGATATTTTGAGCGTATTCTTGTGAGTATTTTGAGTATACTTTGAGTATTGCTAGATTGCAAGTTCCTTGACTATACCCGGTATTCTAGCTAGAAGTACTGATCTTTCGAGGTAAGGGATATTATTTTTTTTCGTAATGATATTATTTCTTCAATATCATTATACTGAAATGTTGATCTGAAGTTTTTATCAAATTTGGAACTTTTTCATGCTCGGGTTACTATTCATGGGTTACTATTCATGAGTTACTATTCACGAAGTTACTATTCATGAGTTACTATTCACGAGTTACTATTCACGAGTACTATTCATGAAGCGTGAAGATGTTTTTGTGGAATTTCTATCTTTTGGTGTCTGAGTTACTATTCACGTGTACGGCCTGACTATTCACGATACTCAAGACTATTCATTCATTCAAAAAAATAAAATTTTTTCTTTTGTTTGTCCAAAATATCTATTCGGATACTAGCTCGATTGTATAAATGTTTTGATCATTCTTGAATTTTACACCACTATGATTATTTTTGAGGTATTTTTGGGCGTGGATAAAACCAAGTACTGAATCCTTAATCCTTAATCCTTGTCATTTTGTTTCACCGGATTCGCTTTCTTTAAAAATATTTTCATCATCCTCGCCTTAAATGATGATGATATTATTGAATATCTTTGGCCCGTAGTGTGAAGATGAGCAGTGTTGAGATGAATATGACCGATTGATTAATATCTTTGGCCAGAGTGCAAAAGATGAACAGTGTTTAAATGAACATGACTTAATCGATGAATATCTTTGGCACAGTAGTGCAAAGATGAATATTTGATTCCGGATGTATATTGATTGATGTTACGGGATAAAATATTGATGATGGATCGTTAAATTCATAGATTATAGTAGATTTCATTCTCTACGTAACTCTTCTATGAATTATTATTTCATTGCGAATATTGATCCGAAACTTGTTGTCTATTGTATTCTATCGATTTTTCCTGTTGAAGACTAACGATAATTTGTTGTATATTATCTTAGTCATAATATTCTTCTTCGGCTAGTTGAGCTCACCCTTTTCCTTGTTGTTCTATTTTTCTTCTCGGGGAGGCGAGAATGTAGCGAGTACTAGTCGGGGTATGGAATGAAGATTCTAGAGAGAGTTGTTTAGTATTCCTCACCATTTTGTAAAATAATGAATCAATAATGTGATGAGGATTTATTTGAGTATAGATATTGTCTAGAAGATAATATTTGTATTCAAACTCACGCTTTTTATCGTTGTAATAATAAAGTTGTAGTTGTTTCTGTACCATGTATTTGGCGACTCAGAATGGGTGTTGTGTATACCTATTTTGGGGGCGTCACAGTCGGTTTGATCCGTGATTTGGTTTCTTGGATCGGGCTTGAATTAACTTTACATTGGGCCTTAACTTGGGCTTGATTACACAATTCATTGGGCTTGATATAAATACAAGTCCAATTGGATTATACAAAGTTCTTAACTCAAAATCCAATAAGAACTAATCGTATTCTACGCGTATAACTCACGAATTCTTTTTGTTTAGTATTCATACGATACTCGTATTATACGCTGTACTATTATTCATACCATACTCTTATATCATACGTATAATACTTCTAATCATTATACACATTATGTGATGCCCCCAAAATTAGGTATACATCACCCATCTTGAGTCGCCAGATACATGGTACAGAATTCAAATACAACTTAATAATACAATTGTCGTGTACAATACGACAAAACATAAACTGTGAGTTTGAATACAAATATTGTCTACTAGAGAGTATACAAACTCAAAGGGAGTCCTCATTACAATTATTATCACACTATTTCACGAGAATAGTGAGGACTACTAATGCACCATCTAGGACCATCACTCGTTCCCAGACTGCGTTCCAAATATATTCTCATTTCTGAAGAGAACGATGAAAGAAAGGGCGAGCTCTCAACTAGCCCAAGAAGAATTATTATGACTAAGATAATGCGTAATAAATTATCATTAGCCTTAAACAAAGGTTAAACCGATACAATATAACAAACATCAAGTTTAATCTGCGGAATGAATAAGCGATCCATTAAAAGAATCAAGTAGAGAATAAAATCTACTATCTTTTATGATTTAAAAGGTTTTTCATCACTTTTATCGATGGGACTCAACAATAAATAATCCACATCATCGAATCACCCCGCAGACTACTGCCAAGGATATTCTTTAGTATCACGACCACAATTATCCATGCACTACGGGCGAATAAGAATATTTGTGTATTCATTAATGGTCATGATCATGCCAACAAATGTCCATCAATGCACTACGGGCCAATGAGGACTTTTACCACATCATTTGTAACATTACGGTCATGATTACAATCAATAATCCTCAGTCATAATCATACCAAGTCCATTTATACACTACATGTGCCACAGATGACTTTCAAAAAAATATAAATATGAGGATGATGATGATGACAATGATATAAGAATTCAATAAAACAAGTTCAAGAATTAATTTATCTAGGAACTAATAATGTCCAAATTGTCAACATGATACTGCTTTGTATAGTAAAATTTAAGAATACTCAGAAGAATATTTCCATGAAAAGATACTGGATGAAGCGCAAATATCAAGGATATTCCACTAATTTCATGGAGTATAGAAGTCAAAACTTTAACCAACTGAGTATAATAAATAATGGAATAACAAAAGAAATCACCATGCATGCGGTACTTCGCATAGACAGGTTATTCCAATAGAATACTAAATAACGGAACCAGTGTCAAAGTAAATTGCACCGCGGGATGTTCCAACAGAATAATAAAGAATGGAATAACAATAGAAATCACCATGTATATGGTACTTAGATGCATAAAAGTTATTCCAAGAATAATAATAAGGATTTTAATCGTGTCCCACGTAAAAAGCATAGACGAGATATTCCAATGAATAATAATAAAGAACCAAACCAAGTCCCACAAAATGCATGTATAATGATATATTCTAACGTAATAATAAAGAATGGAATAATGTAAGAATTTCACCAAGTATAGGTATCCAGCGTGATACAAAAGTTATTCCAATGAGAATAATAAAGAATGGAATAACATAAGTTATCTTCATGAATAAGAAAGAAAGAATACCCTTTTACGAGTACAACAAATAATATCCCTACAAGTACAACAAATAATATCCCCTACCTTAGAAAGAAGAGTCTTTGGATATAGAAGTAGTAAAGTAGCAGAACACTTTTCTTCTTTCTCTCTATAGTTTCTCTCTCTAGAGTTTCAATTGAATTAAATGAAATAAATAATGAATGAATGAGCTTCTATTTATAGAAGAATGGATCGCATAGTAACTAACTCATGAACAGTCTAGATTGATTTACTTTAATCGTGACGTACCATATTTAAAGCAAAATCTTTTAAATAAAATATAATATATTCTATTTATAATCTAATAAAATGAATAACTTTATAAAAAGATTTTACTACTGCAAACACTATGCGAGCACTATGCAAATACTATGCATAATAAAATATAATATATTCTAATTATTGAATAACTTTATAAAAGTATCCTGCTTTTATATAAAAAGATTTTACTATGCAGACACACTATGCATAATAGAATATAATATATTCTATTTATAGAATAACTTTATAAAAGTATTCGCTTTATTATATTAATAATACCAATAAAACAAAACCGAGTGACTTATCACGTAAGCATCAATAATCAATACTGGTGTGCTACTATGCAACCACGCCAGACATCGCATTTCTTTTAACACCGGTGTTTCAACGATTAACGGTAAAACTTCCGCCGTTATTTTCATAAAAATATTTTTGTCGTTTTCTCATTCCGATAATAATTCCGTTGTGGGGTCCACCAATGATTGTACCGTCGTACGGATATTCCCCGACCAATCGAATATTATACAACAACTTACATACTTTGCAAAATTTATAAATATTACCCACAACTATAACATTATATCAAATCCACACCATAATATTCAAAAAAATTATTTCGAGAAAATTAAATCTTTATTCATAAAATCTGGGGTCTCACAATCTTCCCTCCTTATGAAATTTCGCCCTCGAAATTTACGTCATTTAACCTATCTTATGTCAAGAGGTGAGGATACCTTGACTTCATTTCAGATTCTAAATCTTGAGGTATAACATTTGAGTGTTGAATACGATCCTTCTTATCCAAGGTTTTAACACGTATCTCCTCATACGTTAAATCTTCTGCTATCTCGTCCAGTTCTAAATTAATAATGTGGTTCGGTCATCCACATATTTACGTAACATCGATATGTAAAAAAAATTTCTGAACACGCAACATACTTGGCGGTAAAACGAGTCTATAGGCCACAGTTCCTACTTCATCGAGGATTTCAAATGGGCCAATTAAATCGAGGGTTGAGATTTCCTATCTTCGTTGATTCTTGCTTCTAGAATAACGCCCTCTTGAACCTTCTTCTTTACATTCATCAACTCTGAGTATGTAGCTTGAGCGGCTTTAACTTTATCGATTAAAGTCGAGTCTACTCGTATATTCGTTATCTTCACTTGGGTTCCGAGAGTCTTTCACTCTATCTTCATCATTTTTAAGTCATACAAAATGGGCCTTTGTGTTAACAACATCGCACTCGTAAACGCATATGATCTTCTACTCAACGCGTCAGCTACCACGTTCGCTTTCCCATGATGTTATTGAATGGTACGATCATAATCTTTAACAGCTCGAGCCAACGTCTTTGGCGCATGTTACGTTCGCTTTTGTTGAAGAAATATTTAACGGTTTTAGAAATGGGTTTTGTACTGGGGTCAATACAAAATTCGATTTCACGCTCTAGGGGTAGGCTAAGAAGTCTTCAAGAATACGTCAGGAAATTTATTAACAACAGAAATATCATTCAAAACTGTGACCCTCATCCAAGACTTGGATAGTACGTCACATTGATACCTATCAACTTGCCATTGTCATTCACGACATCGCCTACAGAAAGTCTGGCTTCAGTGCATTCCGCATAAGAAAGTCAACAACGAAAAGACCGAGGCTCTTTACTTATGGCTTGATATGACAATGATTGACTTTAGTGGTTTGGTTGCTTAAATTCGCATAACAGGTTGGTTAGGAATATGAAAGCTAACAACCTTACGAAAAGCATGATGAGTAGTTAACCAATCGATTCCTAAAATCACATCAAAGGCAAGTATTTTCAAAGAGATACGATCTACAGGTAACGTGAAAGTGTTGATTTGAACAAGATTTATAAATAGTTGAGGTAACGAAGGTTTCTCCCAACTGAGTTTAAATAGATATATCAAAGTCTAACTTCTCTGAAGTTAACTTCAAACATTGAACACAACTAGGTGCAATAAAAGAGTAAGTAAAACCGGTATCTAACACGGTATAGACTTCACAAGAGTTTATGAATAACATACCCGTGATAATTTTATTCAGGTTCCTTGTCACGAAAAAAAACACTCTCTCTTAAACTACCGGCTTTAGCTTATCTGGGGCATCCTTTGGCATCACTATCCCAGCTGAACTTGTCTTCGGTGAATGACAAAATCGGGCTAAGTGAACTTCTCTTCCATAATTATAGCATGCTTTGGACGGCATCACGCAGTTTGGACTGATGTGTCCCTCCCCTCCGCATTTGAAGCATATGATAGGTGGTCGTTCTCCTTCCTTAACAACGGGTGCTGGTGTTGACGTCTTTTCATCATTGTTGAATCTCTCTTCTTGAAATGTCCATTCTTATTGTTTTGACCATCATTACCACCGGCGTGGTTACCATTTCGCATGTTGATTCCTACATGCTTATTGTCACCGCTTTGATGATCAAGTATCACCAAGATATCATTTTGCGTTTTTTCTTTTTTGTTGCGTTGACTCGTTATCGCTCCCACTAATCGGAGCCCTATTTACAACATCCTAATACAAACACGCTTTATGAGAAATAAGATATTGACGTATCTCCGGCTTCAAACCTCTTAAAAACATCCGCGTCATTCTCTCTTCATTATCAACCAAGTGGGACGTAAAACGGGACAACTCGACAAACTTGGCTTCGTACTGCGACACGGTCATGTTGTTTTGCTCCAACTTGATAAATTCCACCTCTTTCATGTGACGAATGCTTTCGGGAAAGTACTTGTCATTGAACAGCTCTTGGAACTTCTCCCAAGACATCTTGAGTGCGCAGGCTGGGTACATTTTATAGATTCCCACCAGTGATCTGCCTCTTCACGCAACATAAAGGTGGCAAAAGGAACCTTTTGCTCCTCGGAGCATCCCAAGACATCAAATATCTTGGTGATATGCTTTAACCACGTCTCCGCCTTAAGTGGTTCTGGCTTTCCCAAAAACTCTGGTGGTCCCAGCTCCTTGAATTGCTTAGCGGTGACCAACCGTGGGTTGCCATTGTTTCCTCCTGCATTATGAAAAGGAGTCATTTTCGCCTGATGTTGCATGAATTCTAAAAAGCTCCTAAACGTACCGTCGTTCGTCAATTGATCAGTGTTGTTGTTTACAAGAGGATTATCGCCATCCTATTGCACATTGTCCTGATTATTGATCTTTGGAGAATTAACATTTTCAGATGCCATTTTCAAATACTGTCACAAAATAAGGGTTAATGAACATATCACATATTATCTCTATACTCTGACCGACCAATTAAATATCAAATAAACTTAGGTAGGTCATACTAGCGAAGGAATTCCCCGTCTCTCCCCTCCTAGTTCTAGTCTCACATCTTAGCCAGGGATCATATCCCTAAGCTTTGATACCAACTGTGATGCCCCCAAAATTAGGTATACATCACCCATCTTGAGTCGCCGATACATGGTACGTAATTCAAATACAACTTAATAATACAACCGTCGTATGCAATCTGACAAAACATAAACCGTGAGTTTGAATATAAATATTGTCTACTAGAGAGTATACAAACTCAAAGGGAGTCCTCATTACAATTATTATCACACTATTTCACAGAATAGTGAGGACTACTAATGCACCATCTAGGACCATCACTCCGTTCCCCGACTCGTTCCAGCTATATTCTCATTTCCTGAAGAGAACAGTGAAAGAAAGGGTGAGCTCAACTAGTGCGGTGAGAATTATTATGACTAAGATAATGCAGAATAAATTATCATTAGCCTTAAACAGTGTTAAACTGATACAATATAACAAACATCAAGTTTAACTGCAGTGGAACAAGCAATCCATTAAAAGAGTCAAGTAGAGAATAAAATCTACTATCTTTTATGATTTAAAAGGTTTTTCATCACTTTTATCGTTGGGACTCAGCTTAATAAATAATCCACATCATCGAATCACCCCTGCACTATGGCCAAGGATATTCTTTAGTATCACGACCACAATTATCCATGCACTACGGGCCAAGAATATTTGTGTATTCATTAATGGTCATGATCATGCCAACAACTGTCCATCAATGCACTACGGGCCAATGAGGACTTTTACCACATCATTTGTAATATTACGGTAATGATTACACCGAATAATCCCTGGTCATAATCATACCAAGTCCATCTATGCACTACAGGCCACAGATGACTTTCAAAAAAATATAAATATGAGGATGATGATGATGACAATGATATAAGAATTCAATAAAACAAGTTCAAAAATTAATTTATCCAGGAACTAATAATGTCCAAATTGTCAACATGATACTGATTTGTAGAGTAAAATTAAAGAATGCTCAGAAGAATATTTTCATGAAAAGATACTGGATGAAGCGCAAATATCAAGGATATTCCACTAATTTTATGGAGTATAGAAGTCAAAACTTTAACCAACTGAGTATAATAAATAATGGAATAACAAAAGAAATCACCATGCATACGGTACTTCGCATGTACAGTTTATTCCAATAGAATACTAAATAACGGAACCAGTCGTGCAAAATTAATCCGAAGCGGGATGTTCCAACAGAATAATAAAGAATAGAATAACAACGAAAATCACCATGCATGCGGTACTTCACATGTATAAAGTTATTCCAATGTAATACTAATAAGGGCGGAATCGGTGTTCTACAGTAAAATAAAGCGCATTTGCATGTGATATTCCAATATTAATAATAATAAAGATTTTAACCACGTCCCCAAAATAAAATGCAGACGATATATTCCAAAATGTATAATAAAGAATGGAATAATGTAAGAATTTCACCAAGTATAGGGTATCCACAGTATCTGAGTTATTCCAATGAGAATAATAAAAAATGGAATAACAGAAGTTATCTTCATGAATAAGAAAGAAAGAATACCCCTTACGAGTACAACAAATAATATCCCCTACGAGTACAACAAATAATATCCCCTACCTTAGAAAGAAGAGTACTGGATATAGAAGTAGTGAAGTAGCAGAATATTTTTCTTCTTTCTCTCTATAGTTTCTCTCTCTAGAGTTTCAGTGAATTCGTAAGAAATAATGAATGAATGAGCTTCTATTTATAGAAGAATGGACTGCATAGTAACTAACTCATGAATGGTCCAGATTGATTTACTTTAATCTAACGATTACATATTTAAAGCAAAATCTTTTAAATAAAATATAATATATTCTATTTATAATCTAATAAAACGAATAACTTTATAAAAAGATTTTACTATAAAACACTATGCAGCACTTATGCAAACACTATGCATAATAAAATATAATATATTCTAATTATTGAATAACTTTATAAAAGTATTCTCGCTTTATATAAAAAAATTACTACTATGCAAAACACTATGCAAACACTATGCAACACTATGCATAATAGAATATAATATATTCTATTTATAGAATAACTTTATAAAAGTATTCTATTTTATTACATTAATAATACCAATAAAACAAAAACGGAGTGACTTATCACGTAAGCATCAATAATCAATATCGTGTGCTTACTATACAACCACGCCAGACATCGTACTTTTTTAACACCGGTGTTTCAACAGCTTAACGGAAAAACTTCCGCCGTTATTTTCATAAAAATAATTTTGTCGTTTTCTCATTCCGACAATAATTCCGTTATGGGGTCCACCAATGATTGTATCGTCGTACGGATATTCCCCGACAAAAAGAATATTCCCCGACCAATCGAATATTATACAACAACTTGCATACTTTGCAAAATTTATAAATACTACCCACAATTATAACATTATATCAAATCCACACCATAATATTCAAAAAATTATTTCGAGAAAATTAAATCTTTATTCATAAAATCTGGGGTCTCACACATTACATTTTCTTCTCGGAAATCACTTTCACTAACCCTTGCGTTTTAAGTCCGCAGGTGTAAACTTCGTTTGCCATAACTGAAATATTATTGGATATTCCATTACATCTTCATATTCTATCATTACGCGTTTATCGAAATTTCAAACCAAATCTCCGAGCGACATCGGATGAATAGTGTTTTTACGAAAAATTCTCGAAAAACATTTATTTTCATCTTGGTAATTCAAAACAATTAACCCTAGCACATAGCCAGAATACTAACCACATCCACACATTCTAGGTTATAGAACGACCTTCAAATATCTTACTCACAAAATCAATCAATTAAATTCATTTAATCCACATAATCAAATAAAAATTTTATTCATTAAAGATCCGATTTTTTCTATGCGTTATATGTTGTGTCGATGCTCGGATCGCTTGGGTTCATGGCTTTTTATTATTTTTCTATATATATATATATATATATATATATATATATATATATATATATATATATATATATATATATATATGTCATCAAACTCATTTTAATTGAGCCTGGATTTATATCTGAGCGTTTATCGCTTTTATATATATATATATATATATATATATATATATATATATATATAACGGTCGGATCAAGTGCATACTCATTATCTTACTCACTGCAGTTATGGGTTTCGATCATACAATAGTGCCTACATACTTTTAGCGACGTTATAGGTTGTCCGTCGCTAAAAGTATAGATGACGGTTGTATGGTAATCAAACCGCACCTAAAGGGGGTGAGCACGGTGAGTAAGATAAGGGTATGCACTTGATCCTCGCTTTATATATAAATACTTATATATATATATATATATATATATCATCAAACTCATTTGATTGAGCTTGATTTATATATGGTGCTTGCGCTTTTATATATATATATATATATATATATATATATATATATATATATATATATATATATATATATATATATATATATATCCTCAAATTCAATTAACGAACTAAGCCTCGGATCGATATATATCCTAATGCGTTTACGACTTATATATATATATATATATATATATATATTTACATTTAGTCCCTTTGAGTTTACTTAAGTGGTGGTTGATCGTCTTATGCACACACACACACACACACACACACACACACACACACACATATATATATATATATATATATATATATTTACAGCTTTTATATATATAACTGTTTACAACTTTCATACAAACTGCATCATCATGTAAGCCTAGGAATCATGTACTCACAGATTCAGTTCCTGAATCTAGATTCGGTTCCCGTGATGGACATTTTCAGTTGTGACCAGCTTATAAATTATTCACAGTGTTTGAATTTCCTTAGACGGCTCTCATGCCCACAAGGAGTTCAACATTGCTTTTTATCTTATTTTCTCGAAGATGCTTCGCATCTCGAAAATAAAAGCAATCCAGCCGAACACATAATAAAATGGAAGTATCAAAGGCCTCAATTACAATTGAGCACAAGGGTTTAAAAAACCTCTTTTACAAAATATCATTGCTATATCTTGTTAAAATTAAACTTTTATACATAATTCAAACCCTTTGTATATAGGTGCAAACGAGGCATAGCACTACTTCCAGACAACTGCACATAAACCTACACACACACACATTCAAATAAATGTTTAAAATGAAAAGTAGCGATCACCGTGTTACCACGGATGTTGGGGGGTGCCTAACACCTTCCCCTAGCATAACCAAGCCCCCGTACCCTAACGAATCTTGGTTTCACAAACCAGTTAACGCAGTGTCACATCACTCGGTCTATGTGCAAAACTTTTCTCGATTAAGTCTGTGCAACCATTTAAAAATACAAACTGGCGACTCTTACAGTACAATCGTCGACATATACATGTCGGGCCTTTCCACAACTTTTTTTTTCAAACAAATCTCACCTAACATGAGAACACCAAAAGACAAGAACAGAAAAGGGATAAATAAAAATCCCGACTTCGACAGGTGGCGACTCTGCTGGGGACATCCAGTAAGAGGGTTTAAGTCTCTATCAAAGCTTTTCAAAACATTTATCTGCTTGTGTGTGGATGTTGCATTTACATTTGAATGAATGTGTACTAATGCATTTACTTACTGCACTTAGTGCTTCACACTATATCTGCATGTGATAATTAGTGCTTTACACATGTCATCCTTTCCATACGGTGAGCATTGTATATGAATGGATGTTGAGTGGTTCCTCCACTAGGAGGCTATCCTGTCGGTGTTTGATTATTGGACTCGTAAGGAGACTAATTCCAACGAGGCTCAGGAAAGGCACCACCGAAATTTGCTTCAGTTAAAAGACCGGATTAACTTCCCGTCTAGTAAATTGCGATGATTTGGGAACATTCATGCCAAAAAGCCGCGAGAGTAGCCTAAGATAGGTCAGTCTCTGATAAACCAAATGCGGAGGGAAGTCTCTTCATACTTTCCCATTTAAAATTACTTGTAATTATAATTACTTGTAATTTTATTTCCATATCAATCTCAATGTAATGGAAAATATGAAGGAATATGTGTACATGCATCCCCTTTTATCTGACATGCTATATTTTCATTAAACAACTGACATCCGTTTTGTAGGATAATACTCCTAAACGAACACATTACATAGCATGTAACATTTCTACATTCCCTAAGACTAAACTACATAAGTCTTTTGTAGGGAAGAAATTTGTCCGGTTACCCGTTCAAAGTCCAAAAGGGACTAAGCCCACTGTCAGACATGGATACAAGTGCCCAACCTGATCCTACTCCTGTTTTTCGCGAGGAGGTCGAAAGATTAAGAAATCAAATAGCAGAATTGGTTGTCTTTCTAAAAGAACAAAGTAAAAACACTCGGGTCTAGACAATGCCTACTCAATTAGAGTCATTCACTCAAGCGGGAAGTCAGGATATTAACAAAAATATGGAAACCCAGATACCTAAACCTCATTCCAATAAAGGAACCAACAAACCCCCTGAAATCACAAAACTCATGGATGATCGAGAAAATGGGGATATAAGAATGAAAGTCTAACAAATGGAAGAAACCATCCGATCAATCAAATGGACTGGAAACTATGAAAATGTCACCTATTCAGATCTCTGCATATTTGTAATACCCAGAAATAAATAAATAAATAAATTATATTCTTAAAACATATTGTTTGGACTTTGTCTTTTATTTGAGTCAAACTCGTTATTTAATTAATTTGGGCTAATAAGTATTAATAAGTGATGAATAATTAACTTAGTAAAATTGGACTTTTCTTATGTTTGACAGTTTTGGTCAAATTGTATTTAATTTATGTTGACTATTATAAGTATGTGGTTACATTAATTTGGGTCTTTAAACTAATTGGGTTTAAACTAATTTCTAAGTATATAAGTTTGGGCTTGTCAACTAATTGTGCCCAATTTTAATTATATTATTGTATTTAAAGACTAAATTATAATAAGCCTAAATTTAATATATTAAGTTAGGGTTTCCCTAAGATTGGTACTACAGTAAACGAAGAAAGAAAAAAAATGACGGAGAGAGATAGAAGGAGGCTGAAATTAAAAGGGTTTAAGAACAAGATTATTAAGACTTTATTCATCATATTCTTCTTCTAAAAGGTAATTATTGGACTTTTTTTATATACAAAATAATTATTGTTTTATTGTAATTACAATCTATTTTTATTGTTGTGCTTACAATCTGTCTTAAAAATCTGTTTTGCCATTGGATTAATCAGATTTGTTAATACAATTTTAGTTTATAATTCGGATATATGGTATATGAGATAAGGAAATTAATAGTTATTGGAGGCTTGATGCATAAATAATATATATATATATATATATGCTTACGGTTCGTGGGTAGAATTTAATCGGAGGCTTCCTGTTTTTGTATTGCTTTACAAATTGATAGCATGAATCTTTGTAGTTCCTGATCTTAGTAGTTAGTTGGTAATTCAAATGCAATAATACAAATAATCAATGTTATGGCTATATAAAAAAAATGTTTGTATAATTATAGTTTTGAGATAATAGTACAATAATTAGACTTGCTTAGTATTATGAGGAGAATGAGTATGCTTCTCATGAATCTTCTATTTCATCATGGTTTTTGAAAATATGTTTTAATTTTGTGCCATATATTAGTAACTTTTAGATTGTCCCGTATAATATCTCATATATATTGCTATTATTTAAAAGAGACTCCTATTGGTGCAATACAAGTCTTATATTTGAAAGAATTGATTTAATGGCTAAATGGAATAGAGAGAAAGGAAACTTTGAATACTAAATGTGATATTAATGTAAAGGGGTTTTATGAATTAGTAAACTACATTTATATTATTATAGCACCGAACCACCAACTATATTAAATTAAAATGATATTTGTATTACAAAATGTATTGAACATATTCCTAACTCTAAAGGGCGTGTATGAGCTAATATTAAAACTATTAAAGTTATAAAGAGAAAAATGTAAAAATTTATAATTTAGTAATTTAATTAATGGTCTCGTATTATTTTGATAATTATATAGATCGGATTGGGAAGGTCTAGCGGATGATATTTGGCTTCGGTAAATTATTTTGGTACTATATTAAGGTACAGATTCCATACTCTTTCAGCGATACTCTTGTTAAATTTGATTTGTTCGTTTGTTTCCTTATTTCGAATTCTGTTATGATTTCACATAATTGTTTCCTGTGAAATAAATATATTAGTTTCATTTTGGAGTTGATACACATGACTCGTACTTGTACTCTTTGAATTCGGATATCATGTTTAGTATTTATTTTTTATAATTGTAGAGCGATACATGTTGCTACTTTCTTTTTGAGACCTTGTGACTATAATTTGATTTGGTTCAACTTGTACATATAGAACCCTTTTGTTGGTATTATGTCACATGTGTTGTGACATGATATTTTTGTTAAAACATACCGTAGGGTATACCTGAGCTATAACCACCTGTGGGGTACCACAGGCATGTCGTTTTGGCACAAGAGGCATGACACTTTCCGTGGCGGTGTGATTAGTCCACGGCGTCTCCGTTTTGGGCTCCATAGGAAGTGGACCATTTGGTGTTTTGTTATGGGAGGCGTATGGGTTAACCCTAGTTTTCTGTTCTACGAATTTGTGATGTTCTGCCAAACACACCTATCTGATTTGCATACATTTGGATTCGCTGTCCAATGTGTGATATGTCTGTGTGGCATCATTTGACTAACCTGTGTGGCATTATTTTGATTTGCCTGTGTGGCATTGTTTTGATTTGCCTGTGTGGCAATGTATATTTCTGAGCTCACTCGGTATGAAATAAAACTCAACCATTTGATTCAGCCTATTATTTCATTGTATTAGTTTTGTTTATTTCTGTTCAGTTCAATTCATTGAATTAGTTAATTCAGTTCGTTATTTCTTTATTCTTTTATTGGTTTCATCAATTACATTGATTCGAGATATATTTCATTCGGATCTTTGGAGATTATATTTTCGTTCGATGATTTACACTTGAGGCTTTATTCATATTTTGTCTCGATTGTTTTCGCTTATCGATTGTATATCTTTTGTATATCCAGATCCGTGATTTGGGCAATTGGCTCATGCTATGTTTTTCTTCCGGGTTTGCGAGGATGATTCTGTATTAGTGTGATGAGAGTGTTGCCTTTGACCATCTAGGTTGATTCAAAATTTAGGTTTTGATTATTTCGACTCTATGTGGAGAATTTCATTTAATACTTTATTGATGGATATCATTATTGCATATGAGAAGTAATTAGTGCTCTGTTTACTTATTTTGAGGTTTGTTGTGCTTTGCACGTGACCTCCCTTTCCTATTCGGGAAGGGGGTGTTACAATATTCCTAGGGGCTCGATATCCTAACAAATTCAAAATCCCTGATTTTGAAAAGTACAATGGGGCATGCGATCCCTATACGTACCTAAAAGTGTACATTGGTGAACAGGGGTCTTATACTGAAGATGAAAGCCTCAGAATGCAACTTTTTTAAAAGAGTCTCACTGGAGAGGCTAAAGCCTGGTATGTCCGACTTGACAATGCCAAAATCCACAACAGGGAAGAATTGGCCCATGCCTTTCTCAATCAATAAATTTTTCAGTCACTTATGGCACCAGATCGATACCAAGTGACTAAAGTCAAAAAGCAAAGTACTGAGTCTTTCCGAGAATATGCCCAAAGGTGGAGACGTTTGGCAGCGCAAGTCATTCCATCAATGACAGAAACTGAAATGGTGATGACTTTCATAGACATTCAAGAGGCGCCTTACTATGAGAGAATCCTAGCAGGCATAGGAAAGCCATTTTCAGAAATGATCAAACACAGCGAAATGGTAGAGATGGGCCTGAAGGTAGGCAAGATTAAAGACTTCACTGCCTTAGCAGTCGCCGAGCATATACAGACTGGCAAGTATGCGAGCGATCCCAATAGGGTACTCGATAAAGGTAATGAAGATATATCCCTTATTTCACAGGGGAAAGCTAGGAGACCAACCTACAGTACCCCCATTTGGAAAAAGCAAGACAATCTGCCATTTCAACAACAGGCTACATTCAACCAATGCCAAGACAAGAAAAAAAAATTTGAAAGAACGAAAAATTGTGTGTTCACTCTGTTAGGTTTTCGTGAAAATCAGAGTAGCAATCAAATTGCAAAACGTAGCGGAAGCGAGATAAAATCAGATTTTAAAATTTTTCACAAACCAATTACCCGGATCATCCTTTATGCATATTATTAATTAAAACGAAGAATAAGAAATTATGAAATCATACCCTTGTAAAAACGAGCTTCCTCAGGTACGAGTTCACCTCCTACTTCTCCATGATCTCCTTGAATCTCCGGTTGATTCCTTCCTTTGATCAATGTAAGCCACCCAAGTGTGTGGCCTCTATAGTGATCCACCAAGGAAGAGGAATTTTTCAAGAAGAAGGGATTTGCTCAAACCCTAATTTTTCCTATCTCAATAAAGAAAAGGGTGTACTCTCCAACTCTTGGAATTACGTATATCTCATATCTAATATAAGACTCTCTTATAAAGATATTATGTAACCCTATTTTAATTAAAATAAGGTATTATTTATTTAATTAAACTCTTTTAATTAAATGGGCTCCCTAATCCTATTAGGGATAATTAGTTAAACTCCTTTAACTAATTTTCTTTCCTAATCCAATTAGGAATAAATGAGAGTACTAATATTAAATTAATTCTTAAACCTTTTAGAAATTAAAATAATAATAATTATAATAATATTAATAAGACTCTCTTATTAATTTATATTTAATATTTCTAAAATATTAAATAATAAATATTAAGCTATTTAATTTATTCTATCACCATAGATTAAATTAAATATACTTAACATATTATTACAATTATGCCATTAACTTTTAAATAATTATTCTTCCTTTTATGGTGTGACCCTTTAGGTTCTCCATATTAAACCTAGGTTGTGAATAAATCAATTAGAACAATTCTAATCTCATTTAAATAAATAAATTAAACAAATAATTTATTTAAATAATATTTATTCTACAATAGGATAAGCCTCCCTAGCGATCAACGACTTTCCGGATAATATAGATTTCAACATTAATCATAAAAGAACCTTTGAGTAAATAGTTACCGCATAATTCAATCCTTCCACCATACAATGTCCCAATTAAATATAAGACATGGAATTATCTTTGTCAAGTCTTATTTTATTTAATTATATGTATTTCGATTCCTAAATGAACAACTCCCAATGAATGCAAATTAGAAACTACTTTCTAATCTCATTCCACCTTGCCAAGGATTCTCGGGTTGTCATTTATCGAATCACATAGGACATTCCTCCTTTTACTAGAAGTGGTAGATTCTTTATTGATCATTCATTATCTTCATATATAACTTATTACACCCAAGCATACCCTTTGATATACTCTAAGAGTCTTAAGGAATAAGTCAAAGTGTAATTCATTATATATAAGATACTATGATGATCTCAAGTCTAAGGATCATTTGTACTACTATCACTACAGGAATTCCTATTGACGGTGTAAGTAAAACTCCATTAGGTATTCCTTAGCGAGTCACGTTCAAAGAACTTATTCTCTAATAAGCACCTACATACTTGCTTTAGTGTCTCCACACAAATGATCATGAGATCAATCATCCTCATCCAATGAGCAAGAAACGATGTACCAATCTATCCTGGATTCACTAATCCCCTATTTAGTAATCCAATGATTGGGAACTATTTTAGTTTTAAGCTTTCTAAGAATTTAGATCTCATTAGAATGATCATCATCATTATTCTAAAAGCGTTGCTTAAAACTATGGGTTTATCACATATTATTAAAACAGCACCATGTAGATAATAAATGCCTTTAATAAATAATTCTTTTATTAATAAATAAATAAGATTGATTACACAGTATATGTTTTATCATCATACATGATTGGCTTGTATGCATAATACTTTCACACTCCACTGAGCGATTCCCTTGAAAATGTATTGGCGATATTAATGGATCACAAGAAAATTATCGAACTAGCTCCACCTCTGGAACCAGGGAGCAAAAGATACAATCCAAGCCAGAGATGTGGTTACCACTCAGGGTCTCCAGGACATGATACACAAGATTATTGGTCTTTAAAGCATAAAATTCAAAATCTGATCAAAAGTGGCAGTATTGTGGTCCAACGACCCGAACAACAAAATGTCAACACCAACCTTCTGTTACAGCATGATACGGATGAAGTAAACATGATCGGGTCAGGAAGCGCTGAAATGTATCCAAATCGTAAGTACATACGAAGGATGGAAGAATACCCTCAAAGGAACAAAACAAATGTCCTAGAGTGGGAAAACTCGGAGGAGGGTATGACGGTAATGCAAAAATTAGAGATGATTCAGAATTAGATAAACCTGCTAGCTAAGCTGATAGTGCGCCAACATCAGGATACGAGGCAGTTTTTCACTCAACTATCAGAAAGCCAAGAGAAAAAGGAGGGTAACCATACTGCAAGCCCATATATCTCTCCATGATGAACCAGCTAAATGAAGAAGATCAAAGCAGACTGAAAGTACAAAAAAAGGGGGATGATAAAATTGCTAGAAGATCTCGCCAGCAGAAAAATTGCTCGGGGGAATGCAAATTCTCAACGAAGAAATATCAAACAAGCTCCTAAAGAGTATGAAAATTCACCCCTCTTAACAAATCAAGTGAAGAAATGCTACACTTTCTGATAAGCGAATGAAGGATTACTGAGTTGCTGCCTCCTATAAACTCCAAGATAAAGAGTTATGATTCCACCAAGATATGTCTCTACCATTCTAACTCACCTGGACATGCGACTGAGGAATGTTGGACTTTGCGACATAAAATCCAGGATCTCATTGAAAATGGAGAGATAAAGATAGATCCCCCATGACCAGAAAAGACGAAAAGGAAATAAAAAGCTTAAGTTGTCCACTCGAGACATGCATTTCAAAAGAATTAAAGGCTATGAGCACCAATTCTAGCAGAACACAAGGTGGACTAATCCTAATGCAGGGAATGATAGAGGAGACAAGAGAATCCCCAAAGGAGATTCCTTCGCCAACATCAAACATTTTGTGACCCAAAGATAGCAACCACGTTCCTGATTTTATCATCCTGGACGATGAGGAGGAAATACTGATCCTTTTCAAGGAAGAAGAAGCCAAAAAGGAATCCTTGCAAGAAATGCAACAACAGTTCGAGGGAAATTTCCTGGTCAAATCCTCTCAAGCCCAGGAAAAAGGTGTAGGAACAGATGAAGGAAAATGTGGTGAGGTTGTCAGGAAAGCCAACCCATTGAAGAATCAAGAGTTTATCCCATTGTGCGACAGGTCCAGTATAAGCATCCCCAAGGGGTTTGCTGAATCAGGAGGCGATCAAGTTATGGTTATGAGTGAAGATTTACAAAACCAAGAGGTAACCTCTATCGCGATCCTCGAAGGCAACATAACCACTGATAACTGGACCATCAAGCCTTAACTAGCCAAGAAGATGTAGATCCAGAGGATAAAGTGGGGAGTTCCAGGAGATGTTGGGACGATATCACTTTCTTCGCAATATGCCTTTTATTTTCCATGCATGTAAATATTTCAAAAAAAAATAAAAAACAAATAAACACAAAAAAAAGTATAAAAAAAACAAAAAATCAAAAAACAAAAAAATTAAAAAGTCAAAATTAAAATCAAATAGTCAGGTTTCAGCTCATTCGGTCTGAACTACGAAAGACCTGATCTCCCCTCATCAATTGGAGTACGTAGGCAGCCATTTATTGTGCAGTTAAACTAAAAAAAACCCAAAAACCCCAAACAAACACTTCTCAAGTCGTTTATCTTATCAAGCAGGAACTACGCAGACTTGATCTCCCATACACACAGGAGTACGTGGGCAACCGTCGTGGAAAATTCTATCTCATACTTAATGACCTATTCCCCCAGATCAAGACAACAAATCAAACTTTGTAGATCAAATCAAACTTGGGTGAAGTCATCACCAACCAAGCTAAAATCTTTGGGGTCAATTTAGTGGAGTCTGAAGGCCTCTCGACATCAATCATCAAAGTTGTAACAACAACACAGTGATATATTAAGCATGATCAGCAGCGAGGACCTTCAAAGAGCTGACACCCTCAATCACAGGTCTTCATAAAATCAGAAGAAAATCACCAAGGCCGATTGCGCGAACAAGTCAAGAACAATGATTGAGGACATCAAAGCCTAAATCCACTACCTGTTCAGCATCTGGTATAGAGGTAAAAGCCTATTGTGATCTCGCCATCTTATCGGCCTATCTGACAAAACAACGATCCCAGACAATAAGCAAGGCTGGGGCAATTTCAAAATTGGTGACAAACCGATATTAGGTCCCTTACAAAAAGATTGGGGCATTCTTGGAGACAGCGATAACTCAACACTGGGGCATTTATCAACCATCCTAAAGAGGAAAATACACCAGTCAGCACCATCAGCATGGTACATCATCATCAGAGCTTCCCTCACAGCATCTCACTAGCGATGCTGTATGATCATTTGGTCTTTTCCAATCATACTGTTCTCAAAATGAATAATCCACATGTGAGGATATTACTCACTCGTGACTTGGTCAATAATAAGATTATCTCATATGAATCCCCAGCAACAACATGCGAAAGGATTGGGGCATTTTTTGGTTCCAGGAAAGAGAAGGAGTTTAAGGCTCGATCGAGCCTCTCATCAAAAGAAAGAGGAGAACTCCTGAAAGAAATCGTGGCGACATAAGTTTGCCCCTACAAAAGAAGGGGAAAATTCTCCAAAAAGTCCTTAACTCAAAAGCAGAAGCCCAATGACAAAAGGTCTAGCGAAAAAAATCCTCATCATCAAATGTGCCAACCGGCGTCGAGTCGTCACAAGTTGAGGCCTCTACACTGAAGTTCAAATCTGGGCAGCGAAAGAATGAGCTGCACCCTCCAGGGATGTCAGCGGCATTCAGGTCACCAGTTCAACCGGGTTGCAAATCAAACGCTCAAGAAAATGGGGCACAAACACCTAACAGCGAAAGGAAACTCCAAATCACCTCAAAAAGGGTGAGGTAAAATTCTACTCTAGACAATTTAAAATATGCACCAACCTAGGAAAGTAGACTCCCAAGGATAAATCTAGATCATCACATCATGCATGATCTGCACATGTGCAAATGCGCTACATCAACATACTTCTCTATCAAGGTTTAACATGTATCTCCAGTAGATTTAAATATGCGTGCAAATTAAATGCCTAGATTAGAGAAAAAATTTGTCATAGACATCTGGTGGTTATCGTCAATCCAACGTAACATCAGGCAGAGTCTGGTGAAGCAAACCTTGGAATATTACTTCAACAAAGGTATCGGAAGATCCGGTATTCTAAACCATTGGCATGAATTCAACTTAACATCAAGACAGTGCAGGGATACCACCATTTGAGTGGGAACGAAATGGTTTAACGATGTCGGTAGAATCAACTACCAAAGCAGGGTAGGCACCGCTGTTAAACTACTGAATGTAGTAGCAATCTGTTGTAAACTACCAAAGATATGCATCGGGAAGGTCCGGTGATTTCAGAACGTCATCCCCATTAGAGATGTAGAAAACATCTCAACTTATCTTCATCAAACAAGCATCGGCAACACCGATAAAAAGCCAAACCATTGGAGTCAACACTAGCATAGGCATCAGCAATGATCGGTACAGGTAAAGCGATTTTCAATTTTTGAAATGCAATTTATGATATGCGAAATGCGATGTGTGAGTTGCAAAGTGCGATTGGCTAAATGCAAAAAGCAAAGTGCGAAATGCGATGTGCGATTTACGAACTGCAATTTGCAAAAATATTTTAACATTCATCATAACATACATAACATTATGATTTGCATCATTAGAAATACCTTGTCATATTTCAAGTGTCTAGTAATCTTTATCATGTCCATTCCATTGCATTGCATGAACATGATTAAGAGGGGCATCTGTAGACACTCAAAATTTCGTTTTCCTGTTACTAACTATATAAAAGGACAAAAGAATATTTTTCACACTCTAGAGATAACCCTGGAGGATCACAACATCAATTCCAACCCCGGAGATAGCCCCAAGAGATCCAGTTTCCAACCCCGGAGATAACCTCGGGAAATCAGTTTCTAACCTTAGAGATAACCCCAGGAAAGTCAGTTCCAATCCCAGAGATAACCCCGGGAGATCAATTTTAATGCCCAGAGTCAACCTCGAGAGGTCAATCTAACCTCAGAGATAACCCTGAGGACATTCAGAGTCAACAACATGACAATCTCAGAGATAACCCTGGGAAAAGACTGCTACAACTGTGCCAAAGTCAGAAACAACCTCGGGAGGGGGAAAATGGTCATTTTGCCAACTAAAAACTCAACTCAAATCAAATCAACTCATTTCAACTCAAACTTCCTCAAACGAAGTCCCACAAGAATCATATCTTAACTTTTGAGCACAAACAACGCAAAAATAACTCAACGGACTGCTTGACGAAGACCCAAAAATGCTATTTTGATCATGGACCCATCTTCCCAGATTCAAAAAAGGGCAAATCCTATGTCATTGCATAGCTCTCGGAAAGATATTTTCAGAATGGTATGGCACGCTTCCATCGAACTCCCTGATTGAAAGTTATGAAGGTTCGAGCGAACAGTGCGTTGTCTGAGTGCACGTACTTCGAGATGGCAGGACCCACATGGCTCGGGGCACCCCGGGCAACCGTAGGTACACCTACGGCTCCCCCCTCTATAAATAAAGGGCTTGGGGTGGCCATTTTCAAGAGAAAAAAGGCGAGAAAGCCCTGTCCATTTTGCTCTGTACACACTATAAACTGAGTGCTTTCTCATTTTAAACACGTGTGAGCTTATATTTTGCTACATTTTATCGGTAGAAACCGAGTGTTCATTCATTTAAAGCTATTTGAAGTCTTCTTTGGCAGCCCACTGTAAACCTTCTCACATTTCTTAAAGCCTTTCTCCACATTCATTCACACATATTTATTCACGTTGAGAGTCGTGTTGTGTGCATATGCCCAGACCGTCGGTACGTGGCTTTTATTGCTTTTCTCGATTGAGCCTGAATATAATATTCGGAGCATTTATTGCTTATATATATATATATTGTTGTTATCAAACTCTATTTGATTGAGCCTGGATTTATATCCGGAGCATTTACTGCTTTTATATATATATATATATATATATATATATATAAATACTTATATATATTGTTATCATCAAACTCTCATTTGATTGAGCCCGATTTATATCTCGGTGCATTTACCTCTTATATATATATATATATATATATATATATATATATATATATATATATATATATATATATAGTCCTTTAGAGTTTACTTAAATGGCGATTGATCGCACACACACACACACACACATATATATATATATATATTTACATTTCAGTCCGTCTGAGTTTACTTATGGCGGTTGATACGCACACACACACACACACACACACACACACACACACACATATATATATATATATTTTTTACATTTTTATCTACTTTAGAGTTTACTTCATCATGGGTTGATTGTTTATATATATATATATATATATATATATATATATATATATATTTACAACTTTATATATATAATTGTCTACAGCTTTCATACAAACTGCATCATCATGTGAGCCTAGGAATCATGTGATCACAGATTCTGTTCCTGAATCTAGATTTGGTTCCCTTGATGGACATTTTCGGCTGTGACCAGCTTGTACATTATTCACACTATTTGAATTTCCTTAGACGGCTTTCATGCCCACAAGGAGTTCGGCACTGCTTTTTATCTTATTTTCTCGAAGATGCTTCGCATCTCGAAAATATAAGCAATCCAGCTGAACACATAATATAATGGAAGTATCAAAGGCCTCAATTACTATTGAGCACAAGGGTTTGAAAAACCTTTTTTACAAAACATCATTGCTATATTTTGTTAAAATTGAACTTTTAAAAAAAATTCAAACCCTTTGTATATAGGTGCAAATAAGGCATATCACTACTTCTAGACAACTGCACATAGACCTACACACACATTCAGATAAATGTTTAAAATGAAAAGTAGCGATCACCGTGTTACCACGGATGTCGGGGGGTGCCTAGCACCTTCCCCTCACATAACCAAGCCCCCGGACCCTAACGAATCTCGGTTTCACAGACCAGTTAACGCAGTGTCACATCACTCGGTCTATGTACAAACCTTTTCTCGGTTGAGTTGGTGCAACCATTTAAAAATACCAACTGGCGACTCTTACAGTCCAATCGTCGACATATACATGTCGGACCTTTTCACAACTAATTTTTTCAAACAAATCTCACCTAACATGAGAACACCAAAAGACAAGAGCAGAAAAGGGACAAATAAAAATCCCAACGTCGACACTACCCCCAGAGAGTGAAATCAAATTTTGTATTGATCTTGAACCCGGTACAAAACCAATTTCTAAAACTCCATATCAAATGGCTCCTATTGAACTTCAGGAGTTAAAAACCCAACTGTAGGAACTGTAGACATTGGTTTCATTCGTCCAAGTACATCTCCTTGGGATGCTCCTGTTCTATTCGTAAAGAAGAAAGAAGGGAGTATGCGACTTTGTATTGACTATCGAGGGTTGAATCATGTCGCCATCAAAAATAGGTACCCGTTACCTCGTATTGATGACCTGTTTGACCAGTTGCAAGGTGCTAAATTCTTTTCAAAGATCGATCTGAAAATTGTATGCACACAAGCCAATCATGTTTGATGATAAATCATATACTTTGTAACAATCTTATTCATTTATTAATAAAAAGTATTTATTTATTAAAGGCTTTTAATTATCTACATGATGCTGTTTTATAATATGTGATAAACCCATAGTTTTAAGCAATGCTTTTAGAATAATGATGATGATCATTCTAATGAGATCTAAATTCTTAGAAAGCTTAAAACTAAAATAGTTCCCAATCATTGGATTACTAAATTGGGGATTAGTGAATCCGGATAGATTGGTACATACGTTGCTTGCTTTCATTGGATGAGGATGATTGATCTCATGATCATTTGTGTGGAGACACTAAAGCAAGTATGTAGGTGCTTATTAGAGAATAAGTTCAATTGAACGCATTGGCTCGCTAAGGAATACCTAATGGAGTTTTACTTGCTGTCAATAGGAATTGTGTAGTGATAGTAGTACAAGTGATCCTTGGACTTGAGATCATCATAGTATCTTGTGTATGATGAGTTATACTTTGACTTATTCCTTAAGACCCTTAGGGTATATCAAAGGGTATGCTTGGGTATAATAAGTTGTACATGGAGATAATGTATGATCAATAAAGAATCTACCACTTCTAATAAAAGAAGAGAATGTCCTATGTGATTCGATAAATGACAACCCAAAGAGTCCTTGGCAAAGGCGTGAATGAAATTAGAAAGGAGTTTCTAATTTGCATTATTTGAGTTGTGCATTTAAGAGTCGAAATACATATAATTAAATAAAATAAGACTTGACAGTAATTCCATGTCTTATATTTAATTGGGACATTGTATGGTGGAAGGATTGAATTGTACGGTAACTATTTACTCAAAGGTTCTTTTATGATTAATGTTGAAATCTATATTATCTGGAAAGTCGTTGATCGCTAGGGAGGCTTATCCCTATTGTAGAATAAATATTATTTATTTAAATAAATTAATTGTTTAATTTATTTATTTAAATAAGATTAGAATTTTTCTAATTGATTTATTCACAATCGGTTTAATATAGAGAACCTAAAGGGTCACACCATAAAAGGAAGAATAATTATTTAACAAGTTAATGGCATAATCGTAATAATATATGTTATGTATATTTAATTTAATCTATGGTGATAGAATAAATTAAATAGCTTAATATTTATTATTTAATATTTTAGAAATATTAAATATAAATTAATAAGAGGAGTCTTATTAATATTATTACAATTATTATTATTTTAATTTCTAAAAGAGTTTAGGAATTAATTTAATATAAGTACTCTCATTTATTCCTAATTGGATTAGGAAGGAAAATTAGTTAAAAGAGTTTAATTAATTATCACTAATAAGATTAGGGAGCTTAATTAATTAAAAGAATTTAATTAATAAAATAAATCCCAATTCCTTAATTGTTAAGGTGGGTTGCCCACATCTATAAATAAGAGGAGTCTTATTATGGGTGGTAGGGTTGTTGACTTTTACAACGACATAATTCCAATTTGTTGGAGAGTACGCCCTTTTTCTATACAGATAGGAAAAACTAGGGTTTGAGCCAATACCCCTTCTTCTTGAAAATTCTTTTTCCTTGGTGGATCACCTCTAGAGGCCATACACTTGGGTGGCTAACGTTGATCAAAGGAAGGAACCAAACCCGGTGGATTCAAGTTGAACGCGAAAAGGATTGGAGGTGAACTTGTACCTGAGGAAGCTCGATCTTCAAGGGTATGATTCTTATTCGTTATCTTTTTCGTTTAATTAATAATTGTGCATAAAGGGTGATCCGGGTATATGGTTTGTAAAATTTTAAACTCTAATTTTTACACGTTTCCGCACTTTTTATGCAATTTGATTGCGTTCATGAATATTACAAACCTAACACGATCTTCGTTCTGGATATCATCAGTTAAAGATTAAAACCGATGACATTCCAAAGACTTCTTTTAGAACTCGGTACGGGCATTACGAATTCCTAGTCATGTCTTTTGGATTGACTAATGCTCCTGCTGCCTTCATGGATATGATGAACTGAGTATTCAAGGAATATTTGGATCATTTTGTAGTTGTCTTTATTGATGACATCCTCATTTACTCCAAAAGTTGTGAAGATCATGAGCAACACTTGAGGCTGATACTCCAAAAGCTTCGTGAAAACAATCTATATGCCAAGTTAAAGAAATGTGAGTTCTGGCTTGAGGAAGTAGCATTCCTTGGGCACGTGATATCGAAACATGGAATATCAATTGACCCAGCGATGATTGAATCAATACAAAGTTGGGAGCAACCTAAGTCAGTAACCGAAATACGTAGCTTTCTGGGCTTAGTTGATTGATATCGGAGAATCGTGGAAGTATTTTCTCGAATCGCTACTGTAAGACCCCAACTTATTATAAATGAAATTGAATTTTCTCTATTTATTATTTTGAAATAATAAGGGTTGATTTGATTAATGTGGTTAGTTATGGGTAAAATGCGCAAATATCTTTAATAAGCAAGTAGTTATAAAATATTCATTGTTGTCGGGGAATATTCCTTTGGTTGTGGAATATTCTTCCGGTCGAAATATTCGTATGCGATGGCGCGTAACGTGGGCCCATAACTTAAAGAGATTGGATGAAGAAAACGTGATAAGTATAAGTTATTTATAAATAACTTGGCGTAGTTGTTAAGCGTTAATACTGTTGGAATACCCGGTGGTTAAAACACAGTAGCACACGGTATTGCACCAATTATTGATTCTTACGTAAGAAGGCACTACTCAATAAATGTTACAGTAATTATTGTTCAATATTTTATTTTATTGATTCAATAATTACTACGTTGATATTTTATATTATTGTTGTTTCAATAATTGTCACTACACAGTATTTTCTATTGTCAGATCAATAATTCATATTATTTGAATAATATTATTAGATTGCATTATTGGCAATGTCTAGAAAATTCTGTCTAAGGAGAGGTTTGGTCACCTAATTGCGCGCCAGTAAGGAGAAATCCTTATTGGAAATCCTTATTGATCTGTAATATTATTTGTGAATAATTAATTATTAATTTATATGATAAGAAAAATATTCATTTTATGTGGATATAAATGGAGAAAATTTTTAATGTGACAATTGTTGAAAATTGATATTTTATCTTTTATAATAAAATAATTCATTTAAATATATTATTATATTATAATAATATAATAATGGTGATATTTTTACAATGAATGTGTGGTATATGAATAAATGAGGAGGAAGAGTATTTTTGTTACAAAAATTGTTTAACACATGTTTTGTGTGTTGGTGGGCCCCATTTTTTGACTGAAATTTGATTATAGCCTGTAAAATCGTCCGTATGTGGATTTCGATCGATTTCTGCTTGGAATCTGGAAAAAATTAATGTTACAAAGTTGTAGAGAATTGAATTTCCTATGGAATGGACAGAAGAATTGAATTTTTCTGATAAAAAGGCTATTTATTATGAATTATTGAAGTTCCAGAATAATTGATTTTTAAAGTTTTAATTTTTTTTTTAAAAGAAAAACATTTTTAATAAGTTGGTGGGCCCCACTAGTATGTAAAATGAGCTGAATTTTGATTTCTTGGTGTGCGTAGGAAATTTATATAAATATATTAATATTTTATTAAATTTTTTGTTTTGGTATTCTAAGTATTTTCCTATAAATAGGGTGCTTAGGTTAGAATTGAAAATCACACCAGAAACTGAAATCTTCTCTCTCTATATTATCGAGCATATTCTTGTGAGTATTTTGATACTTTGAGTGTTTCTATACGGTGTAAGTTCCTTTCAGCATTATATCTGATATTCCAGCTAAAAGTACTATTCTTTCGAGGTAAGGGATATTATTTTTGTTCAGTATTCGTATAAAATAATATTTTCTTTCATACTCTGTAGTATGTAATTAATATTATTTCGTTTAAGATTTCGAATTCTATACTCATTTTGTTAAGTTTTGGCTTCTATACTCCATGAAATTAGTAGAATATCCTTGATATTTGCGCTTCATCCAATATCTTTTCATGAAAATATTATTCTAATCATTCTTGATAAGTTTTAACTTTTTCATATAAGAGTACTATTCACGGGGTTACTATTCACTCAATTACTATTCACCCGGGGTACTATTCATGACAAAAATTGATTACTTTTCGGTCTAAATCATTTTTGATACAATATTATTCTTGAATTTTACTCCACAAAGAAGTATCATGTTGACAATTTGGACGTTATTGATTTCTGGATAAATTCAATTATAAATCTTTAAAAATTTATCCTTGAACTTGTTTTATTGAATTCTTATATCATTGTCATCATCCTCATGTTTATAATATGTTGAAAGTCATTTGTGGCCTGTAGTGCATAGGTTGTTAGCTTTCATATTCCTAACCAATCTATTATGCGAATTCAAGCAACCAAATCATTAAAATCAATCACTGTCATCTCAAGCCATAAAGCTATTCATTTATTGAAAAACGGATGTCAAGCTTTCTTAGCTCATGTAACGGATTTAAACAAAAATACGTCAGTTTTGAATGATATTTCTATTGTTAATAAATTTCTGATGTATTCCACTCAAGAACTTCCCTTTCTACTCCCAGAGCGTGAAATTGAATTTGGTATCGACCTTGAACCCGGTACAAAACCCATTTCCAAAGCCCCATATCAAATGGCTCCTATTGAACTTCAGGAGTTAAAGACCCAACTGTAGGAATTGTTAGGCATCAGTTTCATTCGTCCTAGTACCTCTCCTTGGGGTGTTCCTGTTCTATTCGTGAAAAAGAAAGATGGGAGTATGTGACTTTGTATTGATTATCGGGAGTTGAACCATGTCACTATCAAAAATAGGTACCCATTACCACGTATTGATGACTTGTTTGACCAGTTGCAAGGCGCCAAATTCTTTTCAAAGATCGATCTTCGTTCTGAATATCATCAGTTAAAGATTAGAACCGATGACATTCCAAAGACGGCTTTCAGAACTCGGTACGGGCATTATGAATTCCTAGTCATGTCTTTTGGATTGACTAATGCTCCTGCTACCTTCATTGATATGATGAACCGAGTATTCAAGGAATATTTGGATCATTTTGTGGTTGTCTTTATTAATGACATTCTCATATATTCCAAAAGCCGTGAAGATCATGAGCAACACTTGAGGCTGATACTCCAAAAGATTTGTGAAAACAAGCTTTATGCCATATTGAAGAAATGCGAGTTCTGGCTTGAGGAAGTAGCATTCCTTGGGCACGTAGTATTAAGTCATGGAATATCTGTTGACTCGGCAAAGATTGAAGCAATACAAAGTTGGGAGCAACCTAAATCAGTGACCGAAGTACGTAGCTTTCTCGACTTAGCTGGTTATTATTGGAGATTCATAGAAGGGTTTTCTCGAATCGCTACTCCATTAACTCAGCTAACTCAAAAAGATACAAAATTCGGTTGAAGCGAGGAATGTGAGAAGAGTTTTCAAGAACTCAAGAGGAGACTCATTTCAGCACCTGTTCTGACAATACCATCTAGCTCGGAGGGATTTGTCATCTACAGTGATGCTTCGGGCAAAGGGTTAGGATGTGTTCTCATGCAACATGGGAAAGTCATAGCCTATGCCTCTCGACAACTCAAAGAATATGAGAGGAATTATCCTACTCATGATCTAGAGTTGGCAGATGTTGTCTTCGTACTTAAAATTTGGAAGCATTACTTATATGGGGAGAAAGTGGAGATCTTTACGGATCATAAAAGCCTCAAATATTTCTTCACCCAAAAGGAACTCAACATGCGGCAATGACGTTGGCTTGAACTGTTAAAAGATTATGATCATACCATTCAATACCATCCCAGTAAAGTTTAACGTAGTAGGCGATGCATTGAGTGAAGATCATATCGCGGTGCGAAAAGCGATATTGTCAACACAAAGGCCCATTTTATATGACTTGCAAAGGATGGAGATAGAGTTAAAGACTCCAGGGACCCACGTGATGATGGCGAATATACGAGTAGAACCGACTTTAATCGATAAAGTTAAAGTTGCTCAAGCCACAAACATGGAGTTGATGCGTATGAGGAAGAAAGTGCAAGCAGGTGTTATACCGGAAGCAAGAATCAATGAAGAAGGAATACTTCGAGTCAACTCCAGACTTTGTGTTCCTAACGACCCTGATTTAAAGTATACAATCATGATGGAGGCGCACAACACACCGTTTGCAATCCATCCTGGGAGTACCAAAATGTATCGTGATCTTCGAAATACATTTTGGTGGAGCAATATGAAAAGAGAGATCGTGGTGTTTATCTCAAGGTGTCTAACTTGTCAACGAGTCAAGGCGGAGTATCAAGTACCAAAAAGTCCATTGCAACCACTTGAAATTCCAAAATGGAAGTGGTATCACATTACCATAGATTTCGTTACCGGTCTTCCCAAGGTTTCTCAAGGCTTAGATGCGATTTGGGTCATTGTTGATAGATTGACCAAGTCGGCTCATTTCTTACCTATACGAGAAACTTATACACTTGAACGTCTTGCTCGTATGTACATAAACGAGATTGTAAGGTTGCATGGTATACCAGTATCCATAGTTTCTGATCGAGACCCAAGATTTACTTCAAGATTTTGGGTTAGTTTGCAAAAAGCTATGGGCACGGATTTACGATTTAGTTCGGCTTATCATCCTCAAACGGACGGGCAGTCAGAGAGGACTATTCAAACTCTTGAAGATCTATTAAGACTATGTGTCCTTGACTTCAAGAGAAGTTGGGACAAGTTCTTACCATTGGTGGAATTCTTCTACAACAACAGCTATCAAGCAAGTATAGGTGTGGCTCCATTCGAAGCATTGTATGGACGAAAGTGTCGTTCTCCAGTATGTTGGGATGAGGTGGGTGAAGCAACATTATTGGGACCAGAGTTGGTATGTATTACTACAGAAAAGATCCAAATGATTCGACAACGTATAGAAACGGCACAAGATCGACAAAAGAGTTATGCGGATCTTCATCGACATGACGTGGAATTTAGTATTGGCGATCATATATTGTTGCCTGTGGCTCTATGGAAGGGAGTTACAAGATTTGGGAAGAGAGGAAAGCTCAATCCATGATTTATTGGTTCGTTTTAGATTCTTGACCGAGTAGGAAATGTGGCCTATAGACTCGCGTTATCTCCATGTATGTCTCGTGTTCATAATGTTTTTCACATATATGTGCTTCGTAAATATGTGAAAGACCTGAACCACGTTATTAAGTTAGAACTAGACAAAATAGCCGAAGATTTAACGTACGAGGAGGTACCTGTCAAGATCTTGGATAGGAAGGAGCATGTCCTACGCACAAAGGTCATACCACAAGTCAAAGTTTTGTGGATGAACCATGCTATTGAGGAAATGACCTGGGAGTTGGAAACGGAAATGAAAGCGAGGTATCCTCACCTTTTCGAAACACCAGGTACGTACGTCAACTTCGAGGACGAAATTTCATAAGAAGAGGAGGTTGTAAGGATCGTTATCATAAACACTTGGGATATTACATTCACCCATTCTTCTAATAATTTTGTCCTCGAAATTTTTATTAATCTTTATTCATTCAATCTATCAAAGTAGATTTTACGTTAATACCTTATTCATTCATTAGGTTCTACAACCAAATTCTTTCTCTAAGGATCTTTCTAAGATCATCATATTCCTCACCTCTTCATCATCTAAGAGTTTCACATTTCTTTTCTTTTCTAGAATTTCATTTCTTTCTTGAAATTATTAAGTTTTACTTAATTTCCTCATCCTTTCAACTTTCACCTTTTAGAATAACAATAATCTTCCACAATTGCTCAATAATTGGGAAGCAATATGAATAACAGGAATTTAAAAGATTCCAAATCATGCTGAGGGTTCACAAGACCGTGAACTCTATTCTCGGTTTACTAGTGCTTCAACTCAATCCTTCACACTGCAAACCAGAGTGTTTATTATTCACAAAGACTGAAAACACCCTCTTCACGTACACTAGGTGGCCAGCCTATTGTAGCACTACATTGGGCCGCAACGTAGTGTTTTGTAATGACTATATACGTTACGCTCGAAACCATTATCCCCGAAAACATATCCCCTTATATGGTTGTTCACCTCAGCTTTTCAACATCTGAATCCGCACCAAAACAATTTGTTTTGGCATAACTTTTCAATAAACGTTTGAATTTCATGAACATCTTTCAATAATCGTCTAGCTTAATCAAATAGCATAGACTCCTACAACAATTCGGACTTCAATCAAAATATACATATACACACACACACACACACACACACATATATATATATATATATATATATATTCTCATATCTTAAAGAAGCCTCAAAAATCTTTTTATGACGTCATGATACCGCACTGTATTTACAGTTAGTTTGAGGATTCCGTCATTTTGTGACTTTGTCATACTACATCATACTATAGTGGGCTAACAATCCTTAGATCACATCCAACACTAAGAAATTCTACATTGATAACTCCATCATTTTTATCATCTTTGCACCAGGTTCCATTATGCATTAATGATATAAAATACATTTTGATATTTTCAAATCATTTTCGCCTAGTCGAAACAATTAGCATAGACTATTCTTTAAACAGTTCAAAAATCTTTGAAAATCAGTTTTAGTGATATCATATCTCAACAGGTAACAATGTGTCAGTGTCCCGAAGTTCACACATACACCTTTATCACCATGTGTTGAGAGTAAAAATTCATTTTAAAAAGGCACAAAGTGCAAATTTAGCTTGATGTCAAAAATTTTGAAGTCTAGCATAGCTAGAATATTTGGAAAAACCTATGTCTCCACTTTCTATACTGATCCATTGCTTAATAATTCTATCTATTCCCATAATCCTCAATACTCCATTCACACTTAGTTATACCCCAGTTCATCAAACTTACCGCACATTGAAAGTTCATGACTTGCCACAATAATATGAGTTTAAGAACTTATCCTAGTCAGACCATAGGCGTCCATTCGCTGAGGGGTTCAAAACATATCATATTATTATGAGTCACGAACATACCATATGCATTAGTTTTAAGAACCGCACCTAATCCTAACATAATATCTGACTAATCTTAATAGTTTCTAACTATCAAACATACCCATGAGAAAAGAATCACCTTTTTGCCACATATACATTGATAGCGCGACACCAACATTCCAATGATTATCAATATGATAAACTGAGTGCAAGCACAAAACCCTCGCCCATACAAAGATTTGTACAACTCAACCATCACATGAGTCCTCAATTGAAATCCCACCTAACTCTATCTTACCCTTAAATTGCTCTTTGCTCGATACGAATTCCTCGTATCACATCATCTATAACTCCTCGTGAGTTATCTCGTACTATTTCATATGTACACCATCTTCATAGCATTAAGCTATAATTATTCAAATATTACAAACCATCTTTCTTTTATAACTTAAACAGATCACGTCGTGATCTTATTCTATAATCATCTCCCTTAAAATTCTTTTCTTAATTCGTGATCGTTTTGTTTTACGATCCCCTTTCTTTCCTTTTTCATCACGACATTATTCATTATCTTGGCTATTGGAGTTAGGTAACTCCCATTTCTTATCAACATATCTCTTCAAGATTCTTCTTTGAATTGTTTATATAACAATTCCTGCTTTAAGAATTTCCAACTTCATTAATACCGTTCAACATTTCATTCAAGTTCTACATTTTCATCATACGTACCCATTTTCTAGACTTGGTACACATCGAGTCTCTACCAGTTTCAATATGGTACGCTGAGTGGTTTCCCACAAACAACCAACAAACTAGGTTCTAAGTTGCTAGTTCGTATATACCTCCGCTCTATGAAGGAATCGTTTAGCCCAGATACCATACATCAACTACTAAAGAGTACAACTGTACTATACTTAACTATAACTTTTATTCTTAACTTCTTTAGCAATCTCTTCTTATAGACATTGTCTATTTGTTATCACCTTACATTCTTATTATTGAAGTTGGGTAACCCCATAACTCTGCGAGATTCTTCTTTAAATCCTCTCACACATGTTTTAATCCCTTCTCTATACGTTTCTTAAATTGCTTCTTATTGTTCAAACTCTATCTGAGCTTATTCTTGTATTATCTTCACATCTCTTCTCTAAGGTTATAGCCTACGGTACTCCTACCTAAGATTTATAACCTACAATTTTGATACCAACTATAACGACCCCAAAATTCTTACAATTTAATTCTCGACTTCAGTCATTAATAATACATTCAACCTCTAATTTTACATAATTAAACGATAATACAACCATTGAAATTTACGGAATAATTAAAATTTTCTATTACAAACTATCCTCGTTCCCAAAACCTTCAACCTTTACATCTAAATATCTCAGAATCAATTTAATACTAAAATAGTTTACATCGTGAAACGATATTACCAATCTACATTTATACATCATTCGGAACCTTAAACATGGCTCAAATAATAATAATAACACAACCAAAGTGTATAAATCTTCAAGTATCACAACTGATTCATGTCTTTCAAGTAACACATAACCTTACCTTGAAATCTTGACCTGTAAAAATGGTTATTTGCAAGGTTGAGCTCGATAGCCCAGCAAAATCTAACAGTGTTCATGTAACACGTAGCATATAATAACATCCTCAACATATATCTCTTAAACATTGGACTATCATAACATACAGGCTACAGTTCATATAACAAGTATAAAAATTGAGTTCCTTACTCAATCAGGATGCTTTACTCAATCAACGTAGTCATAAGTTGACTTTAACATTTCATGCTTTCAACATAAATATAACACATCATGTTATTTGCAATAAAGATTTAAAACAGTTAATCATCAAGTTCACATAACAAATAGGAACTGAAAGACTTGCCTGATTCGTAGTTTATGAACTACGACTTAACTATTTATCGCTTATCTGCACTTCGTGTATTCCTACACAGTTATATCATTATTCACATTAACTATTAGTCACATAGTAATGCATAGTAGCTATAATGTAAACTTTACTCTACATCTCATAACCATTCTTACTAATCAATACACAATGTACTAATATCCTTTTGTGCAATATAACACTCATTTCTAGTTAAACTTTTATTTCGCTACAAGTCTTACATTACCATTTATATTTCAGAAATTTCAAGTGTGGACTTCACAGCACTTATCTAACATTCATTGTGTATACTAAGTTATCACATAACGCGTTTGTAACTTACTAATCATTCTCATAACTTTGAATTTATCAATCACATATCATTGTTCTGTTTTAACCTTCTTACAAATGTTTGACACACTATCATAACCTTAGACCAAGTGGTAAGGCTACCCAAAATCTGCAGCAGCAGTAGAAGGCTCTGCCTCAGATCAGTGTATGGCGCGATTCAGCCCACACACAACGCAATTCTTGTGAGCTTTTAGCCTTAGCACTAAGCGTAATTCTTACTGGTGCATGACAGAGGCGTAGCCTGCGGCTATGAAAAATGGCGAATTTAGCCCAACAAACACGAATTTCACCCACAAAACAGTGAAATTAACATATACAATAAATATAAAACTATCATAAACATGATTACTAACATATTCATCAACATAGAACAATTTAACAACACTTTTAACTATTTTAATTTCTCAAATTTCTCATTTTCATATAAAACTCAATTCTTTTGACATTCTTCCCAAAAATCAACACTGTGATTTCAATTCTTCACCAAATCACTTTGTTCAAGCTACATTATCTTCGTTTCTTAATGAACTAGCATAAACAAGCTTCAATTTGTAGTTTAACATACGAATTGATCATCAAAATTGGTACTTTTCATGAATCATATGAAAAAAAATATTCAATGACATTATTTTCTTCCTTTTAACTGTAATACGCATACAATTTCCTATCTAAACATAAACTCTAGCATCATAAACACGTATCATCACAATTACCAACTATATATCTCCACAATTTGATTTCACAAAACATAAGAATTTTTTGTCGTAAATTCATATATATATATATATATATATATATATATATATATATATATATATATACTATCAAGGTTATGGACAATACCTTCAATTACTCGGTAATTCTTGCTAAAACACAACAAATTTCTTTAAATTTCCCAGAAATCTTCCTCTCAAACTCTATGTTCTCTCTCCAATTCTCTGTAGAACCTTTCTGTTTTCTTCTTAGGCTTAATCCTTTTACGTAGAAATAAAAGGCACGCACCCAACGTCTAAAATCGACGTTGGAATAAATACAATATTAAGTTATCAGTTATAATATATGTTATTTTATATTTTTATTTATTTTATTTAGATTATTTAAATTTAAAATTAAAAACCAAAAGCCATAAGGCTTTATTTGGCAAAACCCTTTAAAATTTAAAGACTTAATATATTTAAACCTTGTTTGGCAAAAAACTAAATTATTTAATAAACAATTTAATTTATAATTTATAATCACATATTATTTATTTGGATTTCCATATCCAATAATAATCACATAAATTAATTACGCATACTATATTTAAAATAAATATTCTAATTAAACAAATATCACAAAATTATAATCTCATTATAATTTTTATTTAATAACTTATCATACCATCTTAAATTATTAAATTAAAACAACAATATAACATCTCATGTTATATTATAACTCTCTAAATTATAAATTAATTTAATTTAGAATATTATCTAGTCATAAATATTTACTAATAATCACATCAATAAAATATTTATTTTATTTAATAAATATTTTAAATTACAAGTACTAAAATCTTGGATTGTCACAATAATCGTAATAATAAATTAAGTATATTTAATTTAATCTATGGTGATAGAATAAATTAAATAGCTTAATAATTATTATTTAATATTTTGGAAATATTAAATATAAATTAATAAGAGGAGTCTTATTATTATTATTACTATTATTATTATTTCATTTCTAAAGAAGTTTGGAAATTAATTAATAAAAGTACTCTCATATATCCTAATAAGATTAGGAGGCTAATTAATTAAAAAAGTTTAATTAATTATTCCTAATAAGATTAGGAGCCTAATTAATTAAAGGAGTTTAATTAATTAAAATAAATCACAATTCCTTAATTGCTAAGGAGGGTTACCTACATCTATAAATAAGAGTAGTCTTATTATGGGTGCACAACATACGTGATTCTAATTGTTGGAGAGTACGCTCTTTTTCTATGAAAGATAGAAAAACTAGGGTTTTGCCAAACACCCATCTTCTTGAATCTTTCTTCTTCCTTGGTGGATCACCTTTAGAGACTAAACACTTGGATGGCTAACGTTGATTAAAGGAAGGAACCAAACCCGGTGGACTCAAGTTGAACGCGAAAGGATTTGGAAGTGAACTTGTACCTGAGAAAGCTCGAATCTTCAAGGTTATGATTCTTGTTCTTTATCTTTTCGTTTAATTAATAATTGCAGATAAAGGATGATCCGGGTATATAGTTTGTAAAATTTTAAAACTCTGATTTTTCATGCTTCCGCTTATTTTGTGCAATTTGATTGCGTTCATGAATATTACAAACCTAACAGTGGTATCAGAGCCAAAAATTTATGCAAATTATTAATTATTTAGATTCGATATGTATATTAATATGTGTTTAGAACAATTTAATTGGGCATAATTTTGTTATATAGTAAAATTTTAAAAAAACGTGAAATACGTGATTTCGTTGTACTTCGGAATTCAAGTGATAAAGTAACTGTTAATTAATATAAATATATATATGGATCAGATTACATAAGACTTATGGCATTTATGATAACTTTATTATACAAAGTTAACAGGTCGAAAAGGATCTTAAGCTCACCCTTATTGAGCTCACCCCGAGCTCACCTTGCCTTTTTTTTTTTTAAACAACTAATAATAAATGTATAATAATTTTTGGAATTGAAAGTTTTTTAAAAAAAAGTGTTTTGGGTGTGATTTGGGTACATATAACAAAAGCAAGTTGTCTGATCGTAATTTTTGGAATTGAAAGTTTTTTTGTAAAAGTGTTTTGGGTGTGATTTGAGTACATATAACAAAAGCAGTTGTTGCATGCGCATAACACCTGCTTTGTTATAATGCACTCCAAATCACACCCAAAATACTTTTTTAAAAAAAACTTTCAATTCCAAAAATTATTATACATTTTTATTAGTTATGTTTTTATAAAAAAATGCAGGGTAAGCTAAAGGTGAGCTCAATAAGGGTGAGCCTAAGAAATGGGTACCTGTTAATGAGGTTATCATACAAAGTTAACGTGACCCGGATATATATATATATATATATATATATATATATATATATATATATATATATATATACTGAAAAGATCTTAAGCGCACCTTATCGAGCTCACCCCGAGCTCACCCCATGTAAAACCCCAACTTTTTGAATAAAATGAATTTTCTATAAATATTATTTTTGAATATTATGGAGTGAAATTGATATAATAGTTGTGGGTAATATTTATAAATTTTGCAAAATGCGTGAAGTTGTTATATAATATTCGATTGGTTCTGAATATTCGCTTTAACAGGGGAATATTAGTACAACGTCACAATCATTGGTGGACCCCACAACGGAATTATTGTTTGGATTGAAAAACGAAAAAATACTTTATGAAAATAACGGCGGAAGTTTTACTGTTAATCGTTGAAACACCCGGTGTTAAAAGTACAAATAATAATGTCTGGCGTGGTTGCATAGTAGCACACTCGTATTAATTATTGATGCTTAAATGATAAGTCACTCGGTTTTGTTGGTATTATTAATATAATAATACTGAGAAAATCTTTTATATAAAACAAAATACTTTTATAAAGTTATTCTATAAATAGAATATATTATATTCTATTATGCATAGTGTTGCGTATGTATATGCGTATAGTGTTTTGCATAGTAAAATCTTTTTATATAAAAATGTAATACTTTTATAAAGTTATCTGCTTTTATTAGACAATAATTAGAATATATTATATTTTATTATGCATAGTGTTTGCATAGTGCTACTCGCATAGTATTTGCATAGTAAAATCTCTTATAAAGTTATTCGTTTTATTAGATTATAAATAGAATATATTATATTTTATTTAAAAGATTTTGCTTTAAATATGGATAGTCGATTAAAGTAAATCAATCTCGAATAGTTTATGAGTTAGTTACTATGCATTCCATTTTTCTATAAATAGAAGCTCATTCATTCATTATTTTCTTACGAATTCATTTGAACTCTGAGAGATAAACTATAGAGAGAGAAGAAGAAAGTATTCTGCTACTTCACTACTTATATATCCAAAGATTTCTTCTTAAGGTAGGGAATATTATTTATTGTATTCGTAGGGAGTATTATTTCTTTCTTATCTATGAAGAGAACTTCATTATTCTATTCTTTATTATTACATTGGAATAACTTTTGTATCTGCTGCTACCCTATACTTGGTGAAATTCTTCCATTGTTCCATTCTTTATCATTCATTTGGAACATCATCGTTACATGCGTTTCTACGCTTTACCGAGTTCCGTCTTTATTATTCTTTTGGAATATCCTATCTACAATGCGTTTCGTGGGACTGATTTCATCTTTATTATTCTCGTTGGAATATCCTCGTCTTATTCTCGTTGGAATATCCTCATGCATGCGTTTCTGTGGGACTGATTCCGCCTTTATTATTACATTGGAATATCCGATGCATGCGTTCTACGCCGGACTGATTCCGCCTTTTTATTATTCTGCTGGAATATCACATGCATGCGTTTTATGCTCTGGACTGATTAAAATTCTTTATTATTCTGTTGGAATATCACATGCATGCGTTTTCTGTGGGACTGATTTCGTTATTTATTATTACATTGGAATAACTTTTGCATATCTGGCCTATCGCATGCACGGTGATTTCTTTTGTTATTCCATTCCTTATTATACTCAGTTGGTTAAAGTTTTGACATCTATACTCCATGAAATTAGTGGAATATCCTTGATATTTGTGCTTCATCCAGTATCTTTTCGTGGAAATATTCTTCTGAGTATTCTTGAATTTTACTCTACAAAGCAGTATCGTGTTGACAATTCTTGAACTTGTTTTATTGAATTCTTATATCATTGTCGTCATCCTCATGTTTATATTTTGTTGAAAGTCATCTGTGGCCTATAGTGCATAGATGGACTTGGTATGATTATGACCGAGGATTATTCGATTGTAATCATGGCCGTAGTAATGTTACAAATGATGTGGTAAAAGTCCTCATTGGCCCGTAGTGCATTGATGGACGATTGTTGTTATAATCATGACCATTAATGAATACACAAATATTCTTGGCCCGTGAGTGCATGGATAATTGTGGTCGTGATACTAAAGAATATCCTTGGTCGTAGTGAAGGGGTGATTCGATGATGTGGAATATTTATTAAGCTGAGTCTCAGCGATAACAGTGATGAAAAACCTTTTAAATCATAAAAGATTGTAAATTTTATTTTCTACTTGACTCTTTTAATGGATTGCTTGTTCTGCTGCAGTTAAACTTGATGTCTATTATATTTTATCAGTTTAACATTGTTGGAGACTAATGATAATTTATTCTGCATTATCTTAGTCATAATATATCTTACTGGGCTAGTTGAGCTCACCCTTTCTTTCACCGTTTCTCTTGAAATGAGAATATTCTTTGGGGCGAGTCGGGAATGGAGTGATGGTCCGGAGGATAGCATTAGTAGTCCTCACTATTCGTGAAATAGTGTGATAATAATTGTAATGAGGACTCCTTTTGAGTTTGTATAATCTCTAGTAGATAATATTTGTATTCAAACTCACGGTTTTATGTTTTGTCGTATTGTACACGAAAGTTGTATTAGTAAGTTGTATTTGAATTACATACCATGTATCCGGCGACCCAAGATGGGTGATGTATACCTAATTTTGGGGCGCCACGGTTAGTATCAAAGCTTAGGATATGATCCTGGATAAGATGTGAGACTAGAACTAGGAGGGAGAGACGGGAATTCCTTCGCTAGTATGACCTACTTAAATTTATTTTGTATTTAAATTGATTGGTCGAGTTTAGAGGTATTATTTACATGTCAATTAACCTTTGTTTTGTGGCGATGTCTGAAAATGACATCCGAAAATGTTGAGAATAGCAATGGAGCACAAGAGACCGCTGAGTCTCCACATATCAATAATCGGAGAGAATGTGCATCGAAGGCGACAATCCTCATGAAAACAACAACACCGACCAAATGTTGAATGATGGATTGTTCGGAGGCTTTATGCATTTCATGCAACAATGAGGAGAGCGGCTCCTGTCCAAAATGTAGGTGGAAACACTGGAAACTCTCGGGCGGTCACCGCTAAACAGTTCAAGGAGCTGGGACCACCGGAGTTTAAGGGAGAGCCAAAACCACTTATGGCGAAAGCATGGATAAAGCAGATCACCAAGATATTTGATGTCTTGGGATGCTCCGAGGAGCAAAAGGTTCCCTTTGCCGCCTTTATGTTGCGCGAGAGCGATTCTTCGGTGGAAATCGGTAAAAGCACTCAACTTTGTCGTGCTAAAGATGTCTTGGGAGAAGTTCCAAGAGTCGTTCAACGACAAATACTTTCCCGAAAGTATTCGTCACATGAAGGAGGTGGGGTTTATCAAATTGGAGCAAAACAATATGGACCGTAATAGCAATACGAGGCAAAATTTGCGAGTTATCCGGTTCGTCCCACTTGTGGATAATAAAGAGAGAATGGCGCGAATGTTTTTAAGAGGTTTGAAGCGAAAATACGTCGACATCTTATTTCTCATAAACCGTGTTTGTATTCGGGGATGTTGTAAATAGGGCTCGATTGGTAGAAGCGCGATAACGAGTCAACGCAACCAAAAGAGAGCAAATTCTAAGCAAATGATAATACCGGTGAGAGCGATCATCGAAGCGGTGACAACAAGCATGGAGGGAATCAACAGGCCAGAAATGGTAACCACTTCGGTGGTAATCAGGGCCAAAATAATAAGAATGGACATTTCAAGAAGAGGAGATTCAACAATGATAGAAAGACGTCGGCCCAAAGACCGTTGTTAAGGAAGGAGGAAAGACCACCTCATCATATGCTTCAAATGCGAGAGGGAGGACACATCGATCAAATTGCACGATGCCATCCAAAGCATGTTATAATTGTGGAAGAGAAGGTCACTTAGCCCGATTTTGTCGTTCACCGAAGACAAATTCAGCTAGGATGGAGGCACCAAAGGCTGTCCCAGAAAAGTCAAAGCCGGTAGTGCAAGGGAGAGTGTTTATTGTGACCTCCCAGAGAGCAAGGAACCCGAATGAGGTCATCACGGGTAAGCTTATCATAAACTCTAGCGAAGTCTACACTTTATTTGATACCGGTTCTACCCATTCTTTTATTTCTCCTACTTGCGCTCAACGATTAAATTTGACTCCAGAGAAATTAGACTTTGACTTATCTGTGGAAACTCCGTTGGGAGAAACCTTCATTACATCCAAGGTTTATAAGTCTTGTTTGGTTCAAGTTGGTACCCACACATTACATGTCGATCTTATTGCATTAAAAATACTTGCATTTGATGTAATTCTAGGGATTAATTGGTTAACTACTCATCATGCAAAAATTGATTGTTTTCGTAAGGTTGTTAGCTTTCATATTCCTAATCGACCTATTATGCAAATTCAAGCAACCAAACCATTAAAATCAATCACTGTCATCTCAAGCCATAAAGCTATTCATTTATTGAAAAACGGATGTCAAGCTTTCTTAGCTCATGTCACAGATCTAAACAAAAATACGTCAGTTTTGAATAATATTTCTATTGTTAGTGAATTTCCTAACGTATTCCCTGAAGAACTTCCTGCCCTACCCCCAGAGCGTGAAATTGAATTTTGTATCGACCTTGAACCCGGTACAAAACCCATTTCCAAAGCCCCATATCGAATGGCTCCTATTGAACTTCAAAAGTTAAAGACTCAACTGCAGAATTGTTAGACATTGGCTTTATTAAATCCTAGTACTTCTCCTTGGGGTGCTCCTGTTCTATTCGTGAAGAAGAAAGATGGGAGTATGCGACTTTGTATTGATTATCGGGAGTTGAATCATGTCACCATCAAAAATAGGTACCCATTGCCACGTATTGATGACCTGTTTGACCAGTTGCAAGGAGCAAAATTCTTTTCAAAGATTGATCTTCATTCCGGATATCACCAATTAAAGATTAGAACCGATGATATTCCAAAGACTTTTCGAACTCCGATGCGGGCATTATGAATTCCTAGTCATGTCCTTTGGATTGACTAATGCTCCTGCTGCCTTCATGGATATGATGAACCGAGTATTCAAGGAATATTTGGATCATTTTGTGGTCGTCTTTATTGATGACATCCTCATATATTCCAAAAGTTGTGAAGATCATGAGGAACACTTGAGGCTGATACTCCAAAAGCTTCGTGAATACAAGCTTTATGCCAAGTTGAAGAAATGCGAGTTCTGGCTTGAGGAAGTAGCATTCCGTGGGCACGTGGTATCAAGTCATGGAATATCTGTTGACCTAGCAAAGATTGAAGCTATTCAAAGATGGGAGCAACCTAAATCAGTGACCGAAGAACGTAGCTTTCTCGGCATAGCTGGTTATTATCGGAGATTCGTAGAAAGGTTTTCTCGAATCGCTACTCCACTAACTCAGCTAACTCGGAAAGATACAAAGTTCGGTTGGAGCGAGGAATATGAGAAGAGTTTTCAAGAACTCAAGAGGAGACTCATTTCAGCACCTGTTCTGACAATACCATCTGGTTCGGAGGGATTTGTCATCTATAGTAATGCTTCGGGCAAAGGGTTAGGATGTGTTCTCATGCAACATGGAAAAGTCATAGCCTATGCCTCACGACAACTCAAAGAATATGAGAGGAATTATCCTACTCATGATCTAGAGTTGGCAGATGTTGTCTTCGCACTAAAGATTTGGAGGCATTACTTGTATGGGGAGAAAGTGGAGATCTTTACGGATCATAAAAGCCTCAAATATTTCTTCACTCAAAAGGAACTTAACATGCAACAACGACGTTGGCTTGAACTGTTGAAAGATTATGATCATACCATCCAATACCATCCTAGAAAAGCGAACGTGGTAGCTGACGCATTGAGTAGAAGATCATATGCGGGTACGAGTGCAATATTGTCAACGCAAAGGCCCATTTTGTATGACTTGCAAAGGATGGAGATAGAGATAAAGACTCGGGGACCCACGTGATGATGGCAAATATCTGAGTAGAACCGACTTTAATCGATAAAATTAAAAGTCGCTCAAGTTACGGATCCGGAGATGATCGCGATGAGGAAGAAAGTGCAAGAAGGTACGCGATCTTAGGAAGCAAGAATCGATGAAGAAGGAATACTTGAGTCAACTCCGGACTTTGTGTTCCTAACGACCCTGATTTAAAGTATAAAATCATAATGGAAGTGCACAACACACCGTTTGCAATCCATCCTGGGAGTACCAAAATGTATCATGATCTTCGACATACATTTTGGTGGGGCAATATGAAGAGAGAGAGAGATACCGCTTATCTCTCAGGTGTCTAACATGTCAACGTGTCAAGGTGGAGCATCAAGTACCAAAAGGTCCATTGCAACCACTTGAAATTCCAGAATGGAAGTGGGAACACATTACCATGGATTTCGTTACTGGTCTTCCCAAAGTTTCTCAAGGCATAGATGCGATTTGGGTCATTGTTGATAGATTGACCAAGTCTGCTCATTTCTTACTGATACGAGAAACTTATACACTTGAACGTCTTGCTCGTATGTACATAAACGAGGTTGTAAGATTGCATGGTATGCCAGTATCCATAGTTTCTGATCGAGACCCAAGATTCACTTCACGATTTTGGGTTAGTTTGCAAAAAGCTATGGGCACAGATTTACGATTTAGCTCGGCATATCATCCTCAGACGGACGGACAGTCGGAGAGGACTATTCAAACTCTTGAAGATCTATTAAGACTCTGTGTATTTGATTTCAAGGGAAGTTGGGACAAGTTCTTACCATTGGTCGAGTTTTCCTACAACAACAGTTATCAAGCAAGTATTGGCATGGCTCCATTCGAAGCGTTGTATGGAAGAAAGTGTCGTTCTCCAGTATGCTGGGATGAGGTGGGTGAAGCAACGTTGTTGGGACTAGAGTTGGTACGTATGACTACGGAAAAGATTCAAACGATCCGGCAACGTATAAAAACCTCACAAGATCGACAAAAGAGTTATGCTGATCTTCATCGAAAGGACGTGGAATTCGATATAGGAGATCATGTGTTGTTACGTGTTGCTCCATGGAAAGGAGTTACGAGATTTGGAAAGAGAGGAAAGCTCAATCCTCGATTCATCGGCCCATTTTTAATCCTTGATCGAGTAGAAACTGTGGCCTATAGACTCGCTTTTTACCGCCAAGTATGTCTCGTGTTCATAACGTTTTTCACATATCCATGTTACGTAAATATGTGGAAGACCCGAACCACATTATTGAGTTGGAACCGGACGAAATAGCGGAAGATTTGACGTATGAAGAGGTTCCTATTCAAATCTTGGATAAGAAGGAACATATTCTACGCACCAAGGTTATACCTCAAGTCAAAGTTTTGTGGAGAAACCACGATGTTGAGGAAATGACTTGGGAGTTAGAATCTGAAATGAAATCAAGGTATCCTTACCTCTTCGACATACCAGGTACGTACCCTAATTTTGAGGGCGAAATTTCATAAGAAGAAGAGATTGTAAAACCTCAACTTTTTTGAATAAAGATGAATTTTCTATAAATATTATTTTTGAATATTATGGAGTGAAATTGATATAATAGTTGTGGGTAATATTTATAAATTTTGCAAAGTACGCAAGTTGTTATATAATATTCGATTGGTCGGGGAATATTCGTTTTAACAGGGAATATTAGTACAACGGCACAATCATTGGTGGACCCCACAACGGAATTATTGTCGGATTGAGAAAAGGATAAAAATACTTTATGAAAATAACGGCGGAAGTTTTACCGTTAACTGTTGAAACACCCGTTAAAAAAATAGTCATACGCGTGGTTGCATAGTAGCACACGGTATTAATTATTGATGCTTAAGTGATAAGTCACTCAGTTTTGTTGGTATTATTAATGTAATAATACGTAAAATCTTTTATATAAAAATGAAATACTTTTATAAAGTTATTCTATAAATAGAATATATTATATTCTATTATGCATAGTGTTGCGTAAAGTATGCGCATAGTGTTTTGCGAGTAAAAAATCTTTTTATATAAAATAGAATACTTTTATAAAGTTATCTGTTTTATTAGACAATAATTAGAATATATTATATTTTATTATTCATAGTGTTTGCATAGTAAAATCTTTTATAAAGTTATTCGTTTTATTAGATTATAAATAGAATATATTATATTTTATTTAAAAGATTTTGCTTTAAATATGGACTGTCAAATTAAAGTAAATCAATCTCGACCGTTCATGAGTTAGTTACCATGCATTCCATTTTTCTATAAATAGAAGCTCATTCATTCATTATTTTCTTACGAATTCACTGAAACTCTAGAGAGATAAACTATAGAGAGAAAGAAGAAACTATTCTGCTACTTCACTACTTATATATCCAGTACTCTTCTTCTTAAGGTAGGAAATATTATTTGTTGTATTCGTAGGGAGTATTATTTCTTTCTTATCTATGAAGAGAACTTCTGTTATTCTATTCTTTATTATTCTGTTGGAATAACCTGTATACGCGGGCTACCCTATACTTGGTGAAATTCTTCTGTTGTTCCATTCTTTATCATTCTGTTGGAACATCCTCATACATGCGTTCTCGTTTGTGGGATCTGGTTTCGTCTTTATTATTATTCATTGGAATATCTTGTACATGCGTTTTACGCCGGACTGATTCCGCCTTTTATTATTATTCATTGAATATCCTATCACATGCAATGCGTTCTTTCTATGGGACTGATTCCGCTTTTTATTATTACATTGGAATATCACATACATGCGTTCTACACCGGGACCTAATTCCGTTCTTTATTATTATTTTGGAATATCCATGCGTGCGTTTACTTTGACAGACTGATTCCGTTATTTATTATTCTATTGGAATAACTCTGCATATGCGATTACATCGCATGCACGATGATTTCTTTTGTTATTTCATTCCTTATTATACTCAATTGGTTAAAGTTTTGACTTCTATACTCCATGAAATTAGTGGAATATCCTTGATATTTGCGCTTCATCCAAAGATATCTTTTCGTGGAAATATTCTTCCGAGCATTCTTGAATTTTACTCTACAAAGCGGTATCATGTTGACAATTTGGACGTTTTTAGTTCCTGGATAAAATAATTCTTGAACTTGTTTTATTGAATTCTTATATCATTGTAATCATTCTCATGTTTATATTTTGTTGAAAGTCATCTGTGGCCTATAGTGCATAAATGGACTTGGTATGATTATGACCAAGGATTATTCGGTGTAATCATGACCGTAATGTTACAAATGATGTGGTAAAAGTCCTCATTGGCCCGTAGTGCATTGATGGACAGTTGTTGGCATAATCATGACCATTAATGAATACACAAATATTCTTGGCCCGTAGTGCATGGATAATTGTGGTCGTGATACTAAAGAATATCCTTGGCCGTAGTGCAGGGGTGGTTTGATGATGTAGAATATTTATTAAGTCGAGTCTCAAATGATAATAAAGTGATGAAAAACCTTTTAAATCATAAAAGATAGTAGATTTTATTTTTTACTTGACTCTTTTAATGGATTGCTTGTTCCGCTGTAGTTAAACTTAATGTCTATTATATTTTATCAGTTTAACATTGTTGAAGACTAATGATAATTTATTCTGCATTATCTTAGTCATAATATTTCTTACTGAGCTAGTTGAGCTCACCCTTTCTTTCACTGTTCTCTTCAGGAAATGAGAATATAGCTGGGACGAGTCGGGAAACGGTGTGATGGTCCAGAGGATAGTATTAGTAGTCCTCACTATTCTGTGAAATAGTGTGATAATAATTGTAATGAGGACACCTTTTGAGTTTGTATAATCTCTAGTAGATAATATTTGTATTTAAACTCACAGTTTTATGTTTGTTGTATTGTACACGACAGTTGTATTAGTAAGTTGTATTTGAATTCTGTACCATGTATCTAACGACCCAAGATGGGTGATGTATACCTAATTTTGGGGGCGTCTCACCCTGCCTTTTTTTTTTAAACAACTAATAAAAAATGTATAATAATTTTTGGAATTGAAAGTTTTTTTAATAAAGCTATTGAATTCTGTTTTGTTATATGTACTCAAATCACACCGAAAACACTTTTTTTAAAAAAACTTTCAATTCCAAAAATTATTATACATTTTTTATTAGTTATGTTTTTTTTTATAAAAAAAAAGGCAAGATGAGCTCGGGGTGAACTCAATAAGGGTGAACTTAAGAAATGGACTGTATATATATATACAGTAAAGATCTTAGACTCACCCATGTAAAAACTCTCCCAACTCACCTATATATACTCTCATTTTCATTCTCTCTGCTAATTAGACACCCAGCCAAAAAAAAGAGCCGCATTTTTTGTTACCTTCTCTCTCCTCTCGTCGCGAAGACTGAAGCCCTTCTTCAGCTAGACGAAGACTGAAGATACTTCTCCCTCTCTAAGCCGCCTGAAGAAACTCTACCTTCTCCCTCTCACTTCGTCATATATATCTCCAAAGTCTCCTTCTCTCTTCGCATCCAACGGCCCCTTCGCTCTTTCAAGTCGATTCAGTGGCAAGGTAACAAAATTAGAACTTTGGGTCATGATTTTCTTGTTTTATGGGTTGAAATCATGCTTAGAAAGGGTCCAATTTGTGATTTGGTGTTCAATAATAGCTTTTTAGGGTTTAAAATTTCTGTTCCTCAATGGCTATAATTTGCAAAATTACTGTTGGGTTCTGTATTATGGAGTTGGGTTTTTTGTACTTGTTCTGTATTCACCTTTTGTATTTAGAAGCATGCATATCTTGGTGAAAAGCCATATAAGTACTGAAATTTCTGTATTATGGAGTTGGGTTTTATGTACTGAATTGTTAAAGCTAAAAATAATTTTTACTACACTAATTTTATATTTTGAAAAAATCAATAGCTTTATTTTATGTAGTGGCCATGGATTACAACTCCGAACAAAGTCATATACTATTTTTTAAGGACAATTGTTAAAATCTAGCATCTTCATTCATTGTGCTACACCTAATCATTTTTTTAAATTTATTATGGGCAGAATAGAAGAAAATGGATGTCGTGAACCATGAAATAGATAGTTGTGGGGATAATGTAGAAATGGAAATGGAGATGGAGAAAATTGTTTAAATGTAGAACTGGATAATCAAATGATGATGCTACTCAGGATCCAAGTGTAGCTAATGATTATAGTGATCCAACAGAGATTTCTAAATTCTAGGGTAATGATAATATTCATCCAAGTGTATTAAATTTATATCAATATGTAGTGTTTTGGAGTGCGCCATAAAATTTATGATATTCAGTCTAATTTTGATTGGTTTCTTTAATTCTGTTTTATGCAGGTGTATGACAGCTTTGGACGCAATTGATAATAGCGGTTCACTGGTTCTGGTGATTGCATGAATGCAGACTATATGAACTTTGGCCTCATGAAGTACTCTGTGTCTCGCTTTGTCAACTCCTGTTATAGAATGAATGGCTCCTCATGAACTTTCTAAGTGGTGATATGTAATATTAAATATTAATTATGCAGATGTAGTACTCATTCAAGCTGTATTTCTTGTTGTTTGTTATATGTAATCAAGCAGCCTTCTACTGCCTTCTGTCTACTGTTATAGTTTGTATTTAATGAATTATTTTCTGGAAAGCTTCTGCCTTCTGCCTTCTGCCTTCTGCCTTCTGCCTTCTGCCTTCTGCCTTCTGCCTTCTACTGCTGTCAGCTTTCTTGTTTGTTATAGTTGGTGTGCACCCAAGTGTTTAAGTAGTGGAAAGCATGAATCATGGAAACCCGTGAATCATGGAGTTTTTGCATTACTTGAAAGTCACTGCAGGATATATAAGTATTTGGCAATTTTACACTTAAACAAATGTACTAACTTTTTGGCAAGAAACTTGAGAACCTGTCAATTTCGTTGCATACAACACTGTATTTAGAACCTGTCATATTCAAGTTGCCTTTGTTTGTCATTTGTGGGATACTGTTTTGTCATTGAGAACACTGTTTTGTCATTTGTAAGATACATATCCTTCTTTCAATACAGAACTATATACAATCCTAAAAAACAAATACCTTTAGACAATTACTGTTCGAATTGTACTCTTGATACTTTAGCGTAAATTGAATGCTACCACTGATATTCAGCATGAAAAAATACAACATTCTTTCAATCAGAAACTTGAGAAGGTAAAGACTGGTTTTGTTAATTGGTGTTGTATTGCAACAAAAAATACAAAATGAGTAATTAACAAGAGCATGAAAATTGTCCTCATTCAATTCACATCCAAACAAATACCTTATCAACATTTCTGATTATATAATTTACTTGGCCAAAAATTAGTACTCTTTTGGTTTGTATAACCATGGCCGACTATTACTTTATCTTTCTCCCTACTATAATTCACAGATTATAATTCCTTGAAGAAAATAAAATAAAATTGAACAAACAAAGAGACAAACATGGGTACATGACATAATTTTAATATCATTATCATGAAATAAATCATTGCTGGTGTACAATACATGAAGCCTCAAAATCTCACTGACTACAAGTTGTATTTGACACACAACCTGGCCCTGCCAACTGACCAAATCAGACCTTAAAATCTAAACATCACAGAAATGGGCTCCTCTGCAAATTTAATTACACAAATGGGTCATTTTTATTAATAATAAATAAATAAATAAAACTTAGATTTACATGTTTATATGCTGAGAATATCTCAGACCAGCAGCCAAATTTGATCCATTGAGCTGTCTTTGATCTGTTAAGTAATTGTTTAAGGGATATCTGATGCACTAACAACACATCCTTCAGTTTTTCTGTCTACAGGATCAAGAAGATGCTTAGTCAACGTCTCTTCTTTATCTTTATTTTCCACCCTTTTCTCCTCATTTTTACCCCATAGAACTGAGTAGAGACAATCACAATGAGAATTGCACCCATAATTCTGCAAGAGAAAAACTTGTTAAATTAAATATGGAGAAGTAAAGATATTTTGATCAAGTTTGTATTTCCCTCTAAAATTTGTTCATTTTGTTTTCTATCTTTTAACTAACCTCTCACCTCATTTACATTCATAATTAGTGATAAAACCATCTAACTCATATATATATAGCTTTATAACTATGTTTAGAACTCGGAAACAAAAAGAAAAACGAAAAGAAAATGAAAATTAGTTGAAAATTGCACATAGAAGTAATCTTATTTTTTCAATCACAAGAATCATGTTCATTAGGTGGATCTTTTCTACTTTTATTTTTTAATTTTCTTATCTTTTCTATTTCCTTTTTAATTTTTTGTTCTCTTTTCCTTTCTTTGAGTTTTCCAAGTTCCAAACATTGCAGAGTAATAGTTTATAGATTCATTTGACATACCCTCCTGAGTATAACTGCTCCCCAAGAATTAGAAAGGCCATGATAGCAACTAGAACAGTCTGCACTGGTTGAAAGTCCACAATGTCAATAATTTTGTACAAACAGCTTTGAAATTTTCCATTACAGAGGATGTGCAAAGCATTTCTATTTACATCAAAAGACTACAACATACCAACTTTGCACATCGAACACAACTCCATCCCAAGCTATTTTGACTATATTAGTGCAATTTTCTCACAACCAAAGTAAATTCTTCAGCAGAAAAAATGACTCATTACTATCACGATGGACTCATTACTATTACAATAAACAAAACAGAAAATCTTAACCAAAATTTGCAGATTATAGGGTTTGGCCCTCATAAATTTTAAGCCCTAAAAAAGCTATTCTTGAACACCAAAACACAAATTGGAACGAATCTAAGCCTGATTTCAACCCATACAACAAGAAAATCCATATACAAAATTCTAATTTTGTTAACTTGGTCTAAAATTGACGAATCGACGAGAAGGGCTCACATCTCTTCGTATTAGTTTGTCTAGCGAAATGGCTTCAGTTTCTGATGTGGAGATCTCTTTGTCGATATATATTGCTGCAAGGTGATTCGGAGGAGAGAGAAGGGACTGACTAGTCGCGAAGAGAGAGGGACAAGGGACTGCGATTTTTCGCAGAGAGAGGCTTAGAGAGTAAAAGTCGTGTTTGATTTTTTCGGGCCGACTGTAATGAGGAAAGAGAAGCAAAAAAGGAGACTATATACAGGTGAGTTGGGTGAGTTTTTAGATGGGTTAGTCTAAGATCTTTACTGTATATATATTATTTTAATTATTTTATAATTAAAATAAAAATTTATTTTAATTTTAAAATAAAAAGTTTATTTTAATCTTAAAGTAAAAGATTTATTTTAATTCTAAAATTAGATTTTATGCTAACTAATTAGAGTTGGAATTGGATTTTATGATTACTAATTGGAGTTGAAATTGGATTCTATGTTTTCTTAAATTAAGGAGTTTATTTAGATATGAAATAAGATTTCATATTATTCAAAATAAAGGAGTTTATTTATGAATAGGAAAGAGAATCAGATTTTCTTAAATAAAGGAGTTTATTTAGATATGAAATAAGATTTCATATTATTCAAAATAAAAAGAGTTTATTTGTGAATAGAAAATAAAATCTATGTTTCCTTAAATAAAAGAGTTTATTTATATATGAAATAAGATTTCATGATATTCAAAATAAAGGAGTTTATTTGTGAATAGGAAAGAGAATCCATATTTTATTAAATAAAAGAGTTTATTTAGATATGGAATAAAATTTCATATTATTCAAAATAAGGGGGTTTATTTGTGAAAAGGAAAGAAAATCCGTGTTTCCTTTAATAAATGAGTTTTTTTTTTACTTGGAATTGGATTCATAATTAATTAAAATAAATGAGTTTATTTTGATTAAAATAAAATAGTTTATTTTATTCAAAATTGGATAAATTAAAATAAAAGAAGTTTATTTTGATTTAAATTTGGATTAAAATAAAGGAGTTTATTTTGATTCAAAATTAGATTTTATGCTAACTAAATTTGCCCATTAAATGATATCAATATATATATATTGAATGTTTATTATTCATGAGATGAATGTTATTTATTGATGCATATGGTAATGTGTATGATAATAAATGGGATTGATTATGGACTATTGACCAATGCAATTGGATTTTATTTTAGTTGGATACATGAATGTATGAGTTTTATTAAATGGGATCTGCATACCTCTTCTTCTCTAATTTTTTCTTAATGTAAATTCTATCTCCCTCCTATGTACTTTCCATTGATTGCTGATCAAGGTTTCTATTTATTTAAATAGTTTTGTAATAGGAATAGTTAGACTTATTTTGAAGAATTGGATATCAAGGAGCAAGGAGCGCTTGAAGACCCGTTTGTAATAGAGCCTAGGATTTAAATGTAATAGTTATATTTAAATTTAATTCTTGCACCCTAGGTTTGACCTTTTGGTTCACTTAGTGGCTCTAGTGAACCAAACTAGAATAAAATCCATAATCAATCCGGGTAGAATATAGTATTTTATATGTGCATGCTTATACAATATATATATATATATATATATATATATATATATATTATCTGACATGCTTCGCATGTTAATTAATATATGACGTATTTTATATATATATAATGCGTATGCACGTTAAACAATATGAGACAAATTAATAACAAACCCCTCAAATATTTTATATTAAGTCCTAAGTGTTCAAAGATATTTGAAATATCGAACGTCGCCTTCTATCATGATAAAAAATAATAGAGTATCAATTAATTATTATAAGTTTGTTGTGTCACCACAAACAAGGCTTATCTTAATTCTTTGAGATGTTAATTTTATCACATTTGATGCTTATAAAGAAAATTGAACAATGTTGTTTTGTTGTGTCAGCACAAGGAATTTTTTTTTTTTTTTTGAATATATGGAGTGCTAGGTTGAACTTAACTTGGATAAATTTGATTCGGATGTGCCACCACTTGATCAAAATAATCTAAGAGGCAAAATACAAGGAGTTGCATAGTTGATGTAATTGACAAGAGTTGTCTACCTATTTATTTATATTTAGTTTGTTGTGTCACCACAAAGCTATATACATTTGAAATGGGATCCTTATTCGCATTAGTAAATCTTTAATTAGATTTTGTCGAACTATATAAGTGATGGTAATATAGTTTGAAGAAAATAATAGGAGATACCAATTTAAAACAAGACCTAAATTATTTTGGTAATTAATAAAAGAATGTATGCTAAAATATTGTTAATTATAAATTCATTTACAGAATTTTATAATGTCAAAATTACTATCACTGCGAAGCATATTAGATGTTATTTAACCGGACCGTATTAAACGGATTGGTTAAGGAAATTGAGAATAGTTCTCACGGCTGAAAAGCTATGTTATGTCCTTAATACGCCTATCCCTGCAATGGTTGCAGAAAATGCCCCTGAGGAAGATATTGCTACTTTTAGAAAATGGCAAGATGATGCACAGTTGGCTCAATGCATCATACTCGCATCCATGAGTAACGAGCTTCAGCGTCAGCATGAAACTATAGATGCTTCTACTATATTCCTGCACATCAAGTAGTTGATGGTGAAGAAAGTAGGACTGATAGATATCACATATCTAAGGAGCTCTTCCGATCTAGAATGACCGATGACACTACGGTACAGATAAAAGTCCTTAACATTATCAATTTGATTGATCAATTAGGACAACAGGTTTTGTCATGGATGGAGAGTTGAGCCAAGATTTGATCTTGCACTCACTCCCGGACTCCTTTCACAATTGTTGTGAATTTTTCATATGAACAAGCTAGATATCAACCTCGTTGATTCGCTTAACATGTTGAAAAATGTTGAGAATCACTTTCCAACCAAGAAAGACCATGTCTTACAGGTAGGGGCCAAAGGATCTTCTGAAAAGAAGAACGATTCTAAGAAGGTAAATAAAAAAAAATAAAGGATAATAAGAACAAAACTGATACGGATAGCAAAGGAGTTTGCTTCCACTGCAATAAGCCACGACACTGAAAAAAAACTGCGAGAAACATCTTGCAGAGCTAACCAGAAGAAGCTTAGTGCAGTTTCGGTTACAAATACAATTTTGTTCATGATTTAAAATAAATTTTTCTTTAAGTCAAGGTTCTACTTGGGTATTGGATACCGGCTTTGGTTATCATAAATATAGATTTATGAAGGGACCAAGTAGAAGTAGAAAGCTAAACAAAGATAAGTAATCCTATGTGTGGGAAATGAAGTAAAGGTTGCTACATTAGCCATAGAAACTTATAGTTTAGCAATGCCTACGAGCAAGTCTATTAAGCCAATAAGTTGTTATTGTATTCCAGTTATTGTTAGTGGACAATGAAATCTTTGGTATTATATTTAGGAATAATTGTTGTTCTATTTATAATAATAATAATGTTTTGTATAGAACTGGAATATTATTTAATGGATTTTGTATACTTGACTTACGTGAAAAATTATTTTACAAATTGAACAAACTAGTATAAGAAAAGGAGATGATCATTCAAAGAGTTGAATGTTTGTATTTGATGAAATACAAGTATGAATTATTTGAAAGGTTCAAAGAATTCAGAAGTGAAACAAATTGGCAAAGTATTAGGATTCTTTGATCAGATCAAGGAGGAAATACTTGTGCAATAAGTTTCTAGATCATCTCAAATGGTTTTCTCATAATGGACGCCTCCTGATACCCAATAATTGATTGATGTATCTGAAAGGAAAAATCGTACTTTGTTGGATATGATATGGTCCATAATGATTTTACCGACATTTCAGTATCCTTATGGGGTAATGTCCTAGAAATGGCTGCATATCTACGAAAAAGGTAACCTCAAAATCTGGCCCCAAGACTCTATAAAAGTTATGGACAGAGAGGATTCCTAATCTTAAGTATGTTAAGATAAGGGGTTGTCCAACTTATGTGAAAAGGTTTCAAAAGGATAAGCTTGGGACAAAATTTGATAAGTACAGATGTGTGGGACATCCTAAAGTAAGTTTAGGGTATATGTTCTATAATCCTACTTAGCAAAAGGTGTTTATTGCGAAACACGCAACCTTCTAAGATAAATGTGTTTATCATTGAAGGGGCTAGTGGGAGGATAATAGATCTTGAAGAGTTCAAGAACCACAAAACACTATAAGTCAAATAAGAGGAACCTGTAGATAGAACTATTGTACCACAATCGAATCGTAAATTTGGAATAGTACCGAAGGTACCTAAGAGGTATGGATTCATCATAGATGATGATGATGAGGTACACATCATAGAAGATGATGATCCAGAGTTACATACGATGATGTAAGAGTTCTAGTGTGTACAAAAGGGTCCGTGGGAGCACCGTGACATTCCTAATATTATATGTTGATATACTATGGATTAGGAATGACATACTAATGCTATAATCATTAAATATAAAGTGATATAAACATTCCTCCATGAATGATTTGGGAAGAGTATCTTAATTGGGGATACAAATCTATATAGATAGATTTAAGAGGATGCTCGACTTAACCTAAGGAACGTATATTCATATGATGCTAAAGTCATTTAGCATGGCAAACTCCAATAGATGTCTCATGTTGATGAGCCATGGAGTGTATCTCTCTTAATAGTCTCCATTGACTCATAAAAGAGAGATCGCATGAGTGATAATCATGTATACAATGAAATATATGAGACCTGATGTTGATCGGTCATATTCTGGAGAAGATCACTGTTAGACAGTGAAAAATATCTTAAAGTACTTAACCAGCACTAAGAATGTGATCAGATTTATGGTGGGTCTGAATTAAAACTAAAAGGCTTAACAGACTCAAGTTTTTCAAACAGACCAAGACGACAAAAAATGTGACGCCCCCAAAACAGGTATACATCACCCATCTTGGTTTGCCAGATACAAGGTACTGAATTCAAATACAACTTAATTATACAACCGTCGTGTACAATACGACAAAACATAACATGTGAGTTTGAATACAAATATTGTCTACTAGAGAGTATAAAAACTCAAAAGGAGTCCTCATTATAATTATTATCACACTATTTCACAGAAAAGTGAGGACTACTAATGCACCATCTAGGACCATCACTCCGTTACCCAACTAGTCCCTCCACGCTCTCATTTCAAGAGAGAACAATGAAAGAAAGGGTGAGCTCAACTAGCCTAGTAAAGAATTATTATGACTAAGATAATGCGTAAATAAATTATCGTTAGCCTTTTCAACAATGTTAAACTGATAAAATATAATAAATATCAAGTTTAACTGCAATGAACAAACAATCCATTAGAAGAGTCAAGTAGAAAATAAAATCTACTATCTTTTATGATTTAAAAGGTTTTTCATCACTTTTATCATTGGGACTCAAACAATAAATAATCCACATCATCGAATCACCCCCGTCGCACTACTTCGCTAAGGATATTCTTTAGTATCACGACCACAAATTATCCATGACTACACGGGCCAAAGACATTCGTGTATTCATTAATGGTCATGATCATACCAACAACTATCCATCAATGCACTACGGGCCAACGAGGACTTTTACCACATCATTTGTAACATTACGGTCATGATTACAATCGAATAATCCCCTCGGTCATAATCATACTGAAGTCCATCTATGCACTACTGTGCCACAGATGACTTTCAACAAAATATAAAACATGAGGAAGATGACAATGATATAAGAATTCAATAAAACAAGTTCAAGAATTAATTTATCTAGAACCGATAACGTCCAAATTGTCAACATGATATCGCTTGTAGAGTAAAATTCAAGAATGCTCGTAAGAATATTTCCATGAATAGATCTTCGATGAAGCGCAAATATCAAGGATATTCCACTAATTTCATGGAGTATAGAAGTCAAAGTTTTAACCAACCGAGTATAATAAAGAATGGAATAACAAAAGAAATTACCATACATGCGATAGATCGCGACAGCAAGTGTTATTCCAATGTAATAATAAATAATCGGAACCAGTCCCATGAAAACGCATGTACAGATATTCCAATAGAATAATAAAGAATCGAATCAGTCCCACAGAAAACGCATGCATGCATGATATTCCAATGTAATAATAAAGAATGGAACCGTGTCCCAGCAGAAAAACGCATAGACAAGATATTCCACAGAATAATAAAGAATGAAATAATGTAAGAATTTCATCGAGTATAGGGTAGCCCGCGTATATAGGTTATTCCAACAGAATAATAAATAATGGAATAACAGAAGTTCTCTTCATGAATACAAAAGAAATAATACCCCTTACGGGTATAACAAATAATATTCCCTACCTTAGAAGAAACTGGATATTGGAAAAGTGAAGTAACAAAATACTTTTCTTTTTCTCTCTATAGTTTCTCTCTAGAGTTTCAAAGTGAATTCGTAAGAAATAATGAAGGAATGAGCTTCTATTTATAGGAAAATGGACCTAATAAGTAACTAAGTCATGAAATCGGTCTAGATTGATTTACTTTTAAAACGGACGGTCCATATTGGTTAACTATTAAAACTTAAAGCAATCTGGTCCATACCGATTTACTATTAAAACTTTAAACCAAATCCATATTGATTTATCCATATTGATTTACTATTATATCTTCAACCAACTATTCAAAAATGAGCACATCTCCTCATGGAATAATATTGTACCCAAAAATGATTTGGAGCGAAAAGAAATATATCTTACGGTGAATAGTGAATAGTAACTATGAATAGTAACTCGTGAATAGTAACTCATGAATAGTAACTCATGAATAGTAATTCAATAGTAACTCGAATAGCAAAAAAGTGTCCCGAATACCCGATTGAACAATATATCCTCCGGACATCAATTATACTAACACAAATAAGTCCAACACAATGGAACTATAAAATTCATCTTTAATCAACACGAACTTATTCATCATTAATATTATAATTCACAATATTTAACAACCAAAGTCGCTCCTGTGAAAGAGGGGCTTTTCGATAAGGATTTCTCCTTATCAAGCGCAATTAGGTGACCAAACCTCTCCTCGATGTAACTTCTAGACATTGTCAATATTACAAATAATAATATGAATAACTTTGTCGTCTCAATTATTGATTTAATAATATATCATATTATGCAGATGATACTGTAGCAATAATTTAATCAATAATATGAGAGATATGATGCAAAGAACTCATCATGTAGCAATAATTGAGTATAACCGAGTGACTTCTCACGTAAGCATCAATAATCAATACCGTGTGCTACTATGCGCAACCACGCCATTCATCGTACTTTTACTACCGGGTAGTTCAACAGCTTTTAACAGTAACACCTCCGCCGTTATTTTTTATAGAAAGATAATTTTGTCATTTTCTAACTACGACAATACTTCATTATGGGGGTCCACTAATGATTGTGCCGTCGCATTTAATATTCCCCAGTAAAATGAATATTCCCACCAATCGAATATTATATAACCACTTGCTTACTTTACAAAATTTGTAAATATTACCCACAACTATAACATTATATCAAATCAACACCATAATATTCAAAAATTTAATTCGAGAAAATTATTCTTTATTCATAAAAGTTGGGGTCTTACAACCTCCCCTTCTTATGAAATTTCGTCCTCAAAATTAGGGTACATACCTGGTATGTCGAAGAGATGAGGATACCTTGACTTCATCTCAGATTCTAACTCCCAAGTCATTTCCACCACATCGTGGTTTCTCCACAAAACTTTGACTTGAGGTATAACCTTGGAGTGTAGAACATGATCCTTCTTATCCAAGATTTTAACAGGTAACTCTTCATACGTTAAATCTTCCTCTATCTCGTCTGGTTCTAACTCAATAATGTGGTTCGGGTCTTTCACATATTTACGTAACATAGTTATGTGAATAACATTATGAACACGAGACATACTTGGCGGTAAGGCGAGTCTATAGGCCACAGTTCCTACTCGATTGAGGATTAAAAATGGGCCGATGAATCGAGGATTGAGCTTCCCTCTTTTTCCAAATCTCATAACTCCTTTCCATGGAGCAATACGTAACAACACATGATCTCCTAATCGAATTCTACGTCCTTTCGATGAAGATCAGCATAACTCTTTTGTCGATCTTGTGAGGTTTTTATACGTTGTCGGATTGTTTGAATCTTTTTCGTAGTCATACGTACTAACTCTGATCCCAACAACGTTGATTCACCTACCTCATCCCAGCATACTGGAGAACGACACTTTCTTCCATACAACGCCTCAAATGGAGCCATGCCAATACTTGATTGATAACTGTTGTTGTAGGAAAACTCCACCAATGGTAAGAACTTGTCCCAACTTCCCTTGAAGTCAAGGACACAGAGTCTTAATAGATCTTCAAGAGTTTGAATAGTCCTCTCCGACTATCCGTCCGTCTGAGGATGATATGCCGAGCTAAATCGTAAGTCCGTGCCCATAGCTTTTTGCAAAACTAACCCAAAATCGTGAAGTGAATCTTGAGTCTCGATCGTAAACTATGGATACCGCAAGATACCATGCGCCTTATAATCTCGTTTATATACATACGAGCAAAACATTCAAGTGTATAAGTTTCAGATCGGTAAGAAATGAGCAGACTTGGTCAATCTATCAACAATGACCCAAATCGCATCTATGCCTTGACAAACCTTAGGACGACCGATAACGAAATCCATGGTAATGTGCTCCCACTTCCACTCTGGAACTTCAAGTGGTTGCAATGGACCTTTTGGTACTTGATGCTCCGCTTTAACTCGCTGACAAGTTAGACACCTTGAGATAAACAATGCTATCTCTCTCTCTTCATATATCGCTCCACCAAAATGTATGATCGAAGATCATGATACATTTTGGTACTCCCAGATGGATTGCAAACGGTGTGTTGTGCACCTCCATCATTATTTTATACTTTAAATCGTGGTCGTTAGAACACAAAGTCCGGAGTTGACTCAAGTATTCCTTCTTCATCGATTCTTGCTTCCCGATAGCACCTTCTTGCACTTTCTTCCTCATACGCATCGCCTGTGTGTCAGTAGCTTGAGCAACTTTAACTTTATCAATTAAAGTTGGTTTTACTCAGATATTCGCCATCATCACATGGGTCCCTGAGTCTTTAATTCTATCTCCATCCTTTGCAAGTCACACAAAATGGGCCTTTCATTGACAATATCACCTCAGACTTGCATATGATCTTCTACTTAATGCGTCACCACCACGCTTGCTTTTCCGGATGATGTTGGATGGTATGATCATAATCTTTCAACAGCTTCAAGCCAACGTCGTTGTCGCATGTTGAGTTCCTTTTGAGTGAAGAAATATTTGAGGTTTTTATGATTCGTAAAGATCTCCACTTTCTCCCCATACAAGTAATGCCTCCAAATTTTAAGTGCGAAGACAACAACTACTAACTCTAGATCATGAGTAGGATAATTCCTCTCATATTCTTTGAGTTATCTTGAGGCATAAAGGCTATGACTTTCCCATGTTGCATGAAAACACATCCCAACCCTTTGCCCAAGCATCACTATAGATGACAAATCCTCCCGAGCCGATGGTATTGTCGTAACAAAATTTGAAATGAGTCTCCTCTTGAGTTCTTGAAAACTCTTCTCACATTCTTCGCTCCAACCGAACTTTGTATCTTCTTACGAGTCACCGAAGTTAATGGAGTAGCGATTCGAGAAAATCCTTCCACGAATCTCCGATAATAACCAAATAAACCGAGAAAGCTACGATTTCTGTCAGCGATTTAGGTTGCTCCCTACTTTGAATAGCTTCAATCTTTGTCGTCAACAGATATTCCATGACTTGATACTACGTGACCAAGGAATGCTACTTCCTCGCCGTAACTCGCATTTCTTCAACTCGCATAAAGCTTGTATTCACGAAGCTTTTGGAGTGTCGGCCTCAAGTGTTGCTCATGATCTTCACGGCTTTTGGAATAAATAAGGATGTCATCAATAAAGACGACCACAAAGTGATCCAAATATTCCTTGAATACTCGGTTCATCATATCCATGAAGGCAGCAGGAGCATTAGTCAATCCAAAGGACATGACTAGGAATTCATAATGCTCGTACCGAGTTCTGAAATTCATCTTTGGAATGTTATCGGTTCTAATCTTCAATTGGTGATATCCGGAACGAAGATCAATCTTTGAAAAGAATTTGGCTCCTTGCAACTAGTCAAACAGGTCATCAATACGTGGCAATGGGTACCTATTTTTGATGGTGACATGATTCAACTCCCGATAATCAATACAAAGTCGCATACTCCCATCTTTCTTCTTTACGAATAGAACAGGAGCACCCCAAAGAGACGTACTAGGACGAATAAAACCAATGTCTAACAATTCCTGCAATTAGTTCTTTAACTCCTGAAGTTCAGTAGGAGTCATTCGATATGGGGCTTTGGAAATGGGTTTTGTACCAAGTTCAAGGTCGATACAAAATTCAATTTCACGCTCTGGGGGTAGGCCTGGAAGTTCTTTAGGGAATACGTCAGGAGATTTATTAACAATAGAAATATCGTTCAAAACTGACGTATTTTTGTTTAAATCTGTGATATGAGCTAAGGAAACTTGACATCCGTTTTTCAATAAACGAATAGCTTTATGGCTTGAAATGACCGTGATTGATTTTAATGGTTTGGTCGCCTGAATTCGCATAATAGGTTGATTAAGAATATGAAAACTAACAACCTTATGAAAATAATCAATTTTTGCATGATGAATAGTTAACCAATCAATCCCTAGAATTACGTCAAACGCAAGTATTTTTAAAGAATTAAGATCGACAGGTAATGTGAGGGTACCAATTTGAACCAAACAAGACTTATAAACAGTGGATGTAATGAGGGTTTCTCCCAATGGAGTTTCCATAGATAAGTCAAAGTCTAATTTCTCCGAAGTCAAATTTAGTCGTTGAGCGCAAGTAGGAGAAATAAAAGAATGGGAAGAACCGGTATCAAATAAAGTATAGACTTCGCTAGAGTTTATGATAAGCTTACCCGTGATGACCTCATTCGGGTTCCTTGCTTTTGGGAGGTCACAACAAACGCTTCTTCCTTGACTACCGGCTTTGACTTTTCTCGACTACTTTTGTGCCTCCATCCTAGCTGAACTTGTCTTCGGTGAACGACAAAATCGGGCTAAGTGACCTTCTCTTCCATAATTATAACATGCTTTGGATGGCATCACGTAGTTTGGACTGATGTGTCCCTCCCCTCTGCATTTGAAGCATATGATAGGTGTTCGTTCTCCTTCCTTAACAACAGGTGTTGGTGCTGACGTCCTTCCATCATTGTTGAATCTCCTCTTCTTGAAATGTCCATTCTTATTATTTTGGCCCTGATTACCACCGAAGTGGTTACCATTTCTGGCATGTTGATGTTGTCACCGCTTCGATGACTGCTCTCACTAGTATTATCATTTTGTCGGCTGCTCTCTTTTGGTTGCGTTGACTCGTTATTGCGCTCCACTAACTGAGCCCTATTTACAACATCTGAATACAAACACAGTTTATGAGAAATAAGATGTTAACGTATCTCCGGCTTCAAACCTCTTAAAAACATCCACGTAATTCTCTCTTCATTATCCACCAAATGGGACGCAAATCGGGACAACTCGGCAAACTTGGCTTCGTACTGCGACACGGTCATATTATTTTTGCTCCAACTTGATGAATTCTACCTCTTTTATGTGACGAATACTTTCGGGAAAGTACTTGTCGTTGAATAGTTCTTGGAACTTCTCCCAAGACATCTTCAGTGCGGCAGGTTGAGTACGCTTTACCGATTCCCACCAGTAATCTTCCTCTCCTCGCAACATAAAGGCGACAAAGGGAACCTTTTGCTCCTCGGAGCATCCCAAGACATCAAATATCTTGGTGATCTGCTTTATCCATGCTTCCGCCTTAAGTGGTTTTGGCTGTCCAACAAACTCCGGTGGTCCCAGCTTCTTGAACTATTTAGCGGTGACCGTACGAGAGTTTCTAGTGTTTCCACCTACATTTTGGATGAGAGCCGCTCTCGCTTTCTTGCCGCATGAATTGCATAAAGCCTCCAAATTCATCATTCATCATTTGGTCAATGTTGTTGTTTGCATGAGGATTATCGCCTTCCTGATGCACATTATCCTGATTATTAATATGTGGTGAATCAACGGTCGCCTGTGCTCCATTGCTATTCTCAACATTCTCAGATGTCATTTTCAGATGCTGCCACAAAACAAAAGGTTAATTGACATGTAACATATTATCCCTATATTCTGACCGACCAATTAAATACCAAAAAAACTTAGGTAGGTCATCCTAGCGAAGGAATTCCCCGTCTCTCCCCTCCTAGTTCTATTCTCACATCTTAGCCAGGGATTATATCCCTAAGCTTTGATATCAACTGTGACGCTCCCAAAACAGGTATACATCACCCATCTTGGTTCGCCAGATACAAGGTACTAAATTCAAATACAACTTAATTATACAACCGTCGTGTACAATACGACAAAACATAACTTGTGAGTTTGAATACAAATATTGTCTACTAGAGAGTATAAAAACTCAAAAGGAGTCCTCATTTCAATTATTATCACACTATTTCACAGAATGGTGAGGACTACTAATGCACCATCTAGGACCATCACTCTGTTCCCCGACTAGTCCCTGCTACGTTCTCATTTCTTGAAGAGAACAATGAAAGCAAAAGGGTGAGCTCAACTAGCCCAGTAAGAATTATTATGACTAAGATAATGCAGAATAATTTATCGTTAGCCTTCAACAAAGTTAAACTGATAAAATATAATAAATATCAAGTTTAACTGCAGCGGAACAAACAATCCATTAGAAGAGTCAAGTAGAGAATAAAATCTACTATCTTTTATGATTTAAAAGGGTTTTTCATCACTTTTATCGCTGGGACTCAGCTTAATAAATAATCCACATCATCGAATCACCCCTGCACTACGGTCAAGGATATTCTTTAGTATCACGACCACAAATTATCCATGCACTACGGGCCAAGGACATTCGTGTATTCATTAATGGACATGATTATGCCAACAACTGTCCATCAATACACTACGGGCCAATGAGGACTTTTACCACATCATTTGCAACATTACAGTCATGATTACACCGAATAATCCCTGGTCATAATCATACCAAGTCCATCTATGCACTACATGAAAAGGCACATATTGACTTTCAACAAAATATAAACATGGGGATGATAACAATGATATAAGAATTCAATAAAACAAGTTCAAGAATTAATTTATCTAGGAACTGATAACGTCCAAATTATCAACATGATACTGCTTTGTAGAGTAAAATTCAAGAATGCTCAGAAGAATATTTCCATGAAAAGATATCGGATGAAGCGCAAATATCAAGGATATTCCACTAATTTCATGGAGTATAGAAGTCAAAGTTTTAACCAACCGAGTATAATAAAGAATGGAATAACAAAAGAAATTACCATGCATTCGATGAATCCTTTGAAGACGCAAAGTTATTCCAATGTAATAATAAATAACGGAACCAGTCCCCAAAAAACGCATGCATGTGATATTCCAACAGTAATAATAAAGAATGGAACTAGGTCCCACAGAAAACGCATGCATGTGATATTCCAAATGTAATAATAAAGAATGAAATAATGTAAGAATTTCACCAAGTATAGGGTAGCACAGATATCAAAGTTATTCCAATGTAATAATAAATAATGGAATAATGAAGTTCTCTTCATGAATACAAAAGAAATAATACCCTTTACGAGTACAACAAATAATATTCCCTACCTTAGAAGAAATCGGATATTGGAAAAGTGAAGTAACAAAATACTTTTCTTCTTTCTCTCTATAGTTTCTCTCTAGAGTTTCAAAGAATTCGAAGAAATAATGAAGGAATGAGCTTCTATTTATAGGAAAATGGACTAAATAGTAACTAAGTCATGAACGGTCCAGGTTGATTTACTTTTAAACGGACGGTCCATATTGGTTTACTATTAAAACTTAAAGCAACAGTCCATACTGATTTACTATTAAAACTTTAAACTAGCGATCCATATTGATTTACTATTATATCTTCAACCAACGGTTTGAAAAATTAGCACATCTCCTCATGGAATAATATTGTACCCAAAAATGATTTGGACCGGAAAAAAATATATCTTACGGGTGAATAGTACCCCATGAATAGTAACTCGTGAATAGTAACTCGTGAATAGTAACTCGTAAATAGTAACTCATGAATAGTAACTCATGAATAGTAACTCATGAATAGTAACTCGTGAATAGTAACTCATGAATAGTAACTCGTGAATAGTACTCCGACATGAAAAGTGTCCCGAATACCCGATTGAACAATATATCCTCCAGACATCAATTATACTAACACAAATAAGTCAAACACAATGGAACTATAAAATTCATCTTTAATCAACACGAACTTATTCATCATTAATATTATAATTCACAATATTTAACAACCAGGTCGTTCCCAAGAAAGAGGGGGTTTCCGATAAGGATTTCTCCTTATTGGTGCGCAATTAGGTGACCAAACCTCTCCTTGACAGAATTTCTAGACATTGTCAATATTGCAAATAATAAAATGAATAACTTTGCCGTCTCAATTATTGATTTAATAATATATCATATTATGCAGATGATACTATAGCAATAATTTAATTAATAATATGAGAGATATGATGCAGCAACTACTATAGCAATAATTGAGTATAACTGAGTGACTTCTCACGTAAGCATCAATAATCAATACCGTGGTGTCTACTACTATGCAACCACATGCCAGATTCATATACTTTTTACTACTGGGGTAGTTCAACAGTTTTAAAGGTAACACCTCCGCCGTTATTTTTATAGAAAGATAATTTTGTCGTTTTTTAACTACGACAATACTTTCGTTGTGGGGTCCACCAATGATTGTGTCATCGTACAAATATTCCCTATAAAAACGAATATTCCCCGACCAATCGAATATTATATAACCACTTGCTTACTTTGCAAAATTTATAAATATTACCCACAACTATAACATTATATCAAATCAACACCATAATATTCAAAAATATAATTCGAGAAAATTATTCTTTATTCGTAAAAGTTGGGGTCTTATAGAAAATCTACTTTAAGGTAAAGCGTTACCTTGAACGGTGGTGCAGTGAAATTAAAAAGGTTTCAAACAGCAAAGAGTTGCTAGTTTAGTGATAAAGACAAAGTATATAGCTATAAATGAAGCTACAAGTTGATTGTTTGGATGAAAAGTTCATTACAGAACTAGGAATAGTTCCTTAGTCTCATCTTGGATCTAAACATGTGTTCTGGCACTTTCATTTGATTATGGAATTGTTGAAAGATGGGAAATCACTATAGAGATAATGGACTCTAAAGAACAACATTACATATCCATTAACTAAAACTTATCCAACAGTATGATAATCATCACTTAGAGAAGAAGGGTATGAGATACCATGGCGATTTGTTTTAGTGCATGTGGGAGATTGAAAGTAGTATGCATACAAGCCAATCATGTTTGATGATAAAGCATATACTTTGTAAACAATATTATTCATTTATTAATAAAAAGTATTAATTTATTAAAGGCTTTTAATTATCTACATGATGTTGTTTAATAATATGTGATAAACCCATAGTTTTAAGCAATGCTTTTAGAATAATGATGATGATCATTCTAATGAGATCAAAATTCTTAGAAAGCTTAAAACTAAAATAGTTCCCAATCGTTGGATTACTAAATTGGGGATTAGTGAATTCAGATAGATTGGTACATAAGTTGCTTGCTCATTAGATGAGGATGATTGATCTCATGGTCATTTATGTGGAGACACTAAAGTAAGTATGTAGGTGCTTATTAGAGAATAAGTTCACTGAACGTGACTCGCTAAGGAATACCTAATGGAGTTTTACTTGTCTGTCAATAGGAATTCCTGTAGTGATAGTAGTACAAGTGATCCTTGGACTTGAGATCATCATGGTATCTTGTGTATGATGAGTTATACTTTGACTTATTCCTTAAGACCCTTAGGGTATATCAAAGGGTATGCTTGGGTATAATAAGTTGTACATGGAGATAATGTATGATCAATAAAGAATCAACCACTTCTAGTAAAAGAAGAGAAATGTCCTATGTGATTCGATAAATGACAACCCAATAGTACTTGGCCAAGGCAGAATGAAATTAGAAAGGAGTTTCTAATTTGCATTATTTGGAGTTGTGCATTTAAGAGTCGAAATACATATAATTAAAAAAAATAAGACTTGACAATAATTCCATGTCTTATATTTTATTGGGACATTGTATGGTAGAAGGATTGAATTGTACGGTAATTGTGACGCCCCCAAAATAGGTATACATCACCCATCTTGAGTCGCCAAATACATGGTACAAAATTCAAATACAACTTAATTATACAACAGTCGTGTAAAATACGACAAAACATAATCTAAGAGTTTTAATAAGAATATTGTCATCTAGACAATATCCACACTCAATGGAGTCCTCATTACATTTACTATCACACTATTTTATAGAATAGTGAGGACTACTAAAACAACCATCTGGACCGTCAATCCGTTCCCCGACTTGTCCCAGCTATATTCTCATTTCCTGAATAGAACAGTGAAAGAAAGGGTGATCTCAACTACCCAGTAAGAAATATTATGGCTAAGATAATGTAGAAAAAATTATCCTTAGCCTTCAATAGTATAACAACTTATAGAATATAATAGAAAATAAGTTTTAGATTAACAACTACAGCGGAATAAGCAATCCATTAGAAGAGTCAAGTAGGGCATAAAATCTACTATCTTCTATGATTTAAAAAATTTTTCATCAACTTGATCGCTGAGACTCATCTTAATAAATAAAATCGAATAATCCCTGCATCACGGCCAAGGATATTCATGTAATCATCAATGGTCAGGATTATACCGAATAATTCCTGGTCATAATCATACCAACAACTGTCCATCAATGAACTACAGGCTAATGAGGACTTTCACCACATCATTCGTCACATTACGGTCATGATTATACCGAATAATCCCTGGTCATAATCATACCAAGTCCATCTATGCACGTAAGCCAGAGATGACTTTCATCACAATATAAGCATGAGGATGATGACAATGACATAATAATTCAATAAAACAAGTTCAAGATAAATTTTAAAGATTTATAATTTAATTTATCCAAGAATCAATAACGTCCAAATTGTCAACATGATATTGCTTTGTGGAGTAAAATTCAAGAATGCTCAAAAGAATATTTCCATGAAAAGATACTGGATGAAGCGCAAATATCTAGGATATTCTACTAATTTCATGGAGTATAGAAGCCAAAACTTTAACCAACTGAGTATAATAGAATATATGAAACTCTAAATGGATTTTTTCCCGCCATGCGGTAATCCACGTAGACAGATCATTTCCACAATTTAATAAGGAATGAATACAAAGGATCATTCACCATGCATGTGGTAGCCCGTGTAGACAGGTTATTCCAACAGAATAATAAAGAACGGAATAACAAAAGAATTCACCAGGCATGCGATAGACCGCACAGACAGGTTATTCTAACAGAATAATAAAGAATGAAATAACAACCCTTACGAGTATTGAAAGAAAATAACTATCTTCATGAATACGAAAGAAATAATACCCCTTACCTTAGAAGAAACTGGATACTGGAATAGTGAGGTAACAGACTTCTCTTCTTCTTTCTCTCTATAATAATTGCTCTTGTGAGACTTAGTGAATTGGTGAGAATGAAAGAAGAATGAGCTTCTATTTATAGAAAAATATAATTTCGATAATTGCACATTTTGGGGCTCGAAATATTACAATATAATACCTTCCTCTTTTTCTTCATTTTTAATTTAGTCCTGCAAGTATTATCAAACTTGCACCACCTCCCCTAATAGTAAATAATGTGAATTAATAGTTCATTCATATGACTTAATAGTATAATCATGTGAAAAAACTAATTAAAATATAGTACCTTCATCTATACCTCAATTTTTAATTTAGTCATGCAAGTATTATCAATCCTGCACCGACTCAACTAATAGTAAATCATGTGAATCAATAGTACACACACGTGAACACATAGTTATAAGCATGTGAATTAATAGCAATTAATTACTCATTTATCCGGTGAATTATCTGATTGGTCAATATAACCTCCAGACATTAGTTATTATCGAAATAAATGTCGATTTCCACTAACACTAATAATTCCCACATAATAGAACTATCAATTTCATCTTTAATCAACACGAACTTATTCATCATTAATATTATAACTCACAATATTTAACAACCGTGTCGTTCCTGAAAGAGGGCTTTTCGATAAGAATTTCCCTTATCAAGCGCAATTAGGTGACCAAACCTCTCCTCGATGTAACTTCTAGACATTGTCAATATTGTAAATAATAATATGAATAACTTTATCATCTCAATTATTGATTTAATAATATAAAATATTATGCAGATGATACTGTGACAATAATTGAATCAATAATATGAGAGATATTATGTAGCAATTACTGTAGCAATAATTGAGTATAACTGAGTGACTTCTCACGTAAGCTTCAATAATCAATACCATGTGTTACTATACAACCACACGTATTACTGTACTTTTACCACCGGGTAGTTCAACAGTTTAATGGTAAAACTTTCGTCATTATTTTTTTAAAAAGATAATTCTGTCGTTTTCTAACTACGACAATACTTTCGTTGTGGGTTCCACCAATGATTGTGTCGTCGTACGAATATTCTCGGTTCAAACGAATATTCCCCGACCAATCGAATATTATATAACCACTTGCTTACTTTGCAAAATTTGTAAATAATACCCACAATTATAACATTATATCAAATCCACACCATAATATTCAAAAATATATTTCGAGAAAAATTAATCTATATTCATAAAAGTTGGGGTCTTACAACCTCCCCTTCTTATGAAATTTCGCCTCGAAATTAGGGTGTGTATCTGGTATGTCAAAGGGGTGAGGATACCTTGACTTCATTTCAGATTCTAACTCCCAGGTCATTTCTTCAACATCTTGGTTTCTCCACAAAACTTTGACTTGAGGTATAACCTTGGAGTGTAGAATATGATCTTTCTTATCCAAGATTTTAACAAGTACCTCTTTATACGTTAAATCTTCCGCTATCTCGTCCGGTTCTAATTCAATAATGTGGTTCGGGTCTTTCACATATTTACGTAACATAGATATGTTAAAAACGTTATGAACATGAGACATACTTGGCGGTAAGGCGAGTCTATAGGCCACAGTTCCTATACGATCGAGGATTAAAAATGGGCCAATGAATCGAGGATTGAGCTTTCCTCACTTTCCTAATCTCGTAACTCCTTTCCATGGAACAACACGTAACAACACATGATCTCCAATATTGAATTCCACGTCCTTTCGATGAAGATCAACATAACTCTTTTGTCGATCTTGTGAGGTTTTTATACGTTGTCGGATCGTTTGAATCTTTTTCGTAGTCATATGTACCAACTCCGGTCCCAACAACGTTGCTTTACCCACCTCATCCCAGCATACTGGAGAATGACATTTTCTTCCATACAACTCCTCAAATGGAGCCATGCCAATACTTGCTTGACAACTGTTGTTATCGGAAAACTCCACCAATGGTAAGAACTTGTCCCAACTTCCTTTGAAGTCAAGGACACAGAGTCTTAATAAATCTTTTGAGGATGATATGCCGAACTAAATCGTAAATCCGTGCCCATAGCTTTTTGCAAACTAATCCAAAATCTTGAAGTGAATCTTGGGTCTTGATCAGAAACTATGGATACTGGCATACCATGCAATCTTACAATCTCGTTTATGTACATATGAGCAAGACGTTCAAGTGTATAAGTTTCTCGTATTAGTAAGAAATGAGCAGACTTGGTCAATCTATCAACAATGACCCAAATCGCATCTATGCCTCGAGAAACCTTGGGAAGACCAGTAATGAAATTCATGGTAATGTGCTCCCACTTTCATTCTGGAATTTCAAGTGGTTGAAATGGACCTTTTGGCACTTGATGCTCCGCCTTGACTCGTTGATAAGCTAGACACCTTGAGATAAAATCCGTTATCTCTCTCTGCATATTGCTCCACCAAAATGTATGTCGAAGATCACGATACATTTTGGTACTCCCAGGATAGATTGCAAATGGTGTGTTGTGCGCCTCCATCATGATTTTATACTTCAAGTCAGAATCGTTAGGAACAAAAAGTCTGGAGTTGACTCGAAGTATTCCTTCTTCATCGATTCTTGCTTCTAGAATAGCACCTTCTTGCACTTTCTTCCTCATACGCATCAGCTCCAGGTCTGTAGCTTGAGTAGCTTTAACTTTATCGATTAAAGTCGGTTCTACTCGTATATTTTCCATCATCACATGGGTCCCTGGAGTCTTTAACTCTATCTCTATCCTTCGTAAGTCATACAAAATGGGTCTTTGCGTTGAAAATATTGCACTCGTCATTCGCATATGATCTTACTTTCGAATGTGTCACCTACTACGTTCACTTTTCCAGGATGGTATTGTATGGTATGATCATAATCTTTCAACAGCTCAAGCCATCGTCGTTGCCGCATGTTGAGTTCCTTTTGAGTGAAGAAATATTTGAGGCTCTTATGATCCATATAGATCTCCATCTTCTCTCCATACAGGTAATGCCTCCAAATCTTAAGCGCAAAAACGACTGCTACCAACTCTAGATCATGAGTAGGATAATTCCTCTCATATTCTTTGAGTTGTCGTGAGGCATAGGCTATGACTTTCCCATGTTGCATGAGAAAACATCCTAACCCTTTGCCTGAAGCATCACTGTAGATGACAAATCCCTCTGAGCCAAATGGTATTGTCAAAACAAGTGCTGAAATGAGTCTTCTCTTGAGTTCTTGAAAACTCTTCTCACATTCCTCGCTCTAACCGAACTTTGTATCTTTTCGAGTCAACTGAGTTAATGGAGTAGCGATTCGAGAAAATCCTTCCACGAATCTTCGATAATAACCAGCTAAGCCGAGAAAGCTACTTACTTTATTCTCGACTTTGGTTGCTCGACTTTGAATTGCTTCAATCTTTGCTGGGTCAACAGATATTCCATGATTTGATATCACGTGCCTAAGGAATGTAACTTCCTCAAGCCAGAACTCAGATTTCTTCAACTTGGCATAAAGCTTATTTTCACGAAGCTTTTGAAGTATCAGCCTCAAGTGTTGCTCATGGTCTTCACAGCTTTTGGAGTATATGAGGATGTCATCAATAAAGACGACCACAAAGTGATCCAAATATTTCTTGAATACTTGGTTCATCATGTCCATGAAGGCAACAGGAGCATTAGTCAATCCAAAAGACATGATTAGGAATTCATAATGCCCGTCTGGGGAGTTACGGCGGTCTTTGGAATGTCATCAATTTTAATCTTCAACTGATGATATCCGGAACGAAGATCAATCTTTGAAAAGAATTTGGCTCCTTGCAACTGGTCAAACATGGCATCAATGCGAGGCAACGAGTACCTATTTTTGATGGTGACATGATTCAACTCCCGATAATTAATACAAAGTCGCATACTTCCATCTTTCTTCTTCATGAATAGAACAGGAGCACCCCAAGGAGACGTACTAGGTCAAATGAAACCGATGTCTAACCATTCCTGTAGTTGGATTTTTAACTCCTGAAGTTAAATAGGAGCCATTCGATATGGGGCTTTGGAAATGGGTTTTGTACCGGGTTCAAGGTCGATACCAAACTCGATTTCACGCTCTGGGGGTAGGCCAGGAAGTTCTTCGGGGAATACGTCAGGAAATTTATTAACAATAGAAATATCATTCAAATCTGACGTATTTTTGTTTAAATCTTGACATGAGCTAAGAAAGTTTGACATCCATTTTTCAATAAACGAATAGCTTTATGGCTTGAGATGACCATGATTGATTTTAATGGTTTGGTTGCTTGAATTCGCATAATAGGTTGATTAGGAATATAAAAGCTAACAACCTTACAAAAATAATCAATTTTAGCATGATGAGTAGTTAACCAATCAATCCCTAGAATCACGTCAAATGCAAGTATTTTTAAGGAGATAAGATCGACAGGTAACGTGTGGTTACCGATTTGAATTAAACAAGACTTATAAACAATGGATGTGATGAAAGTTTCTCCCAACGGAGTTTCAACAGATAAATCAAAGTCTAATTTCTCTGGAGTCAAAATTTAAACGTTGAGCGCAAGTAGGAGAAATAAAAGAATGGGTAGAACCGCTATCAAATAAAGTATAAACTTCGCTAGAGTTTATGATTAGCTTACCCGTGATCACCTCGTTCGGATTTCTCACTTTTTGGGAGGTTGCAACAAACGCTTTCCCTTGAACTACCGGTTTGTCTTGTCTGGGACGGCCTTTGATGCCTCCATCCCAGCTGGACTTGACTTCTATGCATGACAAAATCATGCAAGGTGACCTTCTCTTCCGCAATTATAACACGCTTTGGATTACTGCGTACAGTTCGGATTGATATGTCCCTCCCCTCCGCATTTGTAACATACGATTGGCTGTCGTTCCCCTTCCTTAACAACAGGTGATGGTGATGACGTCTTCCCATCATTGTTTAATCTCCTCTTCTTGAAATTTCCACTTCTATTATCTTGGCCATGATTACCACCGAAGTGGTTACCATTTCTGGCATGTGGATTCCCTCCACGTTTGTTGTCACCGCTTCGATGACTGCTACCACTGGTATTATCATTTTTTTGGCTGCTCTCTCTTGGTTGAGTTAACTCGTTATCGCGCTCCAATAACTGAGCCCTATTTACAACATCTGAATACAAACACAGTTTGTGAGAAATTAAGTATTGACGTATCTCAGGTTTCAAACCTCTTAGAAACATTTGTGTCATTCTCTCCTCATTATCAACCAAGTGGGATGTAAACCGGGACAACTCGGCAAACTTAGCTTCATACAGTGAAATGGTCATATTGTTCTACTCCAGCTTGATGAACTCTACCTCCTTCATGTGACGAATACTTTCGGAAAAGTACTTGTCATTGAACAGTTCTTGGAATTTCTCCCAAGACATCTTCAGTGCGGCAGGTTGAGTATGCTTTACCAATTCCCACCAGTAATCTACCTCTCCTCGCAACATAAAGGTGGCAAAGGGAACCTTTTGCTCCTCGGAGCATCCCAAAACATCAAATATCTTGGTGATCTTCTTTATCCACGTCTCCGCTTTAAGTGGTTCTGGCTCTCCAATAAACTTTGGTGGTCTCAGCTCCTTGAACTGTTTAGTGGTGATCGTCCAAGAATTGCCAGTGTTTCCACCTGCATTTTGAACAGGAGCCGCTCTCGCCTGATGTTGCATGAAATGCATAAAGCCTCTGAACATCCCATCGTTCACCATTTCATAGGTGTTATTATTTACTTGAGGATTATTGTCTTCTTGTTGCACATTATCCTGGGTATTGATCGTTGGTGACTCAACGGTCTCATGTGCTTCATTACTTATCTCAACATTTTCGGATGCCATTTTCAAATACTGCCACAAAACAAGGGTTAATTAACATATCACATATTATCCCTATTCTCTGACTGACCAATTAAATACCAAATAAACTTAGGTAGGTCATACTAGCGAAGCAATTCCCCGTCTCTCCCCTCCTAGTTCTTGTCTCACATCTCAGACAGGGATCATATCCCTAAGCTTTGATACCAACTGTGACGCCCCCAAAATAGGTATACATCACCCATCTTGAGTCGCCAAATACATGGTACAAAATTTAAATACAACTTAATTATACAACAGTCGTGTAAAATATGACAAAACACAATCTAAGAGTTTTAATAAGAATATTGTCATCTAGACAATATTCACACTCAATGAAGTCCTCATTACATTTATTGTCACACTATTTTATAGAATAGTGAGGACTACTAAAACAACCATCTGGACCATCAATCCATTCCCCGACTAGTCCCAGCTATATTCTCATTTCCTGAAGAGAACAGTGAAAGAAAGGGTGAGCTCAACTAGCCCAGTAAGAAATATTATGAGTAAGATAATGCAGAATAAATTATTCTTAGCCTTCAATAGTATAACAAATGATAGAATATAATAGACAACAAGTTTTAGATCAACAACTGCAGGGGAATAAACTATCCATTAGAAGAGTCAAGTAGGGCATAAAATCTACTATCTTCTATGATTTAAAAAGTTTTTCATCAACTTGATCAACGAGACTCGAACAATAAATAAAATCGAATCATCCTCGCATCACTACCAAGGATATTCATGTAATCATCAATGGTCATGATTATACCGAATAATCCACTGTCATAATTATACCAACAACCGTCGTCGAATGAACTATAGGCCAATGAGGACTTTCACCACATCATTCGTCACATTACGGTCACGATTATACCGAATAATCTCTGGTCATAATCATACCAAGTCCATCTATGCACGTAAGTCAGAGATGACTTTCATCACAATATAAGCATGAGGATGATGACAATGACATAATAAGTCAATAAAACAAGTTCAAGATAAATTTGAAAGATTTATAATTTAATTTATCTAGAAATCAATAACGTCCAAATTGTCAACATGATACTGCTTTCTAGAGTAAAATTCAAGAATGCTCAGAAGAATATTTCCATGAAAAGATACTGGATGAAGCGCAAATATCCAGGATATTCTACTAATTTCATGGAGTATAGAAGCCAAAACTTTAACCAACTGAGTATAATAGAATATATGAAACTGCAAATAGATTTTTGCCCGCCATGCGGTAATTCACGTAGACAGATCATTTCCACAATTTAATAAGGAATGAATACGAAGGATCATTCACCATGTATGCGGTAGCCCGCGTAGACAAGTTATTCCAACAGAATAATAAAGAACGGAATAACAAAAGAATTCACCAGGCATGCGATAGACCGCACAGACAGGTTATTCCAACAGAATAATAAAGAATGGAATAACAACCCTTACGAGTATTGAAAGAAAATAACTATCTTCATGAATACGAAAGAAATAATACCACGTACCTTAGAAGAAACTGGATACTGGAATAGTGAGGTAGCAGACTTCTCTTCTTCTTTCTCTCTATAATAATTGCTCTTGTGAGACTTAGTGAATTGGTGAGAATGAAAGAAGAATGAGCTTCTATTTATAGAAAAATATAGTTTCGATAATTGCACATTTTGGGGCTCGAAATATTACAATATAATACCTTCCTCTGTTTCTTCATTTTTAATTTAGTCCTGCAAGTATTATCAAACTTGCACCACCTCCCCTAATAGTAAATAATGTGAATTACTAGTTCATTCATGTGACTTAATAGTATAATCATGTGAAAAAACTAATTACAGTATAGTACCTTCATCTATACCTCCATTTTTAATTTAGTCATGCAAGTATTATCAATCTTGCACCAACTCCCCTAATAGTAAATCATGTGAATCAATAGTACACACACGTGAATACATAGTTATAAGCATGTGAATTAATAGCAATTAATTGATCATTTATCCGGTGAATTATCTGATTGGTCAATATAACCTCCAGACATTAGTTATTATCGAAATAAATGTCGATTTCCACTAACACTAATAATTCCCACAGAATGGAACTATCAATTTCATCTTTAATCAACACGAACTTATTCAGCATTAATACTATAACTCACAATATTTAACAATCAGGTCGTTCCTAGGAAAGAGGGGGCTTTCCGATAAGAATTTCTCCTTATTGGCGCGCAATTAGGTGACCAAACCTCTCCTTGATAAAACTTCTAGACATTGTCAATATTATAAATAATATTATGAATAACTTTGTCGTCTCAATTATTGATTTAATAATATAAAATATTATGCAGATGATACTGTGACAATAATTGAATCAATAATATGAGAGATATTATGCAGCAATTAAAGTAGCAATAATTGAGTATAACTGAGTGACTTCTCACGTAAGCATCAATAATCAATATCGTGTACTACTATGCAACCACGCCAGATTCACATTTCTTTTACCAACGGGTAGTTCAACAGTTTTAACGGTAAAACTTTTCGTAGTTTATTTTTATAAAAAGATAATTTTATCATTTTCTAACTACGAAAATACTTTCGTTGTGGGGTCCACCAATGATTGTGTCGTCGTATGAATATTCCCGGTTCAAACGAATATTCCCCGACCAATCGAATATTATATAACCATTTGTTTACTTTGCAAAATTTATAAATAATACCCGTAAATATAACATTATATCAAATCCACACCATAATATTCAAAAATATATTTCGAGAAAATTAATCTATATTCATAAAAGTTGGGGTCTTACAGTAACTATTTACTCAAAGGTTTTTTTATGATTAATGTTGAAATCTATGTTATCTGAAAAGTCGTTAATCGCTAGGAGGTTTATCCCTATTATAGAATAAATATTATTTATTTAAATAAATTAATTATTTAATTTATTTATTTAAATAAGATTAGAATTATTCTAATTGATTTAATCACAACCTAAGTTTAATATAGAGAACCTAAAGGGTCACACCATAAAAGGAAGAATAATTATTTAAGAAGTTAATAACATAATCGTAATAATAAATTAAGTATATTTAACTTAATCTATGGTGATAGAATAAATTAAATAGCTTAATAATTATTATTTAATATTTTGAAAATATTAAATATAAATTAATAAGAGGAGTCTTATTATTATTATTATTACTATTATTATTATTTAATTCCTAAAGAAGTTTGGAAATTAATTAATAAAAGTACTCTCATATATCCTAATAAGATTAGGAGGCTAATTAATTAAAAAAGTTTAATTAATTATTCCTAATAAGATTAAGAGCCTAATTAATTAAAGGAGTTTAATTAATTAAAATAAATCCCAATTCCTTAATTGTTAAGGAGGGTTGCCTACATCTATAAATAAAAGGAGTCTTATTATGGGTGCAGAGTTGTTGTTGACTTTTTCACAACATACGTGATTCCAATTGTTGGAGAGTACGCTCTTTTTCTATGAGAGATAGAAAAACTAGGATTTTGCCAAACACTCATCATCTTGAATATTTCTTCTTCTTTGGTGGATCACCTTTAGAGGCCAAACACTTGGGTAGCTAATGTTGATCAAAGGAAGGAACCAAAACCGGTGGACTCAAGTTGAACGCGAAAGGATTTGGAGGTGAACTTGTACCTGAGGAAGCTCGAATCATCAAGGGTATGATTTTTGTTCTTTATCTTTTCGTTTAATTATTAATTGCGCATAAAGGATAATCCGGGTATATGGTTTGTAAAATTTTAAAACTCTGATTTTCCATGCTTCCGCTTATTTTGTGCAATTTGATTGCGTTCATGAATATTATAAACCTAACAGTCACATCGCCCCAAATTGCAATCAACCCAAGAAGAACGTTTGCTTCACGTGCAGGTCCAAGGATCACTTTGCTCAGGAGTGCCCTAAGAAGAAAGCTGGGGAGACAACAGAAAGCAAGGGAGGTAGCAGTGGAGGTACATGGGACATTACTGGACCAACGACATCAAACAAACCCACAGCCAGAACCTTCAACATGGCTGTGCAAGATGTTGTGCAATCAAAGGATGTGGTGTAAAGTATTATCCCAATCAATGATATTGATGCTTATGTATTATTTGATTCGGGTACTACTTGCTCATTTATATCTGATGAATTTGCTAAGATGTTAGGATTGCCTAGTGAAGAATTGAATTTCCCTTTAAACATAGAAATTACGAATAAGGAAGTAATTCCTATTAGATTCATATACAAGAATTGTAGGGTGAATATTAAGGGGAATATCATGATGGTAGATTTAATTCCGATTAGACTTGGAGAGTTTGATGTTATTTTGGGAATGGATTAGTTGTTCAATTATGGAGCGGTAATTGATTACCAAAAGAAATGTGTAAACCTTATGACTCCGTCAAAGGTAGTTTTCTATGGTAGAAAATCACCTAGACAAATGAGATTTCTGACGATTATGCAGGCCAAGAAGTTGTTGAGTCAAGGCTATGTGGGTTATTTAGCTTACATAGTCGATACTCAGAAGAAGGGTGTGAAATTGGAAGAGATACCAGTGGTTAGAGAATTCGTAGATGTGTTTCCGGAGGATTTGTCAGGACTTCCGCCTGACCGAGAGATTGAGTTCTTGATCAATTTAGCGCCAGGAACAGCACCGATATCGAAGGCCCCATACAGAATGGCTCCGGTAGAGATGAAGGAACTGATGGTACAACTGCAGGAGTTGTTAGACAAGAAGTATATTCAACCAAGCGTATCACCGCTGGGGTGCACCGGTATTATTCATGAAGAAGAAGGATGGATCAATGCGTCTTTGCACTGATTATAGGGAATTAAACAAAGTCACTATTAAGAATAAATATTCATTGCCAAGAATAGATGACTTATTTGATCAATTGAAGGGTGCTAAATACTTCTCGAAAATAGATTTGAGAAGTGGATATCACCAATTGAAGATAAGGAAGGAGGATATACCTAGAACGGCATTCAGAACTCGGCATGGACATTACGAGTTTCTGGTGATGTCTTTTGGTTTGACCAATGCCCCTGTTGCATTCATGGATTTGATGAACAGGGTGTTTAAACCATTCTTAGAAAAGTTCGTGGTGGTATTTATCGACGACATCTTGGTATACTCCAAAACTCAAGAAGAACACGTGGAACATTTACGTTTAACGTTAGAGACACTAAGAAAGGAAAAATTATACGCGAAATTCTCTAAGTGTGAATTTTGGCTAGATCGTGTACAATTTCTGGGGCATGTGATTGACAAAGATGGGATTTCAGTGGATCCATCAAAAGAGGAAGATGTAATCAATTGGGAACAACCAAGAACACTGTCAGAGGTGAGGAGTTTCTTAGGACTGGCCGGTTAGTATAGACGATTTATTAAATATGTAAGACCCCAACTTATTATAAATAAAATCGAATTTCCTCTAATTATATTTGTGAATAATAAGGTATTAATTTGATATAATTCTCCGGTTATGGGTGAAATGTGCAAATTCTGCAAAATATGCAAGTGGTTATAAAATAATCATTGTTGTTGGGAATATTCGTTTGGTCGTGGAATATTCTTGTTGTTTGTGAATATTCGTATTTACCATAGCGATCATTTGTATGGGCCCCATAATGTAATATCTCGGATGAAGAAAACGACAAGTTTGAGTTTTTATAAATAACGGTGTAGTTATTACTGCTAACACTATTGAAATACCCGGTGGTTAAAATCTTGTGTACTGGCGTGGATGCACGATGATTGATGAATTATTGATCCTTACGTAAGAAGGCACTACTCAATAATTGTTATAGTAGTTCTTGTTCAATATTTTATTTTATTGATTCAATAATTGTTTGCGTTGATATTTTATATTATTGTTGTTTCAATAATTGTCATTTGCATAAGATATTTCCCATTATCGGATCAATAATTCATATTATTTGAATAATATTATTAGATAGAATTATTGGCAATGTCTAGAAAGTTCATCAAGGAGAGGTTTGGTCACCTAATTGCGCGGCCAATAAGGAGAAATTCTTATTGAAAGCCCCTCTTTCTGAGGAGCGGCTACTTAGTTGTCATAAATGTGATTACGTAATATTATTTGTGAATAATTAATTATTGATTCATATGATAAGGAAATATTTATTTTATGTGGATATAAATGTTAGATATATTTATTGTGGTTAAAAATGAAGGAGTTAATGTTGAGGTGTTTTATCAAGATTTTTTGTTTGGAATGAAGGTATTAAAAATTAAACCAAAGATTTTTGAGATATATTGTGTGAATTATAATTTTTAATCCGACCGTTGGATCGTTGTAATTTTTGGATATGTTATACATATATAAGTTGAGTATATGTCCACAAATTTTGAACCGTTAAAAATGAATGTATGATTTGTTATGAATTTTAAGAAGTGATTGATTCAGAAATTAGGTTTATAAATGATTTTGGTGGAAAATTCTAGAATTGAGTGGGCCCCACTTGTGGTTGGTGAAGAAATGTGCTGAATTTATTTCAAATGTGGTGGGTGGGAATAGTAGCAGGTAAAGCCATCAGGTTGCAGGTCAAGTCTGCTAACATTTTCCTATAAATAGAGGGCTAAGTTAGAATTGAAAATCACACCAGAAACAAGTTTTCTCTCTTTCTCTCTAGATTATTGAGTGTATTTTGTGAGTATTTAGATACTTTGTGAGTTTCTATTCATCAGTGCAAGTTTCCTTCAGCCTTATACCGATATTCCGATCAAAAGTACTGATATTTTGAGGTAAGGGATGTTATTTTCTTCCTATATGATATTATTTCTTTAATATCACTATGCCGAAGTATTGATCTGAATTTTTATCAAATTTGGAACTTTTTGTGTCGGGGTTACTATACACGTATACGGCACTATTCACGTATACGACACTATTCACGAATACGACACTATTCATCAAAAAATAAAATTTTCTTCTTTTTGTCCAAGATGTCTATTATGGTTACTATCTTTGATTGTATCCATGTTTTGATCTTTATTTTTGAATTCTGCTTCAAAATTGGTATTTATGAAGTAGTATTGATCTTGGATAAACTGTTATACGAATCCCTACTATTTGTCCTTCCGTTTCACTGGATTCATTTTCTTTAAAATATTTTTCATCATCCTCAGTCCTAAATGATGATATTACTAAATATCTTCAGCCTGTAGTGCAAAGATAAATGATTAACTGATGAATATCTTTGGCCCGTAGTGTAAAGATGAACAGGTGTTGAGATGAATATGACCAACCGGTGATACAAAAATGAATATCTTTGGCACAGAGGTGCAAAGATGAATATTTGATTAAAGATGTATATTGATTGTTATTACTGTGGATAAAATATTGATGATGGACTTTTAAATCTTAGAAGATAGTAGAATTCTTTCTCTACTTGACTCTTCTAATGGATTGTTGTTTCTGCTGCAGTTGTTGATCTAAAACTTGTTGGCTATTATATTTTATCAGATTTTTCCCTGTTGAAGACTAACGATAATTTGTTATATATTATCTTAGTTATAATATTCTTTACTGGGCTAGTTGAGCTCACCCTTTTCCTTTTGTTCCATTTTTCTCGGGAGGTGAGAACATAAAGCGAGAACTAGTCGAGTGCGGAGTGATGGTTCTAGAAAGATGTTTTAGCAGTCCTCACTATTTTACAGAAAAATAGTGTTTGAATAATTGTAATGAGGACTTATTTGAGTGTGGATATTGTCTAGAAGACAATATTTGCAGTTAAACTCACAGTATGTGTTGTCGTATTTTGCACGATAATTGTATTATTGAAGTTGTAGTTTGCTTTCTGTACCATGTATTTGACGACTCAGAATGGGTGTTGTATACCTATTTTGGGGGCGTCACAAAATATTTTTCCAAGATTGCCACTCCGTTGACAAATTTGACAAGAAAAGCTGTAAAATTTGTTTGGACGGAGAAGTGTGAAGAAAGTTTTCAAGATTTGAAGAAGAAGTTAAGTGTGGCACCTGTGTTGTCATTACCAGATAGTACATGAAACTTTGTGGTGTATAGTGATGCCTCACATAAAGGATTAGGATGTGTCCTTATGCAGAACGACAAAGTTATTGCATATGCATCAAGGCAACTAAAGGACTATGAGAAGGGGTATCCGACTCATGATTTGGAATTGGTTGCAGTAGTATTTGCTCTGAAGATATGACGACACTATCTCTATGGAGAGAAATGTGAGATCTACACAGACCATAAGAGTCTGAAGTATATTTTCACTTAGAAGGACCTGAACATGCGTCAAAGAAGATGGATGGAATTGATAAATGATTACAATTGTGAGATCTTTTATCATCCGGGCAAAGCGAATGTTGTTGCAGATGCTTTGAGCAGGAAAGGTCGGGAAAAGTTGATGCTGATAACCACTCAGGAAAAGCTTATTTCAGCAATAACAAAGCTAGAGTTGGAAATAAAATTTCCAAAGGAATCTGATGAATGACTATTTCAGATGGAAGCTAGTCCAACTTTGGTGGACAAAGTTAAGAATGCTCAACTACAAGATGAAGAATGTAGAAAGATAAAAAGAAAAATTGGTTGAGGGTAGTGATGCAAAATACAAGATCAATACTGAAGGCTTACTGAGGTTCAAGGGAAGAATTTGGGTTCCAGTAGTACCAAATATTAAAGAAGAAATCTTGACCAAAGCTCATAACTCAACGTACTTGATTCATCCAAGAAGTACGAAGATGTATCAAGATTTATGACGTTATTTTTTGTGGCCAAACATGAAAAGAGATGTCGCAGAATGTGTCGCGAAATGCTTGACATGTCAAAGAGTCAAGGCCGAGCATCAAAGACCAAGCGGATTACTTCAACCGTTGGAAATACCAGAATGGAAGTGGGAACACATCACAATAGATTTTGTTGTGGGTCTTATTAGATTTGTAATATTCATGAACGCAATCAAATTGCACAAAGAAACGTGGAAAATCAGAGTTTTAAATTTTTACAAACCATATACCCGGATCATTCTTTATGCGCAATTATTAATTAAACGAAAAGATAAAGAACAAAAATCACACCCTTGAAGATTCGAGCTTCCTCAGGTACAAGTTCACCTCCAATCATTTTCGCGTTCAACTTGAATCCACTGGGTTTGGTTCCTTCCTTTGATCAACGTTAGCCACCCAAGTGTTTGGCCTCTAGAGGTGATCCACCAAGGAAGAAGAAAGATTCAAGAATATGGGTATTTGGCAAAACCCTAGTTTTTCTATCTCTCATAGAAAAAAAAACGTACTCTCCTAACTATTGGAATTACGTCTGTTGTGAAAAAGTCAACAACAATCCCTACACCCATAATAAGACTCGTCTTATTTATAGATATTGGCAACCCTCCTTAACAATTAAGGATTGAGTTTTTAATTAATTAAAATCCTTTAATTAATTAGCCTCCTAATCTTATTAGGATATATGAGAGTACTTTTATTAATTAATTCCTAAACTCTTTTAGGAATTAAATAATAATAATAGTAATAATAATAATAATAATAAGACTCCTCTTATTAATTTATATTTAATATTTCCAAAATATTAAATAATAAATATTAAGTTATTTAATTTATTCTATCACTATAGATTAAATTAAATATACTTAACTTATTATTACGATTATGCCATTAACTTCTTAAATAATTATTTTTTATTTTATGGTGTGACCCTTTAGGTTCTCCATATTAAACCGGTTGTGAATAAATCAATTAGAACAATTCTAATCTTATTTAAATAAATAAATTAAACAATTAATTTATTTAAATAAATAATATTTATTCTACTATAGGGATAAGCCTTCCTAGCGATTAACGACTTTCCAGATAATATAGAGTTCAACATACAATGTCCCAATTAAATATAAGACATGGAATTACTGTCTAGCCTTATTTTATTTAATTATATGTATTTCGATCCTTAAATTCACAACACCAAATAATGCAAATTAGAAACTCCTTTCTAATTTCATTTTGTCTTGGCCAAGGACTACTGGTTGTTATTTATCGAATCACATAGGACATTTCTCTTCTTTTACTAGAAGTGGTAGATTCTTTATTGATCATACATTATCTCCATGTACAACTTATTATACCCAAGCATACCCTTTGATATACCCTAAGGGTCTTAAGGAATAAGTCAAAGTATAACTCATCATACACAAGATATTATGATGATCTCAAGTCCAAAGATCACTTGTACTACTATCGATGACAGAATTCCTATTGACGACAAAGTAAAACTCCATTAGGTATTCCTTAGCGAGCCACATTCAGTGAACTTATTCTCTAATAAGCAGCTAGATACTTGCTTTAGTGTCTCCACATAAATGATCATGAGATCAATCATCCTCATCCAATGAGCAAGCAACGTATGTACCAATCTATCCGGATTCACTAATCCCCAATTTAGTAATCCAACGATTGAGAATGTATGTATTATGTATGTATTATGTGTTAATTCTATTGTTAAAAAGTAGCTTGTATGCCAAAATTGGCTTTGTTCATGTGATTCGCCAAGTCGGTCGCCAAGGATCAGAGTTTGGCGTTTGCGCAGCGCCTGACCTCAAATATAGTTCTCGCGCCTCGGCATACTTAGTGGCTTTGTGATTTCATGGCCATGATACCAAATACTACCACGATGTAAATTGTGGTAGCAAGGTCATGAGTTAACAGAATGGTCGACAAAGGTGTTTTGGATACACAAAGTCTAAAAAAGTTGTTATGATTTAATAAAAGGACTGTTAAGATATAATTTCAGTATTTCTATGCTAAGAATGAGTATATTTTAATATGCTACTAGTTTCATTACTAACGAAATTTGATTACGTGATTAAAGATCAAACCTTACATGATGTATATACTTATTTGTATATAGAATGTTGGTAGTGACTAATTAGGTCATGATGACATATATAGGGTATTGTGATTCAAGTTGTTACGATTTAGCTTACACTCAAGTCAATTTTACTTACCCTATCTCGATTATATTGAGCAAATTATTCTTGTTTTTAACTTGTTTTGTTGAGCAAGTTATTATTTCTAATTCAATTACATTATGCAAGTTTTCCAACTCTACACTTTCGTTGAGCTAGTTCTATTATTATTAAATTGTGTAATTTTATTCTTACGATTGAGCAAGTTCTTGTATCTAGTTTATTTATGATGATGCAAGTTGTCTAAATCTTATTTTGATATTGAACAAGTTATTCTTGTCTTTAACTTGTTATTTAGCATGCAAATTTATATATTCTAATATACCAATGTTGAACAAGTTTTATCGCTCAACTTACTATTTGTTATGCATGTTGAGTACTCAATTTTAAATAACATTGGCTTAATATTGTTCAAGCAAGGTACATTATAATTATTCCATGTTTATACTTTTAGCTTATCCCTAAAGCATGACCTTAGTGTAAAATGTTGATTCAGTTATGAAATTTTTATTCAACTAATCCTTAGTTGATGTTCGTTAAACCTAAATTACCTTGAAATGTATCCAAACCAAACTTACTTTGATGCGGACTTATACTCTAAATACTGAGATGAACAACCCTATTATTAGGGGATAATTTACGTTTAGCGTTGAAATGCTTGTGCACAATATATTGTACGAAGGGCTGATCCCCCTAAGTACGAGGAGTCCCTATAGTCTTATGACTGTTAAAGTTTAAGTTGAAAGATTACTTATAACTATGGACATAGTTCGTGGTCTTATGACCCTCAGTTAAATATTTCATGATTCTGATTATCATTGATAAAGTATTTTATTCAGTTCCATTGTGCCTATTATTTGGCAGTGGTTGTAAAGTTTTATTCATTATCATTTCAAGTGAGCTTTGTTTGCCCACTCTTGCTTATATAACTATTACAGCTAAAGTAGAGAAGGTCGACGTACCTAGCACCAGTAAAGGAAAAGGAAAGATGAGCAAGTGTTGAAGACTTGTAATATGTTGACATTTTTATTATCAAGCTTTATTTAAATTATTGTAATGAAGATTATTTAATTTTTCCGCATTTGAATGATTGTATTTAAAGGTTAGATAACCTGAGAGATTTTTATTAATGTAATCCTATAATGAGAAGGTTTATTATCTAATTTTATTATGATTGGGTAGTTAGATATGAATGTTTTTATTAAGTGAACACCAAATCTTGTGATAATGAAGTACCGGAATTTAGGGGTGTCACAATAATAATTGTAATGAGGACTCTATTTGAGTTTGGATATTGTCTATGAGATAATATTCGTGTTAAAACTCTCAGCTACATTTTTATCATATTGTATAAACGAAGTTGTATTTCAATTATGTACTATGTATTTGACGACTCAGAATGGGTTGTGTATACCTATTTTGGGGGCGTCACACACGGGGTACTATTCACCCGGGGTACTATTCATGACAAAAATTGATTTCTTTTCTGCCCAAATTATTTTTGATACAATATTATTCTTGAATTTTACTCCACAAAGCAGTTATCATGTTGACAATTTGGACATTCTTGAACTATGGATAAATTGAATTATAAATCTTTAAAATTTATCATTGATTTAACTTAATTGAATTCTTATATCATTGTCATCATCATCATGCTTATATTGTGATGAAAGTCATCTTTGGCTCGTAGTGCATAGATGGACTGTTGATTGGTATGATTATGACAAGGAATTATGTATCGGTATAACCATGACCTATAATGTTACAAATGATGTGGTAAAAGTCATCATTAGCCTGTAGTGCATTGATGGACAGTTGTTGGCATGATCATGACCATTGGTGATAATAACGAATATCCTTGGCCCGTAGTGCATGGATAATTCGATGATGTAGATTATTTATTGAGTTGTGTTACAACGATAAAATATTGATGATGAACTCTTAAATCATAGAAGATAGTAGATATCATGCTTTACTTGACTCTTCTAATGGATTGTTTGTTTCGCTGTAGTTAAACTTGTTGTCTATTGTATTCTATCAGTTTTACACTATTGAAGGCTAACGATAATTTATTCTGCATTATCTTAGTCATAATATTCTTTACTGGGCTAGTTGAGCTCACCCTTTTCTTTCATTGTTCTCTTCAGAAAATGAGAACATAACTGGGACTAATTGGGGAATGGAGTGCCGGTCTGAGATGGTGGCTGTAGTAGTCCTCACTATTTTATAAAATAGTGTGATAATAATTGTAATGAGGACTCCATTTGAGTTTGGATATTGTCTACGAGACAATATTCGTGTTAAAACTCTCAACTTATGTTTTGTCGTATTTTACACGACAGTTGTATAATTAAGTTTATATTTAAATTATGTACCATGTATTTGGCGACTCAGAATGGGTTGTATATGCCTATTTTAGGGGCGTCACATTGGTGGATCACCTCTAGAGGCCAAACACTTGTGTGGATAACGTTGATCAAATGAATGAATCAAACCTGGTGATTTCAAGTTAAACATGAAAAGATTGGAGGTGAACTTGTACCTGAGGAAGCTAGTTCTACAAGGGTATGAATCTAATCTCCATCTCTTTTCTATTGATTGATAATTATGCACAAAGTATGATCATGGTGATGGGTTTGTATGAAAATTTTAAATTCCTATTTTATCGCGCTTCCGCACCTTTTGTGTAATTTGATTGCATGATCGCGCTATATACAAACCTAACATCCCATGCCTTTTCAAGACCTAAGTACCCATCCGAAGGGTCACCAACCCCTCCTATAAATAGATAGGAGGGGGCAACTGTGATGCCCCCAAAATAGGTATACATCACCCATCTTGAGTCGCCAAATACATGGTACAATATTCAAATACAACAGTCATGTAAAATACGACAAAACATAATCTAAGAGTTTTAATAAGAATATTGTCATCTAGACAATATCCACACTCAATGGAGTCCTCATTACATTTATTGTCACACTATTTTATGGAATAGTGAGGACTACTAAAATAACCATCCGGATCAGTCAATCTGCTTCTCGACTCGTCTCAAATTCCTATATTCTCATTTCTGAAGAGAACAAAGAAAGAAAGGGTGAGCTCAACTAGCCCAAAGAAGAAATATTATCACTAAGATAATGCGTAATAATTTATCGTTAGCCTTCAACAATTGTTAAACCGATAAAATATAACACACATCAAGTTTAACTGCAATGAAACAAGCAATCCATTAGAAAAGTCAAGTAGAGAATAAAATCTACTATCTTCTATGATTTAAAAGGTTTTCATCACTTTTATCACGAGACTCACGACTTAATAAATAAACCACATCATCCCCGCACTACTGACGAGGATATTCATTAAGTATCACGACCATAAATTATCCATGCACTACGGGCCAAGGATATTCGTGTATTCATCAATTGTCATGATCATGCCAACAATCGTCCATCAATGCACTACTACCAATGAGGATTTTTACCACATCATTTGTAACATTACTGATAATGATTATACCGAATAATCCTAGTCATAATCATATACCAAGTCCATCTATGCACTACAGGCCACAGATGAATTTCAACATATTATAAACATGAGGATGATGACAATGATATAAGAATTCAATAAAACAAGTTCAAGGGTAAATTTTTAAAGATTTATAATTTAATTTATCCAGAAATCAATAACGTCCAAATTGTCAACATGATACTGTTTTGTGGAGTAAAATTCAAGAAAGCTCAGAAGAATATTTTCATGAAAAGATACTGGATGAAGCGCAAATATCCAGGATATTCTACTAATTTCATGGAGTATAGAAGCCAAAACTTTAATCAACTAAGTATAATAGAATATATGAAACTGCAAATGAATTTTTGCCCGCCATGCGGTAATCCACGTACACAGATCATTTCCACAATTTAATAAGGAATGAATACGAAGGATCATTCACCATGCATGCGGTAGTCCACATAGACAGGTTATTCCAACAGAATAACAAAGAATGAAATAACAGAAGAATTCACCATGCATGCGATAGACCACAAAGACAGGTTATTCCAACAGAATAATAAATAATGGAATAACAAAAGAATTCACCAAGCATGCGATAGACCGCACAAATAGGTTATTCCAACAGAATAATAAAGAATGGAATAACAACCCTTACGAGTATTGAAAGAAAATAACTCTCTTCATGAATACGAAAGAAATAATACCCCTTACCTTAGAAGAAACTGGATACTGGAATAGTGAGGTAGCAGACTTCTCTTCTTCCTTCTCTCTATAATTTCTCTCTATAATAATTACTCTTGTGAGACTTAGTGAATTGGTGAGAATGAAAGAAGAATGAGCTTCTATTTATAGGAAAATATAGTTTCGATAATTACACATTTTGGGGCTCGAATTATTACAGTATAATACCTTCCTCTTTTTCTTCATTTTTAATTTAGTCCTGCAAGTATCATCAAACTTGCACCACCTCCCCTAATAGTAAATAATGCGAATTAATAGTTCATTCATGTGACTTAATAGTATAATCATGTAAAAAAACTAATTACAGTATAGTACCTTCATCTATACCTCCGTTTTTAATTTAGTCATGCAAGTATTATCAATCTTTTTACCTCCCTAATAGTACATGAATGTGAATCAATAGTACACACATGTGAACACATAGTTATAAGTATGTGAAATAATAGCAATTAATTGCTCATTTATCCGATTAATTACCCGATTGGTCAATATAACCTCCAGACATCAATTATTATTGAAATAAATGTCGATTTCCACTAACACTAATAATCCCAACACAATGGAACTATCAATTTCATCTTTAATGAACACGAACTTATTCATCATTAATATTATAACTCACAATATTTAACAACCAGGTCGTTCCTAGGAAAAAGGGGGCTTTCCGATAAGGATTTCTCCTTATCATGCGTATGATTAGGTGACCAAACCTCTCCTCGATGTAACTTCTGACATTGTCGATATTGCGAATAATAATATGAATAACTTTATCGTCTCAATTATTGATTTAATAATAATAAATATTATGCAGATGATACTCTGACAATAATTGAATCAATAATATGAGAGATATGATGCAACAATTATTGTAGTAATAATTGAGTATAAATGAGTGACTTCTCACGTAAGCATCAATAATCAATCTCAGATACTACTAATGCAACCAAAGCGTATTCATCGTACTTTTACCACCGGGTAGTTCAACGGTTTAACGGTAAAACTTTCGCCGTTATTTTTATAAAAGATAATTACATGGCTTTCTAACTACGACAATACTTTTTCGTTATTGGGGTCCACCAATGATTGTGTCGTCGTCATTTAATATTTCATGTTAAAATGAATATTCCCCGACCAATCGAATATTATATCACCACTTACTTACTTTGCAAAATTTGTAAATAATACCCACAACTATAACATTATATCAAATCCACACCATAATATTCAAAAATATATTTCGAGAAAATTTAATCTTTATTCATAAAAGTTGTGCTCTTACAACAACCTTCTCATTCATTCAATTCTTAAGCATTCAAGCATAATAGAGCAGTATTTCTTCATCAGTTTCCTTAGTTAATTTTGAGAGAGAATTAGAGCATTTCTTTAGTTCGTAGAGTATACTCTTTATAGTGCTGCTAAAGTATACGGTGTCATTGTATCCTAGGTGTGACACCCCCAAATCTCGCTACTTCATTACCTCAAGATTTGGTATTCACGTAATCAAAACATTCATTTATAACTACCCAATCATAAATAAAATTGAATAATAAACCTGCCCATACAGGAATTACATAAAATAAAATCTCCCAGGTTATCTAACCTTTACAAACAATCATTCATACAGAAAATTTAAATAAACTTCATTACATTCTTTAAACCAAAGTCTGATAATAAAACTATCAAAACTATTACAAGTCTTCAGTACTTGTTCATCTTTCCCTTTCCTTTACTGGTGTTAGGTACGTCACCCTTTCCATCTTTAGCTGTAAGGATTTTACAGGCAAGAGTGAGCAAACAAGGCTCACTTGAAATATCAATGAATAAAACTTTTACATTGTTTGCCCATTTAGAGGCTCAATAGAATTGAACAATAAGTTTTATTAACTTCTTAAACATTCCTTGCCCATTCAGGGGCTCAATAGAACTAAATAATAAGTCCTATTAACATCTTAACATTCCTTGCCCATTCAGGGGCTCAATAGAACTGAACAATGAGTTCTATTAATATTTTAAACATTCACTGAGGGTCTAATGACCACGAACCTTGTTCACAGTTATAAGTAATCTTTCAACTTAAACTTTTATGGTCATACGACCATAATGACTTTAAGGTACTTAGGGGGATCAACCCTTCGTACATGTATTGTATACAAACATTTCAACGCAAAGTACAAAACTAAGCGTAACCCCTATAAATAGGGTTGTTTATCTCAGTATTTTGAGTACAAGTCCGCCCCAAAGATAGTTTGGTTTGGATACACTTCAAGGTAATTTGGAGTTCAGCGGACATCAACTAAGGATTAGTTGAATAAAAGATAATAACACTATATTATTGAATGATCATACTGAATAAACACTTTGTTCTAAGTTCATGCTTTAGGAATAATCTAATAGCATAACAATTGAATAATCTATCATACCTTGCTTTGAACAACATTAAGCTAAGGTTACAACTTAGAATTTCATATCAAGCATGCATAACAACAATAATTGGAACGATAAACTGATTCAACATAATAAAGGTACTTGCATGCTAATATAACAAGTTTAGAGTTAGGAAAAACTTGCATAATCATAATAACTATCTCAACGAAAGTGTGGAGATGGGAAGCTTGTATCATCATGAATAACTGGATACCATTAAATTACTTAAATGGAAATACTTTACTCAATAAAGTATAGCATATGAAATTTGCATAACGAAGCTTTGGGATTAGAAAATTTGCTCAATGTAAAAAGATAGGGATTTAGAATCTTGCCTTGTGCGTAGATTAAACCGTTATAATCCAAACCACAATTATCCTATATACATATGTTAACATGACATAATCAGTCAGTAACACATACTATATCTCTACATCACTTATGCTTTGATTATAAATTGCATTATCAAATTTTATCCATTAAAACTAATAACAATATTTGTTAATTAGTAATTCTATGTTCACTCATAGTATTAATATACTATAATACTAGAAATACATAATCAACATTTATCATATATCATTCCTTTAAAATATCAGACTTTTGTGCAAGACACAAGTTATTTCTAAACTTTTCATTAAGTGGCGTGGCGGCCACGATTTGAATCTAATCAGGCCACATCATGGCCGGATACGGGCGCTTCCTAAGACGAGACATATATAGGGACTCATGTACATATGCAAAAAGTCTGGTGCTCTCGTTCACGATTGACATTTCGGCATTGCTCAAGTTTGACTGAGGCGACATTTGGCGCTAAGGCGCGAGATTTGACGCTAGAGCGTGAATTTTAACGCTGGGGTGCCAAAACTCACAAAAACAAAAACGAAGAACAGAGCCAAAGCTACTGTCTTAAATCTTAACAATGATTCACCCAAAACAACATTTATAACTAATATAAATTACACATAATTGCTAACAATCATCCATATACCAATTACCAACCACTAATTAACAATATCATAGACTAATTCTTTGAAAACACTGTGTTTTAAAAATTAAACTCCATTGATGAAATATCAATTTACAGTGAACGTAATTTACACTGTTATCAACCAATTTTGATTCCTTTGACATACAAGTATACCAATATATATCCCAATTAACATGTATAGTCCAATTTCTCAGTTAGCATACAAATATATATATATAACCTTTGATAAATTCTACACTCAAGTTCGTACTCACATGTTTCCACTGTAAAAGAAAACAATTTCTTAAAAACGTAATTTAGCATACCATCATAATTATATATTAAGCATACAATTATATACAAATATATATATATGCTAGTATAACAATTACCAACACATAGTTTACAAGAATTTTGTAAAAACTTATACAAAGTGAAGTTGAAGAACACAGACTATCAAATTCACAGTAAGTATATGGCATAAAACATATATGATTACATACACATAAATTAAGGTTATAAGCACTTACCTTTTTGTTGTTAAGAAACACTTGTTTACAAAATCTGTTTTTGAACAATCACGCACTCGCTTCTTCTCAAACTCTCTCGAATTTTTTCTTTCTCTTTTCTTACTTCTATCAGCAATAGACTAGGTACTAACACTGAGCGTAAAATTGATAATCATATACGTAAAATAACTGTTATGGCAATAATAAGCCTATTTATTCTTATCAGTTACCAACATATAACGATAATCTTATAAATATAAATATATTTTATTTATATATTTGTTTTATTCTATTAATAATATAATTTAAAATTAACAAGAATTTCAAAAGCCATAAGGCCTTGTTTGGCAAAAAGCATTTATAAAATAAAGGATTACTATACTTACACCTTGTTTGGCAAAACTAAATTAAAATTACTTTATTTTATTTTAATAACTCTTTATCACATAGTAATTTGTCGCTTTATTTAATAACAATTTATTAAATAAATCACTTAATCACATAACTCAATCCACATAACACATTAATTATTTAACAAATAAATAATTAACTAATCACATTAATTATTTAACAAATAAATAATTACTAAATCAACTCAATCAAATTGAACAATTATTTATTCAATAATAAATACATTCAATAAATATTTATATAAATCAATAAATATTTATAACTTACATTTAAAACTCTGGAATGTTACATCATTCCCCTCTTATAAGGATTATGTCCCCAGAATCACAACTCAAACAACACATTCGTTACATTCTTCCCTACTTACAAAGATTCTGTCCCCAGAATCGAAAACACAGATTAAAACAAATAACTCGTGGTACTCTTTCATCATTTTCTTCGAGTTCCCGCGTTGCTTCTTCAAAGATTGTGGTTTCTCCATATCACCTTCACAGAAGGTATCACTTTATTCCTGAGCACTTGTTCTTTCCTGTTGACTATCTGGATAGGAACCTCTTCATAAGACAAATCTTTCTCGAATTGCAACGGTTTGTACTCGATTACGTGATTGTAATTGGGTTTATATGGTTGTAACATCAAATATGAAAAACATTATGAATGTTTTCCAACCCTGGAGGTAGAGCTACCTCGTAGCTACCTCTCCAACTTTTTGCAAAGACTTCAAAGGGTCCAATAAACCTCGGGCTAAGTTTTCCCTTCATCAAAAACGCGATTTTTCCTTCCAAGGAGAAACTTTTAGGAATACATAGCTTCCTACGCCAAATGCACGATCTTGCTCGTGTTGATCAAAGATACTTCTTCTCCGCTTTTATCTTGAAATCAAGCACCAATCTTGTCTCCGATGAGTTTGATAACCTCGGCGGAGCTTTGTTGCACTAATTCGTCCTAGTAGTTGACGTTCACCAACTTCATCCCAAAGACAAAGGATTTCGCACTTTCTGCCAGATAACGCTTCAGAAGGCGGCATGTCGATGCTCGCGTGATAACTATTATCAGTAGGCAAATTCCACCAACGGAATTGCTCTTCCCACTTCCTTTGAAATCCATGACGATGCTCTCGGCATATCTTCCAATGTCCGGATCGCTCGCTCGCTTTGGCCATCTGTTTTGTGGATGATAAGCCGTACTCATTCGCAATTGAGTTCCCATGCATTCTTGTAGTCTCTTCCAGAAGTTTGACGTGAATCGCGGGTCTCTATCGGACACAATTGACACTGGTACTCCATGTCTCGAAACGATCTCTTTGATGTACAATCTTGCCAACTGATCAAGATTGAACCTAATCTTTATTGGTAAAAAGTGCGCTGATTTCATCAGTCTGTCCACTATCACCCAAATTGCATTGCATCCTCTCTGAGTAGTTGGAAAACCCACCACAAAATCCATCGTGATGTGTTCCCACTTCCATTCTGGTATTTCCAACGGTTGAAGTAATCCGCTGGGTCTTTGATGTTCGGCTTTTACTCTTTGACATGTCAAACATTTCGCTATGCATTTTGCAACGTCTCTTTTCATATTCGGCCACCAAAAATGTCGGCGTAAATCTTGATACATCTTCGTGCTTCCTGGATGAATCGAATATCTTGAGCTATGAGATTCGGTCAAGATTTCGTCTCTCAGTTCTGGTGTTGCTGGAACCCAGATTCTTCCCTCGTACCGTAGTAATCCTTCGGTATCGACCTTGTATTTTGTATCGCTACTATCAACCACATTCTCTTTTATCTTTCCACATTCTTCATCTTGTAACTGAGCGTTCTTCACCTTGTCCAGTAAAGTTGGACCTGCTTCTAACTGAAATAGTCGTTCGTCGGATTCCTGTGGAAATTTGATTTCCAGTTCTAACTTTGTCATTGCTGAAATGAGCTCCTCCTGAGTTGTTATCAGCATCAATTTCTCCCGACCTTTCCTGCTTAAAGCATCTGCAACCACATTCGTTTTGCCTGGATGATAAAAGATCTCATAATCGTAATCCTTTATCAATTCAATCCATCTCCTCTGACGCATGTTCAGGTCCTTCTGAGTGAAAATATACTTCAGACTTTTGTGGTCTGTGTAGATCTCACATTTCTCTCCATACAGATAGTGTCTCCATATCTTGAGAGCAAATACCACTGCAGCCAATTCTAAATCATGAGTCGGATAACCTTTCTCATAATCCTTCATTTGTCTTGATGCATAGGCATTAACTTTGTCATTTTGTATAAGAACACAACTCAATCCTTTGTGTGAGGCATCACTATACACCACAAAATTTCCTGTATTATCCGGCAGGGTTAACACAGGTGCCATACTTAGCTTCTTCTTCAAATCTTGGAAGCTCTCTTCACACTTCTCAGTCCAAACGAATTTCACAGCTTTCCGTGTCAAATTTGTTAATGGAGTGGCTATCTTGCTATAATAATCGGCCAGTCCCAAGAAACTCCTCACCTCCGAAGGTGTCCTTGGTTGTTCCCAATTGATTACAGCTTCTACTTTCGATGGATCCACTGAAATCCCATCTTTGTCAATCACATGACCCAAAAATTATACACGATCGAGCCAAAACTCACACTTAGAGAATTTCGCGTACAACTTTTCCTTTCTTAGTGTCTCCAATGTCAAACATAAATGTTCCACGTGTTCTTCTTAAGTTTTGGAATACACCAGAATGACGTCGATGAATACTGTGAGACCCCAAATTTTATCAATAAAGATTTAAATTTTGTCGAAATAATTTTTAATATTATGGTGTGAATTTGAGATAATATTATAGTTGTGGGTAGTATTTATAAATTTTGCAAAGTATGCAAGTGGTTATATTATATTCGATTGGTCCAGAAATATTCAGTTTAGCGAGGGAATATTCGCAAATGGCTCAATCATTGGTGGACCCCACAATGTAATTATCGGATTTGATCGAGAAAACTAAAAAATATTTTATTGAAATAACGGCGGAAGTTTTACCGCTGATCTTTGTTGAACTACTCGGTAGTAAAAATACGATGAATACGTGTGGTTGCATAGTAGCACACCAGTATTGATTATCGATGCTTATGTGAGAAGTCACTCGGTTTGATTCCATTATCATTTATTAATAATATGAATTATTATAATGATAATGACGTTTTGTTTTATTCAGATTATTAACGTAATAAAACGTAAACATCTTTTTATATAAAATGTAATACTTTATTAAAGTTATTCTATAAATAGAATATATTATATTTTATTATGCATAGTGTTGCATAGTGTTTTGCATAGTGTTTTGCATAGTGTTGCATAGTGTTTGCATAGTAAAATGTTTTTATATAAATAGAATATATTATATTTTATTTAAAAGATTTTGCTTTAAATATGGACCGTCGATTAAAGTAAATCAATGACCGCTTCATGGATTAATTACTATGCATTCTATTTTCCTATAAATAAAGCTCATTCCTTCATTATTTTCTTTAATTCACCTAAACTCTAGAGAGAGAAATTATAGAGAGAAGCTATAGAGAGAAAATCTATAGAGAGAAAGAAGAAGAGTATTCGGTACTTCAATACTTTGATATCCAAAGTCTTTTACTAGTAGGGAATATTATTTGTTGTACGTTCGTAAGTGGTGTTATTCTTTCTTATTCATGAAGAGAACTTCATTATTCCATTCATTATTATTCTGTTGAATAACTCGTAAAAAAAGCATACCCTATACATAACCTCAGATATGCTAAGATACCCTATACTTGGTGAAATCCTTATATTATTTCATTCTTATTTATTCTTGAATAACTCAGATACGCTTAATCCCCTATACTTGGTGATCTTCTTCTCATTATTCCATTCTTTATTATTCTCGCTGAATATCCTCATGCGTGTGTTTTACAATCGACCGGGTTCCATTGTTTATTATTCCGCATTTATTATTCTCGTTGGAATATCCTCATGCATGTGTTTTACACCTGACTGGTTCCATTGTTTATTATTATTCAAAGATTTATTATTCATTTTGATCATCCATGCTTGGTGTGAATTTCACCCGACCGTTCCGTTATTATTATTACATTGAATAACCTTCTGTCGCGGCACTGCATGCACGGTGATTTCCTCTGTTATTCCATTCTTTATTATACCAGGTTGGTTAAAACTTTGACTTCTATACTCCATGAAATTAGTAGAATATTCTTGATATTTGCGTTTCATCCAAAGATCTTTTCATGGAAATATTCTTCCGATCATTCTTGAATTTTACTCTACAAAACAAGATCTTGTTGACAATTTGGACGTTACTAATTCTGGATAAAATAATTCTTGAACTTGTTTTATTGAATTATTATGTCATTGTCATCATCCTCATGTTATAATATGTTATCTTTGGCTTACGTGCATAGATGAACTTAGTATGATTATGACTGTGGGATCATTCGGTATAATCACGGCTTGTTATAAATGATGTGATAAAAGTCCTCGATTGGCTCGTAATGCAATGATGGATAGTTTTTGGTATGATTATGACCGAGGGGTGATTCGGATAGTCAATTATTGATAATTTGATGAAAATCCTCGACCGTGGTACATGGATGATTAGATATTGTGGTTTATTCATTAAACCGAGTCTTAGTGATAAAAATTTATGAAAATCTTTTAAAACCTAAAAGATAGTAGACTTTATTTTCTACTTGACTCTTTTAATGGATTGCATATTCATTCATGAGCTAAAACCGGTCAGTTTATTGTATTTTATCGCTTTAACACATTTGAAGGCTAATGATAATTTATTCGCATTATATTAGTCATAATATTTCTTCTTTGGGCTAGTTGAGCTCACCCTTTCTTTCACCGTTCTCTTCGTGAAATGAGAACATAGTTGGGACGAGTCGGGAAGCGGAGTAATGGTCCAGAGGATAGCATTAGTAGTCCTCACTATTCTGTGAAATAGTGTGGTAATAGTTGTAATGAGGACTCCTTTTGAGTTTGTATAATATCTAGTAGACAATATTTGTATTCAAACTCATAGTTTATGTCGTATTGTACACGACAGTTATGTTAGTAAGTTGTATTTGAATTTATGTACCATGTAAGTGGCGACCCAAGATGGGTGACGAATACCTAATTTTGGGGGCGTCACAAATACCATTACGAACTTTTCTAAGAATGGTTTAAATTCCCTGTTCATCAAATCCATGAACGCGGCAGGGGCATTTGTTAAACCAAAAGACATCACCAGAAACTCGTAATGTCCGTACCTTGTTCTGAATGCCATTCTAGGTATATCCTCCTTTCTTACCTTCAATTGGTGATACCCACTTCTCAAATCAATTTTTGAGAAATACTTAGCACCCTTCAATTGATCAAACAAGTCATCTATTCTAGGTAACGGATACCTATTCTTAATAGTGACCTTGTTTAACTCCCTATAATAATTGCAAAGACGCAATGATCCATCCTTCTTCTTAACGAATAAAATTGGCTCTCCCCACAGTGATACGCTTGGTTGAATATACTTCTTGTCCAGCAATTCTTGCAGTAGCACCATCAGTTCCTTCATTTCTACCGGAGTCATTCTGTACAGGGCCTTCGATATCGATGCAGTTCCTAGCGCTAAGTCGATTACGAACTCAATCTCTCTATCAGGCGGAAGTCCTGGTAAATTATCTAGAAATACATCTACGAATTCTCTAACCACTGGTATCTCCTCCAATTTTACACCCTTCTTCTGAGTATCGACTATGTAAGCCAAATAACCCACACAGCCTTTACTTAACAACTTCTTGGCTCGCATAATCGCTTACATTTCATTTGTCTAGTGATTTGCTACCATGGAAAACTACCTTTCGATTGGAGTCATAAGGTTTACACACTTCTTGTGACAATCAATTCTCGCCCCATATTTGAACACCAATCCATTCCCAAAATTACATCAAATTCCCCAGTCTAATCGGAATTAAATCTACCATCAGGATATTCCCTTTAATGTTCACTCTACAGTTCTTGTATACAATGTGACGCCCCCAAAAATAGGTATACATCACCCATCTTGGGTAGTCAGATACATGGTACAGAATTTAAATACAACTTACTAATATAACTATCGTGGTACAATAATGCATAAACTATGAGTTTGAATACAATATTGTCTACTAGAGATCATACAAACTCAAAAGGAGTCCTCATTACAATTATTATCACACTATTTCACAGAATAGTGAGGACTACTAATGCTATCCTCTGGACCATTACTCCGTTCCTCGACTCGTCCCAGCTATATTCTCATTTCCTGAAGAGAACAGTGAAAGAAAGGGTGAGCTCAACTAGCTCAGTAAGAAATATTATGACTAAGATAATGCAGAATAAATTATCATTAGCCTACAACATTGTTAAACTGATAAAATATAATGAACATCAAGTTTAACTACAGCGGAACCAGCAATCCATTAAAAGAGTCAAGTAGAAAATAAAATCTACTATCTTTTATGATTGTAAAAGGTTTTTCATCACTGTTATAAATTTGAGACTCAACTTTAATAAATATTCCACATCATCGAATCACCCCGCACGCTTTCTGACCAAGGATATTCTTTAGTATCACGACCACAATTATTCATGCACTACTGGGGCCAAGAATATTTGTGTATTCATTAATGGTCATGATCATGCCAACAACTCGTCCATCAATGCACTACACGGCCACCGAGGATTTTTACCACATCATTTGTAACATTACTATCGTGATTACAATCGAATAGTCTCTCGGTCATAATCATACCAAGTCCATCTATGCACTACATGAGCCACGATGACTTTCAACATAATATAAACATGAGGATGATGACAATGATATAAGAATTCAATAAAACAAGTTCAAGAATTAATTTATCTAGGAACCAATAACATCCAAATGTCAACACGATCTCGCTTTGTAGAGTAAAACTCAAGAATACATAGAAGAATATTTCCATGAAAGGATACTGGATGAAGCGCAAATATCAAAGATATTCCACTAATTTCATGGAGTATAGAAGTCAAAGTTTTAACCAACTGAGTATAAAAAAAATGGAATAACAAAAGAAATCACCATGCATTGAGATAGACCAATACACATGCGCAGTTATTCCAATGAATAATAAATAACGGAACCGTGTCCCATGTAAAATGCATGTACAAGAAGATATTCCAACGTAATAATAAAGAATGGAACGAGGTCCCGCCAAAAACGCATGCATGTGATGTTCCAACAGAATAATAATAAGACGGAACCAGTCCGTGTAAAACACATGTATGTGATGTTCCAACAGAATAATAGAAGAATGTCACCAAGTATAGGTAAACCGCATATCAAAGTTATTCCAATGTAATAATAAGCAATGGAATAACAACAGCTTCTCTTCATGAATAAGAAAGAATAACACCCCTTACTTTTAGTAGGAGATTGAATCTTTGCAGAGTGTAGTAACAAAAAAACTCTTCTTCTTTCTCTCTTATTCTCTATACTTTCTCTCTCTATATCTTGAATGAATTCATGAAAATAATGAAGCACTAGGCCTCTATTTATAGAAGATTTCTAGCTTAGCACCTGCCATGTGAAAAGGCAAGTGGCTTGACGACTGGTGATGTGAAAAGAAAAGTGGTTTGACGCCTGTAATGTGAAACGACAAGTGGTTCGGCGCCTGTAATGTGAAACGACAAGTGGTTCGACGCCTGTAATGTGAAACGACAAGTGGTTCGATGCCTGTAATGTGAAACGACAAGTGGTTTGACATCCGTAAAGGTAATTACTATTGACGAAGGTAATTACTATTCACAAAGGTAATTACTATTGACGAAGGTAATTACTTATTAACGAAGAGACTTTTAGATGATGACATATGGGCCCCCATAAAATAATCAAACTTACCACAAACGTCTCATAATGAACTCTTTATATACATCAAGGATTGAATAAATATTACCACAAATCATTTTATTTTTAATCAACACATATTTAATCTTTCAACAATTATTAATCATTTATAACTTGTCGTCTCAATTATTGATTTAATACTATAACATATTATACGGATGATCTTTGTGACAATAATTGAATCAATAATATAAGAGATATGATGCGTTAAATTATCAGTAGCATAATTGAGCATAGTTGAGTAACTTCTCACGTAAGCATCAATAATCAATATCGTGCTACTATACAACTACGCCAGACATCGTATTCTTTACTTTTACTCTTTGGGTAGTTCAATAGTTTTAACGGTAACACCTCTGCGCCGTTATTTTTATAGAAAGATAATTTTGTCGTTTTCTAACTACGACAATACTTCCGCTAGGGGTCCACTAATGATTGAGCCATCGTATGCGAATATTCCCCTTTACAAAAGAATATTCCCCACCAAACGAATATTTTATAACAACTTGCTTACTTTGCAAAATTTATAAATATTAGCCACAACTATAACATTATATCAAATTTTTTCCATAATATTCTAAAATAATATTTATAGAAAAATTCATCTTTATTTATAAAAGTTGGGGTCTTACAACCTCCCCTTCTTATGAAATTTTTCCCTCGAAATTAGGGTACGTACCTGGTATGTCGAAGAGGTAAGGATACCTTGATTTTATTTCAGATTCTAACTCCCAAGTCATTTCTTCAACATCGTGGTTCCTCCACAAAACTTTGACTTGAGGTATAACCTTGGAGCGTAGAATATGTTCCTTCTTATCCAAGATTTGAACAGAAACCTCTTCATACGTCAAATCTTCTGCTATTTCGTCCGATTTTAACTCAATAATGTGGTTCAGGTCTTTCACATATTTACGTAACATGGATATGTGAAAAATGTTATGAACACGAGACATACTTAAGCAGAAAAAGCGAAAGTCTATAGGCCACGCCCTACTCGATCGAGGATTAAAATGGACCGATGAATCGAGGATTAAGTTTTCCTCTCTTTCCAAATCTTGTAACTCTTTTCCATGGAGCAACTCTTAACAACACATGATCTCCTATATCGAATTCCACGTCCTTTCAATGAAGATCAGCATAACTCTTTTGTCGATTTTGTGAGGTTTTTATATGTTGTCGGATCGTTTGAATCTTTTCCGTAGTCATACGTACCAACTCCGGTCCCAACAACGTTGCTTCACCCACCTCATCCCAGCATACTGGAGAACGACACTTTCTTCCATACAACGCTTCGAATGGAGCCATGCTAATACTTGCTTGATAACTGTTGTTGTAGGAAAACTCCACCAATGGTAAGAACTTGTCCCAACTTCCCTTGAAATCAAGGACACAGAGTCTTAATAGATCTTCAAGAGTTTGAATAGTCCTCTCCGACTGTCCGTCCGTCTGAGGATGATATGCCGAGCTAAATCGTAAGTCTGTGCCCATAGCTTTTTGCAAACTAACCCAAAATCGTGAAGTGAATCTTGGGTCTCGATCAGAGACTATGGATAATCGTTTATGTACATACGAGCAAGACGTTCAAGTGTATAAGTTTCTCGTATCGGTAAGAAATGAGCAGACTTGGTCAATCTATCAACAATGACCCAAATCGCATCTATGCCTTGAGAAACCTTAGGAAGACCGGTAACGAAATCCATGGTAATGTGCTCCCACTTCCATTCTGGAATTTCTAGTGGTTGCAATGGACATTTTGGTACTTGATGCTCCGCTTTAACTCGTTGACAAGTTAGACACCTTGAGATAAACAAATATATCTCTTTCTTCATATTGCTCCACCAAAATGTATGGCGAATATCATGATACATTTTGGTACTCCTGAGATGGATTGCAAATGGTGTGTTAGCGCCTCCATCATGATATTATACTTTAAATCGTGGTCGTTAGGAACACAAAGTCCGGAGTTGACTCAAGTATTCCTTCTTCATCGATTCTTGCTTCCTAGATAGCACCTTCTTGCACTTTCTTCCTCATACGCATCGACTCCAGTCCAGAGCTTGAGCGACTTTTAACTTTATCGATTAAAGTCGGTTCTACTCATATACTCGCTATCATCACATGCGTCCCTAGAGTCTTTAACTCTATCTCCATCCTTTGCAAGTCACACAAAATGGGCCTTTGCGTTGACAATATCGCACTCGTACTTGCATATGATCTTCTACTCAACGCGTCAGCTACCACGTTCGCTTTTCTAGGATGGTATTGGATGGTATGATCATAATCTTTCAACAGCTCAAGCCAACGTCGTTGTCGCATGTTGAGTTCCTTTTGAGTGAAGAAATATTTGAGGCTTTTATGATCCGTAAAGATCTCCACTTTCTCCCCATACAAGTAATGCCTCCAAATTTTAAGTGCAAAGACAACAGCTGCCAACTCTAGATCATGAGTAGGATAATTACTCTCATATTCTTTGAGTTGTCGCGAGGCATAGACTATAACCTTTCCATGTTGCATGAGAACACATCCCAACCCTTTGCCCGAAGCATCACTGTAGATGACAAATCCCTCCGAGCCAGATGGTATTGTCAGAACAGGTGCTGAAATAAGTCTCCTCTTGAGTTCTTGAAAACTCTTCTCACATTCTTCGCTCCAACCGAACTTTGTATCTTTCCGAGTCAATTTGTTAATGATGGAGTAGCGATTCGAGAAAATTCTTCCACGAATCTCCGATAATAACCAGCTTAAACCGAGAAAGCTACGTACTTCGGTCATTGATTTAGGTTGTTCCCAGCTTTGAATAGCTTCAATCTTTGCTGGGTCAACAGATATTCCATGACTTGATACCACGTGCCCAAGGAATGCTACTTCTTCAAGCCAGAACTCACATTTCTTCAACTTGGCATAAAGCTTATATTCACGAAGCTTTTGGAGTGTCAGCCTCAAGTGTTGCTCATGATCTTCACAACTTTTGGAATAAATAAGGATGTCATCAATAAAGACGACCACAAAGTGATCCAAATATTCCTTGAATACTTTCGGTTCATCATATCCATGAAGGCAAAGAGAGAATTAGTCAATCCAAAGGACATGACTAGGAATTCATAATGCCCGCATCGGGTTTCAAAAAGCCGTCTTTGGAATGTCGTGATTATAATCTTCAATTGGTGATATCCTAACGAAGATCAATCTTTGAAAAGAATTTGGCTCCTTACTGTAATCGGTCAAACAGTCATCAATACGTGTGATGGATACCTATTTTTGATGGTGACGTGATTCAACTCCCGATAATCTATACAAAGTCGCATACTCCCATCTTTCTTCTTCACGAATAGAACAGAGCACCCAAGGAGAAGTACTTAGGACGAATAAAGCCAATGTCTAACAATTCCTGCGGTTGGGTCTTTAACTCCTCGAAGTTCAATAGAGCCATTCGATATGGGGCTTTGGAAATAGGTTTTGTCTGGGTTTAAGGTCGATACAAAATTCAATTTCATGCTCTAGGGTAGGCGTAGTTCTTTGGGGAATACGTCGGAAAATTTATTAATAATAGAAATATCGCTTCAAAACCGATTTATTTTTGTTTAAATCAGTGACATGAGCTAAGAAAGCTTCGACATCCGCTTTTTAATAAACGAATAGCTTTATGGCTTGAGATGACCGTGATTGATTTTAATGGTTTGGTCGCTTGAATTCGCATAATAGGTTGGTTAGGAATATGAAAGCTAACAACCTTACGAAAATAATCAATTTTTGCATGATAAGTAGTTAACCAATCAATCCTTAGAATCACGTCAAATGCAAGTATTTTTAATGAAATAAGATCGACAGGTAATGTGAGGGTACCGATTTGAACCAAACAAGACTTATAAACAGTGGATGTAATGAAGGTTTCTCCCAACGGAGTTTCCACGAGATAAGTCAAAGGCTAATTTCTCCTGAGTCAAATTTAATCGATGAGCGCAAGTAGGAGAAATAAAAGAATGGGTAGAACCCAGATCAAATAAAGTATAGACTTCATTAGAGTTTATGATAAGCTTACCTGTGATGACCTCATTCGGGTTCCTTGCTCTCTGGAGGTCACAACAAACGCCTCCTCAGACTACCTGCTTTGACTTTTCTTCGGGATGACCTTTGGTGCCTCCATCCTAGCCAATTTGTCTTGATGAACGATAAAATCGAGCTATTATAACATGCTTTGACTGGCATGGCGCAGCTTTGGATCGATGTGTCCCTCTCCTCCGCATTTGAAGCATATGATAGGTGGTCTTTCTCCTTCCTTAACAACAAAATTGGTCTTGACGTCTTTCCATCATTGTTGAATCTCCTTTCCTTGAAATGTCCATTCTTATTGTTTTGGCCTCGATTACCACCGGAAGTGGTTACCATATCCGCCCGTTGATTCCCTCCACGCTTGTTGTCACCGCTCGATGACTACTACTCTCGCCGGTATTATAATTTTGCTTACCGCTCTTTTTTAGTTGTGTTGACTCGTTATCGCTACTTCCACTAATCGAGTCCTATTTACAACATCCTAATACAAACACGCTTTATGAGAAATAAGATGTTGACGTATCTTCTGCTTCAAACCTCTTAAAAACATTCGCGTCGTTCTCTCTCTTCATTCGCGTTATTGTTTGATTGAGAAAACGACAAAAATATTTTATTGAAATAACGGCGGAAGTTTTACCGTTGATCTTTGTTGAACTACTCTCAGTAGTAAAATACGATGTACGTGTGGGTTGCATAGTAGCACACGGTATTGATTATCGATGCTTATGTGAGAAGTCACTCGGTTTGATTCCATTATTGTTTATTAATAATATGAATTATTTTAGCGATAATGACGTTTTGTTTTATTCAGTATTATTAACGTAATAAAACAAAAAATCTTTTATATAAAATGTATACTTTATTAAAGTTATTCTATAAATAGAATATATTATATTTTATTATGCATAGTGTTGCGTAGTGTTTTGCATAGTGTTGCATAGTGTTTGCATACTAAAATGATTTTATCTAAATAGAATATATGATATTTTATTTAAAAAATTTTGCTTTAAATATGGACCGTCAGATAAAAGTAAATCAATCTGGACCGTTCATGGATTAATTACTATACATTCTATTTTCCTATAAATGAAGCTCATTCCTTCATTATTTTCTTAGAATTCACCGAAACTCTAGAGAGAAAATTATAGAGAAGCTATAGAGAGAAAATCTAAGAGAGAAAGAAGAAGAGATATTCGGTACTTCACTACTTTGATATCCAAAGTCTTTTACTGTAGGGATATTATTTGTTGTACTGTAAGGGGTGTTATTCTTTCTTATTCATGAAGAGAACTTCATTATTCCATTCATTATTATTATTCATTTGAATAACCTATAAAAGTGGCATACCCTATACATAACTTTGTATGCGCATATGATACCCTATACTTGGTGAAATCCTTATATTATTTCATTCTTATTTATTCATTGGAATAACTCAGATACGCTGTGAATCCCCTATACTTGGTGATCTTCTTCATTATTCCATTCTTTATTATTCATTGGAATATTCTGTCGTGTGTTTTACACCGGACCGGTTCCATTGTTTATTATTCCGCATTTATTATTCTCGTTGGAATATCCTCGTCGTGTGTTTTACACCGACCGTTCCATTGTTTATTATTATTCAAAGATTTATTATTCTCATTGATCATCCCAGCTTAATGTGAATTTCACGACTTCGGTTCCGTTATTATTATTCTACATTGAATAACTCGCTCATGCAAGTAATCCGCATGCATGGTGATTTCTCTGTTATTCCATTCTTTATTATACCACTTGGTTAAAACTTTGACTTCTATACTCCATGAAATTAGTAGAATATTCTTGATATTTGCGTTTCATCCAAAGATCTTTTCATGGAAATATTCTTCCGATCATTCTTGAATTTTACTCTACAAAACAAGATCTTGTTGACAATTTGGGCGTTACTAATTCCTCGGATAAAATAATTCTTGAACTTGTTTTATTGAATTATTATGTCATTGTTATCATCCTCATGTTATAATATGTTATCTTCGCTTACGTGCATAGATGAACTTAGTATGATTATGACCAGGATCATTCTTATATAATCATGGCTTGTTATAAATGATATGATAAAAGTCCTCGATGGCACTCAGTAATGCGTTGATGGATAGTTTTTGGTATGATTATGACCGGGGGTGATTCTAAGATAGTCATGACCATTGATAATTTGATGAAAATCCTTGACCATGGTACATGTGGATGATTAGATATTGTGGTTTATTCATTAAACCGAGTCTTAGTGATAAAAATTTATGAAAACCTTTTAAAACCTAAAAGATAGTAGACTTTATTTTCTACTTGACTCTTTTAATGGATTGCATATTCCGTCGCAGCTTAAACCGGTTGTCTATTTTATTTTATCGCTTTAACACTTTGTTGAAGGCTAATGATAATTTATTCGCATTATCTTAGTCATAATATTTCTTCTCGGGCTAGTTGAGCTCACCCTTTCTTCACACCGTTTTCTTCAGAAATGAGAATATAGTTGGACGAGCCTGGGAAAAGAGTGATGGTCCAGAAGATAGCATTAGTAGTCCCCACTATTCTGTGAAATAGTGTGATAATAATTGTAATGAGGACTCCTTGAGTATGGATATTGTCTAAATGACAATATTCCTATTAGAACTCTCAGTTTATGTATTGTTATATGTTACACGACAGATGTATAATTAAGTTTGTATTTAAATTTATGTACTATGTAAGTGGCGACCCAAGATGGGTGACGTATATCAAATTTTGGGGGCGTCACAGTTGGTATCAGAGCTTAGGGATATGATCCCTGGCTAAGATGTGAAACTAGAACTAGGAGGGGATAGATATGGAATTCCTTCGCTAGTATGACCTACCTAAGTTTATTTTGTATTTGATTGGTCGGTCAGAGTATAGTGATAATATGTTGTATGTCAATTAACCCTTATTTTATGGCAGTGTTTGAAAATGGCATCCGAGAATGTTGAGAATAGCAATGGAGCACAGGAGACTGTTGATTCTCCACAGATCAATAATCAGGACAATGTGCAACAGGATGGCGATAATCTTCCCATAAACAATAACACCGATCAATTGATGAACGATTTGAGACGTTTAAGAAGTTTTAGAATTCATGCAACATCAAAGAAAGAGACTCTGTCCAAAACGTAGGGTGGACACGGAAAACTCTCGGCGGTCACCGCTAAACAATTCAAGGAGCTGGGACCACCGGAGTTTAAGGGAGAGCTAAAACCACTTCAGCGAAAGCATGGATAAAGCAGATTACCAAGATATTTGATGTCTTGGGATGCTCCGAGAGCAAAAGGTTCCTTTACGCCTTTATGTTATTTGCGGAGAGGCATTCATTTGGTGGGAATCGGTAAAACGTACTCAACTTCTTTGTCTTCAAGATATCTTGGGAGAAGTTCCAGAGTCGTTTCAATGACAAATACTTTCCCGAAAGTATTCGCCACATACGAAGGAGGTGGAGTTTATCAAGTTGAACAAAACAATATGACCAGTAATACGCAATACGAGGCAAAATTTGCGAGTTATCACGGTTCATCCCCACTTGGTGGATAATGAAGAGAATGACGCGAATGTTTTTAAGAGGTTTGAAGTCGGGAGATACGTCGACATCTTATTTCTCATAAACCGTGTTTGTATTCGGATGTTGTAAATAGGACTCGATTAGTGGAGCGCGATAACGAGTCAACGAATTAAAAGAGAGCGTAGGAAAAATTATAATACCAAATGAGAGTAGTCATCGAGCGGTGACAACAAGTGTGGAGGGAATCAACGGGCCGGAGATGGTAACCACTTCGGTGGTAATCGTACAAAACAATAAGAATGGACATTTCAAGAAACGGAGATTCAACAATGATGGAAAGACGTCAAAGACCAAAGACCCATTGTTAAGGAAGGAGAAAGACCACCTATCATATGCTTCAAATGCGGAGGAGAGGACACATCGGTCCGAATCAAATGTGCCATCGTGTCAAAAGCATGTTATAATTATGGAAGAGAAGGTCACTTAGCTCGATTTTGTGTCGTTGCCATCAAGACAAATTCAACTAGGATGGAGGCACCAAAGGTCATCCCGCATAAACCAAAGCCGTGAGTTTAAGAGAGCGTTTTTTCTCGTGACGAGGAACCCGAATAAAATTATCACGGGTAAGTTAATCATAAGCTCTTGAAGTCTATACCGTGTTAGATACCGCCTTCTACCCACTCTTTTATTTCACCTAGTTGTGTTCAACGTTTAAATTTGACTCAAAGAAGTTAAACTTTGACTTATTGGTTGAAACTTCATTAGTAGGAGCCTTCATTACTGCTTACTATTTTTTTTAAATCTTGTTTGATTCAAATAAACATTTTCACGTTACACATCGATCTTATCTTTTTGAAAATATTTGCCTTTGATGTGATTTTAGGAATCAATTGGTTAACTACTCATCATGCTTTTCGTAAGGTTGTTAGCTTTTATATTCATAACCAACTTGTTGTGCGAATTCTAGTAACCAAACTACTAAAGTCAATTATTGTCATATCAAGCCATAAGTAAAGAGCCCCGAACCTTTCGTTGTTGACTTCCTTGTGTGGAATGCACCGGGCTTTACTTTCTTTCAGTAGGCGACATCGTGAATGAAGATGGCAAGTTTATAGGTATCATTGTGAGGTGCTATCTAGGTTAAGGGATAGAAGTCACAGATTGGTATCAATGTGACGTCTTATCCAAGTTTTGGATGAGAGTCACGCTTTTGAATGATATTTCTATTATTAATAAATTTCTTGACGTATTCTTGAAGACTTCCTAGCCTACCCTAGAGCGTGAAATCGAATTTTGTATTGACCCCAAAGACAAAACCCATTTCAAACCCTCAAATATTTCTTCAACTAAAATGAATAGATTTACGTGGTTTATGATGAAAGTCATAATAAAAGCATTGGACTAATGAAAATCATAAGTATACGTGGTATTAGTAAGTGTTATGATGAGTTATGTTGGTTAGTATGTGAAAACATGAAAGTTTCTTAAAAATCACAAAGAGTTAAAACCAGATTTTGGTGAAAACGTAATATGAAATTCAATTGACCAAATCTCCTATTATATTTTGAATTTTTGAGTGTGGTTAAGTCCTAGAGTTAGATCTATGAGTTACCTAACTAATCCAAGTGGAATTACTGGAAAAGGTGGTGTAGATTTTTGTGTGGACTGATTTTAGCAAAGAAGTGCAAAACTGCAAATACCGAAAAAGCTGCTGCCACGATTTTAGAGGGGCTGTTTCGGCCACTTAAATTATGAGAAAAATTCTGGCCTTTTGGGACATGAAGGTATATGGTATAAAGTACCTCCTGTCCAAAAATGAACTCATTCGACTTAAAATGAGCAAGTTATGACTATTTCAATATTTAGATTTTTCCGATTTAAAAACGCTATAACCGGAGTTCTATAACTCCGATGACCATGAAATTTAAACCGGAAGCTCACGTTAACATGTGTAAGGTCCTGCCAAGATTTGGGAATTTTTGGAGTTAAACTTGAGGTAGCTAATTTCTTAAGGAATTAATTAGAAATTGATTTTTGAAAATAGTAAATGAATTTTAAAAATTCCAAGAAAAATATATTTTCATTATGGGACTATATTATGCTAAATCTTAGAAAAGAAATATTTTTGGGACTGATTTGGTATTTTCATGAAAATAGTTTAGTTACTGAACATATGAGTTAAATATGTTATGTGAAGTAACAAAGTTGAAAATAGGATTTTATGGCTAGAGAATCCTATATAGAGTATATGCATATTTTTTTCGAGGATTTGATAATTGGTGATGATATCTTATGAGTATGGCATTTTTGAATGATTAAATGGATTATATGGTAAAAGCGTAAACAATTGAGATAAATTGTTTATAAATTTAAGAAGTGATTAAAATATTGTTATAATATTAAGGATATTAGATTATGAGATTATTAAGTGATTGATAACATGGGATATTCTTGAATCTCGGATAAATTATATTATAAATGTTTAATATTTATCCTTTATCTCATTTGATTGATTCTTTATATCATTATCCTCATGCTTATATTATGTTGAAAGTCATCATCGTGGCTTTGTAGTGCATAGATGGACTTGGTATGATTATGACTGAGGATTGTTCTAAGATAATCATAACCAAAATTGAAAACACGATTATCTTTAGTAGTAGTGTGCATGAATAATTTGTGGTAGTGATACTAATGAATATCCTCGGCACAGTAGTGCGGGGATGATTCGATGATATGGATTAATTATTGAAATGAGTCTCAAAGAATGAAATATTAATTCATGGATGTGGTAAAAGTCATCTTTGGTCAGTAGTGCGTTGATAGACTTGGTATGATTATGACTAAGGATTATTCGGTATAATCATGATCAGTAATTGAAAACACGAATATCCTCGGCGAAATGGTGCATAGATAATTGTGGTCGTGATACTATTAAGTCGCGTCCTCAAAGATTATTGGTTTTATGAGTTGTATATCTTTGGCCTATAAAGGCAAAGATGAATTGTTAATGAATATCTTTGGTAGGATTGCAAAGATGAATTTAATGTTTTCAACGATAAAGATATTCAAGGTATCCTCACCTCTTTATCATACCAGTGTATCGCACTTCTAATTTCGAGGGCTTAAATTCCATAAGGAGGGAGATTGTGAGACACCGATTTTATCAATAAAGATTTAAATTTTGTCGAAATAATTTTTAATATTATGGTGTGAATTTGAGATAATATTATAGTTGTGGGTAGTATTTATAAATTTTGCAAAGTATGCAAGTGGTTATATTATATTCGATTGGTCTGGGAATATTCTTGTTTAGCGGGAAATATTCATACAACTACTCAATCATTGGTGGACCCACAAATGTAATTATTGTTGGATTGAGAAAACGACAAAAATATTTTATTGAAATAACGGCGGAAGTTTTACCGTTGATACTTGTTGAACTACTCGGTAGTAAAAATACGATGTACGTGTGGTTGCATAGTAAGACACGGTATTGATTATTGATGCTTATGTGAGAAGTCACTCACCGTTTGATTCCATTATTACGATTAATAATATGAATTATTTTAGCGATAATGACGTTTTGTTTTATTCAGATTATTAACGTAATAAAATGAAACATCTTTTATATAAAATGTAATACTTTATTAAAGTTATTCTATAAATAGAATATATTATATTTTATTATGCATAGTGTTGCATAGTGTTTTTGCATAGTGTTTTGCATAGTGTTGCATAAAGTGTTTGCATAGTAAAATGTTTTTATATAAATAGAATATATTATATTTTATTTAAAAGATTTTGCTTTAAATATGGACCGTCGATTAAAGTAAATCAATCTGACCGCTCATGGATTAATTACTATGCATTCTATTTTCCTATAAATAGAAGCTCATTCCTTCATTATTTTCTTACTTAATTCACCGAAACTACAGAGAGAAATTATAGAGAGAAGCTATAGAGAAAAATCTATAGAGAGAAAAAGAAGAGTATTCGGTACTTCAATACTTTGATATCCAAAGATCTTTTACTAGGTAGGGAATATTATTTGTTGTACCTGTAAGGGGTGTTATTCTTTCTTATTCATGAAGAGAACTTCATTATTCCATTCATTATTATTACGTTGAATAACTTTTGTAAAAGTGGCATACCCAATACATAACCTCAGATAATGCCAGATACCCTATACTTGGTGAAATCCTTATATTATTTCATTCTTATTTATTCTGTTGGAATAACTCGTATATCGCTGAATCCCCTATACTTGGTGATCTTCTTCTCGTTATTCCATTCTTTATTATTCATTTGGAATATCCTGCATGTGTTTTACTACATCGGACTGGTTCCATTGTTTATTATTCCGCATTTATTATTCTCGTTGGAATATCCATCGCGTGTGTTTTACAACACAGGTTCCATTGTTTATTATTATTCAAGATTATTACTTCGTTGGATCATCCTGCTTGGTGTGAATTTCACCCGACCTCGGTTCCGTTATTATTATTACATTGGAATAACTCGCCTCATGCGCAAGCACCGCATGCATGGTGATTTCTCTGTTATTCCATTCTTTATTATACCAATTGGTTAAAACTTTGACTTCTATACTCCATGAAATTAGTAGAATATTCTTGATATTTGCGTTTCATCCAAAGATCTTTCATGGAAATATTCTTCCGATCATTCTTGAATTTTACTCTACAAAACAAGATCTTGTTGACAATTTGGACGTTACTAATTCCTGGATAAAATAATTCTTGAACTTGTTTTATTGAATTATTATGTCATTGTCATCATCCTCATGTTATAATATGTTATCTTTGGCTTACGTGCATAGATGAACTTAGTATGATTATGACCAGGATCATTCTTTATAATCACGGCTTGTTATAAATGATGTGATAAAAGTCCTCGATGGCTCTGTAATGCGTTGATGGATAGTTTTTGGTATGATTATGACCGAGGGTGATTCGGATAGTCATGACCATTGATAATTTGATGAAAATCCTTGACCGTGGTACATGGATGATTAGATATTGGTTTTATTCATTAAACCGAGTCTTAGTGATAAAAATTTATGAAAACCTTTTAAAACCTAAAAGATAGTAGACTTTATTTTCTACTTGACTCTTTTAATGGATTGCATATTCCACTGCAGCTTAAACCGGTTGTCTATTGTATTTTATCGGTTTAACATCGTTGAAGGCTAATGATAATTTATTCGCATTATATTAGTCATAATATTTCTTCTTTGGGCTAGTTGAGCTCACCCTTTCTTTCACTTTATTCTCTTGAAATGAGAACATAGTTGGGACGAGTCGGGGAACGGAGTAATGGTCCGAGGGATAGCATTAGTAGTCCTCACTATTCTCGTGAAATAAGTGTGGTAATAGTTGTAATGAGGACTCCTTTTGAGTTTGTATAATATCTAGTAGACAATATTTGTATTCAAACTCATAGTTTATGTCGTATTGTATACACTATACAGTTATGTTAGTAAGTTGTATTTGAATTTATGTACCATGTAAGTGGCGACCCAAGATGGGTGACGATATCAAATTTTGGGGTGTCACACGAATCACCCCTCGCACTTTTCTGACCAAGGATATTCTTTAGTATCACGACCACAATTATTCATGCACTACGGCTAAGAATATTTGTGTATTCATTAATAATCATGATCATGCCAACAATCATCCATCAATGCACTACTACAGCCACCGAGGATTTTACCACATCATTTATAACATTACTACCATGATTACAATCGAATAGTCTCTCATCATAATCATACCAAGTCCATCTATGCACTACAAAGCCACGTATGACTTTCAACATAATATAAACATGAGGATGATGACAATGATATAAGAATTCAATAAAACAAGTTCAAGAATTAATTTATCTAGGAACCAATAACATCCAAACTGTCAACATGATACTGCTTTGTAGAGTAAAACTCAAGAATACTTAGAAGAATATTTCCATGAAAGGATACTGGATTAAGCGCAAATATCAAGGATATTCCACTAATTTCATGGAGTATAGAAGTCAAAGTTTTAACCAACTGAGTATATAAAAATGGAATAACAAAAGAAATCACCATGCATGCGATAGACCGCATATGCGTTTATTCAAATGTAATAATAAATAACGGAATCAGTCCCACGAAACGCATGCATGTGATATTCCAAATGTAATAATAAAGAATTGAACCAGTCCCAAGAAAAGCATGCATGTGATGTTCCAACAGAAATAATAATAAGATTTTAACCAGTCCTGTAAAACACACGCATATGATGTTCCAAATGTAATAATAGAAGAATGTCACCAAGTATAGGTAAACCGCGCATATACAAAGTTATTCCAATGTAATAATAAGCAATGGAATAACAATGCTTCTCTTCATGAATAAGAAAGAATAACACCCTTACTTTTAGTAGGAGATTGAATACTGCAGTAGTGTAGTAACAAAATACTCTTCTTCTTTCTCTCTTATTCTCTCTATACTTTCTCTCTCTATAGCTTGAATGAATTCGTGAAAAATAATGAAGCACTAGGCCTCTATTTATAGAAGATTTCTAGCTAGCTTGACCGCCATGTGAAAAGGCAAGTGGCTTTGACGATGTGATGTGAAAAGAAAAGTGGTTTGACGCTCAGAATGTGAAACGACAAGTGGTTCGACGCTTGTAATGTGAAACGACAAGTGGTTCGACGCCTGTAATGTGAAACGACAAGTGGTTCGACGCTTGTAATATGAAACGACAAGTGGTTTGACGTCTGGTAAAGGTAATTACTATTGACGAAGGTAATTACTATTCACAAAGGTAATTACTATTGATTAAGGTAATTACTATCGATTTAAGAGACTCTTAGATGATGACATATGGGCCCTCCCATAAAATAATCAAACTTACCACAAACGTCTCATATCATACTCTTTATATACATCAAGGATTGAATAAATATTACCACAAATCATTTTATTTTTAATCAACACATATTTAATCTTTCAACAATTATTAATCATTTATAACTTGTCGTCTCAATTATTGATTTAATACTATAACATATTTTACGAGATAATAATCGTGACAATAATTGAATCAATAATATAAGAGATATGATGATGTTAATTTATCAGAGTAATAATTGAGCATAGCTGAGTGACTTCTCACGTAAGCATCAATAATCAATATCGTGTGTGACACCCCCAAAATAGGTATACATCACCCATTCTGAGTTGTCAATACATGGTATAGAAACAACTATAACTTTATTATTACAACAAGAAATCGTGAGTTTGAATACAAATATTATCTTCTGATAATATCTATACTCAAATAAATCCTCAAAGACATTTATTGATACATTATTTTACAAAATGGTGAGGACAACTAAACAACTCTCTAGAACCTTCATTCCATACCCCCCACTTGCATTACTCGCTATATTCTCGCCTCCCGAGAAGAAAAATGGAACAAAAAGGAAAAGGGTGAGCTCAACTAGCCCAAAGAAAGAATATTATGACTAAGATAATATACAACAAATTACCGTTAGTCTTCAACAGGAAAAATCTAATAGAATACAATAGACAAAAATTTTTAATCAATGTTCATATGGAAATAATAATTCATTAGAAGAGTTAAGTAGAGAATACAAACTACTATCTTCTATGTATGAATTTAAAAGTTCATCGCCTATCTTTATCCTCAGAACATCAATCAATATATATCTCGAATCAAATATTCATCTTTGCACTACAGGCCAAAGATATTCATCAGTTGGTCATGTTCATCTAAACACCTTTTCATCTTTGCACTACGGGCCAAAGATATTCTTCAAAATCATTCATCTTTTACTACCAACAGCCAAAGATATTCAATAATATCATCATTTAAGACCGAGGATGATGAAAATATTTTTAAAGAAACGAATCCAAAGAAACAAAATGACAAGGATTAAGGATTAAGGATTCGTACTTTGTTTTATCCATGTCCAAAAATACCTCAAAAATAATTATAGTGGTGTAAAAATTCAAGAATGATCAAAACATGGATATAATCAAAGTCGGTATCCGAATAGATATTTTTTGACGAAAAGAAAATTTTTCATTTTTCGATGAATAGTGTCAGATTAAGTGAATAATGCTCAGATACGTGAATAGTCTTACGATATCGTGAATAGTAACTCAACACCAAAAGTTCTAAATTTGATAAAAAAACTTCAGATCAATATTTCAACATAATGATATTGAAGAAATAATATCATTACGAAAAAAAATAATATCCCTTACCTCCTGAAAGACAAGATTTAGTTGAAACACCTGGATATAAAGCTATGACTTGAACTTGCACAGTATAGAAATACTCAAAGTATACTCAAAATACTCACAAGAATACTTCGATAATATAGAGAGAAAACTTCATTTACGGTGTAATTTTTAATTCTAACCTAAGCACCCTATTTATAGAAATTGCTTAGAACACCAAAGCAGAAAAATTTAATTTAATATTATTATATATATATATCAAAATTCTACGCCACTCTTGAAATCTGATTTCAAATCAATAAGCACATGCCACATTCTAGAAAAAGTAAGAAAAACATTTTTCTAATTTAAAATAATTTAAACTTCCAAAATCAATTATTTCAGAGCTTGAACTTCAATAATTCACAATAAATAGCCTTTTTTTTGTCGGAAAATTCAAACTCGCTGAATTTTTATAGGAAATTCAATTCTCTACAACTTTTACGGAAGAAAGTTTTTCCAAATTCCAAACAAAATTGACCTAAATCCACAAGCAGGCGATTTTTACAGATTATAATCAAATTTCAATCAATAAATGGGGTCCAATTTACATGTTTAACATGTTTTAAACATTTATTGCAACAAAAATACCCTTCCTCCTCAGATACTCATATATCCCACATTCGTTGTAAAAATATCACCATTATTATATTATTAAAATATAATAATATATTTAAATGAATTATTTTATCGTAAAAGATAAAATTTCAATTTTCAACAATTGTCACATTAAAAATTTCTCCATCTATATCCACATAAAATCAATATTTTCTCATCATATGAATCAATAATTAATTGTTCACAAATAATATTACAGAATCACAATATCGATAACCGAGCGGTTCCTGAAAAGGGGGGCTTTCCAATAAGAATTTCTCCTTCTTGGCGTAATTAGGTGACCAAACCTCTCCTTAGATGTAACTTTCTAGACATTGCCAATAATGTTATCTAATAATATTATTCAGATAATATGAATTATTGCTTCGATAATGAAAAATACCGTAATGACAATTATTGAAACAACAATGAATATAAAATATCAACGCAACAATTATTAAATCAATAAAATAATGAATAATAATTAGTGTAACCATTATTGAGTAGTGCCTTCTTCACGTAAGAATCAATAATTGGTGCAATACCGGTGCTATCTTGTGTTTTTAACCAATTTGTATTTTAATAGATTAATTGAGAATAACTACTCATTTGTTATTTTTAAACAACTTATATTTGTGCGTTTTCTTCATCCAATCGCTTTCCGTTATGGGGCCCACACATGGTCACTACCGTCGATGCGAATATTCCCCGACAAGACGATTTAATATTCCACGACCAAACGAATATTCCCCCATCGACCATGAATATTTTATAACCACTTGCTTATTTTGAAATATTTGCGTATTTTACCCCTAACTATCCACATTAATCAAATCAACCCTTACTATTTCAAAATAATAAATAGAGAAAATATATTAATAATAAGTTGGGGTCTTACAACCTCCCTCCTTATGAAATTTCGTCCTCGAAATTGGCGTCGATACTGTGTGTTTCAAAAGGTGAGGATACCTCGCTTCATTTCCATTTCAAATTCCCGTGTCATTTCCTCTATAGCATGATTCCTCCACGTAACTTTAACTTGTGGTATGACCTTTCTTGCGTAGGGACATGCTCCTTCCTATCCAAGATCTTGACAGTACCTCCTCTCATACGTTAAGTCTTGGCTATCTCGTCCTGGTTCTAACTCTATAACGTGGTTCGGGTCTTTCATATATTTACGAAGTACAGATATGTGAAACACATTATGAACACGAGACATACTCGGAGGTAACGCGAGTCTATAGGCTACATTTCCTACTCGGTCAAGAATTTGAAATGGACCAATAAATCGTGGATTAAGCTTTTCTCTCTTCCCAAATCTTGTAACTCCCTTCCATGGAGCAACTCGCAACAATACATGATCCCCTATACTAAATTCCACGTCCTTTCGATGAAGATCCGCATAACTCTTTTGTCGATCTTGTGCCGTTTGTATACGTTGTTGAATCATTTGGATCTTTTCTGTAGTCAAACGTACCAACTCGGGTCCCAACAATGTTGTTTCACCCACCTCATCCCAACATACTGGAGAGCGACACTTTCGTCCATATAATGCTTCAAATGGAGCCACACCTATACTTGCCTGATAACTGTTGTTGTAGGAGAATTCCACCAATGGTAAATACTTATCCCAACCGCCTTAAAGTCTAGGACACACGTAGTCTTAATAAATCTTCAAGAGTTTGAATAGTCCTTTCGATTGTCTGTCATTTGAGGATGGTATGTCAAACTAAATCGCAAATCCGTGCGCTCATAGCTTTTTGCAAGCTAACCCAAAATCTTGAAGTGAATCTTGGGTCACGATCCAAACTATGGATACTGAGTGCATGCCATGCAACCTCACAATCTCATTCACGTATATATATTAGCAAGACGTTCAAGGAATAAGTCTCCCATATCGGCGAAAATGAGCGGACTTGGTTAATCTATCAATAATAACCCAAATAGCATTGATGCCTTGAGAAACCGTAGGAAGACCCAGAATCGAAATCCATGGTAATGTGTTCCCACTTCCATTTCGGAATCTCAAGTGGTTGCAACGGACCCTTAGGTACTAGATGCTCCGCCTTTACACGCTGACAAGTTAAACACATCGAGATAAACTTTGCAATCTCTCTCATCATATTGTTCCACCAAAATGTATGTCAAGATCACGATACATTTTGGTACTTCCAGATGGATTGCAAATGGTGTATTGTGTGCCTCCATCATAATCTTGTACTTCAAATCGAGTCGTTAGGGACACAAAGTCTAGAGTGGACTCAAGTATTCCTTCTTCATCAATTCTCGCTTAGGAATAGCTCCTTCTTGTACTTTCTTCTTCATACGCATCATTTCCTCGCCTGCGGTGGCTTGAAAGCAACCTTAACTTTTTCTATTAAAGTTGGCTCTATCGTATACTTGACATCATCGCACTCATTCCCGCATATAATCTTCTACTCAATGCGTCACCACTACCACGTTAAACTTTACCAGATGGTATTGAATAGTGTGGTCGTAGTCTTTCAATAGCTCGAGCCAACGTCGCTACCAGCATGTTGAGTTCTTTTGAGTGAAGAAATATTTAAGGCTTTTTATGGTCTGAATATATCTCCACTTTCTCCCCATATAGATAGTGCCTCCATATCTTTAAGCGCGAAAACAATCACGCTAACTCTAGATCATGAGTAGGATAATTCTTCTCATACTCTTTAAGTTGTCGCGAGGCATAGGCTATGACTTTCCCACGTTGCATGAGAACACATCCTAACCTTTGCTCAAGCATCATCAGAAATAACAAATCCATCCGAACCGGATGGTATTGTTAGAAACAGTCTTAAAATAAGTCTCCTCTTAAGCTCTTGGAAACTCTTCTCGCATTCTTCGCTCCAAACGAATTTTGTATCCTTCCGAGTTAGGCGAGTTAATGGAGTAGCGATTCGAGAAAACCCTTCCACGAATCTCCGATAATAACCAACTAGACCCGTAAAGCTACGTGCATTTCGGCCACCGACTTTTGGTTGCTCCCAACTTTGTATTGCTTCAATCTTCACCGTCCATGGATACTCCATGTTTTGACACTACGTGCCCAAGAAATGCTACTTCCTCAAGCCGAACTTGCATTTCTTCAATTTGGCATATAGTTTGTTTTCACGAAGCCTTTGGAGTACCGACTTCAAATGGTGCTCATGATCTTCACGACTTTTTGGAATATATGAGGATGTCATCAATAAAGACAACAACAAACTGATCCAAATATTCCTTGAATACTCGGTTCATCATATCCATGAAAGTTGCAGGAGCATTAGTTAGTCCGAAAGACATGACTAAGAATTCATAATGTCCATACCGAAGTTCTCAAGGCGCTTTGGATTATCCTCGCCTAATCTTCACCGATGATATCCGAATCGAAGATCGATTTTTGAAAAGAATTGTGCCCCTTGCAATCGGTCAAACAAGTCATCAATACGAGGTAGAGGATACCTATTCTTGATGGTGACATGGTTCAATTCCGATAGTCAATACAAAAGTCGCATACTCCGTCTTTCTTCTTTACTGAATAAAACAGAGCACCCCAAGGAGATGTACTAGGGCGAATGAAACCGATGTCCAACAATTCCTCGTAGTTGGACCTTTAACTCCTGAAGTTCAATAGAGCCATTCGATATGGGGTTTTAGAAATGGGCTTTGTACCGGTTCAAGATCAATAAAGAATTCAACTTCACGCTACGGGGTAGGCCGGAAGTTCTTCAGAAATACGTCGAAAGTCAATAACAACAGAATATTATTCAAATTTGACATGTCTTTATTCAAATCCATAACATGGGCTAAGAAAGCTTGACATCCGTTTTTCAATAAACGAATAGCTTTATGATTAGATATGACAGTGATTGATTTTAATGGTTTAGTTGCTTGAATACGTACAACAGGTTGGTTAGGAATATGAAAACTAACAACCTTTCGAAAACAATCAATTTTGGCATGATGAGTAGTTAACCAATCAATCCCTAAAATCACATCAAAACAAGATTTATAAACAAGATTTATAAGGTCAACAGGTAAGGTGATGGTGCCAACTTGAATCAAACAAGATTTATAAACAGTGGATGTGATGAAAGTTTCTCCTAACGGAGTTTCCACAGATAGGTCAAAGTCTAATTTCTCCAGAGTCAAGTTTAAACGTTGAGCACATGCAGGAGAGATAAATGAATGGGTAGCACCGGTATCAAGTAAGGTATAAACTTCGCAAGAATTTATAAATAGCTTACCCGTGATCATCTCGTTTGGGTTCCTCGCATTTTGACCAATCCACAACAAACGCTCTTCCGGAATCGTTGACTTTGACTTTTTCGGGACGATTTTTGAGTCACCGTCCCCATTGAACTAGGTTTCGCTATCGTATAATCTCGAGCGATATGTCCTTCCTTTCCACAATTATAGCATACCTTGAATCGTGTGGGCGGTTTGGACTGATATGTCCCTCTTTCCGTATTTATAAGATATGACCGGTGGTCGTTCTCCTCCCTTAGAACATGTTCTTCACGCAAGACTGCTGTCTTCACATGGTCGTTGTTAAATCTCCTCTTTTAAAATCTCCTCCGACTCGCTTCTTCTATTTTCATGGCCATGATTACCACCGGAGTGGTTACCATTTTGTCCGTCTGCTTTTTCTCATTTGGTTATCATTATTACGTTGATTGCTATCTCTCGTACGATCCTCGGTTATGGTCCCTCGGTTGAACATACTCGTTATCTCGCTTCTAACAATTGAGCCCTGTGCTAACAACATCTCAATAGAGAGAAAATTTATGAGAAATGAGATATTATCGTATCTTAGGGTTTCAAACCTCTCGAAAACATCCGCGTCATCGCTCCTCATTCTCCACCAAATGAGGTGCAAACCTAGATAACTCCGCGAACTTCGCCTCGTCTTTGGGACACCGCCATGTTGTTTTGTTCTAATCGATGAACTCCACTTCCTTCATATGACGAACACTTTCGTGAAAGTATTTGTCATTAAATAGTTTCAAACGTCTCCCAAGACATGCCGAAAGTACCGGATGGGTACGCTTCACGATTCCCACCAATGAGTCTCCGCCTCGCCACGGAACATAAAGGTGGCGAATGGAACCTTCTGTTCTCCGCGCATCCCAAGACATCGAATATCTTAGTAATTTGCTTGACCCATGTTTCCGCCATGATCGGATCTGCTTTCCTTAAATTCGTGGTCCCAACTCTTTGAATCGCTTCAATGTGACAACCCGTGAATTGCTATCATTTCCTCCTATATTTTGAACACGAGTCTCCTCGTCTGCGATTTTTGCATGAATCGCAAAAAGCTTCTAAACATCCCTCGTTCATCATCTCGCTTCAAGTGGTGTTGTTCACGGAGGAACATTGCCACCTTGTTGCACGTTCTCTTCGTTGGTGAGTACAAAGCGCCTCTACTCTGGTCTCATTTCCATTGTTAATATTCTTAGTCGACATTCTAAAATACATATTCATATAAAACAAGGGTTAATTAAGGAAATCAATATATCACATAATTGTTAGGTTTGTAATATTCATGAACTTGATCAAATTGCAAAAATTAAGCGAGCGAGATAAATCGAGTTTAAAATTTTACAAACCATATACGGATCACCTCACCCTTTATGCACAATTATTAATTAAACGAAAAGGATGAATAAGAAACATACCCTTGAAGATCCGAAGCTTCCTCGTACAAGTTCACCTCCAATCCTTTTCGCGTTCAACTTGAATCCACTGGGTTTGGTTCCTTCCTTTGATCAACGTTAGCCACCTAAGTGTTTGGCCTCTAGAGGTGATCCACCAAGGAAGAAGAATGATTTAAGAAGATGGGTGGTTGGCTAAACCCTAGTTTTTCTATCTCTATAAAAAAAGAAGCGTACTCTCCCAACTGTTGGAATTATTACGTATGATTTAATATCTGATATAAGACTCATCTTATAAAGATATCAGGTAACCTTATTTAATAAAATAAGGTATTATTTAATTAAACTCTTTTAATTAAATAGACTCCCTAATCTTATTAGGGATAATTAATTAAACTCCTTTAACTAATTTTCCCTCCTAATCCTATTAGGAATAAATGAGAGTACTTATATTAAATTAATTTCTAAACTCTTTTAGAAATTAAAATAATAATAATTGTAATAATATTAATAAGACTCCTCTTATTAATTTATATTTAATATTTCTAAAATATTAAATAATAAATATTAAGCTATTTAATTTATTCTATCACCATAGATTAAATTAAATATACATAACATATTATTACGATTATGCCATTAACTTCTTAAATAATTATTCTTCCTTTTATGGTGTGACCCTTTAGGTTCTCCATATTAAACCTTATTGAATAAATCAATTAGAACAATTCTAATCTTATTTAAATAAATAAATTAAATAATTAATTTATTTAAATAAATAATATTTATTCTACATAGGGATAAGCCTTCCTAAATGATCAACGACTTTCCGGATAATATAGATTTCAACATTAATCATAAAAGAACCTTTGAGTAAATAGTTACTGCATAATTCAATTCAATCCTTCCACCATACAATGTCCCAATTAAATATAAGACATGGAATTATCACAAGTCTTATTTTATTTAATTATATGTATTTCGATCCTTAAATGCACAACACCAAATAATGCAAATTAGAAACTTCTTTCTAATTTCATTCGCCTTAACACGAGGACTCTTTGGGTTGTCATTTGTCCGAATCACATAGGACATTCTCTCTTTTTTATTAGAAGTGGTAGATTCTTTATTGATCATACATTATCTCCATATACAACTTATTATACCCAAGCATACCCTTTGATATACCCTAAGGGTCTTAAGTAATAAGTCAAAGTATAACTCATCATACACAAGATACTATGATGATCTCAAGTCCAAGGATCACTTGTACTACTATCACTACGAAATTCCTATTGACAGTGAAGTAAAACTCCATTAGGTATTCCTTAGCGAACCACGCTTCGATGAACTTATTCTCTAATAAGCACCTACATACTTGCTTTAGTGTCTCCACACAAATGATCATGAGATCAATCATCCTCATCCAATGAAAGCAAGCAACGTATGTACCAATCTATCCGGATTCACTAATCCCCAATTTAGTAATCCAATGATTGGGAACTATTTTAGTTTTAAGCTTTCTAAGAATTTAGATCTCATTAGAATGATCATCATCATTATTCTAAAAGCATTGCTTAAAACTATGGGTTTATCACATATTATAAAACAGCATCATGTAGATAATTTAAAAGCCTTTAATAAATTAATACTTTTTATTAATAAATGAATAAGATTGTTACAAAGTATATGCTTTATCATCAAACATGATTGGCTTGTATGCATACTACTTTTAATAATATCCCTATATACTGACCAACTAACAAATAAGCTTAGGTAGGACACACTAGCGAAGGATTTACTCATCTCTCCCATCCTAGTTCTATTCCCCGATCTCCGCCAGAGATCATATCCCTAAGCTCTGATACCAACTGTGACGCCCCCAAAATAGGTATACATCACCCATTCTGAGTTGTCAATACATGGTACAGAAACAACTATAACTTTATTATTACAACAAGAAAGCGTGAGTTTGAATACAAATATTATCTTCTGCACAATATCTATACTCAAATAAATCCTCATCACATTTATTGATACATTATTTTACAAAAATGGTGAGGACTACTAAACAACTCTCTCTAGAACCTTTATTCCATACCACGACTGTACTCACTATATTCTCGCCTCCCGAGAAGAAAAAATGGAACAAAAGGGAAAAGGTGAGCTCAATTAGCCCAATAAAGAATATTATGACTAAGATAATATACAACAAATTACCGATAGTCTTCAACAGGAAAATCTAATAGAATACAATAGACAACAAATTTTAAATCAATGTTCATGCTGAAATAATAATTCATTAGAAGATTTAAGTAGAGAATGCAAACTACTATCTTCTATGTATGAATTTAAAAGTTCATCGCCTATCTTTTATCCCCATAACATCAATCAATATATAACCGAATCAAATATTCATCTTTGCACTACAGTGCCAAAGATATTCATCACCGGTCATGTTCATCTAAACACTGCTCATCTTTGCACTACTGGACCAAAGATATTCTTCGAAATCATTCATCTTTGCACTACGGGCCAAAGATATTCAATAATATCATCATTTAAGACTGAGGATGATGAAAAATATTTTTAAAGAAACGAATCCAGTGAAACAAAATGACAAGGATTAAGGATTAAGGATTAAGGATTCGTACTTTGTTTTATCCATGTCCAAAAATACCTCAAAAATAATTATAGTGGTATAAAATTCAAGAATGATCAAAACGTGGATACAATCAAAGCTAGTATCCAGAATAGATATTTTGGACGAAAAGAAAATTTTTCATTTTTTGATGAATAGTACCGTATACGTGAATAGTAACTCTGACACCAAAAGTTCCAAATTTGATTAAAAAAACTTCAGATCAATATTTCAACATAATGATATTAAAGAAATAATATCATTACGAAAAAGATAATATCCCTTACCTCACAAAGACAGTACTTCTAGTTGAAACACCGGATAAAGGCTATGACTTGAACTTGCACCGTATAACAATACTCAAAGTATACTCAAAATACTCACAAGAATACGCTCGATAATATAGAGAGAAAACTTGAGCTTTCTAGTGTAATTTTCAATTCTAACCCAAGCACCTATTTATAGGAAATTGCTTAGAACACCAAAGCGAAAAATTTAATTTAATATTATTATATATATCAAAATTCTCGCCACTCTTGAAATCTGATTTCAGCTCAATAAGCACATGCCACATTCTAGAAAAAGTAAGAAAAAACATTTTTCTAATTTAAAATAATTTAAACTTCCAAAAATCAATTATTTCGGAGCTTCGGAACTTCAATAATTCACAATAAATAGCCCTTTTGTTAGAAAATTCGAAACTCGCGACTTGTAATAGGAAATTCAATTCTCTACAACTTTACAGAAGAAAGTTTTTTCCAAATTCCAAACAAAAATTGACCTAAATCCACAAACGGGCGATTTTTACAGACTATAATCAAATTTCAGTCAATAAATGGGGTCCACCGACATGTTTAACATGTTTTAAACATTTATTGCAACAAAAATACTCTTCCTCCTCGTATACTCATATATCCCACATTCGTTGTAAAAATATCACCATTATTATATTATTAAAATATAATAATATATTTAAATGAATTATTTTATCGTAAAAGATAAAATTTCAATTTTCAACAATTGTCACATTAAAATTTTCTCCATCTATATCCACATAAAATCAATATTTTTCTCATCATATGAATCAATAATTAATTGTTCACAAATAATATTCTGTAATCACAATATTGACAACTGTGCGCTTCAGTGAAAGAGGGGGCTTTCCAATAAGAATTTCTCCTTCTTGGCGCCGCAATTAGGTGACCAAACCTCTCCTTAGACAAAACTTTCTAGACATTGCCAATAATGTTATCTAATAATATTATTCTTATAATATGAATTATTGCTTCGATAATGAAAAATAATTGTAATAGAATGACAATTATTGAAACAACAACAAATATAAAATATCAACGCAAACAATTATTAAATCAATAAAATCTTTGAATAAGTAATTATTGTAACCATTATTGAGTAGTGCCTTTTCTTACGTAAGAATCAATAATTGGTGCAATACCGTGTCTATTGTATTTTAACCAAAAGAGTATTTTAACAAGATAATTCTGTAATAACTACTACCGTTATTTTTAAACAACTTATATTTGTCGTTTTCTTCATCCAACCGCTTTCCGTTATGGGGCCACACATGGTCGCTTACTGTCGTATTTAATATTCCCACAAAGATTTAATATTCCACGACCAAACGAATATTCCCCACAACAACCATGAATATTTTATAACCACTTGCTTATTTTGAAATATTTATGTATTTTACCCTAACTATCCACATTAATCAAATCAACCCTTACTATTTCAAAATAATAAATAGAAAAATTAAATTTCATTAATAATAAGTTGGGGTCTTACATCGTATTGTACTCTTATACAACTACGCCAGACATCGCATTTTACTTTTACTAATGGGGTAGTTCAACAGTTTTAACGGTAACACCTCTGCCGTTATTTTTATAGAAAGATAATTTTGTCGCTTTTCTAACTACGACAATACTTCCGTTAGGGGGTCCACCAATGATTGAGCCGTCGTATTTAATATTCCCCACAAAAAGAATATTCCCCACCAAACGAATATTTTATAACAACTTGCTTACTTTTTTAAAATTTATAAATATTAGCCACAACTATAACATTATATCAAATTTATTCCATAATATTCAAAAATAATATTTATAGAAAAATTCATCTTTATTTATAAAAGTTGGGGTCTTACATACAAACCTAACAGGAATCACCTCCCTATTCGCAATTTTTATGTTCAAAGGGAAATTCAGTTCTTCTCTAGGCAATTCTAACCTCTTAGCAAATTCATCATATATAAAAGCGAACAAGTAGCACCCGAATCAAATAATACATAAGCATTAATATCGTTGATTGGGATAATACGACACCACATCTTTTGATTGCCAAAGATCTTGCATATCGTGTTGAAAGTTCGGCGTGGTTTTGTTTGACGTTGTAGGTCCAAAGAATGGCCCAAGTACCTCCACTTTGCCTCCTTACTTCTTACTGCAAGTCCGACCTTCTTCGAGGGCATTCACGAGCAAAATGATCCTTGGATCCACGTGTGAAAATGTATTCTTCTTGGGTTGGGTGCAATTTGAGGCGATGTGACCCTCCCCGCCACAAATTGAAACATGCACGCTTCCCCATCAAGCACACACCCTTATGAAACCTCCGTGTAAGCACATGCTTCAAACTTCCTAAACGTCTGTTGGTTACTCTGCGATTTCTAGTACCCGTTCGCTCCATTTCTCTTGAAGTTGTTGTTGTTGTTGCCACTTCCATTGCCTCCGCTACTATTCTTCACTTCCACCTCATTTTTCTTCTTCTTCTGCTTCTTGATTGAATTTTGTCATTTGCCTTCGCCTCCACCTTCAAATGAGTATGACCTTCTCCATTATCACGTCAAAACGTCTTCAATCGGAACAGAAACCCTATCAGACAACCTGTGGCTTCACCCCTGTTCGAACCTCTTTGCCTTACGCTCGTCCGTGCTGACTTGATATGGCGCAAACCTCGCCAATTCGTTGAATTTCACGGCATACTCAGATACTGTCATCGCTCCCTGCTTCATTTCCAAAAACTGAACCTCTAACTGACTCTTCAAACTCTCTGGGAAGTAGGTCTCGAAGAATAACTCCTTAAACCTATCCCAAGTCATCACTCCTGGTCCTTCACGGGTTTTATTGGCTTGCCACCAATAACTAGCTTCTGCTTTCAACATAAATGTTGCAAAGCAGTCTTCTGTTCATCCACTACCCTAGCGACTTCAAATACGTTCTCTATTTCCATAATCCAGGTCTGTGCCTCGACCAGATTCGTTGACCCACGGAATTCAGGTGGTCCAACCGCCTTAAACTCCTTAAACGTTGTGCCTTGGTTTTGAGGTTGATTCTGCAACGCTCCTGTTAGTAATGTCACTAGTTGTTGGACGGAATTATCCTCAACATCGTTATTGTTAGTTCTCGCATTGGTTCTTTGACGGGGTGGTTCATGTCTGGGAGGAATTTTCTATTAAATACATCTATTAGACTATTACCCAACTTCTTTAAGTATTTTCTAATTATCTTGCCTCCATAAAAGAATTAACCACATAACACTTTTGAATAAAATAATAGCTTTTTATTTATTCATCATAACTTTGAAAAACATAACAATAATAGCATCACTGCTATTTACATTCCTTTCCTGAACTACAAAAGTTACAGGACAACATCATCATTCTCATATCCCATGGTTACTTAACACTAGGGATTTTCACATTATTTAACACTTATTATTTGCAAAATAGACACATTTCCTACGATGATCTATTAAGATACTCAGTAGCCTTTTGACGCTCTTCTTCCATAACACGGAACATGGTTCGGCGATCTAACACGTATGATGGCAGAGTCTCGAACTGAATTGGATAACCCATGACCCGATCTTGAGCTCGATTGATCACGGTATTGAATACTTTATCCATCTCTTCCATCTTCATCCTCTTTGCTTGTGTGTCCCTTACTGCTCTTCCAGTTTGTTGATAAGCTTCCTCGTATGCGTCTTCAGCTCTCGCCCTCTTGGTAGCTTCTTCCTTAAGCTTGTTCTTCAATTCCACAACCATCTCGATTAGTTGTTCCTTCTCTCCTTCAGTCTGCATCAGCTTCTCTTCAACATTAGTTAGACGTTCATCTCGATCTTGGATATCGTCGTCCTTCTGTGTCATTGCAGTCTGTTGTTCAGCTACTATCTCCTGTAACTCCTCAACTGTGTCCTGAAGTTCCACGTTACGATCGTAGACTTCATCATATATACGATCAGCCATCGAGGTTAGTGGAGTCTCTTCCTCGTCGTCCTCGTCATCCTCATCCTCATGTGGCAACTCCACGAGATCCTCCTTATCCGTCTCCACATCATCATCCTCATCTTCAACTACTGTGACCAACGGGGCTGACTCCCGTGGCAGTAGTTGTTCCCAAACAACCTAAATGTCGCGAGGCTCCTCCTCTATAGGCATTTGAGGTCCCTCCTCCCTAGCCTGATTGGATTCTCCGACATTAGTCATCCTGACAATAAAATTTTAAAGTTTTTGTTATTAATCATTCTACTCGACACTCGCGAGCACATAAGTTATAAACACATAAGCACATAAGTGTTTTATTACTTCTTCCTTAAAACTCAATAAGAGTTATCTCCACTATCTTTTCAAAGGTTACTTCCTAAGGCTTCCCCCCACCTAAGGTTCCTAACCTAAAGCTTTGATACCAACTCAGGACACCCCCCAAATCTCTAAGACTTCATTACCTCAAGATTTGTGTTCACGTAATCAAAACATTCATTTATAACTACCCAATCATAAATAAAATTGAATAATAAACACCTTTTGCCATGAATTACATAAAATAAAATCTCCCGTGTTATCTAACCTTTACAAACAATCATTCATGCGGAAAATTTAAATAAACTTCATTACATTCTTTAAACCAAAGTCCGATAATAAAACTATCAAAACTATTACAAGTCTTCATGATTGTTCATCTTTCCTTTCCTTTACTTTGGTGTTAGGTACGCCACCCTTTCCATCTTTAGTCAAGGATTTTACGAGCAAGAGTGAGCAAACAAGGCTCACTTGAAATATCAATGAATAAAACTTTTACATTGTTTGCCCATTCAGGCTCAATAGAAGCCCGAACAATAAGTTTTATTAACTTCTTAAACATTCCTTGCCCATTCAGGGGCTCAATAGAACTAAATAATAAGTCCTATTAACATCTTAACATTCCTTGCCCATTCGAGGGCTCAATAGAAGCCCAACAATGAGTTCTATTAATATTTTAAACATTCACCGAGGGTCTAATGACCACGAACCTTGTCCACAGCTTATAAGTAATCTTTCAACTTAAACTTTTACGGTTATACGACCATAATGACTTTAAGGTACTTAGGGGGATCAACCCTTCGTACATGTATTGTATACAAACATTTCAGCACAAAGTACAAAACTAAGCGTAACCCCTATAAATAGGGTTGTTCATCTCAGTATTTTGAGTACAAGTCCTCCCCAAAGATAGTTTGGTTTGGATACACTTCAAGGTAATTTGGAGTTCAACGGACATCAACTAAGGATTAGTTGAATAAAAGATAATAACACTATGTTATTGAATGATCATACTGAATAAACATTTCGTTCTAAGTTCATGCTTTAGGAATAATCTAATAGCATAACAATTGAATAATCTATCATACCTTGCTTTGAACAACATTAAGCTAAGGTTACAACTTAGAATTTAATATCAAGCATGCAGAACAACAATAATTGGAACGATAAACTGAGTCAACATAATAAAGGTACTTGCATGCTAATATAACAAGTTTAGAGTTAGGAAAAACTTGCATAATCATAATAACTATCTCAACAAAAATGTGGAGATGGGAAGCTTGTATCACCATGAATAACTGGATACCATTAAATTTCTTAAATGGAAATACTTTACTCAATAAAGTATAGCATATGAAATTTGCATAACGAAGCTTTAGGATTAGAAAATTTGCTCAATGTAAAAAGATAGGGATTTAGAATCTTGCCTTGTGCGTAGATTAAACTGTTATAATCCAAACCACAATTATCCTATATACATATGTTAACATGACATAATCAGTCAGTAACACATACTATATCTCTACATCACGTATGCTTTGATTATAAATTGCATTATCAAATTCTATCCATTAAAACTAATAACAATATTTGTTAATTAGTAATTCTATGTTCATTCATAGTATTAATATATTATAATACAAGAAATACATAATCAACATTTATCATATATCATTCCTTTAAAATATCAGACTTTTGTGCAAGACACAAGTCGTTTCTGAACTTTCTATTAAGTGGCGCCATATTTCGCTTTGAATCATATGTCGCTGCTACTGTATATACGGCGCGCGCTCGGCGCGAGACATATATAGGGACTTCCTAAGACTTTGTAGGCGCAAGAAAGTCCGGCGCTCATGACTGACTTCAAGATCTTGACGAAGAAGTCCTATTGAGGCGTGACATTTGGCGCTAAGGCGCGAGATTTAACGCTGGAGCGTGAATTTTGACGCTGGGGCGCCGAAACTCACAAAACCAAAAACGAAGAACAGAGCCAAAGCTACTATCTTAAATCTTAACAATGATTCACCCAAAACAACATGTATAACTAATATAAATTACACATAATTGCTAACAATCATCCATATACCAATTACCAACCACTAATTAACAATATCATAGACTAATTCTTTGAAAACACTGTGTTTTAAAAATTAAACTCCATTGATGAAATATCAATTTACAGTGAACGTAATTTACACTGTTATCAACCAATTTTGATTCCTTTGACATACAAGTATACCAATATATATCCCAATTAACATGTATAGTCCAATTTCTCAGTTAGCATACAAATATATATATATATATATATATATATATATATATATATATAACTTTTGATAAATTCTACACTCAAGTTCGTACTCACATGTTTTCACCAGAAAAGAAAACAATTTCTTAAATACGTAATTTAGCATACCATCATATTTATATATTAAGCATACAATTATATACAAATATATATATGCTAGTATAATTACTTACCAACACATAGTTTACAAGAATTTTGTAAAAACTTATACACGTGAAGTTGAAGAACACAGACTATCAAATTCACAAGTAAGTATATGGTATAAAACATATATGATTACATACACATAAATTAAGGTTATAAGCACCTACCTTTTTTGTTGTTAAGAAACACTTGTTTACAAAATTTGTTTTGAACAATCACGCACTCGCTTCTTCTCAAACTCTCTCAATTTTTTCTTTCTCTTTTCTTACTTCTCTCAAAGAATAGACTAGGTACTAACACTTTGAGCATAAAGCGATAATCATATACGTAAAATAACCATGTATGGCAATAATAAGCCTATTTATTCTTATCGATTACCAACATATAACGTATAATCTTATAAATATAAATATATTTTATTTATATATTTGTTTTATTCTATTAATAATATAATTTAAAATTAACAAGAATTTCAAAAGCCATAAGGCCTTGTTTGGCAAAAGCATTTATAAAATAAAGGATTACTATACTTACACCTTGTTTGGCAAAACTAAATTAAAATTACTTTAATTTATTTTAATAACTCTTTATCACATAGTAATTTGTCGCTTTATTTAATAAAAATTTATTAAATAAATCACTTAATCACATAACTCAATCCACATAACACATTAATTATTTAACAAATAAATAATTAACTAATCACATTAATTATTTAACAAATAAATAATTAACTAAATCAACTAAATCAATTTAAACAATTACTTATTCAATAATAAACACATCCAATAAATATATATATAAATCAATAAATATTTATAATTTACATTTAAAAAATTTGGAATGTTACACTAGGAGACAAGTGCTATCAACTCTGAGCACCATACAGAGGGCAAAATTATCTTAAGGACATAGTACCAAGTACTAGCCTTGACAAATCGTTTTCTACTGAGATAAGTTAATATATATATATATATATATATATATATATATATATGATCATCAAGTAGACCTCTTAAGTAGTAGAACTCTCTTAAATAATAGAATTTTATCAAAGCGACGTAGTTTTGATAAGACATAAATAACATTTTGTAAATACCATGCCACCGCGTATTTACAAAAAATGCCACCGCGTCCTTATCAAAACTACGTCATTTTGATAAAATTCTATTATTTAAATATTCTCGCTATTTAAGAATTATACTCTTGATCCTTTCTAGATATATATATATATATATATATATATATATATATATATATATATATATTCCTTTAAGATATACAACATAAAATACTTGCAGACGACTTTGGCTAAACCAATTTTTTAGATAAAGCAATGACCAAGTTCAACCCACACTCTCTCTCTTTTTAAAAATAGGTTCCATTTTGCAAAACCACTTCAAACATGGAAGAAAATTTTATAGCTTCTTTCAAAAGAATGGAGATTTTAAGGAAATTAATTGATTGTTCCTAAATGGGTTTTAGGTTGTAGCTTGTTTTTGATATAAAGATTCAATCTTTTCGGATTCAAAAAGGAGGGAAAAGCCCTAACCAATCCCCCCCAATCACAAACCCAATTTAGAAATTGATATAACGTATTTAGGGTTTTGGATAAAAATACCACATAACATTTTAGTTACTCCAATACAAAGAAATAAAGAATAAAAACAAAGAAAATCCAGTCTCAAAAATGAAGAATCACATCAATAATAACAATATTTCTTCTCTAATATTGTTAATTTCGATTTTCACATTTTTTGAGTTAGGATTTTGCAGAGACTACAAATTCATCAAGAGGGAAAAGACTCTCGTTGGACTTAAGCGACCAAAAACAGTGGTGAGATTGATAGCATAACTAGATTCGTTGTCCAAGAACACAATAAGATATTAATAGGATTATTCAAAAATGTAATAAGTTTGGGTTTGATGAATTACTTTGTTTTTCATGGGTGTTTGAATCTATGTTGTAGAGAGAAGTGATAGTTGTTGATTCTTGGGATTATAAAAGTTGTTAAATTTGAGATTAATTTCATTAACAAATTAAAGCAATAATTTAAGTTGCAGAGGTTGGATTCAATTTAGATGGAAATAAATAATATACAGAGGGAATGAAAAGCAAAGTCGTTTAGATTCCAAAAGATTATTTATAAAAATTTTCTACATTTGGAGAGTTAAAAGACACAAGTACCCTTCATTTTCCACATAGATTTCCCCCCTTTTAAAATATGGATTGGGCTAAATTACTCTCTGCATGCCTAGTCACCAATATTTGTCCAGGTGTAACCTTCATTTGTCTAGCTGGCATGTTCGTTAACGGGAGTGGTGTAGTTGGACTGGTTTTATAATATCAGGGGTACTTTTAGAAAAAAAATAAAGTTTCAGGGCTAAGTTGGACTTCAGCCCAAACCATAGGGGCAATGTTGCACATTTGCCCTAATGTAAAATGGGAACGGTTCTTTCAAATCGGCCGGTTTACAAACATCCGGTTCAAACAAGTATTTGCTGTCCAACTGCTTATCACTTATCAGATAACCGGACCGGTTTGAGGTTTCTGACTTCTGAATTCTGATAACAATGCGTGTGACGTTAAGAGAAAAAGGAAAATGGCATTTTGGAGAATCTCCAAAAAGCTGATACCTTTTCTATTTTCAGCCCAACCTATATAAATCGGGAGAAAAAAATCAATTCGAAAAGTGTAGTGCACACTCTCTGATATCGTGTTTTTTCATCTGAAAATTTTCTCTCTCCTCTACTTTCTCTCTCGACAGTGTACTCTTAGATTTGCTCTTTACTTCTTCTTCACTTTCAGATGAACTGCCTTCAGAATCTCTCAAGGTCAGCTTAATTTTCACTACATATTTGTTTCATTAGATTTTGTATAGTAATTTTGTTAAATTATTTAGTGTAAAATAAGCATTTGGTTTTGAATTTCAGATCCTCAGTTTTTCCTGTTCAAAGCTTCAAAAGTTGTGCTAAAATTCCCCCATGCTATGTCAATATACTGGTGCTACTTGCTCTTACACTTGCATGAATTTATTTATTTATGTGTGGAAGTGAATATAGTGAAAATATTGTTTTGCAACTTTAATAAATGCAGGGCGTTAAGAAGGCTACTGATCTGCATCGAAGTTATTCTGTGAAGGTGATTTGATTTTGTTAATTGAAAATTTAATCATTTGCAATTTTTAATTACTCTTGGTCTCTTATTATATTTGTAACTAAATTCTTATTTGATATGTTATTTTATGTTATATGCTCATAAACACTTGTAGGTCTAATTTTTGGCATAAACTGTATATTTTTGTTTTGGTATTTTTTTTTTTTATAAAAAATTTCATACTCATACTATGTCTGCCTCTTCATTTAATTCTTTTTTTTTTGTTTAATTCAGGCTTTTGATAAATCCTGGTAATTGTGGTTTGTTGTTAAATAAAAAAGAAAATCTGATTTCTTATCTATTTTTTATTATTAAAAACAGATTTATATTAAGGTATAGTTTGCATTAAGGGAGGTGGAGGTATAGTTTAACTATAGTATTCTTTTATTCTGCTCAACATAATGTCCATCCTAATCAAGCCTAATTTCAAAATTAAGGTATCGAGGGCTAAAATTGGAGTATTAGTACTACGTCCCAGTGGATTACGTCCATTGAATGATCAACTGCGTATACTTAATTGACATGGACTGATGTATTCATATTGTTATTATAATATTAGAAAGTTAGTAACTAAAGAGTAACCCTTTATCGTTGTTGGTTTAGATACCCCATGCTGTAAACAGTTTCCTGTATGATTTGTTGTATCAGCCAAGTGAAAATATCTAACAAGGTAATTACTTTCTATGACTGATAACTTGATCTTATAATCTGGTGTATATGCACCAAGTTATTGTTATGAGCTGGTAAATCAAATGATGGATTCAGATTCTAATTTTTGTTTAACCTGTTGTTGGTGATTATGGTTCTAGATGTTATTTTGATTTCATTCATATAATTATGTCATTCGCATATTATTCTTTAGGCAACAACTGGCTCTGCACCGAGTACCAATATGGAAGGTGCTGAAGCAGAGGAGGAAAAGTCTGAGATTTACAGTAGTAACATGACTGAAGCTATGGGTGCCGGTAAGTTTGTTTCTTTTTCAAGTTCAAGACTTGGCATTTGAATAGATTTTTGGAGGAATTTGGGTTGAAACATGTTTCTTAGATATTGGAGGAGTAGATTTGATCTAGGGTAAAAGTTTTCTGCTTAAGATGGAAATATACTGAAGACTTACATCTAGCTTAGAAACTTAGCCATTTGATGTGGGATCTACACGGCTCTTCCTGTATACAAGCTGCCCTCCCTATCCTGCTACTATCTTCTGATTGGTCTGGAATTGCCTCTATAAAGTACTGGCATAAATTTTGAAAAGCTTGATTTAATGAGCAGGTTTCCACAAAGCTTACTCGGATATACATATACTGTTTCTGTTTAGTGTTTTTATGTTTAGCTAATCTCTTTTTGCTAATTCTTCTTTACAGTATTGACATATAGACATGAACTAGGAATGAACTACAACTTCATTCGTCCAGACTTAATTGTTGGGTCATGCCTGCAGGTGATATTCTTATAGGCTCCCAATTTGAGAACACAATTATGTTTTTTCTAAGGTGATCTTCTGACTTCTCTTTCTACCTAAATTGCAGACTCCTGAAGATGTTGACAAGCTTCGCATCATTGGAGTAAAAACCATTTTTTGCTTGCAACAAAATTCAGATCTTGAGTATCCTAAATAAATACTATTCTTAAAAAGCTCCATTATTTGTCAAACTTGAAATGATCTAATTTCTTTTTCTTAGTCTATGAAATGGGATATTACTTGTCATGTGTACCATACTTGCTCTCTAGCAAGACTAATTTGAGCAGTAAGAGCATAATGGCTATGCCCTTAACTTAGTCTCTAGATACTTTGGGGTTGACATTGCTGCCATTCGGAAATATGCCAACACATTTGATGACATTCAACACTTACGTGCTGAAATAAGGTTGGTTATGAAATGGTTGCAAATATTTGAATAAAGAAATTTTCTCGTTTTGCCATTTCTTTTTATTCTTTTAAGGTTTAATATAAACCTAGCCAAGTGGGGAGTGCTCTTACTATGTAATCTTCGCATAAAAGTAAAAAAATGTATTTTTTTGTAAACTGAGTTTTAAATCTAATAATTCTTCGTGTCTTTGACATTTTACATCAATATGATAAGTTTAGAATGTTATGTTCTCTGTGGTTAGATTTACAATATGGCATAAGATGTAGGCCTTTTAAGCTTCCTTGTGTGGAGTTTTTCATTAAACATTTATCTTCATCAAACAGTTTAGCAGATCACTAGCTTTGAAAAACATGTGGGATCTCCTGGATCCTCACTTGGGGAAGGTACTGGTATGAGTCTCAGTAGAAAGACACTGGCTTGGTATGAGCTTAAATTCTGGGCTTGTTTAAGGGAAAATTTAGTGTGAATAAAAAGCAGGGAAAAAAGAAACACCCTGGTTGAGAAGTTTCTAATATCAAGTAAAACTATACTCCCTCATTTCGACAATAAGAGTGTCCCTTCTGCCATTTTTTTCTGAAAAAGAAAAGTAAAAAGAGTCCCCTTTCTTTAATATCCTAAAGTTTACTATCACAATTTCATTATCCTGCCACCCTACTAAACTAAAATTCAATAACTTTAGAAGTAAACATAGAACAAATATATATCCTTGTAATTTCTAAAATTTGCAAATGAGACTCTTTTTATGCAATGGAGTTGGTGATAACATCTTTTAATATATCAAAAACTTCAAACAGTGTTCCTATAAATTTCAATGTAGTTGTACTGGACTAGCAAATGCATTTATACATGAATAGTTACTGGAGTTTTGGCTCTTAAATCTTACAAAATTAATATTTAATGGAGCAGGGACTTTGACTCATTTGATTTGAGGTTGCGGCTACCAGCTGTGGTCAGCAAATTACACAAGGCGATTAATCGAAATGGGGGTGTAACTTATATACATTGTACAGCTGGACTTGGACGAGCTCCTGCAACTGCGGTATGCGTTTTGGGTCCAAAATTTTCCAACTCAGAGCCTAATAACTGTAACATATAAGAAGAATTTAGTTGGAGAGAGAAGAAAAGATTCCTCCAACACAAAAAAAAAAAAAGGAAATAGAAAAAGGAAAGAAACAAAAATGCTATCACAGTAGATCTATCAATGTAGATGTATAATATAAGATCTTTCATGGTCTTTTGCCTGCTCTGTTTGATCAATACTGTATTAATTAGGAACTCAGTTGTACAGTCATTAATGTACTCGTTTCTTGGATCTCCATTGTCATATTTTCTGCATGTTACTTTGATATTGTGAACTTCTGTAATGGACCAAATTAAACTTCTTTTTTATTTTTCTGTGGTTTTGGAGAAGGAAGGATTTTTTCTAATAAATGCCACAAAGGCTTAGTCTGAAGTACACTGAACAATGTCATACTAAGGCCTTCATATTTTCTAAAATCTCCTAGGTAATAGTCCCTCCATCCTAAATGAGTGTCAACTCTCATTATTAATTTACCAAAAGCTCGTTATATGCGAGTAAGTTATGATCGGCTATGATAGTTTTAAAGCCAATCTTTTCTTCAAATCTTTGACATTTAAAGGAGGAGTTTGATTTTGGGGCTAAGGGAGTATAATGTACTATATATGTTTATGCATCTATTTTTCTTGATGATTAAATAGAAACATGTAGTCGTCCCCTTTCAACCACCAAAGTTAATGATGCATAGAGGAATTTTTGCTATATTTGGTTTATATGGTCCGGTTTTTGTTCTTTTACTCATAGCTTTTGTTGTTTGATGTAAAGTTAAAATTTTGGAATTTACAGTAAGGATGCAGAGGAATCTAACTAATGAAGTATTTAGCAAATGTAGTGAAAACCTAGTCGAAATATGTACTGCATAGACAAGTGAACAATAGAATAAAGTGTCTAATAACTAAAATATTGTCGGATTATAAGAGAGAAGAAATTATTTCTTTATGGCTTGTGTGTTTATTATTATCTGCTATTGAGTGACCTGTCATATATCATACTAAATGTTTGTTATGAAATGTAGTTGGCATACATGTTCTGGGTTCAAGGCTATAAACTTAGTGTAGCCCTCAATTTACTACTGGTAATTCTGTTTCTTATATCTTTATGATTTATCTTAAATTGAGTATTTATCTTTCTTCTTGTGCAACAAGAAAAAATTTCCTAATTATAAACCAAGGCTAGATGGAATGTGACAGAGAAATTTGTACTTCTTGAATTCTCTTTGGACATATGAATTTCTGCTTAATTAAATATAGAAAGAACTTGTGGGTCTGGGTTCTCAGCATAATCCCATAATGGTGAACAAAGACTTTGTACCAAAATAACTGGATTATGGGGAATTGGGGATTATGCAGGTTTCAATTCAGTTACACTTTTTACCTAGGAAGTCAAATTATTTACAATATTTCTTTAATCATATTTGATTTTCAGTATTTTGGGGGCAGTTATATAATAGCTCAATATCATTTACTTCTGGCAGAGCAAGCGTTCATGCTTCCCAAAACTTGATGCTATTAAGAGTGCAACCGCTGACATGGTTAGTATCCTTTTCTTTATCCTTTTATAAAGAACCTACTTGATACATAATTATGTGCATATAAACATATAGGAATATGTCTATTGAAGTGCTTAATCAAGACTTTTCAGAATTTGGAACTTTTATATGTAAAATCTCGAATTCCAATTCTGTTTGCCAATATTAGGTGGATTATGACACAGAAACTTAGCTGTGAGCGGAGACTGTAGTGGACCTTCCAGGTTTAAATACTGCTCGAATGCGTGATTGGTCAGGGACTTAAATGGTGCATAAAATCCCTATGTCCTCTTCCCCAAGGAATAATCTATTCTATCAGACTTCCAAAGCATATAAATAGTTCTGCATGGCTAATGTCTGAAACATATACTTCGACGATACTTTCATCCATGCTTTGACAAGCACTTTGTTTTATTGCATTTAAATACTTAACTGTTCCTCGAGAGATACATTGTTAACCTGTTGAGGAAGTTTTACAATTTAAATCTATGTAGTTATGTTAGAAGATATGATAAGGTTTCCATAATTATAGTTAGTCATATCCCATAATTAGTGTGTATACATGGTTGTAATTAGAGATTACCATAAATATACTTGTGTATATAAACCAATGTAATTGAGATGAAATTGATAAGGAATTATAAACCCAAACTCTGAGCATTCCTTTCTACATGGTATCAGAGCCCTATCCTTATTTTTTATGAGAGAAAAACCACATTTGTTCTTTGTTTTTTCGTTGCTATTCATAATTCCTATCAGAAAACTAGTTGAACAATTCTATACGGAGGAAATGAGATCATAATTGGGTTACCCATTGCCGGGCGATCAACACAGATTATTCAGTTTTTAGACCCACTACTGAATGCACGTTCACGCGCCACCCCACTCGCTGCCTTCCGACGCTACGCGCCACCATCAGCTGGCGCATACGACACTTTCCGGCGACTTTTTCTGATACAGTCTTTTCCAAGGTGCCTTTCTCGTTCCTTGCTATCTACAGTGGTCTTAAGGTGTTTGGTTCAGGTTTACGCAAGTTTTTTGTTTACCAGTTAGTTGTTTTCGTGATAATCAATTTCTGCTGCGATTTAGAGTCTCTTCTGCATAACTTGTGTTTCTAAGTGGAGTACAATTAGTTGATATCATTTGAAAAGTTTATTCTCCTTGGTATAGATTGTATCTACTTGTTAATAGTTTTTTATAGCGGAACAAAGTGGTGCTGGCAGTGGAGTTCATAACAGTAATATGGGACAACAGGTGGTTAGAAGCCATGCTCTAAGGGGGTGTTTGATAAAAACTGAATGAATCTGAATTTGAATGAGCTGAATCTGAATGAAAAAAAATGTTTGATATTTGGCATGTCTGAAACATCTGAATAATAGATTTTTATTATTTTACCCCTCTAAAAAAATTCAAAATTGTTATAAATTTATTTAATATTACTTAATATAATAATTAATATTGTAAAAAAAAAAACTTCATTCAGCAAAAAAAATGACACTAAACCATTCGGCCCAAATCGTCTGAATGACTGACCGATTCAGCTATTCAGACGATTTTTTTCCAAAAATAAATGCACTTAATGGTTGACCGATTTAACTATTCAGTCAATAGTCCGTAAGTCCCTTTAAATTGGATGGAACCAATTATTTGGCATGGTCTCAAGCATGTCGTATGTCAATTGAGGCCAATCATATGCAACACTTTATCAATGGAACAACTAATATGCCTGAACAATCGGGTATGGCCCAAAAAGAATGAAAATTTGATAACTCTATGTAAGGGTGTAAACGAATCGAACAGAAGCGAACAGATAGTTGCTCGAATTCGACTCAAAATATTAATTTCATACTTGAATTCGACTCTAATTCGAATTGTATTTGAAAAATCCTACTCAGATTCGACTCGACTCGAATATTTATTACTTGAATTCGATCTGACTCAGATCGAATTATGTTCAAACTACTCGCGAGCTTCAAATTCAAACTCGAATTCTAGTCTCTGCATATTACTAGTTTTATAATAAATCTAATTATAAATTAAATTTGTTATTTTACTTAGAAATGGAAAAATATATTTTCTATTACATTTTACAAATATAAAATCACAATTAAAAATAAAACAAAATAATAATAATTAATTTGATTTAATTTTGTATATATTATAAGAGAATGTATCGAGTATCGAATCTGTATCAATCGAGTATGTATCGAATCACAATCGAGAATTCGAGTAGTTTGAATTTTAAACGAGTTGAGTATAACATTGCTTAGATTCTACTCATTTTTATTCGAACTATTTTTTATGATCAGATTTGGATCATATTATTAATGAATCTGAGTCTCGCTCGTATTTTTTCGAGTTGAGCCGGAACTGTTTGGCTCGTTTACTGTCTGAACTCCATGGTGAAAATATGGATTTTTAATTCAATGGAACCGAGTATGTGGAGTAGTTACATGTTTTTAAAAACTGCCTATGAGTTTTGGGAGGCTCTCTCTCAAACTTTCTCTGTTTCTGGTGATATATCTAAAGCATATGAAATTCGTAAAAGAATCTGTGAGCTGGGTCAAGGGGAGAAGATTGTGGCACAGTATTTTACGGAGATTAATTCTCTTTGGCAGGAGCTTGATCATTATCGGGTTTTTTCAGGTAAATGTATGGTAGATACATCAGTTTATCAAAAGTTTAGTGAAGATCAAGTTGAGGATTTCTCGGTTGGTTTGAACCAAGAGTATGATCAAGTTTGAGCACAGTTGATTGGTCAGACACCTTTTCCATCATTGTGAGAGGCTCATGCTAGAGTCCAGCAAGAGGAAAGTAGATGTCGGGATGATGGTTCTAAATTTAAATCCTGTTTACCGATCAACTCCTAATCCTGGCTTCTCCATTCAGTCTCATGTTGAGGAGTTCTGTGAATGTGACTACTGTGGGGGAAATAATCATACCAGGGATCACTTCTTTGAGCTTCTTGGGCGTCCTAAAGTGCGTGGAGGTCGGTTTGGTCGTGGACGTGGATCTCAGGCCTATATGTCTACTACACCACTTCCTGTTGATGCGTCTAGTACTTCAGAAACTACTACTGCACTCACTCTTGAGGAAATCTCAGCTTTTCAAAAATTCTGTTCCAAATCTACTCTTCTCATTATGCCCAGTCAGGTATACATTCTTGTGCTTTTCATGTTTCATAAATTTGCCCTAGTTAGATCATAGACACAGGTTCTTCCGAGCATATGATCAGGTCCTCCAACCTCTTTACTTCATACACGTCTTGCTCTGGAAAAGACAAGGTTCGAGTAGCTGATGGTTCCCTTTCTTCTGTTTGTGGTTCAGTAGTTTGTACTCCTTCATTAACACTATCATCAGTTCTTCATATTCCTACATTTATTGCAAATTTATTATCTCTCCAACGTCTTTCTGAATCCTTACACTGTTCGGTAACTTTCTTCCCAACTCATTGTGTTTTTCAGGACTTGGTGACGGGGTAGAAGATTGGCAGTGGTAGTGCAGTTGATAACCTATATTATTTTGACGTTCCCTCGTCTAACATGTTCTCTACTCAGGCGCTTCAATTTACTTATGATTTCAGCTGCCTGACTTCTCTCCATCAATGGCATCGACGTTTGGGACATCCCTCTTTTTCAGTATTAGAGTCTTTATTTTCATATTTAGTTAAAGAATGTAAAAAAACTCAGTTTTTGTGTGAAATGGGTAAACACAAACGTTATCTTTTGCTATTATACATACTGATGTATTGGGACTTTTTTGGGTTGTTTCCCGTTCCGGATATAGATGGTTTGTTAGTTTTATTGATTGTCATTCTCGTGTCACTTAGATTTATGTTCTTCGTTCCAAAAATGAGGTTTTTGATAAATTTCAGTAATTTCATAAAATGATTCAAACCCAATTTGAAGCTAAAGTTAAAGTTCTTCATAGTGATAATGGTCGTGAATATAGTAATAATATTGCTTTCGCATCTTAGGTCTCTCAGCATGACATCATTCTTTAAACCCTCTTTGTCAAAAACTCCAGAACAAAATGGAGTGGCGGAAAGGAAAAAACGACATTTACTAGAGGTCACTCGCACTCTTATGTTCACTATGAACACGCCTAAATTTCTATGTGGAGATGTTGTTCTAACTGCTGCATTTCTTATAAACCAGCTTCCTTCTAGAATTCTTGGGAACAAAATCCCATCTCTTTTATCCAACACATGACAAGTCCTTCTCCTTCGCCTAGAGTTTTTGGCTGTGTGTGCTATGTTTATGATAAATATCCCACTCGTGGAAAATTAGATCCCAAGGCTCTTCGGTGTGTTTTCATTGGGTATTCTCCAACCCAGAAATGTTATAAATGTTATCATCCTCCTTCCCACAAAGTATTTGTCACTCGGGATGTCACTTTTTGGGAATTGGAATCTTTAAATTCTTCTCCACCTCCTCAGGAGGAGGATGTTATTGATGAGGAGAAGCTTCCTCCTGATACTGTTATTACAAGTAGTACTATACCATCTTATCTTATAAGTTTTTCTCCTGTTCCTGTTGTTGTCTCTGATAAATCTGCACGGGGGAGTTACAGGAGTCATATGCTAGACAGGATGAGGACCTATATTCGAAGAGGCAAGAATAAGGTCACCATCTTTGCACCACTACACCAACCCTGTTCAGAACCTAGTCTAGATAATGCTAATGGTGAGAATCCTCATTCTACTTGTTCTTTTGATGATACTGACCTTCCTATTGCTCTTAGGAAAGGGGTTAGATCTTGTACTCAACATCATATCTCTAATTTCTTAGCCCATAATAAATTATTTGCATCTTACCATTCTTTTGTTTCATCCTTGTCTGCAATATCTGTTCCTCAAGGGTGGAAAGAAGCAGTTAGTGATGAGAGCTGGAAACAGGCTATGATGGAGGAGATGAATGCTCTGGAAAAGAGTGATACATAGGAACTAATTACTCTTCCTTATGGAAAAAAATCAGTTAGTTGCAAATGAGTATATACAGTCAAAAAGAAGCCAGATGGGATAGTTGAGAGACTCAAACTCAGACTAGTTGCAAAAGGGTATACTCAAACCCATGAGATTATTACCAGGAGGGGTAAAGATGAACTATATTCGTACCATAATCTCATGTGCAGCAAACTTCGGCTGGGATCTTCAGCAATTAGATGTAAAAAATGCGTTCCTTCATGGTGACTTGGAAGAGGAAATATACATGAAAATACCCCCTGGTTTTGCTTCATCTGCCACCAAGGGTAAGGTTTGTAAACTGCAAAAAGCTTTATATGGTTTGAAGCAATCTCCCAAAGCCTGGTTTGGTAGATTCCACAAAACATTGATAGGATTTGGGAGCAGAGTCGAGCAGATCATACTGTATTTGTCAAACAGATAAAAGGTAAGACTAGCATTCTTATTGTTTATGTTGATGACATTGTGGTGACAGGGGATAATAGAGAAGATATAGTTAATCTCAAAGCAAGACTGACCAAAGAGTTTGAGATCAAAGATCGTGGTCGTTTGAAATATTTCCTTGGTATTGAAGTTGCAAGATCTTCCAGTGGGATTTTTCTATCCCAAAGGAAATATGTTAGAAGATATGACAGAGAAGATATGACAGAGATATATCATAATTGTAGCTTCCTTAATCAGTGTGTACACATTACCTTAATTTAGGAATTACCATAACTGTAATTAGGATGTTTGTATAAATATATCAATCTATGTAATAGAAAGAATTAAGATCAATGAAATCAGTTTCTCAATTCCTACATGGTATCAAAGCCTTATTCTTAAAACCCACCGGTCTTCACTTTTTTCCTCCCTCTGCTCGCTGCCATTCTTAAATTTCCTTAGAAAATCAGTCAAATCAATTCAGTTGGAGAAATTAAGAACATAATTGGTTTACCCATTGTCAGTCGATCAACACAGAAGTGTCAGACTCACCACCTGCCGCCGCACGCGCCTCCCTACTCGCCGGTCGCCGACGCCCTGCGCCATTCTCCGCCGGCGCGTGAGACAGTTTTCAACGAGTTTTTTTCGGCGGGGTTTGTTCCAGTGCAGTCGACTCTCTCTCCTCTTTCGATATACAATGGTCTTGCCAAGTGAAATTCATGTTTATTCCGTAGTATTCGTGTTGGCCTTGTGTTGGTTGCTGTTTGATTACTGATGTTTGATGTCTGCCTTATGTTGGTTATCTTGGTCTTTCATTATTGCTGTTTGAATTGGGATAACATAACATTAGGTTCTAACAATACAAATTGATTGCACTACGTTGATTTTGGAATTACTCTGCTATATTTTGAGCCTTTATCCTTGTGGATATTTCCTTGGGTATTTTTTGTTGCTCCTATTACATCAATATGGCAGACTCTAGTTCCATGTTTAGTACTGGTACTATTGAAACAACTATAGGATAGTTGAATAGAAATCATCATCTCAACTATGCCTCAAGTCTTGGTCCGTTTAAGATGGATGGTACCAATTATCTAGCTTGGTCTCAAGCATGCCGTATGTCAATCGAAGCTAACCGGATGCAACATTTCATCAATGGTACAACAACCATGCCTACACAAGCAGGTGTGGCCCAGGAAGAATGGAAATCTGATAACTCCATGGTGAAAACTTGGATTTTTCACTCATGGAACCCAGTATGTGGAGTAGTTACATGTTCTTAGACACTGCATATGAACTTGCGAGGCTATTTCTCATACCTTCTCTGTTTCTGGTGATATGTCTAAGGCTTATGATATTCATAAACGAATCTGTGAGTTGGGTCAAGGGGAGAAGTCTGTGTCACAGTATTTTGTAGAAATTAATGCACTTTGGCAGGAGCTTGATCATTATCGGGTTTTTTCAGCTAAATGTAAAGATGTTGCTGCTTATCAAAAGTTTGTGAGTGAAGATAGAGTTGTGGATTTTTTGGTCGGTTTGAATATAGAATTTGATCAAGTTCGAGCACAATTGATTGGTCAAACACCTTTTCCATTGCTGAGAGAGGCTCATGCTAGAGTCCAACAAGAGGGAAGCTGGCGCCGTGTGTTGGTTCTAAATCTTGTTGACCGTTCAGCCATGATTGCTTCGTTTCCTAAGTTTGGCTCCACTATTCAGTCTTTTGTTGAGAGGGAATCCCGTGAATGTGATTACTGTGGAGGTAATAACCATACCAGGGATGTGGTCGTGGACGTGGATCTCTGGCCTATGTAACTACTACAACACCTCCTGTTGAGACATCCAGTGCTTCAGACACTACTTCTGCACTCACTCCTGAGTAAATCTCAACTTTTCGGAAGCTCTATTCAAAATCTACTTCTTCACATTATGCCCAGTCAGGTGTACAATCTTTTGCTCTTCATGTTTCATCAACTTGCTCTAGTTGGATCATTGACACAGGTGCCTCCTAGCATATGACCAGGTCCTCCACCCTTCTTTACTTCATACACACCTTGTTCTGGAAATGACAAGGTTCGTGTAGCTGATGGTTCCCTCTCTTCTATCTCTGGGAGAGGCTCTGTAGTTTGTATTCCTTCATTGACACTCTCATTTGTTCTCCATATTCTCTCTTTTACTGCAAATTTGTTATCTGTTCAACGTCTTTCTGAATCCTTACACTGTTCAGTAACCTTTTTCCCATCTCATTGTGTTTTTCAGGACTTGGTGACGTAGCAAAAGGTTGGCAGTGGTAGTGCAGTTGGTGGTCTCTATTATTTAAATGTTCCCTTGTCTAATATGTTCCTACTCAGGCTCTTCACTCTACTTCCAACTCCAGTCAGACCTCTATCCATCAATGGCATCGACGTTTGGGACATTCTTCTTTTTCAGTATTAGAGTCTTTATTTCCATCTTTAGTTAAACAATGTAATAAAACTCAGTTTTTGTGTGAACCATGTGAATTGGGAAAACACAAACGTTCTACTTATTTTGCTATTAACAGTCGACATTTTGACTCTTTTGCTATTATACATACTGATGTGTGGGGACCCTCTTTGGTTATTTCATGTTCTGGTTATAGATGGTTTGTTAGTTTTATTGATTGACATTCTCGTGTCACATGGATTTATTTTCTTCGTTCCAAAGATGAGGTGTTTGGTTGTTTTCAGGAATTTCATAAAATTATTCAAACCCAATTTGAAGCTAAAGTCAAAATTCTCCATAGTGATAATGGTCGTGAATACAGTAACAACAATGCTTTTGCATCTTATCTTTCTCAGCATGGCATCATTTTTTAAACCTCTTGTGTCAAAACTCCAGAACAAAATGGAGTGGCAGAAAGGAAAAATCGATACTTTCTCGAGGTAGCCCGCACTCTGATCACCATGAACACTCCTAAATTTCTATGGGGAGATGCAGTTCTGACTGCAACATTTCTTATAAATCGCCTTCCTTCTCGCATTCTTGGGAACAAAAGTCCCATCTCTTTTCTCCAACACACGACCAATCCTTCTCCCTCGCCTCGAGTTTTTGGTTATGTGTGCTATGTTCATGACAAATCTCCCACTTGGGAAAAATTAGAACCCAAGGCTCTTAGGAGTTTTTTCATTGGTTATTCTCCAACCCAAAAAGGTTATAAATGTTATCATCCTCCTTCTCATAAAGTATTTGTCACTCGGGATGTAACTTTTTAGGAATTGGAACCTTTTTATTCTTCTTCACCTTCTCCTCAGGGGGAGAATGTTATTGATGAGGAGAAGCTTCCTCCTGATGCTAGTATTACAAATTTTACTATATCATCTTCTCTCGTTCCTGTTGTTATTCCTGATAATTCTACATAGGGGGAGTTACAGTTAGAAGAGACATGTGCTAGACAGAATGAGCCTGAGCCTGAGTTGAGGAACTATGTTCGAAGGGGCAAGAATAAGGTCACCATTGCTGCACCACTACACCAACTGTGCTCCGAACCTAGTCTTGATAATGCTAATGGTGAGAATCTTTCTCCTATTGGTTCTTCCGATGATTTTGACATTCCTATTGCTATTAGAAAAGGGGTGAGATCTTGTACTTAACATCCTATCTCTAATTTCGTAGCCTATAATAAATTATCTACATCCTACCATTCCTTTGTTTCTTCCTTGTCTTCAATATCTGTTCCTTAGGGGTAGAGAGAAGCAATTAGTGATGAGAATTGGAAACAGGCTATATGATTGAGGAGATGAATGCCCTGAAAAAGAATGATACATGGGAACTAGTTACTCTTCCTTAAGGGAAAAATTCAGTTGGTTGTAAATGGATATATACAGTCAAGCAGAAGCCAGATGAGACAGTTGCAAAAGGGTATACTCAAACCCATATAATTGATTACCAGGAGACATTTGCTCCTGTGGTGAAGATGAACTCTGTTCATACCATAATCTCGTGTGTAGCAAACTTCGGCTGGGATATTCAACAGTTGGATGTGAAAAATGCATTTCTTCATGGTGACTTGGAGGAGGAAGTATATATGGAAATACCCTCTGGTTTTACTTCATCTACCACCAAGGGTAAGATTTGTAAACTGAGAAAGGCTTTATATGGTTTGAAGCAATCTCCCAGAGCCTGGTTTGATAGATTCCATAAAGCAATGATAAGATTTGGGTACGAGCAGAGTCGAGCAGAGCAGATCATACTCTATTTGTCGAACAGATAAACGGTAAGACTACCATTCTTATTGTTTATGTTGATGACATTGTGGTGACAGGGGATAATAGAGAAGAGATAGTTGATCTCAAAGCAAGTTTGGCTAAAGAGTTTGAGATCAAAGATTTCGGTCCTTTGAAATATTTCCTTGGTATTGAAGTTGCAGTGGGATTTTTCTATCTCAAAGGAAGTATGTCCTTGATCTTTTAACAGAAAATAGCATGTTGGGATGTAAGCTTGCTTATTCCCCTATTGAAGTTAATCATCATCTAGTATGTGGCACAGGACCTACGGTTGATAGAGAAAGATATCAACGTTTGGTGGGACGATTGATATATCTTTCTCATACTAGACCTGATATATCTTATGTTGTGGGAATTGTGAGTCAGTATATGCATGATTCTCGACATTGTAACATGGAAACTGTTTACAGAATCCTGAGGTATCTCAAGTCTGCTGAAAAGGGTTATTGTTTACACCACATGGTCATATGAGAGTCGAAGCTTTTTTCGACTCAGATTGGGCTGGCTCTATAGAGGATTGTCGTTCTACATTATGTTACTGTTCATTTGTTGGAGGTAATCTTGTTACTTGGCGTAGTAAGAAACAGTCCGTGGTAGCAAGATCTAGTGCTGAGGCGGAATATCGAGCTATCGCCTTGGGTATATGTGAACTAATGTGGCTTGAACCTTACTTAGAAGATTTGGGTTATTCAACCCAAATGCTATCTGATTATTTTGTGATAATAAGACAGCCATTTGTATTGCAAACGACCCAGTGCAACACGATAGAACGAAGCACATTGAGATTGACAGACACTTCATCAAAGAAAAATTAACTAGTGGTCTTATTTGTTTACTTTTTGTCAAAACAGAAAGTCAGCTTGTTGATGTTTTAACTAAGGGTTTTAGTAGTAAGATGTTTCATCCACTATGTTTCAAGTTGGGTATGCGAGACATCTATACACCAATTTGAGGGGGAGTGTTAGAAGATATGACAGAGATATACCATAATTGTAGCTTCCTTAATTAGTGTGTACACATTACCTTAATTTAGGAATTACCATAACTGTAATTAGGATGTTTGTGTATATATATAAATCTATGTAATAGAAAGAATTAAGATCAATGAAATCAACTTCTCAATTTCTACAAAATATGTACTTGATCTTCTAACAGAAACTGGCATGTTGGGATGTAAACCTGCTTATTCTCCTATCGAAGTTAATCATCATCTAGTAGGTAACATATGACCCACGATTGATAGAGAAAGATATCAACGTTTGGTGGGACGATTGATATACCTTTCTCATACTAGACCTGATATATCTTATGCTGTGGGAATAGTGAGTCAGTATATGCATGATCCTCGATGTTGTCATATAAAAACTGTCTATAGAATTCTCAGATATCTCAAGTCTGCTCCCGAGAAAGGCTTATTGTTCGCACCACATGGTCACATGAGAGTTGAAGCATTTTATGACTCAGATTGGGCTGGCTCTATAGAGCATCGTCATTCTACTTCTGGTTACTGTTCATTTGTTGGAGGCAATCTCGTTACTTGGTGCAGTAAGAAACAATCCGTGATGACAAGATCTAGTGCTGAAGTCGAATATCGAACTATAGCCTTGGCTATATATGAACTATTGTGCCTTCGAACCTTACTAGAAGATTTGGGTATTACAACTAAAAGGCCTATGCATTTATTTTGTGATAATAAGACATCCATTATTATTGCAAACGACCTAGTACAACACGATAGAACGATGCACATTGAGATTGACAGACACTTCATTAAAGAAAAGTTAACTGGTGGTCTTATTTGCTTTCCTTTTGTCAAAACAGAGAACCACCTTGTTGATATTTTGACTAAGGGTATTAGAAGTAAGATCTTTCATCCATTGTGTTTCAAGTTGGGTATGCAAGATATCTATACACCAACTTGAGGGGGGAGTGTTAGAAGATATGATATGGTTTCCACAATTATAGCTACTCATATCCCATAATTAGTTTGTATACGTAGCTGCAATTAGAGATTACCATAAATATACTTGCGTATATAAACCAATATAATTGAGATGAAATTGATGAAGGAATTATAAACCCAAACTCTGAGTATTCCTTTCTACAAATTATAATTTTATCTGACCTCTGTCATAAGGGACCTTTTTCTCCCTTGAAATTCCATTCTTGAGAAAGCTGGTTCCAATTGCTCCAAATGGAAAAGATATATATTACTCAGATTACGTGACATTCAATATGACCACCATTTAGTTTAGTGCACTACTTTTTTCCCATGTCTAGATATAATATTATACAAAGCCTCAGACATGGGTTGTTTCTTGAGCTAAGGTGTTCCAACTCTTAGGTGGTGTTTGATAAAACTGAGTGTTAAAACTTGAACAGTTTAGACGTCTGAATAATATAGAGCATCTGAATAGAATTGTGTCTGAATGAAAAAATGTTGTTTGATAATTAATTTTTCCAAAATGTCTGAATAACAATATTTTACCATTTTAACCCTCTGAACTGTTTAAACAAAACTTTGTTTGATAATCAGAAGGTCTGAATAGTATTTTAAATACATATTTATAATATTTTGACCACAATATGATAAAATAAAAATGAAAACGTACAAATTAAATTAACTTCAAACATAGACATAGTATCATGTTCCAAATACATGCTTGTAAAAAAGTCTTCACTAAATTAACTTCTCCATGATTGTGGCTTGATTGTGGCTTGAGGTTTGCACCTTCCCTACCATTTCCACAACCTCACGAATACATGCTTCTAAAAAAGTCTTCACTAATGTTTCATTCCTCCAACTCACTTTAGTCCTTTTTTGTTTTTGAGTTTCACTGGCTTGTTCCATACCTAAAGTATATAGATTATAAAAGAGGTAAACAATAAAGAACAAACATTTAAATAGTTTGAATAATAAAGAACAAATTAGACTTTATAGACTACAATAAATATTTGAAGAAAATACAATAATAAATAGAATAGTGCATTGTTAAGAGTCTATTTTGAAATTTTCATGTAAGTGAAGTCAATATTGTGCATTCATCAATATTCATGCAAGTGAATATTAATCATCTCAGGAGCACTTGAATATATTCTTATGTTATTCCATTGACTAGTTGCATAATTGAAGTTAGTGATGCTTTGGTTGCCAAGGGATTTCCTACCAAGGGTAGCTCTCTTTGTGCTGTTTTAAATCAGCAGATTCTCATGAGTCATAAAATATAACATACAACAGATGAGAGAGAAAACTGTATTCTGTCTCCGTCTATTCCTCTAGAGTACATCCCTCAAAAGGTTACAAATAGTGCCAATACACATTACATGATCCTACTTCCACTTCTTCCAAATGAAAATGATTGAAGTCTAAAATCACTCTGAAATATATTATCTCTGTATCCTATGCAATTTTAGCATTTATAAATAACAAAGAAATTAGTTGCAAGAGTTGCTATTATTTTCTTAAGAAAATGATGTATATGTAGATAAATATCATCAATATTTTATTAATTACATAAGTTTTGCAATATATATCAACTCACTTTTCAAAGAATTCAATGATATCTAGTGACATAATGAACACAACCCTTACTAATCATATTCTTGATCAGTATCTCAAGTCAAATTTGAGCAACCAAAGATGTTAGAAATAAAATATAAGGAAACAAGATTTTTGGAAAAGTTCTTCATTTGAACATTTTAGCGATTAGCTTGTGGGCATGGTTTAGAACTTCAAATTTCATGGAAGTTCAAATATGAGCTAACCAGATTTCCAATTCACATTACCCAGCCAAGACAGCAGGTAACCCAAAACAAATATCAATTATGGCCCTTTTCTAATTATAATAACAATAAACATAAATTTACTCAATTCTTCAAGTAATTGCTAACTTACCTGTTTAATTGCTTTCTAATGTAAATTTCTTGGTGCACATCCCTGCTGTCCTCTTTTAATGCCGATTGATTCTATCTTCAATCTAATAAGCTTTACCTCTTTGCCAAATTTGTTGATTAAAAAGAGCCCAAGAAGATTTGGTCTTATATTTGGAGTATATATAGTTCGGCAGTTAGAGAGGAAAGAAAAATGGAATAGAACGGGTGAGTATTGGAATAAGGAGAGTTGATAATAACCATACTTTGTTATAATTTCATATCAGACAAACTGCTTGGTGGCCTCTTAACTCATTAAGCTTGTGACAACTCATACTTTCTTAACAATTTTGAGCTCATACTCTGTTATAAAGCATTAATGTTTGTTATAATAGTGTATCCATCATCAACATCACTCGCAGTTCATAATGTATTCAAAAAATACACATTAATCACAGAGCCAAGGTAAGAAAATCAAGAAGTAGAACCAATAACAAAAATAAAGCAACACAAAAAGCTTTTTTTAATGGGGAAGAGCAAAATATACCACATTAAAAATAAAATCTCAAGCAGCCACAACAAAAAGATCAACGAAATCACAAAACGTAGAAACAAAGAAATCGCACCAGTAGCGTCAAAGAAATCACAAAACAGGAAATTTTAGATTCAAAGAAATCGCACATGTAGTTTCAGCAAGAACAAAGATCTAGGATTTGAGCGAAGGAGAAGAGCAGCAGACAGGAGCGGTGGATCAAAGTGAATGAAACGGGAGAGATAATAGGGTTCAGATTGTATTGTGGACAAAAGTGGGATTTTGTAATATAGCTGAGGTTATTTTTGTCCCAAAAAAACGTAAACTCGGTAAGAGGAGACTTTGAATGGTATAGAATTGTTTTTGAATCTTACCGATTAAGAGGCAATAAATTTTTTACCAAACAAGTTTTGCCTCTGATTCAATCTGACTGAATCAGAGGCAAACCTATTAAGAGGTATTAAGACCTTATCAAACACTACCTTAGTTCCTTTTATGTTGGAAAAAATTGGTGTCATCTATTCTGTTATTTACCTTTTCGCATCTGGTATGTTCAAACTAATTCTAGAAATATGTGAAGGCATTTTTGTTTTGCACTTCTTATATGTCCAGATTACTTCTTACCCCCTCTTCACTCCTTGTTTAAAATTTTGGCCTAGGATATACAATGGAATGTAGCCTCCACCAAGCTCTTCCAGACCCTGTTTAAGACTGCGTTGAATCTGGGACTGTTTTATGGCTGCGCAAGATATTTCTAGCTAGGGTTACTGGATCAAATTCCAAGTTTTTTCACTCCTTATTGTTTCATTAATAGTGTTCTCAAATTCCTAACTTACAATTCTCTATCCCAATTCAGTTGATCCTCATTCCATTTCAATATTTCTTCCTATATACCAGTGCAGTAATTGTTCTGTTGGACTCTAATACATATGTCTAAAAAATAAAAAACAGTTTGAAGCTTTGTGGTCCTTATCCATTTTTTGGTTGATCTACTTTAAGGGCATAGTATGAACAAACATTACAGTTTTTGTCGATAATTATCTTCCTTGTGTGCCAAGTGAAGATGGTTACTAAATTGGGACGGAGGGGTTTCTGTAAGGGAGCATAGTATTATTATGTAATTTAAATTGAAAAAACTCAAAAGAAAGTACAAACTAGGGAAATGAGAATGTTCTTTGTATCATTGTTTTATGTTAATGTCGCTGATATGGAAATCAATGTTATTCTATTATTTGAAATATTAAAATTTTGACATGAATTGTAGTTATTTTGAGTAAACATCAAAATGTCGACTGCGTGCAGAACGAATACGATGATGCGGACTGCCACCTATGGTGGAATGCACAAAGCATCAAGTTCCTGTACCACAATTTAGAATGATAGTACCTAGCTCCCTTCTTTAGGTGTCTTGTTCGCCTGTCTGTTTGTAGTTGCCGCACTGTTTTTACTTTTTTGCTTTGTTTTTTTTCCTCACGATATTTAAAGATGCTATTTGGCCTCAGATTTAGTTGGGGCTAGATTTATTTGAGTTGAGTTTAAGTTGCATTGGTCAAGAATGTTAAGCTATTTGATAGTAATAAAATAAAAGAATTAGAAGTAAATACCAGAGAATGGTGGAGAATTGATTTTCGGAGTCTTAATGCACAACTTGTCACCTACCATCTTCTTAATTTTTTTTTGTTGGGGAAAAAATATGCAGAATTGAATTAGATTGAGTGAGACAAGTTGAGTTACGGGGCCGTCTTCTGTTTGCTTTCCTGCATTTCCTTTCTGTCAAGCCATAGCTGGAGACTTTGTTTCAATTTATGATGTTATTTATATTACTGAAGTTGACAAGGACCTGTTTCTATCTAACTTAATTTTTCTTTGTTATGCTTTCCTCATCTTTTGAATTTTGATAAGTCATGTCAATTGATTCGCTTGTTTTGATTTAGTTATCTTTGTTTTTGAAGCTTACAGGCCTGAACAAGAAACCTATCACTTTTACATGGAATGGTGACAACTGTTCCACGGTGGAAATCTCTGGCCTGGATATTGGATGGGGTCAGGTATAATAAAGGTTTCAAGTTTAAAGAATTATATTTGAGGTTCTATAATAGCATCCACTCTATCTTGGAGTACCAATTATATATTTCAGATGTGGGCTCGGTTTGACTTTTGGGCCATCTTGACAGAGGATTATGTATCATTTCCAAAGAACAGAAAACAGTACTGGTTCATTCAACTTCAGCCATGAGCACATCAAAATTGTTCACGTGAAGTGTGAAATATAAAAAGTATTCGCAGAAGTTAGATCAGCTGATATATGTGATCTAGTCAATTTCATCCAAATTCATTTGGTGGGATTAGGCTAAGCTTATTCTAATAGGAGGTGGTTTGGGTTGCCCTTGAAAAAGTATAGACTCTTAGAGACAGAATTATCCCTCCTTTGTACAAGAGATGGATGCTTAATGATCTTTTGAATGGGTCCTTTGTCCGACTAAATGCGAAGGCATATATGTTAGACCATTATCCAATGTTACTCCAGTAGTTGGCTTTGTTGGAGCTCCGCCTGCATACTAATTGTACCTTGTGCTAGGCAGTGCAAGCATTAATATACTCACTAGATGCATGACAATTTGTAACCTGTATGTGAAACACATACCCTCGTTAATAAGCGAGTACATAATAGAGACATTGCATGAAATGTTGCTGTTTCTAGAAACAATAGTATGTTCCAACTGCGCAAGTTCTATCTTTCAGTAAAATATGGAGGATTTTATTTGGGTCTATGGTGTGGTGATGCTCTGTGCTATGTATACATTATCTTTAGAGGGCACTGGGAGTCTATTTGTTGTGTGCTGGTCGCTTAGGATGACAAGTTTTGACAGGAGTTTATTCAACAACTTGAACAAGTTAGATGATACAATGTATTGTATGACCCACCCTTTTCTTTTTTTGTGCCCCTATGCCGAATCAAGTGCACAATTTAAGAGAGAAAAAAAGAAGTATTACTCATCAGAACAGAGTTTATTTCCGTCTATTGGACAGTATTTGCTGCTGTTAGATTTAGTGTTAGAAAGGGGAAAACATGGGCAGAACAGTGACTGTTCCAGTGAAAAATTATTGGTTGGTAAACGTCCAGGTTGTCCACCATGTTGTGCGTATAAACTCGAAAGTCTAGTATGAGTGGGCAAGATAGTTTAGTTATCTGCACAGGGATCAACATTACATATTCATATTCAGGATATACTACTACTTATATTGGCTCAGTATAGGCTTCACCAATACAATGACCACCAATACAATTCCTTGCCGCTTAACTTTGTTAGATATTCTTTGAGCATCATATTCATTGATGAGCTCATTTTATTTTCCTTTAGTTGCTTGAACTGCTAGAGTAACTACAAACTTAATCTGGCATCTTAACTCAGCGCTACAAGGTTTTGGGTGCAAATTTTCGGACTTGCAATTGGACCCCTGCATTGGCCCATTGTGAATTGTATTCCATTTGTACTTTTGAATTGCGATGAACCTTGATTAGTCATCCACGTGGGAGTTGTGGATAGCATGATTCACATGTATCATGAAGCATACTCGGGCTGAAAGTTTTGTAACTTAATCTTCTATAATAATTGATAACAGATGTGAATGTGGTGAAAGAACAACCACATGGCATTTTGTTGAGATTAAACTTCTAGTCATTTGTAGGACATACACATACATCATGGTTTGCACATATCATGAGCAATGTCCTTGCTCAACTATGACACTGACAACAGACACAATTATGATGCAGACCTTTTCTTAGATGATTTTTTTACGAACACCTTTATCAAAATTCTGTACATTAAAGCACCTTTATCACTTGGACAGCTGAGATTTTTTTTTCTTTTTAGGAATCTGTCTGAACTTTAAGATGGAATTAAAAAGTGAAATGTTAGCTTCGTCTTCGACTTTTACTGGTTTATAATATATTATATACGAGATTACATCACTAGCAATTTATTGTTAATTATCTAACAATTTATCTTGCGACTCTTTTCAGAAAATACCTTTAACGTATGACGAGGAAGAAGGGCTGTGGGTTCTCCACAGGGAATTGCCTGTAAGTACTTTCTTTGCATCTGCTTAAATAATGGAAAGTTGACCGAATAAAAAGTGTCTTGGTCATTTTTTACTGCAAACCAACTATGTTCCCTAGTGCAAGGGAAATTTCTTTAGAATTTTTTCAACAAGTAGACTTGGTAAATGTCAAAAGGAGTAAGTTGTACGTTCTCATGTTTTAGAGTCAGAATTATCAAGTATGTTTAATATCTTCATATTTTCAATGGAATAGGTTGTGCTTATATAAGCTTCCAAACTGCAAACCTAGACACATTGCGACATCAGCCAATCAAGTGTCACATTGTGTCAGATTGAAAGCAGAGACCATGTTTCAGAAGCTCAATACATGGTGATGCTTCAAGAAGAAAAATGGAATGAATATTTATGTATATAAATGTATAAACCCCATAATTTACATGAGTTCTTGCATCAATCCACACTAAATAACATTTTGTGCAGATTGCAGAAGCATGTGCTAGTTCAATTTGGGACTCGTTTGAAATAGTCTCAAATTTCTTGTTGTCATTTAAAAATATTATAGCTAATTCTATATATCGTTATGATATTAAGTTTTTAACTGAAATTTGTTAAGGGAAAATTTGTTATTACAAACAAATTTTTGTTAGCCGTTGTCATATTTTTTGATTGGAAAAAGACCCTTGGCTTTTCTCGATTTGTTTTTTTTCCACGTAAATCTTGTGTTCTTGTCTTTAATTTTTTCTTTGTTGATTTCTGTATCTGCCATAGTTTGTTGTAACATTATTTGAGTCTTATTGTTAACAGGAAGGACGCTACGAGTACAAGTACATTGTTGATGGTGAATGGTTGAACAATAAAGATGAACTCGTTACTATAATCAACAAGGATGGCCACATCAACAACTATGTTCAAGTATGATTTAATTCTCTCACTTATAAACTACTACCAATTTACTATGTAGATCCTTCAGGCTGTTTATGGAATGGCTCTTAACCTGATAATATCATCCTTCTTAAATCTCTCCTCCATCAGACAGCACCATTACACAGAAATTAGGTCTCTTGTTAGATTATTAAAAGCAAGCATTGGTATCAATGTTAATTTCTTTTCAACTCTTTTACGTGAAGCTTTCAAAAAATAATTTTTGAGTTCCCCACCTTCTCCCGTTGACCTTAACTTAGCAACAATCTTTGGTAGATGATACTTCCACTGAGCTTATTTGTTGCTAGAGTATTGGTATATAGGATAACAAATTTATGTTGATATTAGGTACCGACGTATATGGATACATGGATAGTATGCAGTAAGGAAGGGACCCACACATTAGTATTCTATTTTATCACTTTCAGTTCCACGTTAGTGGGATAGTGTTATCTAATTCGTCAAAGATGCAGCTTTCAGTATGCTGCTGCAATCCACATTCAACATATAAATCATTTTCCTTGTTTCTATAAATGAGATCAACATGTTTCCCTCCACAAATGTCTTTTGATCTCCAAGAAGAGTTTTTTAATGTGTTTCGAAGATGTTGGAAAACTAACTTCACAAGTTATATTAAACTGCTTCCCTTCATGTAGAATCAACTACAAAATTTTCCATTCAGTCAAGAAAGGGGAGCCGTTTTATCAATGTTAATTCATTTTCAACTCTTTTCTATATGCAGGTTTCTGATGATAATCCAGATGGCTTTACTGCAGCATTGCGGAAGCGGTTGACTGCAAATGATCCTGATCTTACCAAGAATGAGCGTCTCATAATACGCCAGTTTCTTGAAGCTTGTCCGGATGATGAATGAATTAATTCAATGAGTTAATTTAATGTAGAAATGTATAATTACCTATAATCGCCATAGTTAATTGTATCAATTTGCACGAATTTGAAACTTAAAAATGTAATATGGGAAGCATTAAAAAGCAAGTTAAAATAATAAATGCTGTGTAAGCTTCCAGTACTGTACAGTGTAGTACACATAATATGATTCTTAGTACAAGAGTTATATATAGGGTGTTTTACCTTACATGTTGGCATGCTATTTTCTAATAAAAATGTAAATCAAGGGCCTTAATAGTCATAACTAATGTATGTGAAGCATTAGCACTTTCTGTATAATTTTCTTTTTGGTATAATGTTCTTGTTAAACATGCTATTAGGTCATAACTTGAAAGTCTTGTTTGGAATGATCATTGTGGAATTCATTCTTTAGCAAGTAAATAAAGAAAAAAACTTGTTTTTTGCAGTTATATCTTCTTCAAAAAGGAGAAAGGTAGTTTATTATGATAAAGATAAATAATCTATGAGCAAAGGAAGGTGGTGATCACTACCAATTGCGTTTGGCTCATTTGGTCTACTAGGCGAGGTCCTAGCCTAGGTTCACTCCCTCAAATTAACAATAAGAGTATAGAAATAAATTATTCTACAAATATTTTATAAACTATTGATGTGACATACTCTATTTTAATACATATTGATCAACAAATTGTTTGAATGTAGTCTTTGGCCTCACACAATATGCTGAGGTGAAGTATGTTACATCGGCCGTTTATAAAATGTTTGTAGAATAGTTTGTGTCTCTAGCATTATTCTTAAAAAATAAATAAATTGGTGGTGATCACTTACTTTATTTATGTAAGCCACTTAATTTATTTATGTAAGGAAGTAAGGAAGTCACTTAGCAGTTTAATTGTATGGATGTAAAAATTATAAATATGTAAATTTTTAATCGATTTAAGGTTATGATACACAAAAAGAGTTCTTTTTATTTATGATAGTATAAAATTATTAATATCTTTGAGAACTGCACATTTACTAACAATGTCACCTCTATTACATTAAATATTCATTTTATTAAGGATAAATAGAATAAAAATATATTCTAAAAGTTTATAAATTTGTAAAATGTGATTTTTTTTGGTGATATTTGAACCTTTTTTTCATAAAAAAATAATAAGGTAAGTGATTGTTTATCTCCCTTGTTTTGTATTTTTTTAATCAATGAATTTTGAGTGATGTCAAATTAAGTCGTGTTAGAGGTTGTTTATTTACTTCTAAATGAGTCTAAATGTCTTTGAATCTGAACGATTAAGTTATTCAGACCGTTTGTTTAATAATTTTTAAACTCTGAATATGTATGAACGATTATTCCAAAAATTTATTACTGAATGAGTAATAAGTAATGTTGAATGATATTTTTACTTACATTCTCTCATAAACAATTAAAATTTATATTCAATACCCATCTTGTTTACAAATTTTGTTATGTATGATTGTTTTTTATTTTTGTTTAACAAAAATTGGATAATCAATTTAATGAATGTTATTGTAGTTTTTGTTTTGATTTTATGTATTATAGAATGTTATTAATATTTTTAGTGTTTTATTCCAAAATTATATTTTTAATAGTATCCTTCATCATTTATTGTTCAAAAGTTTATATTTAATTTTTTAGATAACATTGTTTATTTATAATTATATAATAAATTTGTTCATAAATTATGTTAAAATATATTAATACACGTATTCGGATATTTTAAATATACAATTATCAAACACATCATTTCATTCTGTATTCAAATTTTCTAATCCATTCAACTCATTCAGATTTTTTTATACATTTAAAACTTTCATTCAATTTTATCAAATAATTTGGTAAGGGCAAAAACACATTTACCCCCGTTGATAAATCGAAACTTGTAAGCAATTGACCACTCAACTTTAAAAAATTCAATTGGCCCATTGTGTTTTTTAAAATTGAAAATTAAGGTCATTCCGTCTAATTTTGCTCACAGACGTTAAAATTAAGTTGTGATATCCTATGTGGCTTTTTTAAAAAAAATATAAAATACGTGGATTAGTTTATGTTTGTATTAAAGCCAAGCAGTTGCAGGAGATCGAGTATGAGTTATGAGAAGAAAGCTACGAAGTTGGAAAGCAACGATCGAGTTCGGAGAAGAAAGCGACATCTAGTAGGAAAGCGTCGATCGAAGGAGAGATTACATGTAAAGGTCTTTATCGTATGTTATATCAGTGATTGAAGAGCAGAACATCAGAACTATGGATTAAATCTCTCAGCAAATTTGCAGACAACAAGTATACAAAAATTAGGGCTTTTATTTGATAACTGGTATTGAGGTAAGTGTGAAGTTATCGTGCATCTGATATGGCTTCATCGCGATCTAGATCATTGGCAACCACTGCTGTAGGCATGCATATGGGTTATTCCTCCATCCAATTTGTAATGTGCATTTCATCCCTCTCTCTGTAAAATCATGTTTGTTATGTGACTCTGTTTTCACTTTGTGATACCAAATTTGATAGGAATCTGAGAGATATTGTGGATATTTTGAATGGGTTGAAGTGCCTTCCATTGTAGATGAAGCAACGAGTGCGATGAGCAAACCAGTGTAAGAGGTGAACTTAGTGATGGATAAAAATGCAAAACTGAAGCAGAAGTTAAAAATTTTGAAGAAGGAAACACTGATAAAGGAAATGGAAGTTGTAGCCTTTAAGAGGGAATCTCAAAACTTAGAATGAGTTGTGTATTGTCATGAATTGTCACTGCAATTATAATTTTGACATGGATTTGCTTGATGCAATGGTAATGTATTGATTATATTGGATGTTCTGTATTGTAATGCATCATGTATTTTTATTGCTAACAATTGTAATAGGGTGATGGTGATAGGAAAGATGTGATGGTAATGAATTAACATTCATTACCTCAAGATTTGGTGTTCACGTAATCAAAACATTCATTTATAACAAAACATTCATTTATAACTACCCAATCATAAATAAAATTGAATAATAAACTCGCCCATACAGAATTACATAAAATAATATCTCCTAGGTTATCTAACCTTTACAAACAATCATTCATGCGAAAAATTTAAATAAACTTCATTACAATCTTTAAACCAAAGTCCGATAATAAAACTATCAAAACTATTACAAGTCTTCATGACTTGTTCATCTTTCCCTTTCCTTTCTTTGGCTAGGTAGTATCCACCCTTTCCATCTTTAGTCGTAAGGATTTTATGAGCAAGAGTGAGCAAACAAGGCTCACTTGAAATAACAATGAATAACTTTTACATTCTCTGCCCATTCGGGGCTCAATAGAACTGAACAATAGGTTCTATTAACATCTTAAACATTCCTTGCCCATTCAGGGGCTCAATAGAACTAAATAATAAGTCCTATTAACATCTTAACATTCCTTGCCCATTCAGGGGCTCAATAGAACTGAACAATAGGTTCTATTAACATTTTAAACATTCACTGAGGGTCTAATGACCACGAACCTTGTCCACAGTTATAAGTAATCTTTCAACTTAAACTTTTACTGTCATACGACCATAATGACTTTAAGGTACTTAGGGGGATCAACCCTTCGTACATGTATTGTATACAAATATTTCAACGCAAAGTACAAAACTAAGCGTAACCCCTAGCGTAACCCCTATAAATAGGGTTTTTCATCTCAGTATTTTGAGTACAAGTCCGTCCCAAAGATAGTTTGGTTTGGATACACTTCAAGGAAATTTGGAGTTCAACGGACATCAACTAAGGATTAGTTGAATAAAAGATAATAACACTATGTTATTGAATAATCCTGACTGAATAAATATTTCGTTCTGAGTTCATGCTTTAAGAATAATTCTAATAGCATAACAATTGAATAATCTATCATACCTTGCTTTGAAAAATATTAAGCTAAGGTTATATCTTAAAATTTGTTATCAAGCATGCACAACAAATAATAACTTGAACAATAAACCGATTCAACAGAATAACGATACTTGCATGCTAATATAACAAGTTTAGAGTTAGGAAAAACTTGCATAATCATAATAACTATCTCAACGAAAGTGTGGAGATGGGAAGCTTGTATCATCATGAATAACTGGATACAATTAAGTTGCTTAATGGAAATACTTTACTCAATAAAGTATAGCATATGAAATTTGCATAACGAAGCTTTAGGATTAGAAAACTTGTATAAACACAACTAACTCAACGAGAGTATGGAGTTAGAGAACTTGCCTTTCGCGTAGATTAAACCGTTATAATCCAAATCACAATATCCTATATACATGTGTTAACATGACATGATTAGTCATAATCAACACTACATCACGTATGGTTTCAATGTCTAACCATGTAATCAAATCATATTCCTAAACGATAATAAATTCCTTAGGTATTAACACCATGTTCATTCAACACATTACAATACTATAATAACAGAATTTATTTGGTCTTATAGTATTATTATCAAAATTTCAGACTTCTGTGCAAGATAGAAGTTATTTCAGAATATTCTGCTAAGTGGTATGCATGCCATACCATAGTTTATCTTGTGGGTCATTATTTGTGCATGCCAGAGGTGGCGCTTCCGGCCGTGAGAAATATCTGAGGACTCCTTGTACGCGCGCTATTAGAGTCCCACATTGACGACTTTTGCTAAGTTGAAGTCCGGTCCGGTGACTTTTGGCTCTAAGGCAAGAAACTTAACGCTGGAGCGTGAATTTTGACGTTGGTATACCAAACTCACAAATCAAAAATGGAAGAACAGAGCCAAAGCTACTGCTTTTAAATTTGTAACAACAATTACTTCTAACTTATATATATAACTTATATAAATTACACATACACGTTAACAATCATATCTATACCAATTACCAACAATTGAACAACAAATTTAAAAGACTTAAATCACTAAAATAATATTTGGTTAAAACTCAAAACTCCATTGTTGACAAATAAAATACAGTGAACCGAATTTCCACTGTTATCAACCAAATTTGATTCTTTTGAAATACAATCATACCAACAATATCAAAAACTTAAATCCTTGAAAACACTGTTTTCCTTTAAAACCAAACTTTTAAAACTCCATTGTTGATATCTTGATATAAAAATATACAATGGGCGTAAATCCAGAATTATAACCAACTTAATACTTTTGAAATACTAGAATACTAACATATATTCCAATTTATATATACAAAGTTCAATTCGCGTATTAGTTCACAATTTGTATAATCACATACCAATTTTGTTATTTTGCAAACATACGTTCATACATGTTTTTCACTGTAAAACCAAGTTCCTCTTTCTTTAACACGTAATTAGCATTATATACATGTTAAGCATACAATCACCTATCAATATATGCTAGTATAACAATTACCAAAACATAGTTTACAAGAATTTTGTAAAAACTTATACACAGTGAAGTTGAAGAACACAGACTATCAAATTCGCAGTAAGTATATGACGTAAAACATATATGGTTACATATACATAAATTAAGGTTATAAGCACCTACCTTTTTGTTGATTTTAGAAAACTTGTCAACAAAACTTGTTTTGGAAAATCTTGCACTTGGCTTCTTCTCAAACTCTCTGAACTTTTCCTTTCTCTTTTCTTACTTCTCTCAGCAATAGACTAGATACTAACACTGACTGAGTAAAAAACTGATAATCATATACGTAAAATAACTGTTATGGCAATAATAAGCCTATTTACTTTTATCAGTTACCAAACATATAACGTATAATCTTATAAATATAAATATATTTTATTTATATATTTATTTTATTCTATTAATAATATAATTTAAAATTAACAAGAATTTCAAAAGCCATAAGGCCTTGTTTGGCAAACCATTTATAAAATAAAGGATTAATATACTTACACCTTGTTTGGCAAAACTAAATTAAAATTACTTTAATTTATTTTAATAACTCTTTATCACATAGTAATTTGTCGCTTTATTTAATAACAATTTATTAAATAAATCACTTAATCACATAACTCAATCCACATAACACATTAATTATTTAACAAATAAATAATTAACTAATCACATTAATTATTTAACAAATAAATAATTAACTAAATCAACTCCATCAAATTGAACAATTATCTATTCAATAATAAACACATCCAATAAATATTTATATAAATCAATAAATATTTATAATTTACATTTAAAAATCTGGAATGTTACATCATTCCCCTCTTATAAGGATTCTGTCCCCAGAATCACAACTCAAACAACACATTCGTTACATTCTTCCCTACTTACAAAGATTCTGTCCCCAGAATCGAAGACACAGATTAAACAAATAACTCAGGGTACTCTTTTATCATTTTCTCTTCGAGTTCCCACGTTGCTTCTTCAGCATTGTGGTTTCTCCATATCACCTTCACAGAAGGTATCACTTTATTCCTGAGCACTTGTTCTTTCCTGTCGACTATCTGGATAGGAACCTCTTCATAAGTCAAATCTTTCTCGAACTGCAATGGTTCGTACTCGATCACGTGATTGTAATCGGGTTTATATGGTCGTAACACCGAAATATGAAAAACATTGTGAATGTTTTCCAACTCTGGAGGTAGAGCTACTTCGTAAGCTACCTCTCCAACTTTTTGCAGCACTTCAAAGGGTCCAATAAACCTCGGGCTTAGCTTTCCCTTCTTACCGAAATGAATTTTCCCCTTCCAAGGAGAAACTTTTAGGAATACATAGCTTCCTACTTCAAATGCACGATCTTGCCTATGTTGATCAGCATACTTCTTCTATCGGTCTTGAGCTGCTACCAATCTTGTCTTGATGAGTTTGATAACCTCAGTAGTTTGTTGCACCAGTTCTGGTCCTAGCAATTGATGTTCACCAACTTCATCCCAGCACAGTGGAGTTCTGCACTTTCTGCCGTATAACGCTTCGTAAGGATGTATTCCGATGCTCGTGTGATAACTATTATTGTAGGCGAATTCCACCAACAGTAATTGCTCTTCCCAGCTTCCTTTGAAATCCATGACGTATGCTCTCAGCATATCTTCCAATATCTGGATCGTTCGTTCGCTTTGACTATCTATTTGTGGATGATAAGCCGTACTCATTCGCAACTGAGTTCCCATGCACTCTTGTAGTCTCTTCCAGAAGTTTGACGTAAATCACGGGACTCTATCGGATACAATTGACACTGGCACTCCATGTCTCAAAACAATCTCCTTAATGTACAATCTTGCTAACTGATCAAGATTGAACCTAATCTTTATTGGTAAAAAGTGCGCTTATTTTTGTCGATCATCCACTATCACCCAAATCGCATCGCATCCTCTCTGAGTAGTTGGAAGACCCACCACAAAATCCATCGTGTTGTGTTCCCACTTCCATTCCGGTATTTCCAACGGTTGAAATAATCCGCTGGGTCTTTGATGTTCGACTTTTACTCTTTGACATGTCAAACATTTAGCCACGCATTCTGCAACATCTCTTTTCATATTCGGCCACCAAAAATGTTGGCATAAATCTTGATACATCTTCATGCTTCCTGGATGAATCGAATATCTTGAGCTATAAGCTTCGGTCAAGATTTCGTTTTTCAGTTCTGGTGTTGCTGGAACCCAGATTCTTCCCTCGTACCGTAGTAATCCTTCAGTATCGACCTTGTATTTCGTATCGCTACTATCAACCACATTCTCTTTTATCTTTCCACATTCTTCATCTTGTAACTGAGCGTTCTTCACCTTGTCTAGTAAAGTTGGACCGACTTCTAACTGAAATAATCGTTCACTTGATTCTTGTGGAAATTTGATTTCCAGTTCTAACTTTGTCATTGATGAAATGAGCTCCTCCTGAGTTGTCATCAGCATCAATTTCTCTCGACCTTTCCTGCTCAACGCATCTGCAACCACATTTACTTTGCCCGGATGATAAAAGATCTCACAATCGTAATCCTTTATCAATTCCATCCATCTTCTCTGTCGCATGTTCAGGTCCTTCTGAGTGAAAATATACTTCAGACTCTTATGGTCTGTATATATCTCACATTTCTCTCCATAGAGATAGTGTCTCCATATCTTGAGAGCAAATACTACTGTAGCCAATTCCAAATCATGAGTCGGATAACCTTTCTCATAATCCTTCAGTTGTCTTGATGCATAGGCAATAACTTTTCCGTTTTGCATAAGAACACAACCCAATCCTTTGTGTGAGGCATCACTATACACCACAAAATTTCCTGTACTATCTGGTAGTGTTAACACAGGTGCCACACTTAGCTTCTTCTTTAAACTCTTGGAAACTCTCTTCACATTTCTCCGTCCAAACGAATTTCACAGCTTTCCGTGTCAAATTTGTTAACGGAGTGGCTATCTTGGAAAAATCTTGTATAAATCTTCTATAATAACCGGCCAGCCCCAAGAAACTCCTCACCTCCGAAGGTGTCCTTGGTTGTTCCCAATTTATTATAGCTTCCACTTTTGATGGATCCACTGAAATCCCATCTTTGTCAATCACATGACCCAAAAATTGTACACGATCGAGCCAAAATTCACACTTAGAGAATTTCACATACAACTTTTCCTTTCTTAGTGTCTCCAATGTCAAACGTAAATGTTCCACGTGTTCTTCTTGAGTTTTGGAATACACCAGAATGTCGTCGATAAACACCACTACGAACTTGTCTAAGAATGGTTTAAATACCATGTTCATCAAATCCATGAACGCGGCAGGGGCATTTGTTAAACCAAAAGACATCACCAGAAACTCGTAATGTCCGTACCGAGTTCTGAATGTCGTTCTAGGTATATCCTCCTTTCTTACCTTCAATTGGTGATACCCACTTCTCAAATCTATTTTCGAGAAGTATTTAGCACCCTTCAACTGATCAAACAAGTCATCTATTCTAGGCAACGGATACCTATTCTTAATAGTGACTTTGTTTAACTCCCTATAATCAATGCAAAGACGCATTGATCCATCCTTCTTCTTAACGAATAATACTGGCGCTCCCCACGGTGATACGCTTGGTTGAATATACTTCTTGTCCAAAGTAGACTCTTGTAGCTTGCACCATTAGTTCCTTCATTTCTACCGAGCCATTCTCAGATGCGGGGCCTTCGATATCGGTGCAGTTCTCGCGCTAAGTCGATTACTTAACTCAATCTCTCTCATCGGTGGAAGTCTCGGCAAATCTTCCTAAATACATCTACTGAATTCTCTAACCATTGGTATCTCCTCCAGCTTTTACCCTTCTTCCGAGTATCGACTATGTAAGCCAAATAACCCACAACCTTTTTTACTTAACAACTTTTTGGCTTTACATAATCGCCGGACATTTCATTTGTCTAAAGCGATTTGCTACCATAGAAAACTACCTTTGACAGAGTCATAAGGTTTACACACTTCTTGTGACAATCAATTCTCGCTCCATATTTGAATGTACCAATCCATTCCCAAAATTACATCAAATTCCCCGAGTCTAATCGGAATTAAATCTACCATCAGGATATTCCCTTTAATGTTCACCCTACATTTTTTGTATACGAACCTAACAGGAATCACTTCCCTATTTGCAATTTCTATGTTCAAAGGGAAATTCAGTTCTTCTCTAGGCAATTCTAACCTCTTAGCAAATTCATCAGATATAAATGAGCAAGTAGCACCCGAATCAAATAATACATAAGCATTAATATCGTTGATTGGGATAATACCTGACACCACATCTTTTGATTGCACAACATCTTGCACAGTCATGTTGAAAGTTCTGGTTGTGGGTTTGTTTGACGTTGTAGGTCCAGCAATGGCCCAAGTACCTCCACTGCTGCCTCCCTTACTTCTTACTGTTTCTCCAACCTTCTTCTGAGGGCATTCACGAGCAAAATGATCCTTGGATCCACATGTGAAATAGACATTCTTCTTGGGTTGGGTGCAATTTGAGGCGATGTGACCCTCCTGGCCACAGTTGAAACATGCACGTTTCCCCATCAAGCACACACCCTTATGAAACCTCCCACATGTAGCACATGCTTCAAACTTCCTAAACTGTTGGTTACCCTGCTTGGTTTCAAGACTTCGCTTTCGCTTCCACTTCCTCTTCAAGTTATTGTTGTTGTTGCCATTTCCATTGCCTCCGCTACCATTCTTCACTTCCACCTCATTCTTCTTCTTCTTCTTCTTCTTCTTCTTCTTCTTCTTCTTCTTCTTCTTCTTCTTCTTCTTCTTCTTCCTTCTTGATTGAATACTTGTCCTTTCTCCATCATTATTTGCAAACGCCTTCTCCATCAACTGACTTCAAAACAGGAAACCCTATCAGATGCTGACCAGGCTTTGATCCTGTTCAACCTCTTTGCCTTACACCGTCTCAGTTGACTTGATATAAGCGCAAACCTCGCCAATTCGTTGAATTTCACGCATACTCGAGACACCGTCTATCGCTCCACTCGCTTCGCCCCAAAAAAGCGAACCTCTAACTGACTCTTCGAACTCTCTAGGAAGTAGGTCTCGAAGAATAACTCCTTAAACCTATCCCAGGTCATCACCCCTGGTCCTTCCCGGGTTTTATTGGCTTGCCACCAATAACTAGCTTCTGCTTTCAACATAAATGTTGCAAAAGCAGTCTTCTGTTCATCCACTACCCTAGCGACTTCAAATACTTTCTCTATTTCCATAATCCAGGTCTGTGCCTCGACCGGATTCGTTGACCCACGGAATTTAGGTGGTCCAACCGCCTTAAACTCCTTAAACGTTGTGCCTTGGTTTTGAGGTTGATTCTGCAACGCTCCTGTTAGTAATGTCACTAGTTGTTGGATAGAATTATCCTCAACATCGTTATTGTTAGTTCTCGCATTGGTTCTCTGGCGAAATTGGTTCACGCCCTGGGAGGCATTTTCTGTTAAAAAAAAACATCTATTAGACTATTACCCAACTTCTTTAAGTATTTTCTAATTAACTTGCCTCCATAAAAGAAATAACCACATAACACTTTTGAATAAAATAATATCTTTTATTTTTTCATCACCTCTTCGAAAACATAAAAACAATAGCATCACTGCTATTTACATTCCTTTCCTGAACTACAAAAGTTACAGGACAACATCATCATTCTCATATCCCATGGTTACTTAACACTAGGGATTTACACATTATTTAACACTTATTACTTGCAAAATAGACACATTTCCTACGATGATCTATTAAGATACTCAGTAGCCTTTTGACGCTTTCTTCTTCCATAACACTTCGAAACATGGTTCGGCGATCTAACACGTATGATGGCGAGTTCTCAAATCTGAATTGGATAACCCATGACCCGATCTTGAGCTCTCGATTGATCACGGTATTGAATACTTTATCCATCTCTTCCATCTTCATCCTCTTTGCTTGTGCGTCCTTTATCGCTCTTCCAGGTTCGTTGATAAGCTTCCTCAGATGTGTCTTCGCTCTCGCCCTCTTGGTAGCTTCCTCCTTCAAATTTGTTCTTCGGTTCCACGACCATCTCGATCATTTGTTCCTTCTCTCCTTCATGCAGATCGCTTCTCTTCAAAGATTAGTTAGGCGCTCATCTCGATCCTGGATGTCATCGTCCTTCTTTGTCATTGCATGCATCATTGTTCACCTACTATCTCCTCGCAACTCCTCAATCTGTCCTCGAGTTCCACGTTACGGTCGTAGACTTCATCATACATACTGACGCACCCATCGAGGTTAGTGGAGTCTCTTCCTCCTCGTCCTCGTTATCCTCATCCTCCTGTGGCAACTCCACGGGATCCTCCTCATCCGTCTCCACATCATCATCCTCATCTTCAACCACTGTGACCAATGGGGCTGACTCCCGTGGCAGTAGTTGTTCCCAAACAACCTAAATGTCGCGAGGCTCCTCCTCTATAGGCATTTGAGGTCCCTCCTCCCTAGCCTGACTGGATTCTCCGACATTAGTCATCCTGACAACAAAATTTTAAAGTTTTAGTTATTAATCATTCTACTCGACACTCGCGAGCACATAAGTTATAAACACATAAGCACATAAGTGTTTTATTACTTCTTCCTTAAAACTCGATAAGAGTTATCTCCACTATCTTTTCAAAGGTTACTTCCTAAGGCTTTTCCCCCACCTAAGGTTCATAACCTAAAGCTTTGATACCAACTTGATGACACCCCAAATCTCTGGTGACTTCATTACCTCAAGATTTGGTGTTCACGTAATCAAAACATTCATTTATAACTACCCAATCATAAATAAAATTGAATAATAAACCCGGCCCATACAGAATTACATAAAATAATATCTCCCGTGTTATCTAACCTTTACAAACAATCATTCATGCGGAAAATTTAAATAAACTTCATTACAATCTTTAAACCAAAGTCTGATAATAAAACTATCAAAACTATTACAAGTCTTCATGATTGTTCATCTTTCCTTTCCTTTCTTCGGTGCTAGGTACGTCACCCTTTCCATCTTTAGATGTAAGGATTTTACAGGCAAGAGTGAGCAAACAAGGCTCACTTGAAATAACAATGAATAACTTTTACATTCTCTGCCCATTCAGGGGCTCAATAGAACTGAACAATAGGTTCTATTAACATCTTAAACATTCCTTGCCCATTTAGGGGCTCAATAGAACTAAATAATAAGTCCTATTAACATCTTAATATTCCTTGCCCATTCAGGGGCTCAATAGAACTGAAAAATAGGTTCTATTAACATTTTAAACATTCACTGAGGGTCTAATGACCACGATCCTTGTCCACAATTATAAGTAATCTTTCAACTTAAACTTTTACGGTCATACGACCATAATGACTTTAAGGTACTTAGGGGGATCAACCCTTCGTACATGTATTGTATACAAACATTTCAGCGCAAAGTACAAAACTAAGCATAACCCCTACAAATAGGGTTGTTCATCTAAGTATTTTGAGTACAAGTCCGCCCTAAAGATAGTTTGGTTTGGATACACTTCAAGAATTCAACGGACATCAACTAAGGATTAGTTGAATAAAAGATAATAACACTATGTTATTGAATAATCCTGACTGAATAAACATTTCGTTCTGAGTTCATGCTTTAGGAATAATTCTAATAGCATAACAATTGAATAATCTATCATACCTTGCTTTGAACAATATTAAGCTAAGGTTATATCTTAAAATTTGTTATCAAGCATGCACAACAAATAATAACTTGAACAATAAACTAATTCAACAGAATAACGATACTTGCATGCTAATATAACAAGTTTAGAGTTAGGAAAAACTTGCATAATCATAATAACTATCTCAACGAAAGTGTGGAGATGGGAAGCTTGTATCATCATGAATAACTGGATACAATTAAGTTGATTAATGGAAATACTTTACTCAATAAAGTATAGCATATGAAATTTGCATAACGAAGCTTTAGGATTAGAAAACTTGTATAAACACAACTAACTCAACGAGAGTATGGAGTTAGAGAACTTGCCTTGTGCGTAGATTAAACCGTTATAATCCAAATCACAATATCCTATATATATGTGTTAACATGACATGATTAGTCATAATCAACACTACATCACGTATGGTTTCAATGTCTCAACCATGTAATCAAATCATATTCCTAAACGATAATAAATTCATTAGTATTAACACCATGTTCATTCAACACATTACAATACTATAATAATAACATAATTTATTTGGTCTTATAGTATTATTATCAAAATTTCGCACTTCGCGTGCAAGATGAAGTCATTTAGAACATTCGCTAAGTGGCACTGTATTTACCACAATTTATCTTGTGGAGTCGTGGTCGCATTGCAAGATGAGGTGGCGCCCGTGCGAGAAAATATATGAGGACTCGGCGTTACGGTTGTGAAGTCCCAGGCTTCGGCCACATGTAGTGCTGAAGTCTGGCTGGGGCGCGACTTTTGGCGCTAAGGCGCGAAACTTGACGCTGGAGCGTGAATTTTGACGCTGGGGCGCCGAAACTCACAGAACCAAAATAGAAGAACAGAGCCAAAGCTACTGTCTTAAATTTGTAACAACAATTCGCCCTAACTCATATGTATAACTTATATAAATTACACATACACGTTAACAATCATATCTATACCAATTACCAACAATTGAACAACAAATTTAAAAGACTTAAATCACTAAAATAATATTTGGTTAAAACTCAAAACTCCATTGTTGACAAATAAAATACAGTGAACCGAATTTCCACTGTTATCAACCAAATTTGATTCTTTTGAAATACAATCATACCAACAATATCAGAAACTTAAATCCTTGAAAACATTGTTTTCCTTTAAAACCAAACTTTTAAAACTCCATTGTTGATATCTTGATATAAAAATATACAGTGGGCGTAAATCCAGAATTATAACCAACTTAATACTTTTGAAATACTAGAATACTAACATATATTCCAATTTACATATACAAAGTTCAATTCGCGTATTAGTTCACAATTTGTATAATCACATACCAATTTTGTTATTTTGCAAACATACGCTCATACATGTTTTCAATATAAAACCAAGTTCCTCTTTCTTTAACACGTAATTAGCATTATATACATGTTAAGCATACAATCACCTATCAATATATGCTAGTATAACAATTATCAAAACATAGTTTACAAGAATTTTGTAAAAACTTATACACAGTGAAGTTAAAGAACACAGACTATCAAATTCGCAGTAAGTATATGACGTAAAACATATATGGTTACATATACATAAATTAAGGTTATAAGCACCTACCTTTTTGTTGATTTTAGAAAACTTGTCAACAAAACTTGTTTTGGAAAATCTTGCACTTGGCTTCTTCTCAAACTCTCTGAACTTTTCCTTTCTCTTTTCTTACTTCTCTCAGCAATAGACTAGATACTAACACTGAGAGTAAAACTGATAATCATATACATAAAATAACTGTTATGGCAATAATAAGCCTATTTACTCTTATCATTTACCAAACATATAACGTATAATCTTATAAATATAAATATATTTTATTTATATATTTGTTTTATTCTATTAATAATATAATTTAAAATTAACAAGAATTTCAAAAGCCATAAGGCCTTGTTTGGCAAAAACCATTTATAAAATAAAGGATTAATATACTTACACCTTGTTTGGCAAAACTAAATTAAAATTACTTTAATTTATTTTAATAACTCTTTATCACATAGTAATTTGTCGCTTTATTTAATAACAATTTATTAAATAAATCACTTAATCACATAACTCAATCCACATAACACATTAATTATTTAACAAATAAATAATTAATTAAATCAACTCCATCAAATTATTTTTAAATAAATAAATAATTAAAATATAAATCAACTCCATCAAATTGAATATAATCTATTCAATAATAAACACATCCAATAAATATTTATATAAATCAATAAATATTTATAATTTTTCTTGGTTGGTACTAGAGACATTATTGTCAAAAGAGGCCATTCATTTGAATGTTACCATGTGAAGGATTCCAATTGCTCCATGGTGGCAAGGAATGCCAGATAACTACCATACCCCACATGAACAAGTCCTAACCTCTATGTCTACCTTGTATTTCCCACTCTTATCAGACACTTCAAACTTGTGCCCCCTATCCCAGTCATTATACTCATAATATTTGGTTAACTCAATGATCTTATTAACCTTTGTCATAATCCTAGGACATAACTTTACATCTATTTTTTGCATCTCATCTCTCTTTGAATGAATTCTACCCATGACTTATGTTTTTATATCTTCAAACATTATTAGTAGTGGTTTATACCTAGCCTCTAGGATCCAACTATTAAAACATTTAGACATGTTATTAGTCACAACATCACATTTGGTTTCACAAGAAAAAATGTCTTACTCCACTGCTTAGGAGGAATATTTAAAAGATGAGTCTGAGCGTCCTTATTCTCCTTTCTGATGTCAACCATTGCCCTTCTTAAATCATGAGGATTACTGGCCTTGGCTGTTCTCTAAAACATCACCTTCAAGGCTGCTCCTAAGAATTTCTTCCTCCAGTTAGCATAGATGTGTCTTGCACAACATCTATGATCTGCCTCTGGCAAAAGCTCTTGTATGGCCGACACCAAACCCTTGCATTAATACAATAAAAACAAGTTTAGTAGTAATATAACATAATATTCTAACCGGTAATATAACAAAATATGCAGTGTAAAAATAATTTAGTTGTTTATACCTTTTGTTGGTCAGTTATCAAGGTCCATCCTCCACCTAATTATATGCCAACATCCTCAAGCAATAACCTCAGAAACCAACTCCAAGAATCCTTGTTTTCACTTTCAACCACTGCCCAAGCAATTGTGAACATTTGGTTGTTTGCATCCCTACCAATAACAAATAACAACTCACCCCTGCAGTATGTCTTTAAGAAACAACCATCAAGCCCTATTATGTGTCTGCATCCCTCCAACCAATTTTGTTTCACAGCTTTAAAACAAATGTACATTCTCTGGAATCTAGGTAGAGTGCCTCCATCACCTCTAATTTGGTCTGTGGTGCTAGGATTTGTAGCTAGAATCTCATTCCCATACTCCCAGACTTTAGAATAATGCTCCTTCAAAGTTTTCTCAATTTCACTTAAATCCACTCTTTTTACTTGTCGACACTATGGTAATGATGACTGCAGTCCAAACCTCTGTTTAATTGCTGTCTGCAATTCCCTCAGACTCATCCTTGGTTTTGCTCTTATGGTATCCCCAAACTTGTCAACCAACCATCTAGACCTAACAATCCTAATCCTTGTTTTCCTCACACAATAATGCTTCTCATTGTATGATTTAATTTGAAACACCTTCTCCCTTGGCACATAACTAGCCCATAACCCCCATGGACAGTTCTTAGCACACTTTGCTTGTATTCTTCTTTTCTCATTATAAGAAAATATATTCCTTTCCATAATCAACTACATAATTCACAATAGCTTCCCTACATTGTTCGTGTCCATTGAATGTCATATCAACTTCAAATTTTATCTTGGTAATTGGAGTGTTGGGATTATATGTTGGAAGAACTCTTTTCACTTTTATTTGTGGCTCTTCTCCTTCCCTTTCATTGTTACTACTAAATTCACCACTTAGAGGAATCTCATCATCAAAATCTTCTTCATTTTCTACCCAAGGCATCATTCCTTTTGTCCCAAACCCCAATTCATCCTCATCATTTGAAAATGTTGGTTCAACTTCTTCAACCTCTTCTACATTCTTGGTTTTTCTAGCTTTCCTAGCCTTTTTCTCCTGCTAGTGCTCTTTTGTGTACTAATATCCACATTTGGTTCAGTCATTGTTAGATTTTTAGCTTTACATGTAGTTGATCCACCTTTAGCGCCTCCTGAGGCCTCAGTTGCTCTCTTGGATATAAGTTGAGCCCCAACCTCCTCACTTGGTTCTTCATCAATGTTTACTTCACTTTGCCTGATGTTAACCAACTCTTGTTCTTTTCCTTTTTTTTATCTCTTCCTTTCTTTTCCTTATATTTATCAACTCCTCATTCCCATCATCATCACTAGCACCACTTAACTCCTCAAAGACTTTCACGATCGCTACCATCGTCATCTGTATGCTTTGGTGCTTCCTCATCTCCGATATCAACCACATCCCACATTGCGGTGCTTCTTCATTATCCTCATGGTCACAGTATATATATATATATATTCCCTAGTTTTGAGCTTCTTCAATTAGAAGTCTTACACTACTGTCATCATGAAGAAGTTCTAGACCATTCTTCAAACTAAACCCTACCAATTTGAAGTACATAGCAAAGTCTCTTTTATACCCTAGATGTTTTACCAACTTCACCATCTTGTCAACATTCAAGTAATCTCCATCGCCCCCTCTCTAAGTTTCTTTCCTTCCACCTCATAAACATATATGATCCATCATCCTTAGTAACAAACTCGACCTCCATGGTAAAATTCAACATCAAAGTACTTCATGTTGCATGAAACATAATGCACACTCATTACTATTAAACATTAAACAAATTACAGAGTCACACAAATTACAGAGCCAACCAGACTAAATTGAAATTCCCAATTTTATACTTTGTAAACATTAAAGAAATTAACTACTCAAAATCATGGAACACAAACAACAATACACACCACACATTTCACTTTAATCAATTGTTAATAAATTGAAACCCACTTTAAACCACAATAATATTAGTTTAAACAAGTGAACAACAACTTAAACCCAATAATATTAGTTTAAACAAGTACAAGGGAAACTTTTGTACCAAAACTCCACCGAACTTCATTTTTAACAAAAACCAGATGAAAAGGAGTGCAATATTTAATTTATCAGAAAAAATGGGTGCAACCCAGACATCACTTACTTGTTTGGTAGAAGATCTAAACCCTAACTTTTTTGAAATGGTCCCCATCCTTCTTCGTCGCTTGTTCTCGCCTGATACCCACCTTCTTCCTCGATTTCTTCTCAGACAAAAGTGCACTTTTGATCCCTAGTAAATTTGTTTCTCTCGCTTCTTTCATTTGGTGTCTGTCCGTTCCACTTGTTTCGATTGTCGACGTTGGGATTTTTATTTATCCTTTTACGTTCTTGTTCTTTGGTGTTCTTTCATATTAGTGAGATTTGTATGAAAAACAAGTTGTGAAAAGGTCCGGCATGCATATGTCGACGATTTATTCGTAAGAGTCGCCAATTGGTTTTTTAAATGGTTGTACCAACACAATGAGAAAAAGGTTTGCACATTGACCCAAAGTGATGTGACAACGCTTAAGCGGTCTCGTGAAACCAAGATTCATTAGGTCTGGGGGCTTGATTATGCGGAGGGAAGGTGTTAGGCACCCTTCGACATTCGTGTTACCACTTGATCACCATTTTCAAGAAATTATTATATGAATGTTGTGTGTGGGGGGTCAATGTGCGATTATACTGAAGTAGTCGAGGCCTCGTTCACACCTATATACACAGGGTTTGAATTTGTGTAAAAATTCAGTTTTGAACAAGATATGGCAGTGATGTTTTATAAAAAAAAGTTTTTTTCAAACCTTTATGCTCAATAGTAATTGAGACCTTTTACACTTCCATTTTTATTTAAATGTTCAGCTTAATTGCTTTTAATTTTCGAGATACGAAGCATCTTCGAGAAAATAATGTACAAAACAGTGCCGAACTCCTCGTGAGCATGAAAACCATCTGAAGAAATCCAAACACCGTGAATAAATTTACAAACTCCTTATAGCTGAAAATGTTCATCACGGGAATCGAATCTAGATCCAGTAGACTGAATCTGTGATCACATGATTCCTAGGCTCACATGATGCCGCAATTGATATGAAAATAGTAAATAGTTATATATATAAAAGCTGTAAATATATATATATATATTGACATGATCAGCCACCACGAAGCACCTCCATGGGGGATCGAAAATGTAAATAAAGCTGTAAAAGCAATCAACCACCACGAAATAAACTCGGTAGTGACGAAAAGTAAATATATATATATATATAAAAGCGATAAATGCACCAGAATGTAAAATCTAGGCTCATCGAACAAAGTTCGACAACATTTGATATATATATATATATATATATATATATATATTAAAAAGCGATAAGCATGCACCGGATGTAAAATCGTGCTCATCGAACGAGTTCGACACACGATTCATATATATAAGTATATATATACGAAAGCAAATAAACGCTCAGACGTAAATCAAGGCTCATTGAACATAGTTAGACACACGCTTCATATATATAAGTATATATATATACAAAGCAATTAAACACTCTGAGGCGTAAGTCTAGGCTCAATCGAGCATAACTCGATAATTTTTGTCCATATATAAAAAATATATATAAGTATATGTATATATAAACCGAAATGAAACCACAGGATCAAGTGCAGGCATACACACGCAATACCACGACTCTCAACGTGAAGAATGGTGTGTGCAAAGATGAAGAGAAAGACTTTAAAGTGTGTAAGAAGGCTTACGGTGGGATACCAAAGAAGACTTCTATAACTTTAAGTGGATGAACACTTTCTCCGGCGCTTCGGTACAAATAAGAGGCTATATGTGATCTCCTGAGTGTTTAAAATGAGAAAACACTCGGTTTAGGTTGTGTACAAAGCAAATTTAATAGGGCTTCCTTGCCTTTTCTCTTATACAAATGGCCACCCAAGCCCTCTACTTATAGAGGGGGCCGCCGCGGTGTTCTGCGGTTGTCGTGATGCCCCGAGCTTCTCGTCCCATTGTCTCAAGTACATGCACGTACCTTTGCGATATTCGCTCGAACTTTCGTAATTGCAATCCGGGCATCCGATTGAGGTATATAAGACCTATTTCGGACCGTCATTGTCGAGAGTTACACAAAGACATGGGATTAAAGGTTGTACGAAGTCAGGAAGATGGGACCATGCCCTCTGGTCTTCAAGCTTCAAATTCTATCCGTTGCCCTGCGTAATAGTCACTCGAGATTTGACCTCCTTGATTCTTGTAGGACATTGTTGTGTAGAAATGTATGTATGAGATGTTGAGACGGCACAATGTGGGGTCAAGGTGATAAGATGACGACTTTGCCCCTCACCGGGGTCATCTCCGGTTTGGGCTAATAAAGCGAGCGTTGCTCGGGGTTATCTACGAGATTGAATCTATGCAGTGTTGAAGGTCCTCGGTGTCATATCTCGAGGTGTATACATCTTCCTGTAATCTCAAGGTCTTGTCTTCGAGTGCATCGGTGTGAGTGCCGAGGTTGAAGCTGACTGCATGCATTTAAAGCAAGCATTTCTGGGGTTATCTCCGGAACTGCAACTGCATTCCTTGGGGTTATCTCCAAGGTTAGCACTACTATTCCTGATGTTGTTTTTCGGGACTGGAACCGAGCATCTCGGGGTTATCTCCGAGACATAACTGTCCTTTTCGGTGGAATTTCTGGTATTTGAACTGCATCATCTCCAAGGGTTATCTCTGAAAGACTAATCTGCCCTCCTGCAATGTCAGTGACAGGTGTGCAGAAAATTTCGAGTGTCTACAGATGCCCCTCTTTATCATATTCATGTAATGAAATGGCATGGATATGATAAAGAATCCTAGACACTTGAAATGCAACAAGATAAACATGATGCCATATGCAGCAATAAGATGCAAATGTATGATGCATATGGATTGTTGGATTGTTCTCCAACATGATGGGAAGATTACCGGCTCCCTGTGGCTTCGACTGGGATGGCAATAGATAAGCAGCCCGATGAACTGTCATGGACGTGCGATCCATAGCTACCAGGAATCTTTGGGATTTTTGACATTGGGGTTATCACCAAAGTCTTGAATCATGGACATAGACTTTATACTGAAGATGTACCTCTCATGTATAAGAGACTCTGTGTGGATGTGTCTTTGTCTGTTTGAGGATGTGTATAACATATTCCATTATCGGTCTTCCCCGATGAGGTTGATCCTTCCTGGTTTGTATCGCCAGGATATATCAATGTTCTGTTGGATTTACTGCCAATAGTTTGTGTTATCGTGGTTGCGACCTTGACCGATATATACGCTCATCGGATAGCATCCTCGTCATTAACGAAGCTATCGAGGTTGTTTGACCTTCGTTGACTTGTGCATTAACGGAAAATGCGTGACACCCGCTCGGGATCTCGCTTTATCTTGACGATGTGTGCATCAACAGAAAATGCGTGATACCCCCGCCGAGGATATGTACTTCGACATATGAAAACATGTGATACCCCCGCCGGGGTTTCTATATTTGGACAGATGAAGACGTGTGATGCCCCCGTTGGGGTTCTGCTTGAGAATGCGTGATGCCCCCACTGGGGATATGTATTTGGACAGATGAAGACGCATGATGCCCCCGCTGGGGATCTTATATGATAATGTGTGATGCCCCCGCCGGGGATTCTGTATGAGAATATGTGATACCCTCGCTGGGGATTCTGTATGAGGATGCGTGATGCCCCCACCGGGGATCTGCAAAGGATTAGGGTG